>OW569406.1:102198089-103398089 GCA_937654795.1 Cistogaster globosa | reverse complement strand
TATTTTGAACATCTTTTTCCCAAAATGTTCCATAGCGGATCTTAAAAATAAAAGTATTTATTGAAATAAATGTTCATAATCCAGTGTGACCTACAAACAGACTTATGTCCACTAAAAACTTTTTTTCATCTTCTTCCAGGATGGTTTTCCATTATTTTAATCCATTGCACTAACAACTGAGTTTGTTATTTCAATTATCGGAGTGATCACAGATTGACCGGTTTTGGGTCCCTGGTCATAGGGATATCCTGGGAAACTGTGAGGCCGATCATCTCGCCAAACGGGCACATTGCTTCCTAGCGTCTCCTCGCTACCCGACGTTGGAATTCCTTTGGCAACGGTTAAAAGAACCACTACCTCAATTTGGTAGAGAAAAATTCCTGTTGTATCTCCAGACAACTGTGGACTACACTGGACCTCAAGGGGACCAGGCAGCTGCTCGGACTGGAAGGGAAATCCATAAGTATCACGGTCTTGGTACTTACTGGTTACTGCAGACATGCTGAAAGACTGGGTCTGCCCTCTAATGATTTCTGTCGCAGCTGTGGCTCGGAGGATGAGGAAGATACCGTACTGCACCTCATGTGCCACTGCCCATCCCTGGCTCGAAGAAGATTTAGAATTCTGGGCTCTCCTTTCTTCGGGACTCTTACGGAGCTATCATCTGACTCCATAGGGGACATAGCGAAATTCATCCGGGAATCTTCATGGTTCTCAATTGGGTAAGGGGAGTCGCGCCGTCTTCCTTGTGGTATCACAACGAGCCATTCGATTATGCTCAAGTGAGCTTCGTCGTGAGAGGCTGCCACTCCTAACTAACTAACTATTTCAATTAGTCCAATTGTTAATGTGCCGTCGAAATCAGTTTTTTCTAAATCCTTTCCAAATGTTCGCTTGTTTAAATTGGAACAAAACATGTACGTGTGTTGATATGGCAACACTCACAATATTGGTATGCAAAATCCAAATTCATAATGTGTGAATTCATTAGCCGTTATTTCAAAAGGCATCTTCAAATGAAACTGGATTATTAAACAAAAATTTTAGAAAGTTTCATATGCAAAAAAATAATTTTACAAGAATAAATTGACACATTTTCGATTAACATAAGCAACCAACATTGAAAACCTAAAAATCTAAATTCAATTCCTCGTTAATGGGAAACTGTTATATAGATTTGCGTAAGATCCCAACCTGACCTAAGGGATACAGCCACCATGTTATTTTTAATAACCAGTAAGTGATAGAGAAGTTTAAAATCCTTATCTTCTGACTTAAGGCCCATCCCGTGCCGCCTTATACCACAGAAGCAATAGCTTCAAAGAAGCGGGTTCTCAAGACATGCCGCACGGAGGAGTCATTAACATACTTTTGCTTAGAGGTTAAAAAGTCCTTCTCTCCCGGTTTTAGGCCTCTCCTTATATCTTAGAAGCAGTAGGGTCAAGGATCGCTAACAGACAGTTAGACCATGTTCAGTTATAAGTTTGACAATTAAAGAGATGCTCGGGAAGAGCATAACAAAGTTTTAAAACCAATATTTGGATAATAGTTTAACTAATTCAAATAAAATACATCTGCAGTTGAAAACAACTGGTTAGACTTGCTTTGGTCTCAAAAATTTTCATATAAATGCAAACCTTTTTTTCCAACGACAGCTGGTATGATTTTCTTTCTTGTAGCTGTTGGTACGACGAGCACTGGCCGGAATTAACGTCAGCACACCAGCGCATTCAACAATCTGGTAACCTTTCAGTGGTTTTTCTACACGGTTCTGTTTTATTCAATAGAAGCAGCTACAAAAAAAAATGGCCACTTATTAACTGTGTTGCCACATAATAGTGTTACGTTTATCCCTTTTTAGATAAACGTACGGATTTTTTTGATTGCAAATACCACTGTGGCACATTATAAATTCGTTATTTTCTTAACTTCTTATCGCTCTATCTTGGCTTCATACTTGATCCTGATACTACCCGTCTTTAGGATCCTATGGTCTCGTATTTACTAAACATGCGTTATTACAAACGCAGCCATCCACGATACACTACTGTGTTACTCACTCCGGCGAGACATGTACTTATTTAGTAACTTCAACTATTACACAAATCTCTCCTCCTCCTGGATTTACACCCAAGCCAGTCATCCCTATCAATAGCCACAATTTAACATCCGCCGTTCACTATAATCATTTTAGTTACTTCCTTCCGCTAGCAACTAGAGCTCTTCTCTTTCTTATAAAGGTCGTCTTGACAACTAACTACTACTGCTTTAATTAATTAGACGTCTTCACTAATTTATCTAGCCATAGCTTCACACAATAGTTGTCTTTCTCTTTACGGGAGGTTTGTACTGCAGTTTCTTAATTTTAAATTTTCTTACACAATTATTATTCTTCCTCTGTAGTCATGTTTAAAGATGGGCTCGAACTCACGATCTCCTGTTTTACAGCACGCACCTCTACCAACGCAGCCATCGAGGTTGCTCAACTTGTGTTAGAGTGCATTTACACAACCAAAGTTTACTTTGCAAAGTTTTGATTTTATGTGGGAGAGAGGAAGAAAGAATGATAAGCAGTACAGACTTTGATGTACTCGCAAAGTTGCTTTGTTCTTCGTTCGTTGCTTGTACACAGTTGTATATATGTACATACATATGTGTTTAAGCACCAAATGCAAAACGTCCAAAAATTAAGAATGATCACACAGAAGGAAACAAAATTTGTAAAAGAAAACTTTGTGAGTCTGAACACGAAACAAAGTTTAAAAGAAAATTAAAAAAACTTTGTCAAAGCAAAATTTGCCTGTTTGAATGTGGACTTAGCTAATTCTCGTATTATTCAATACACACACCCAATGGTGGTGGAAGTAACTTTTTCACCTTCTGTTTTCTTACCACGCACATACGGACCACAACAACAAACGTTGCCAGATCTTATGTTCGTAACAATAGAGTACAGAAGATAGGTGATGAAGAAGAGTGGCAGATAGAAATGTTTATTATTCATAACCCTGTAATTTAGCGTTATAATTTTTAAATAACAGTGTTGCAACAAATTTGTTGTTAAGAAAGCGCATCACAGTTTTGAAGTTAAAAAAGTCACAAAATTTATTTTTTATTTTGATTCCGACTATTTGAAGCTTTAGAAAAATACTAAAGAAAAGGGGTGGGCTGTAATTAATTTAAACTTTAAAAACAATAACAGTTTAGTAGTCAACGTGCTAACCATCTAAGCTACAGCAAAATAATCTCTGATGAACTGCCTTTTTCTTTAAAATTTAATCATATTTTTTATTTAAACTAAAATATTTTAGTTTTTTATTTTCAATTTAGGAATCGAATGAGCCTTTAATCCCAAACTATCCCAAATTGAGGGATTTCTGTAATGATATGCAAATTATGTGCACCATGATTGCCGATGGACCACTGTAAGTTAAAACAAAAAAATTTTTTTTTAATAAATATTAAAAAAGTATTTTGTTCTCATTAAAAAAAAAAAATAGAAAATCTTTTTGCTATCGACGTTTATGCTATTTGTCATCCAAATTCCAATTGCATGTTTTACTTAATGAACTGCGAGAATTGGCTTCACAAAAGGCTGTGCCGCATCGTGATTTCTATAACATAAGGTGAGAGTTTGGTTAATTATTTAAATATATTAAAAGCAAAATATTTTATTAAAAGATTTGTTGCTTTTGCAGAAAAGTCGATACCCACATACATGCAGCCTCCTGCATGAATCAGAAACATTTGCTACGCTTTATAAAGAAAACACTGAAAAATAATGCCAACGAAGTGGTCACCGTTAGCAAGGGACAAAAAATGACTTTATCGCAAGTTTTTCAATCGATGAATTTAACAACTTACGATCTGACAGTCGATATGTTGGATGTGCATGCCGATCGTAATACTTTTCATCGTTTCGATAAATTCAATGCCAAATACAATCCAATTGGTGAATCACGTTTACGAGAGGTCTTTCTGAAAACGGACAATTATTTAAATGGAAAATATTTTGCACAAATTATAAAGGTAAAATAATATTAAATACAATTTATACAATTTTAATTACGGAAGTTTATTTTTGTATGTTTTAGGAAGTTGCCTTTGATTTGGAAGAATCGAAATACCAAAATGCCGAATTACGTTTATCGATTTATGGCAAATCTCGTGATGAATGGAAGAAATTGGCAAAATGGGCCATCGATTATAATGTCTATTCGACAAATATTCGTTGGCTTATTCAAATACCCCGACTTTAGTAAGTTTTATAATTTAAATCATGCAAGTAAAGAGTGCTATATTCGTCTATGCAAAATATTATATACCCTTCATCATCCCCCTGGGGGTACTACAAAAAGTCTAGCTTATTTCAAACTAGGCACAGACATAGTACACTCGGGGTATAGGGGGAACCAGTCCCCTGGTGTGCAGGCACTGAATCTGAATAGACAAGACAGGGGTCATTGTCGAAGGTGTAACCAGTGTCCTAAAAATACTGGCACCACGGGAACCGGTGGCTCATACAGAGAGCCGCCCATCTCTGTAGCCAGTTATTGGTGAGGTCCCTTCGGGGTACACGTGGTGGCTGTCGGTTAAAGTTTAGTGTCCGCAGGGAAGGTGCGGTGCTAAACGAATGTGCTGTTGCATATTCAACAGAGGGGTTGGAAAGTCTCCAATCCTCAAGCAAGGGGAAGGACATGGTCCTGCAAGCCATGTTCTTGAATTGCATTTCAGTTGGCTATGCCTAGCAGGGGCGCAAGTCGACGCTTTGTATTTCACTCAGTGCTAAGACCACCGTCGGGTTAGGGCTTCGCAGCCAGGTACCGACGTTAATCTTGATCACGTAATAATCTTCATCATGTAGGTAAATCTAGTTTAGTAAAGTAACACCAATAAAAAAAAAAACAAATAAAAAATTAAAAAAGTAAATTTACATAAAAATGTCATAGGCTCTTAATGGGTTAAGCATTTGTGTGTTTCTTTAAAGATCTCTTTAAAAGCTTTAAAATGAAACCCATATTTATATTTTAAAAAATTTGAAAATTTCAGAGGCCCGTAACTCGAAAAATATGGGCGAGCGCAAATTTTTTCACTTGATGTTTTTTCTTATATTTTTAATTCTGTATCGCCTCCATATATTTATTTGTATTTTTGATTGGAGTTACTTCATTGTTCCAAATGATTAGAGGCAGGCGTGGTGTTGTGCCTGCTGTCTCGAAGGACATGGATCGATCTTGCTGATTTTCAATAAAAACATTTTCGAAACTACGTCTGATCGATCTGCGTATTAAATTTTCTATAGCTCATTTAGAGCCTTGGCAAAGTTGATTACGACACTAACACGGGCGGACAGACGGACATCGCTCAATCGACTTCGCATTGGAAAAATTTTTAACTTAAAAAAATTTTTCTTAATTTAAAAAAAATGCTTAACCCATTAAGAGCCGGTGACATTTTCATGTAAAGATTTATTTTTTTTTTTTTTTTGTAGATTTAAATTACTTTAGTAGGACTAAAGAATTATTTGGCCTCGAAAGTGTTCATATAGCCATTTCCTTTTTGTTTAGTTACTTCATTCACTAAACTAGATTTATATATTTTTAGTGATTCGGCACAGCCAAATGTATCATTTTTACTTTTTATTATTTAAATTCAATTTTTACCATTTTCCTTCTCCATTTTCTAGTGATATATTTAAATCGAACAAATTATTGACCTCATTCCAAGAAATATTGGACAATATATTTTTGCCTTTATTCGAGGCAACCAAGGATCCTAGTAAACATCCGGAATTACATCGTTTCTTACATTATGTTATTGGTTTTGATTCGGTAGATGATGAATCTAAACCGGAGAATCCTTTATTTGATGGCGACATTAACACGCCACCAAAATGGACTGAAGATGAGAATCCTCCATATGCTTATTATATTTATTATATGTATGCAAATATGTCTGTGTTAAATCAATTCAGAAAGTGAGTATAACTTTATATTAAATTAAGATTTTTGTTTTTTTAAGTCTTACGTGACATTCAATCTATAAAGTTTTATTTATTAAGGGGAACCTAGATTTTTTAAAGATTTAAAAAAGAAGATTTCAAATTACGGAGAATCAATTATTAGGTGGTCGCGATGGTGAATTCATTTATTTTCGCCGAAACCCTCAATGTCAAAATCCATTTATGAAAATGTGTATAAATTTTTACATTTAGGGCTTCGGCAAAAATTAATGAATTCGCCATCGTTTGAGTTTCAATTTAATTTTTTATAATTATTTTTATAAAAGGCGCGTATTCTGTTTACATCTGAGTGCCCACAACGGTATAAGGCCATATTGATAAATACAATTTTCTATGGAGAAACCCTTTAATTTTTTATTTTTCTTCTTATTTTTTCTTGAAAATTTAAAGTTTCTACTGATTATGGTTCAAAAGATAAGAGGGACACCCTTTGAGTTTTATTATTTTTTACAGACGTTGTAATAAGCACTACTCTCTTTATAACCAAGTGCCTATAAAGGTGTAAGGCCATAATAATAATAAAAACACATTACCATGGGGACACCCTTTTATTTTAATTTATTATCTTAATTTTTTTTTCTTGAATTCTTTTTTTATTATCATTCAAAAGATAAGACAAAATGAATTGAAATAAAATTTACTATGGGGACACCCTTTAAGCTTAAATTAATTTTTTTGAAATTATTTTTATAACGGGCGCATACTCTATTTAAATCTAAGTGCCCACAACGGTATAAAGCCATATTAATAAAAACATGTTTCTATGGGGACACCCTTTTATTTTTTAATTAATTTCTTATTTTTTCTATGAATATTGAAAATGTTTACTGATTACATTTTAAAAGATAAAACAAAATAAATTAAAATCGAATTTACTACGAGGACACCCTGTTTTAATTTTTTATATTTATTTTTATAACAGGCGCGTACTGTGCTTAAATCTGAGTGTCTATAAAGGTATAAGGCCATATTAATAAAAAAAAGTTTATATAGGGACACCCTTTAGTTTTTTAATTTATCATATTTTTTTTTCTTGAAAAGTTAAAGAGTCTACTAATCCCGGTGTAAAAGATAAGACAAAATTAATCAAAATCAAATATTCTATTGGGACACCCTTGAATACTTTCTACACATGTTGTAACAAGCACTTACTCTGTGTAAGTCCAAGTGTGTATAACGGTATAAAATCATATTAATAACATGCACGTTACTAATGGGACACCCTTTAATTGTTAACTTCATCTTAGTATTTATTGTTATAGCGGCCATAATAAACTTTATATAAAATTGCTGTAACGGTTCCAAAGATAAAGGCCTGGTTCAGATAGACATTTAAAAAACCACATATTAAAGTGGTGAAAGTTAAATGTCAGTAGTTAAATAAATTCTTAAGTCATTTTCTTAATTATTACGAAATGTTGTAGAAGTTTACACCCTAATCAACACAGACAGAATAATGTTAAGTTCTTTATGTAGAATAATTTTTACAGGGTATTTGCTGATGGTAAAACTGTCTTTTTATATTTAGCGCATTTTTGAAAGATTTTAGGCGTCAAGTAAAAAAAATACGCTTTACAAAATGACCACTTAATTTTATCTCCTTTTAGGGAACGAGGCCTAAATACTTTTGTTTTACGTCCTCATTGCGGTGAAGCTGGACCAGTTCAACATTTAGTCTGTGGTTATTTAATGGCCGAAAATATATCACATGGCCTGCTGTTACGTAAAGTACCCGTTTTGCAGTATTTATATTATTTATCACAAATTGGAATTGCGATGTCACCGCTCTCCAACAACTCACTGTTTCTTAATTATCATCGTAATCCGTTACCGGAATATTTGGCTCGTGGACTTATTGTCTCACTATCAACAGACGATCCATTACAATTTCACTTTACCAAAGAACCTCTAATGGAAGAGTACAGCATTGCTGCTCAGGTATGGAAATTAAGTTCATGCGATATGTGCGAACTGGCTCGTAATAGTGTCTTAATGAGTGGTTTTCCACACAAGGTAAATTTTTTTCAAATACAATTCAAAATCAGTTTGCAACTTGTGATTTTTTTTTCTTCTCACAGATGAAACAACATTGGCTGGGACCGAATTATACACGTGAAGGTGTTGCTGGCAACGATATAACACGTACCAATGTACCCGATATTCGTGTCTCATTTCGTTCGGAAACTTTACTCGATGAACTGTCAAATATTTTTAAAGTTCATCAACATCCTTTATTAGCTGTTCCAGAAGAGAGTTCTTAAAACAGAACTTGATGTCGTGAAAAACACGAAAATATCCAAAAATTAATTAATGTTATTTATCTATCAATCTATCTATCGACAAATGAATATTTATTTCTTTGTTAAATGCGAATTTATTTGTGTATTGCTTTTTGTATAAAATATTCAAAATGTTAAAGGATTGAAAAAATAATAAAAACAAATTTAATAATATTTTAATATTTTTTCAAAATAATAAAAAAATGTTAAAAATAAATATGTATGTTAAAAAAAAATGTTTTTTCTTTTTTAAGTAAATTAGATATCTGTTTTAAATAACAGCGAAACAACCAGCAAATATTTGATATAAAAGTCGATTGAGCGATGTCCGTTTGTTTGTCCGTGTTCGGGTTGAAATCAACTTTGCCAAGGCACTAGCAAAGCTAAAGAAAATTTAAATACGCGAAAAGATCAGATATAGTTTCGAATATTTTGCTATTGAAAATCAACAAAATCAGTCCATGTCCTTCGAGGCAGAGGCTAAACATCACGCCTACCTCTAATTTTTCCATATCAAATATACAAAAATAAAAAAAAATACATAAAGCACACAATGTCGAATCCTTTACTAAAAAACTTATTTTTATGTTTGAATCGAAATCGATATTAAATATTCAGCCATGTCACAGAGTGAAATTTTTATGATTTAGAAAACTAAAACGTATTTTGCTTCTCTAGAAAATGTAAAACGATCAAAAAATTCATTTTGAAAACGGTCTTGAAATCTAAAGTGAAATTGATATTTTTAACAACTTAAAGACGAAAAATGTGGAAAACTGTACTGAAAATTAATTATAAATATTGTCTATATTAATTTCGCTTAAAAAAATTTTATTTAAATACTTCTAGTATGAAAATTTTAATATTTTTGTAAATCGTATAAAACATTGGTCACAAACTGAAAACGTAATTGATGTTCCATTGCCACCCGGGTTTCTGATAACATCCTGCCATATGTTTCAAAGAAAAAAGTGAGAAGTGAAATGGATACATTTACTTACACTCCACTTGGATAGGACAAAGGATCTGACGCATCCCTCAAACTTCTGCGATTTAATTTGTTTGCTAAATGCATCTTTTTGTCTTCTTCCATCACAGCAACAATTGAAACACCAGGCATACTGGTTTAATTTTTTATTTATCTTTTGATTTTAGTTTGTTTGTTTACTTACTTTCTTTTAATTTGTCTGGAGCCGGACCGATATTGTTGGCGCCGGTTGCTGAACCAGCTGTTTTGATTTCAATGTAACCATATTTTTAACATAAATAATACGATTTCCTTTTTTCCGTTTTCATAAAAACGTACGAGAGCTGAAGAAGCAAAAGTAAAACGTTACGATTTGGAAATACGAATTCAAATTAATTTCGTACAAAACCTGTGACATGGCTGATTATTTTTTTTTTGAGTTCATAAATTACAAAAGGAATTTTTACTTTACAATGGTTTTTAAACCAAATTTTTATGAATTTTTATTTAAACAAAAGTTTTCAAAAAATGTTTATAATATATTTTTACTTACAAATATTTGTGTGTAGCTCGATGGTTAAATAAAAAATGAATTGTTAATGTGGTTGGGTTAATAAAAACAAGGCAAAACAGAACAGAATATAACACAAAGTTTAAAAACAGTGAAAAAACAAAAGAATAAAAAAAATAGTCGCCTTTTAATTAAAAAATAAATAAATAAAATTATTTTTCTTGCAGCACAAAAGTCTTTTGAAAATAAGCAAAATTTCATTTTCCTTTTCTTTGCTTAAAAAGGTGAATTCATGCCCAATTTTGTTCCAAAATCTAAACGGGCTCGTCGTTGATAGCGTGTATTAACTCTGTAAGAAAAATAGATTAAAAAAAAATTATTCGAAATTATCAATTTAATAAGAAATTTAACGAATGCAAACAAACAAACAAACAAACAAACACTTACTTAATTTCTTGCCATTTACATATTTCCGATACAATTAAACTTAATAAACAGCCCGCAATTAAAAAAACAATTGCTGGCCAGGCATCATCCAGCTGATCACAAATCTCTTTATTAAGCAGAATTTCAGCTGTACAGATAAGCGAGTGAACGAGTAAAATACAGAAACAGGTAAATGCCCAAATGTGATTACGAAAGGGATTTCTTTGCCACAACGAGTGATCTCGATGAACGAATGATACAGAAACGGTGACTGTAAAAATAAATTAAAAAAAAAATTGGAATATTAGTTATGAGTAAAAAGTTATGTGAGGATATTTGCCAAGGCTTTTTTTGTTATATAAAAAAGAATCTTTTGTTTGAAAAAAGAGAAACCGATATTCCTTTCACAGTTAGAAAAAATTGATTTTATTAATATTTTTTTTTTTGTTTATTCGTCAAGTCGACCTTTTCGCAATTTAATATTCAAGCTCATTTTATGCCCCAGTTGCCAGATATATTTTTTCTTTCCCCTAAAAACGATTATAAAATCTCTCTTTACTGAAATAAAATCCCCAAAAAAAAAATTTTTTTTCTTGTTTGCAATAATAATTTGAATTTCGAAAAAATATAAACAGGCATGTTCTGACAATCGCAAATCGCCTAAAACTTACGATGTGAGTTGAAATCGCATGAAAGGTGTTCTGTAGTTCACAATCGCAAGAAATTTGGCGACTTGAAATCGCAAGCACAGACTGAAGTGAAGTTATAAATTTCACTTAAAATAAACTTTAAAACAATAATAAAACTATACACAAATAAAAATTAATATGTTTTCTTTTATTTTTATCAAAATTTATTTATATTTTTACACAAATAAAGTGTTAAATAATAAATTTAAAATATGCCCTTTGTTTTATCAATTGTTTGTGTTGGTTTTTTCTTGAATACTTGCGAGTTCATGAAAACAGCTGTTATTATTGATGTTCGAAAATATATAAGTATTAGTGCGGTTAAATGTTTAGTCGGTAGTCAGATAAAAATGCGGTTATTCACATTTTAAAATTTTAAACAAATATTCGGTGCTTATTAAATGGGCGATTTAAATGTTAATGTACGTTAATAAATATATCTCAATTATTTTTAGGACGATCTGCGTTTTGAACGTGTATGTTATAACTAACAAAATAAGCAAAAATAATTTTTATTTACTGATTACTCACGACCAAGTAATCTTTTTCTTCAAAGTTATTATTATTTCTTGCTTTGCATAAAATTTTTTAATTAATAAATAATTATTGGATTGAAATATCCAATAGATTTAAATTATCTTTAAGCATACGTTTTTTAATTTCTTCTTTTTTTAATTTAATGTTTATTTGAAGAAATTAAACTAAGCAAGAAGGCTGCTGCCATCTTTTTAATTTTCTTTTGATTTTTATGTTTTGCACCGTCAAATCATATGTTTTTGTTTTTCGAACATAAGTTTGAAAAAAAGCAAATCGCAAGCAAAACGCGTGCGTTTCAAAAACGTGCGAGTGTCAGAACATGCCTGAAAAATTATGAAGTAAAAATTCCCCTAATGAATCCTATTTTAAATATTTATTATGATTTTTTAATAGGATCTAACACCACTACATCATCTTCATTAGCTTGTTTTCTAATTATCAGTACGTTTGATAAAATAATTCTCAATTTTAACGGTTTCAATAACATTTTTTAACAATTAAAAATTAAAAACACGGGAATATTAAACTAAATTAATTAAACTTTAAATTTATCGTGCTACTTTCCCGAATAAATTATTTGAATCACCGATATTGATTTACTTTATTGTTAAGACAAAAAACTTGAGTTCATATAAAATATTTGCGAGAAGTTTCCTGAAGAGCTTAGTAAGCGGTAGCAAAATGACCATCGAGATTTGCTTTCACATTTTTTAAACTTTTTATGAATATTTCGCTTGATATAACCCCAATCTAAGGGAAGTGTCCTCGAAAAAATTAATGGTCAAATTTGACTTCATCAACAAACATTAACAAACTTGAAGTTACAGAAAGGCCTTCTTCAAATCTTTAGCTCGTCTTATGTTTTAACAAAAAAAAAAAAGCATTTTTTGGGCAATTCTAAAATAATGTAAAACTGCTCAAAAAAATATTTTGTTTTCAATAATGAAGCTTTACGTTCTAATTCATAAAAAGTTCCTATTTTAGGTTTAAAGTTTACAATAGTTATTGACTAACTTTACGTTTAATAAACTATTTTTAAAAAACCCTATAAAAACACACACACAATAACAGTTCTATAATAGAGATGTATCGTTCGTGAACGAACGTGTTGAATTAAACGAATCACTCAAGTGAATGGAATGATCCGGTCATTTAATTGAGGACTTTCCGCTCAAAAGTGTACGAGTTACATAAATTGAACGAATGATTTAAGTTCAATAGTGGACGGATTTCAATATGGTGTTCGGTTCACTTTCATTCAGGTGTTCTCGCTTTTTTTTTTGCCATGTTCTTTTATTTCAGTTGATTTTTTTCGGAATTAAAAGCAGTTGCTGTACATGTACATATACAACAGACTTTTCAAAAAGTTTAGTTTTTTTTATATAAAGTTTCCTTTTTAATGAAAAAGTTAAATTAATAAAAAAAAAAGTGATTATAAATAAACTAAAGAAATGACACAAAGAAAAAGAAACATAATTTGGGTGCACTTTATAGGGATGGAGAAAATCCAAATTTTGTCATATTTAGTGTGTTAACACATAAACAATGATGGTGCATTTCTGCCATAGATCACAATTTCTGCGTTAAAAAAAAACACTGCAGATATAAGGAACGTTTTCACTCGCATATGCTGGAATTATCTCTTAAAATCACAGTGTATCACATTTTAAAGCAATTTAATAATTCGATTCTTTATTTTCACGAAAAATAATTACTCCTTTTGTGGAAAACAAAAAAACTTTTTGTGCTTTGTGTTTTCTTCATAGTAAAAAGCAGTATATTTGAGAACGTACAGAAAATCCAATTATATTGTTTTCTATATGTCAAGGATTTCACCTCTGTTACTTGTGGTTTTGATAAAAAGGATTGTTATTCAAATTCGTTCCATCGATCGAATTGAGCAAGTGAACGAATTAAACGAACGAGGTCAGTCTTTGATAAATGACCGAAAAAGACGTGTTACTATAACAAACGACCAAGCACAATTCTATTCTATAACTAATCTACACCTTTACATTTTACCTGGCAATACCTATTTTCATTTATTACTTAGTGCTTTTCGAAACCAATTTTCAATTAACCTAAAAACCGAATGTGGTTTCCATTGTGCCGATAAAATTGGGTTTTATTTCGTGTTCGTCGGCCATTTTGTGAACGTCTTTGTCGCGACATTGATGAAAAATGTTTTTTAGTTCTTTTAAATTTTTTGTTTGGTTTTGATGCGAAAAATTATAATTTTCACTGAAAGTTTACAAATCAATAACTAAAAAGTGTCTTTGATCGCACTGTAAACTTAAATGACAATCAATAAACACACAGAAATTAAATAAGTCAAATGACGCGAGCAAGCAGAAGAGCCTTATGCCGACAAAATGTAATGAAAAAAAACACATTTTATATAAGGAAAACACACCATCATCAAAGTGCGCGTCTAACGCATAATCGTAGACATTTTTCGATATTTTTTTGTGTAAACCATCAGTGATAGTAGACCTTTCCAACGCATGTACTCGTTTGAAAATCGATTGAGTGGTTCTCAAGTTATAAAATCACGAACGTAGTAAATTTTAAAATTGTCGCGTCCGTTGCTCTTAATATTTAATAAAGATGGAAAAGGCTTTCAAAGAAAAAAAGAGGAAACAAACAAAAAAGCTTTAAGAGAAGCTAAGAAAAAAGACGTTAATAAATAGCTGCAATATAAGAAGAAAGAAGCTGAAAGAAAGTGAAAGTATTAAAAAAAATATAACCTCACGCAGAAGTTTCGGGAAGGAAGTATACTGTAGTGTTGACCAGGAGGGTCAAGTATCCTTTTAAATAAAAAACGTTTTTTTTTATTAAATTATAATTAAGCTTTATTACGACTGAACGTGTTGGGCACAAGGTAAAGAAGAATGAATAGAGGGAAAAAAAGCCATGACATTAGCTTGGCACAATAACGAGTACCGTTGATACTCGTTACATTATAAATGTATTAGGGTAGCCCTTAGCCACACAAGTGTAGCTTATACTACATATACGACGGTTTTAAGAAATGGAAAAATTTTGTTGTTAAAATTTTTATGCTTATGACCGTGCTTGGACCTCTTATACATTCAAATCTGAATTAAAATTTAACCAACTCTGGTAACTATTTTATACGTTAAAGTACTTTATTGAAAATCTTGATTCTCCATTTCGATTTAATTTGGTTTTTATTATTATTATTTATTTGAAGTTTTATTGTTTAATATTTTTAATTAAAATTTCAATCAGTATTCTCTTAAAAAAATTTTCGCGCGAATATTTATAATCAAAAATGGTTTTATTGTTTTTCAAAGTATTCTCCAGCATGATTTATACACTTTTGAATGCGCTCAAATCAGTTGTCGAAGCACTTTTTCCACTCCGATTGAGACACCTCTAAAACATGGTTTTTGAACACTTCAACAGCTTCTTCTGGCGACGAAAATCGTTAACTACGCATTTTTTTCTTGATGTGCGGAAACAAGAAAAAGTCATTAGGTGCCAAGTCAGGGCTGTACGGCGGATGACCCATTAGTTCGACGTTTTGGCTGGTAAAAAACGCTATGGTTTCAGCCGATGTGTGAGAGCTCGCATTGTCATGGTGAACAATGATTCGTCTTCTCTTGTTGGTTTTTCGAATTACTCCGATGACTTCAGGCAAACAAATTGTAGTGTACCACTCAGAAGTGACCGTCCTACGTTGCTCAAGCGGAACAGTCGCCACATGACCAGTTTTGCCGAAGAAACAGGCGACCATCCGCTTCGAAGTGCTTCTTCCACCAACAACTTTCGTATTCGCAATCGTATTTTTGCAATATTTCTTTGCACCAATCGACACGAGCCTTTTTTTGAGCGACTTTCAAATTGTGCGGGATCCAACGAGAACAAACCTATTTTACGGCCAGGTGTTCATGCAGTATCGAATGTATGCTGGTGGAAGAAATGTCCAAGGATGTCTCTATCTCTCGGTATGTCGCATGTCGATCTTGCATTATGAGTTTACGCACGGCATCAATGTTCTCTGGCACAACAGCCGTTTTTTGACGACCTTCACGGAATTCGTCTTTGAGCGAGCTTCAGCCACGATTAAATTCATTATACCAATTTTTCACAGTGCTATAGGATGGTGCTTCATCGCCATACAAAGATTTATATTCATCAATGCACTCTTGTCGTGATAATCCACGTCGAAAGTTGTGAAAAATGATGGCACGAAAATGTTCACGAGTTAATTCCATTTTTTTCTATATTAATTTTTTCAAGTCACTGTAAACAACACAAATAATGGTCGTACGTCAAAACGTTTTGAGTACGATTATGCTTAAAAATGACAAACTTTCCAATAGAAATGTGTGATTGCACTTGGCAGCAATCAGTGTTGCCAGGCCAGAAATATATATAGCAGCCCTCGTATGTATATTTCAAAAAGTAAACAAAAAAAGCTTTTTTGTCGCCTCCGTTTTTCGCTGCTTTTTACTGTATTATCGGTTCTGTCCAATATTTGTTTCTAGCTTCACATCAACTAAGAGCATACGAATGTCGTGTCCGTCACCCAGGAACTGTCAATAATTACTTTTCGTATTTTTAAGAAGCTCATTTGACTTGTTCCATTTAAGAGGCTTCATTCAGTTTTCCGAGTTTGAAATAAGCGATTTTTTTTTGTTGTTCAATTTTTAGGATTTAGCCCGAAGGAAACTCTTTCTTTCGTTTTAAGCTTTAAGATTTCAGTTATAAGTTTTTTTTTATTGGTATCGATCTTTTTTTTTAGTTTAACTTTAAAATATTTTAAGGTAAAAATAAAGCAACCTATAATTGGCTAAAGGAAGAGAGGGGAATAAATACAAAATCTGACTTTTAGTTTCTCATAAAATGAAGTTCATGCAATATTGCTCTCTAGGTCACTTTTAAACCTGTTAATATTAAACCTTCCTCCTGGGATCACTGAATGTATTTCGTTAACAATTGCTATTTCGAATTTTCACTGCTCTGCTTTCAGCAGGCTTAAATTTAATTTAAATTATTATTACCATCAATCCGGAAAAAAATTAAAACAACTTTGAAAAGTTGTAAATTTTAATTGATGAACAATTATTTAAAAAAGAAATGAAATTTTTAATTGAATTAAAAAAAATACTGCTTAGATAAATAAACTTACCGAAATGCAGTAAAATGCCAAATGTAGAAAAAATTCGTGCTATTTGTAAATTGATGTGTTTGTCGTTTTCCTCAACATCCATTATTCTGATGGGATGATCCATAAATGCACAATAGGATAAAATCTATTAAAACCAAGAAAAGCAAATTTTTAAAAATGATATCGAAAAGCTTAAGCAGAAAACTACAAACAACAACTCACCATTATTAAAATGGGTGTTAAAAATTTACAGCCGTAACACCACAGAACGAAACCAAAAACTCTCGTATCGTATTCAGTTTGTTTTTTGCCTGTAGCACGATTCATGATTTTCGGATCCAAGTCTATGTGGGCCAAGGCAAGCGAAATTAAAGGCACCGGTACGCACATCACATAAATAACCATTAAAGGACTTAAAAGTGGTCGCAGAGACAAACAAGCACTTAATATATTGACAACGGACAAGGCACCGCCACAGCAGGCCCAAAATTGTATGCAATTCCACAGACCCGAAGAAAATCGACGTGAAAGCTCTATTATAGCAACCAGAGAAAGAGGATCTTCACGTTTCACTGATATAGAGCAGGGCAGAGAGTTGAGTATGCGACTCAAATAAATGGGTGATACAGTATTGCCAGGACTTTGCATGGGACGAGCGTTGCCACTAGTGGCACCATATTGTCCACTTTCCAGCTTTCCATCGTCGGCAAACTCTTCTAGGAGGTCATTGTTTGGCGCAGTATTTGATTTTCTTCGTTTTATTTTGAGTTTATTATTGATGATATTGGCCTCGGTGTATGCCTCGATATCTTGGCACACTTGAGGATACAAAGGTTCTACAGCAATTGCACAATCGGCCTGTAGAAATATTTCTGCATTGGAATTACTGGCTGATGAACCCAAACACACAACGATTTCGCCATACGATTGCATTATTTCCAACATTTGACTGGTGGCCTCAGCAGAACAATCGGTAAAAAGTGAAACTTGTAACGGTACATTATCTACCTTTTCCAAATGAGGGCGTATATTTTCAATTCCTCTGGGTAATTTAGCTCTATTTGACATATCAAAATGAACCGGTGCACTCTGTTCGGTGCTCTCAGTCAATACGCTCAACGAACGACAGTTTTCGTCCAGGGCAGAATCTTGAGATTGACGCCTACGATTGGCACGTAACGAATCATTTAAGGATTCATGCGAACCAGCTAAACTGGCATTGGAATACATTTCATATTTATCGCCGTCATGCATCAAATGATTTGATATGGCACCGGGTGCCGAAGAACTCAATGTCTTGGATGACTCTAGATTAGAAGGTGGTGGCAATAGATAATTCAAATCGGAGGAATCATCATCTGTTGCTACGTTACCTAAAATTTGGATTTCAATGGAATTATCATTATTATGACTGTCAGATGTAGCTGAAGTTGTCGTTATAATGGCTGTAGTGGTGGTGGTGGTTGTGGTGGTAGTGGCGGAACACGTTGGTGGTGGTTGTATGAATTCAATCACATCATGATTTTTTACTGAGGATGAACGTTTGTTAATGGCAGTAGAAGTAGTAGTAGCAGTAGCAGTACTAGTTGTTGTAGTAGTAATGGCGGTGATTATGGTTTTGTTAGCATGACAAGTCGAGATTATGGTGGAAGGATTGATGAAGGTAGTAGTAGTAGTAGTAGTAGTGGAAGTGGCGGTATTGGTGGTTGTGGTAGACGCATTATTATTAATGGCGTTGTTAGAGTGATCAAGTTTACCGGTTGATTTTGGAGAGTGTACAGCGCCAGCAGTGGCATTCTTTTCATCCGATTCGCTTAACAATGAAATGTGACAATTCCAACCGGATTCCAGACCCATCTTCTCAGAGAAAACACGGGACCGCAATTCGTTCTCTTTGCTGAAATGGACAAAACGTATACAGGCCCTTTCGAGACGTTCCACAAGCTGTACTATGTCTGTCTGAGCCTGATACTGCATTGTCACCATGCCGATAAACACCTGATGGCATTGCATCTCAAAACAGCCCTCCACATCCGTAATGTCTTCTTCTTTGCTTTCAGAAAATAGCAGAGAATCGGTACTAATGCTGTGACTTAACTTTCCATGGCCACACTCAAAGTCACAGTGCATTTTGTCAACATGTTGCATGCGAAGTTTCGATTCTGGTGGCAATTCTAAATATGCTATGTTGCCACCATTTTTTCCTGGTCCGCCGCTTAGAGCGCCATGTATACCGTGTCTAAGGGGTCGATAGGCGAAAGCGGTACAGTATGCTGTCAAAGCACTACGCTGATAGAAATCTAAAGCTCTTTTACGATCTTGTGGCGATAGTGGACGCAAATCTTCACCATCCCAAAAGTCATCACAACAATCTAAAATTATATCTGCGGTACCTTGGGTAAAAAGCGATAGATAACCACCAGGATTTTCCCGCATTACCACTGACAATGAGTGTGGAAAAGGAACTTTTACTTTAGATGATAACTGCAGCTGTCGTGCAAAACGAATGTCTCTGCGCACAACATCAGGTTGCTAGAAAATATTATTATTTATAAAATTTTTTTAAAAATTGTTAATCCCTCGAAAACACCTTGTAAGATGCTGCGAAATAATTCCCAAATGGTTAAGAAATTATTTCATTTTTCGATTGAGAGCTGTCTCGTAATGAAATGACTATTAAATGGAATAACGCCTTTTGTTGGGGTGTCTATCTGTTCAGACGGGATTAATCTTCTGCGGTATGTCTAAAACGATCCTCATTTACTTATGTTTACCTCTTTAGCCGGACAGTATATAAAACCGATTTCATGTACTAAAGCGAAAATTAATTTTAACGTTGCCAGAAGCAAAAATCCTTGGTTCCGCGTAAAGCCAGCGAAGCCAGTTTTGGAAATAGTTTAAAAACAGGTTAATCCTTTTTACAAAACAGGACAGCTTTAGCAATCGAAGACAGTTTTCGATAAAAAAAGAAAAATCTGCATCCACTCTCCAAGCAAAGTCAGTTCAGTGCTGTCCGGTTAGGGAATTTTTCCCTAGATTAAGGAGATTTTTTTCGATTTAGACAAGAATTAAAGATAAAATATGTCAGGAGAAAATTTAGGGGCTTCAAAGTATATTTATTTAGAAGTTTCTCTGGGGGAGTTTATTGCATTTTAATTTCAAATGAGATTTTTTTTAATTCTAGGATTTTTTTTATTTTATTAATTTGTAAATATAAAAAAAGAAATGTAAATTAAAAAAAAAAATAAAAATGAATTCGTGATCAGCAACTTTAAATTTTTGCGCTGTAAGTAAGAATCGGAATCTTATATACCCTTCACCAGAAATCTAGTGACATAAAACTTTCGTTAGCTCTTAATAGGTTAAGCATTTTTCAAAATTTAAGTATTTCCTGCAAGATCTACGAGGGCGGATTGATATTGAACCTATCTAAGTAGGAAAAAACATTTTTTTTTCAAAAACCATTGATTTCTCAATATTCCAACTTTTTTACACCATCAGAATAATACGATTTTGTGATGAATCTTTTTTTTTTCTGCGAGTCATTTCTTCAAGTTTGGAAACAGTAAAAAGTCACTAGGGGCTTAATCTGGACTATAAAGTGGATGATCAACCAATTCGAAGTGTATTTCACGTAATTTTAACATCGTTTCTAATATCCAAATACCGCTGTGAAGTGGTCTCTCGAACCATATGTACTTGTACTCAACATTTTGCATTAACATTTGCATATGAAAAAGCTACCGGCAAGATGAGTGCCGCGTTTGCTTTGTGTCGAACAAAAACAATTATTTTTACCATTTTAACAATCGCAGATAACTTGACTCGGCGATCATTCATAACGGTATGGAGGATTTTCTTGATATTTTCTTCAGTAACCACCCCTTTTCGCCTTCCTGTTGATGGTATTGTTGCAGTGCTTGTTCGGCCGCGTTTAAATTCAGCAATCCAATATTTTACCATATAATCTGAGGGAGTAGACTCACCGTAAAGTTTATCGAGCTTTTCTTTTGTCTCCTTCGCCATTTTCCCTTTGAAATAATAATGCTTAATCACTGCCCCAAACTCACTTTTTTCCATTTTTCAAGAAACACAAAAGTTGCTTATTTTAAACGACTACAAAAAATTAACTAATCGATGAATTTGGTTGAACTTTTAATAGCTGACGTTTGATAGATCGCAATTTCTAAAAAGAAAAAAGTTTTTGTGTTTGAGCTGTCTTCTAGCGCTAAGTAGCTTCAATATCACTCCGCCCTCGTATTTAAAAAACTTTAAATGATACCCATTTTGAGTTGATATCTTTAAAAATATGTTGCACAATCATACTTTTCTGTGAAAAGTTTAAGAGGCCCATAACTCGGAAAATATGGGCGACTTGAGGTTTTTTTTCTTATTTTTGTATTCTCTATCGGCTTATATATTGGTTTTTTTTTTATTGGAGTTACTTTATTGTTCGAAATGATATGAAAAGAAAAGAGGCAGGCGTGGTGTTTTGTCTGCTGCGTCAAAGGACATCGACCGATCTTGTTGATTTTAGCAAAATTTTCAAAACTATGTCTGATCGTTGGCGTACTTTAATTTTCTCTAGATCATCTAGTGCCATTCTATTGAGTTCAATCCAAACACGGACGAACAGACACCTCTCAATCGACTTCGCTATGCATAAGGATTCAGAATATAAATACTTTATGGGGTCGGAAAAGGATATTGTAGAAATGACAAACGGATGACAAACTTAAATATAAACCTTTTTCCATGCGTGATGAAGAGTATAAAAACTTAAGTTCAGGGATTTTTTATACGCTTTTAGGGAAAAGAAAAATATCTGGGAACCTTGCACGAATTTTGAATATTCTTAGAGGAAATAGACTAAACCACAAAGAGAAATTCCAAAAATTTTGCAAATTAATTTTTTTTTTTAATTTTTTCCTTGGGAATTATTTCGCAAAACCATCAACTTTACATTTAAAGCTGTTATAAGGACTAAATAATTTCTCTTACCAAATGTCTGTAAGTTGCTAACTGACCCTCCAGCGTAAAACGATCTGTGGCATGATCTGTAAAACCAATCTGTTTGGCCAGTTCACATAAACAGCGTCTGTATATATTTTTTAAAATTTTTGTGTGTTTTTTGTTTTTATTTAAAAATTGCATTAATTTCTATTATTCCATTTAACAAACAAAAATCAACATTGTTAATCATCAAAGAAAAGCAAAATGCATTAGGAACTAACAAAACAATATTACGAAAAAGAAAATTTAAGGACAAAACTAAAAGGACTAACAACTACAAGTAAAGTTTAGGCAAATATTTGTGTGTAAATTTAAGGAAAGCAGAAAAGAGAATCAATAAGTTGCTGAATTTAAACAATAATAATTAATAAATTCTAATGAATACGAGTATGTGATGATAATCTACTCGCACAAGGACTTTACAAATGTTCTTAAAATTAAGTAAACAAAATCTAATAAAGAAAAACAAAAAAAAAACTTTCTCTCCATTTCATTATTTTTTTGATTTTAATTCGTTACGAATTAACTAAATTTTGAATTAATTCTTTTCACAACAAAAAAGAATTAAATGAAATTTAAATTTAATCGGGATAAAAAATAGCACGATTTTTTTTAATTAATTAGTTTAATTGATTATTCCCGAGGTTTAATTTAATTTAGAAATTTAAATCAATTGAAACGAATAAGGCAGAAGTGAATTTCAATTCGTTTCTATTTCACATGGATTTTCTAAAGTAAATTGTAATTCATTTGAATTGAATTGATTTTGAATTCATTCAAATGATTTAAAACAAGAATTTGAAATTCAAATGAATAAATTCTGAAATGAATTGCAATCAATCGAATTCAAGAGAAGAAATAGGGGTAGTGAAAAATGAAAATTTCTTCTACTAAACTGAAAATATTCAATGATCAAAAGGCAAAGAAAACACGGAAATGCTTACTGCGTATTTACATACAAAATCAATTCAAATTTCAATCATTGAGTTGGTAGTGAATTGCTAATTATTTTTTATAAATTTTTTGATTTAATGCAAAGTTAATTCAATTCATTCTACAAATTCATTTCAATTGGAAATGAATTGAAATTCACTTTAACTAATTCATTTGAATCAGAAACGAATTGCAATTCATTTTTACCAAATTCATTTTAATTAGAAATGAATTGCTATTCACTTTGACAAATTCATTTGAATCACAAACGAATTGCAATTTATTCTACAAATTCATTTCAATTGGAAACGAATTGCAATTCATTTTTACCAAATTCATTTAAATTAACTCAAATTTTATTTAATTAATTTTTGTTGTGTAAAAAGAATTAATTAAAAATGGCTAATTTAGTACATGAATGATTAATTAAAAAATGAATGATTCATTTACAGCTCTGGTACATGGACGCCTTCCAGCTACTTTCGATCAATGATAATGCTGCCATTTTCACACAACATTTTCCTGACATGTCTCCATTAAAATTGATTGCTCTCTTCGGTGACATCGTAGAAGAAGTTATTTTGTCAGCTTTATAATATTCCTTAGATGTAGTGTAAGCATCGCCAGGGCTGATATTCTAATAACTCTGAAGATTGTTTTGATGTCACTAATTCTTGGCTCTGGCGTCTCTTAGTTAGCTGCTGATCGGCCAATCTTTTTATAAGTTAATAACAATATCATCATGTTTCTACTTCGTAACTTCTCGCAGATTTTAGTGGCTTGTGTTGAAGACCACAAAAGGCTATCAAACCTGACCAAGAAGTCTTTTTATGTTTTGTTGTAATTTATAGTGAGCATGGAATTACATTTACCAATTAATTTTAAATAGAGCCGTGTACCGTATTGGAACTGGATGACGGTAATAAGACTTGCTTTCAACAAAATTATATGCAGAAAAGGTTTCTTTGAAATCCTATTTTGGAATGTTTTTTTAAAGTTAAATCCTTTTGCTTTTTTATATTTAAATTTGGTTAAAATCTACTCAAAACTAATTTTTTCTTTGAAACAAATAATTGCAGACTAAATGGCAGAAAACTGATTGATAATTGGACAGGTTAGAAATGATTTAAAAACTTGCAAATTATTAAAGAAAAATAATTTGAATGTTTTTTTTTTTCTAAAATATAAAATTTGTGCTTTAGTTATGACCAAAATTATATGCGTTGCAATACAAAAAAATATATAAAACTGGTCAAGCTCAATCAATCAAAAACTCACACAATAGAAAAGATATTCAACTATAAAGTTAAGAAAAAAAGAAGCTATTTTAATTCAATCTACTTGAAATCTATAATTAAAATACAAAATACAAGCAATTTCTCTTATATTATGGCATTAAAGTTATTAAATTATTAAATAAATTAGAAAAAAGAAAACAAAAACAGCAACTCATAAACATATCAATCAAAACATGAGAATTATAGAAGAGACATGAATGTGTTTTATTTTCAATGTTAAGCTGTAAAATGTAAATAATTTTGTAGTTATTAAAATTTTGAAAATATAAGTAAACAATTCCTTGGACAATAATGAAAAATGGCCTAAACTATTATGAAAAATATGTTAATAAATCAATTTAAAATAAACGAAGGTTATTCTGGCCTAAACCGTTTACTAAATCATACAAAATGTTTAATAAAATGTTATTTAAATTTTTGTCAAACTTAAAAAGTTTAAAGTTTGAATATTCCATACATCCTTAAAATTAACACGCGGGAATCTTCGCACCGAAAACGCTTTTTTAAGCGGCAATTTTTACAATAATCTTTTTTTTTATTATTTTGTATATAATCATGTATTTATCGTGTATGTTATTTCTATTACCGATTACGAAAAGAGAAACCGATTATGGCCTTTTTGTAACAAACATAATTTGATCGCTGGTTTCTTTTAAGAAATTATTTTTTTTTTATAAAATTTATGACCCCCCCTATCAAAACAATTTCAAATCAGAGCTTTCCAAGGATAATTTTATTTAAAAAAAAAATTAAATTTATTTTTGTTCTAAACGTTATCTATCGTGCCAAAGAAAAAAACTTTCGAGAATTTTTTTGTATAAAAAACTTAAAATACCTGTAAATGTTACACCCGCATTAATGGAAACACTCAAAAATCAAAAAAAAAATTTTAATTATTTTCTTTTGAAAAAGAAGGAAAAATATTTATAGATCTCGAAAACTCCAACTCTTTAACACTTAATTTTTATTTTTTCTTAAACAACCAAGGACTTTGATTACCCATTAAACCAAAAAGGAATCTTAAAAATTTGTAATTTATGAAAAAGAAGAAAATAAAATTACAAAATTTGGAAGAGGAAAAAAAATGAACTCAAAATGAAAATAAAACAACGTACCCATGCAAAAAGCTTTTCATACTGGATTCTACCATCGCATACCGATTTGTAACGGGTACCAAATCCTTATCAAGCATTGCCACTGCCGTAACGTGACCACAAAACTGAGCATAATGGGCATGAGTTAAAGGTGAACAGGTATTTAAAAGTATTGCAAGACCTGAAATAGTTAAACTATAGTAATTGACATCTTCTGTTTAGTTTTAATAAAAAATTCCATTTACCTAAAGGCTTGAGAGATTTAATATGATTTTTCCATTCCTGATCATCAAACTCTAAGCGAAAGGGACAATGTTGATCGTGTGTCAAGTCCAAAACTTCTGCTACTATACCATTGCCTTTTTGCACCGCATTGTCAGGTATATCACATTCCGAATTTAATGAAGTTTGATAACTATTTTCATCGAAATTGTCTTCATTGGTGTCGTGTAAAAAAAATACTTTCTCTGCAGTGGGATTTGGCCAAGACAGTATACCCTTCTTGTCTACACAACACAGGGCGGTTATTGAACCCAAAACTTGCACCACATTTGCCGAACGTGGCAATAGTTCACTGTTTCCCTGCCACATCTGCAGCCAATTGCGAAACACCTTGGAACGATGCAAAGCAACATTTTCATAATCGAACGATGGTGAATCAAGATCCTCTTCAAATGATTTCTCTGAATCCTTGCCAAAGAATGAAAGTTGAGGTGTTCGAAGAAAACACTGTAGACGAGCGACACCCCAAAGATTCATGGAAATCCACATTAGAGGAAAAACTAAGGGTAGTAAAGGTATTACAGCTGAAACAGGAGATTCAATAAGCAACTCCATCCATTCGTAATGACCTTCATCTGTTGTTGACAGGCCGAAACCATGCATTCTTAAAATGCCAGCAAAACATGTGAGGCTAAGGGCACATATAAAACCCCATTGTTGAATGTATTTAGTGACCAACTAAAATTTATTAAACAGAGATTTGCTTTTTTTATTTAGTTGATAGCATAATTAAATATTTTATAGTTACCAAATATCTCTGTTGATTGTAGATGGTTGGTGGACGCTTATGAGAATTGTCCAAGATTAGTTTTAAATTCGTTAAATATGGAGTGTTTTCTAAGCAACATACTAAATCTGGCAAGGGACTTCTTGCTGTTGGCTTAACTGGTGGTTCTGTAGGATGAGACACACCGTATATTTCATGCGCATTAAATGTCTTTTTACCATTAACTTCCCTACAAGGCCCCGGCGTTATGTGACCCGGCCGCAAAACAATATGATCACCTCTAACCAACAAAGCCCAAGGTAAATTAACAATAACACCATCTCGATATGTCCACTGCAATGAAACACAAGGCGATAAAGGACAGCAGATATGAGGATAATTGCGCGGTTGCCATTCACAGCACAGTTCAATCTCGGCCAAGCGTAAATCATTTAAAGCCGCTCGACATTTGCGATAAATTTCTGTGCGTCTTAAATTGTTTTCACGTATGACAATAAATAAATTTAATAATAAGATGGCAGCTAAACATAATGCAGCAAGATAAGAACAATATATAAGTAGTGCTATTGTAGTCAATAATGAAGTGGCAATCGATGACCAACCCAAAGGACTATCATAGCGTTTAACAAAGGCTGAGCGCACCTGGCGGTAACAACTTGAAAATATAAATATCGAATAATTCATTACATCTTTAAATTGGCAAATTTATTACTCTTTTTTACCTTTCTTGCTTCCATTTCAGTTCATAACCCTTTAGCATTTTTTCAATTTCATCGTACAACCGTCCTAAAGCTACTTTTGTGGACAAACCGTATTGTTTGGCGTTTTTTTCTGCTGCTTTATATTGTTGGTCGCCTGTAAGATTGTGGTTATTTGTTGACTGTTTCTTATTAAAGTCGCCATCGTTTTCATATGATGCACCGGACAATACTGTATGTCGCACATTTTTGTTGCTGTACATGTTGTTTTGTGAAATATTTTTTTTGCTTTATTTCAGCATTTGTTTTTTTTAATGTGTTTTAAAACTTTATTCTTGCATAAATACGGTTTTTATTTGGTATAAACCAATTATTAATCAAAATCTAATATTTTTTATTAATAATAATAAAATAACTACACAATACCATTGTAGATCTGTCAAAGCGTTGTCAGCTGTGATAAAAAGGGCTGCCAGATGTTTATGTTACTTTCTGCGTTTTTCACAAGATTAAATATACTCATATTTATTTAGATTTGTGGGGAAATTTTAAATAGAGCGTTCATTGTAATTTTTATTTAATTTTTTCATTAATAAGTGTCAGCATAAATTGGTGAACAGAAACTAAATAAGTAAAAACTTTGGGGAAAAAATATCCAAGATACATATCCCAATAGTTTTTATGCATAATTTATTAACGAACAAACCTGACTTAATTCTTTTCCGATTAAACACCATTTAAATTTTATTTGTATTTGTTATAATTTTACATTTTCTACTTTATAGCGTTTTTTATTAGTGGGTTATGGATCGGGAGCAAAAAAATTATTTACACTCTGGCTGTTGTAAAAGGCAATATCACACCAGTATATTTAAAAATATTATGAAATCTAAATAAAAAATCAAATATATGATGTCTGCAAAGGTAATTGTATCTAAAAAATATTGGTTTTAACGATTTATTTACTTAACTCTTTTTTTATTGAAATCTTTTTAATTTAGAAATTGTATAGGAATTTTCAAATTGGCGTTCACATGCATATACATCCAAATTACATTATAATTACATAATAGCTGCATACTTTTCAGTTTTTTGTTGCGATTCTAAGTGTTTATCGTGCTTGATTCCTTCCGCTTTGCAAATGCTCATGTATCTCGTAGTAAGAATCATTTGAAATTTTTTTAAGAAATCAAGTAAGGAATTTTCTATTGATGTTTTTTTTTTAATTATTTTCAATGCATAAAATTAAAAACGTGGTCAAGAATAAAAATATGGAGGAAAAAATCTATTTGTCGCTGCTCTTACAATAACTTTTTAGCTTGTTTTGGCTTATATATATTTATTGTTTTCACTAATATTAAATTTATTTTGTTATAATTTCTTTAATCCCATATTGTCATTTTTTTAATAAATTTTTTATTTATTTTTTTTTATTATTAAGACATTTGAAAAATAGTTTCTCCATGAATATTATATAAAATATATATATAAAAGAATACAACTATAAAATAAAAAAGCGTCGAATAGACAACATTCTTTGAACATAGTTTACACAACATAGATTCACCACCACCACTACCGTTAACAATAGAAAAAATCTACATTGAACATAGATGCTATTATTATTTTATTGAACACTAACGGAAATGAATTATAACAAGGAAGAGAAAACTTTATTCTCTCTCTCATATCCTCAACATATATAACATACAAATGCGGAACACAAAATAAAAAAATAATAATAACTGTTACATTAAAACTGTTGAAAGAACTTTATGCTCTTTTAATATTTATTCAATTGTGTATGTGTTTTATTTACTCGCATATTTTAGTGTATTCGTACGCATAATCGAATCCTGTATTTTTATCCTGTATATTGAGGGTGTGACCGGGTTAAATACGAAAAATTTTCATACTTTGTTCGGTACTCAAAATGTAAAGTCCTTTTTACGGTTGTCGTTGTCGTAGTAGTGTATAATTGTGTTTAAAAACCGCAGACAAAAAAAAAATATTTAAAAAAGCTTCTTAAACATAAGAAACTGCACTTCATTAAATAATTAAAAGAATTTTTTTATTAAAGCTGTAGATATTAAATTACATAGTTCAAGTTAATTAAAATATATTCACATAATAAAAAATATATCTACATACATAAATACATATAAAATAAAATTTGATTTTTTATAAAGAAACGGAAAATCCTTATACATACATAAATAATGAGAAAAAAATTCAAAAGTAAAAATTGACATAAATTAAATTAACATTTTATTTCCTAAATAAATAAGAAATATTTTTAAAAATTAAATACATATTTAATTTAATCTAAAAAAACATACAAATGCAATATACATATATAAGCAAATAAACTTACATACTTATATTAGTTCTTATTTGAAAATGCATCATAAAATATTTATCCTCAATTTAATGTCAAGTAGCTAAAGAAAAAGAAAAAAATAAAGAAAAAGATCTGCATAACTGAAAACCGTGTCATGCTGTAAAAGGAAAATCTGGAAAATAAATATAACAAATGTGTATGTTTTATTTTTAGTCTAATTAAAATATTTTTAAGTCACTCCCTGTCTGCCAATTTTTTATATTACTTGTGTGTTATTAAAAATCCTTTTTTTTTATTTGTATTCCTTTTTAATTGTAGTCTCATCTCAGCATTATCATTATACCCTCTGACTCTTCTCTTTTTTGAAAGCACAACAAGAAAAAAAATCTCATTTTAACAACAAAAACACATACATATATACCTACATATTTATATAAGAACACCCGTCATTTATCACACCACCCATGCATTGTTATTGTGCAGTACTTAAGTTGCACTACTTTGAGAGATCTATACTATATTTGGATTTTTAATTCTCTTTCTTATTATTATTTTTTCTGTATGATACCGTTATAGCTTTGTACACAGAGCTACCATGCAAACTATATTTTGCAAAACTAAATAAGATTAAAATAACTTATCCTAAATGAGAACAAAAATAAAAAAAAGAGAACTGCTTTAGATTTTTTTTTAAATTCTTATTAGAAATTCCGTTTGAAACAAGTTTTTTTCTTTTTAACGTGTGTATTAAAGTTTTAAAATAGGAATGATTTTTTATTTAAATTTAAAAAATTACGCTCTATTTTTATTTATTTAATTAAAAAAAAATTATACCCAATAACATGGGGAAAAAATTAAGTAACAAATTATTATTTGAAAATAATCCTTGCAATTAGCCAAGAAAAGAGCTTTAAAGGTTTATACCTTCAGTTTAGTTAAAAATATTACAAATTAAAGAAACTTTTGAAATGACCTAATGAAAATCTAATTTTTACTTTCAATAATTGAAATATTCCACAATGTACTTCTTCAAAATCTTAAGCTGCCAATGATAATGTTTTTTAAGTATTTAAAGTAAAAAATTATTCTGTGATTTCTGTTCTGTATCTGAATTTACAAGTGACCTTTAAAAGACCAATATTTCAAAAATGTTAGCTACAAAATTAGTAAAATAGATTGTGTTTATAATGTAAAAAACCTAAGAATGCTGATGACGGATGTAGCGCTTCAGAAAATTCTGCACTACGTTCTGCTGGTGTCTAATTTTTTGTTGTTTTCTTTCTTATAAATTTTTTAGCAATTAAAATAAAAATGAACTTAAGCCGAATTTAATTTAGTCATTTGTTATTATTTCAAACAGTTAATTAATAATTTCAATAAAATGACGTTTTATTTATATTTTTCAATTATATATTTTTTTAATACTATAGGCTATACTATACTATATATATATGAAAAAAATATAAAAACTAAAACTTAAAATACAAACTTAGGCCTAACTGAAAACTGTTCGCTTGGCTAAAAATATTCGTCTCCTTTACGTTTCTATTTTTTTTAAAGTACAAAAAATATAAAAAAACTTTGGTTTATTTGGATTTCTTACAATTTGGTAAAATACCAAACGTTAAACAAGCAAGTCTACTTCTTCTCTTTTAAACAGTCTTTTCCTAGGGTTACCGCTAGGAATTTTTGAAAAGTCGCACAAAAGGTCGCTTTATAAAAATAAAGTCGCACAAAAAAGTCGTTTGAGAAAAAAAGTCGCAAATCTTTTTTTAGCATTATTATTAATTAAAATCATAACAAAACAAAGATAAAAAAACAATTGAAACAAAACAAAAAGCTCATTACAGAATCCATGTTTATCATATATCATAAGATATACAGTTGCATTATACATACATATACACATGCATCTACACATAAGCATTTTCATGTATACTAACAGCGCTACATAAGTTTAATAAATTTGTATGCGTATGCTATTTATAACTTATAATTTATTGGAAGTTAAATGTTTTTTGTAAAAAACTTAAAAAAAAGGGTAGAAAATCCTAAAAATTAAAAATATTGCAAAAGTCGGTGACAGAAAAAGTCTCGCAAAAATTCGCAGAACGCTAAAAAAGGGTCAAAATGTGACTTTACTCGGGCGAACGTGAATGTTTTAAAACTATTTAAAAAAAAATTTTAACAAATATTAAAGCCAAAGAAAATATTATGGAAATTTTAATAAAAAAATTTTTGTATTTCAAAAATATATTCAGCCCAATCATAAACAAAAATTCCGTTTGATTTTTTTCACTTTATTGACTGCGAAGAGTGAAAAAATTCCAGGGAAAAAGTAGGTATTATGAATTATGAAAGAAACATTTTTATGTAAATAAACAATAGCTTCCTTTAAAGTACGGTGATGCCACTTTTTTATTTTTTGTTTCCACGGAATACACGATTAAATGAATCTTATACTAAGCATTTCGTTCTTCTGAAGTTTAAATAGGAAAAATATTGTTAGTATGTTGAATTCTTGTTTTTTTATGTTTTGCTAATTTATTATTTAAGAAATAATAAAAAAAAAAAATTAAGTTGTGAGAATCGATTGAAAGTTTTTGAACAATAAACCTAAGTTTATTTCTCTAAAAATCTAGTGATTTAAATTAAGAAAAAATTAAACATTTTGCGTTTATGCTAATAGTAGAATTGCAAGCAAATTTATTAAATAATAAAGTTAATATAATTGTCTCTTGTTATATTTGAAGAAAAATTTTATATTATTTTTGAGAATCATCACATCGAATCATATTAATTCTTTTTCGGATAAGATTCAAAGTTCTCTGCCAAAAATTTATGGGTCTTATTTCGATAGCTCAGTATAGTTAATAGTTTTGGATCTTCTTTTTTAGTACTCTTGGTTAATTTTCAGGATATAAAATCAACTTATGTTCCATGATGGCAATGTGAAACTTTTTTAAATCTGTTTTCTTATAAAAAAAATGTTGTATTAGGATTTATTTTGACCCGCGAAAGAACTCTCACTTGATTTCCACATAAGTCTTTAAATTGTCATATGCTAGGGTTGTTCTTGTCAGACTAGAAAACACTGCTACTGGAAGCAAGAATGTTTGTGCGGCATAATTTTTTTTATTAAAGCTTCTGAGCTTCTGTACATTCAGTCATTGAATTGAATTTTTTTTTAATCTTCTAGCCATCAAAAATAAATTTGCTTATGATGAGAATATTGCTTGTAGGTATTCTTAATTATTATAAATTTTATTAATAAATTTATATAAAAAATTAAAACCAGACTTTTTAGTAGAAAACTAGGACAAGGTCTTACTTATATCAAGTCTAAAGTATTCGATCCATATATTATTCAAAATATTACAAAGCTTAATATTGTGTAGATCGATTAAAAAATGTCGCCTGCAAAAATCATTTAAAGCATAAACAATGAACTTAAAATTATCTTTGATAAATGAAATAGAATTTTACTTTTCGGCTTAGGGTTCATTAATTTTTTTTTAAATTTAATTTCTAAACATTTTTTAGAAAGAAAAATTATTTTACAAATGTATGCGGACGTTTTCCAAGGAAAACAAAAAAAAATTAGACACTAGCAGAATTATTTCATTTATAATATCCAAGGTTCAAATCCCAGTTGGAAAAAAATTAAAAAAATTATCTTTTATTTAATAATAATATCAATTCTACTAATCTTTAAATGAAATGAGCAAGATGTTGAGAGCCAAATTGTAATACAAAGAAGCTTGAGTAAATTTATTTAACATACATTTTTATAAAATAAAGGTTAAGTTTTATTTTTCAAATGCTACTTATATTTATTTAAATACATATCTTACCACACTCACATCGCATTGCAACCTACAAACATAAGCTCAAGCACATAAGCGACAAACAAAATAATTTGGTAATACTAATTTAACTAACTTCCGTTTTTTCCTGAGGAAAAGTCAAACATACCAAGAGAAACAAAACATTGTTTTGATCTCTCTTTCAATAAATAGAGCAAAAGTTGAAGAGAAAAGCGCAGAAACTACTTAATGCAATTATTTCCGTTTACGTTACGTTGAGCAAAAAACAAAAAAAAGAGTTCCGTTTTAATATATAAAAATCTTGTTACATAAATTTGTATGTGTTTGTGTGTATAAACAGAGCCATAAAGTATTTGATGGGTATTGTGTTAGTGGTTGCCAAATTTTCTGTAGTTTGAAATTTAAGAGTCTGTTACAAAATAATTGTGTTGTAAATTTGTTATTGTCAATTATAAGTGTGTTATTGTATTGGAAATAAAAATTTCCTCAAATATAAAAATGTGTAATTCTAACTATTTAATTACTTTTGTACTTATGCAGAGTGATACTAAATGTCTTGTAGGTCCTTTTAAACTTTATAACACAAAAAATAATATTTGATTTAATGTTTTATGATTTAAAGTGAACTATAATATTGTAATTATTTATTAGTAAGGACAGTCATAGGACAATAATTTGAAAAAGTGGTAAATTTTTAAGTAAAGGTAAACTTTTTTCATATAGCCGACCTTAAAGAAATACATTACGTAAAAATAATTGAGCGAAAGCATCCCAATGTACAGTTAAAACTGCTTCATTTAAACAGTGAAATATATTTTGGAGGTTGAAGTTACTCTTAGACTAAATTATGTTAACTTACTGCATCGCCTACAAATTTAAAGAAGTGTCGCTTTTTCTTTAACTTTTTTTTTAAAGAGAAGTAGAACTTTAGGCATTATTATCGTAACCATGCTACATTCTTTAGGAAAGGGATAGATGAGAGATAAGACAGGTGGTGAAGGGAGATTTTATTAGTTATTTTACTTCGCCGGCGAATATGCTATGAAGAAGTACCGACGAAGGAGGCTGCATGTTTTTAATGTTGATTCTGAATATGTATTTATACCATTAAACAGAAAAAACATTTTTATTTTTTGATTGCCGCAGGGGTTGAACCCTGGCCAACCAGGTTTGTAGTCAACGTGCTTACCACCTTCACTACAGAAGTCAAAACCTACTGTTCAGACAATTATTTTGTCATGGCATTTTGGACGTTTCATTTTTATACCCTTCACTACAAAAATTGGAAAGAGGGTATAACTTAGTTTGTCATTCCGTTTGCAATTTCTATAATAATATAATATCCTTTACCGACCCCATAAAGTGTTTTTATTCTGACTTCTTATACATAGCAAAATCGATTAAGTGATGTCCGTCTGTCCGTCCGTGTTAGTGTGAAAATCAAAATTGCCGAGGCACTAGACCAGACATAGTCAGCACGATCGTTCCATGCTCTCGCCGCAGCAAGAAAAACACCAATCCTAGCTCGAATTTTTCTTTATCATTTGGAACAATGAAGTAACTCCAATAAAAAAAAACATATGAGACGATAGAGAATTTAAAAATAATAAAAAAACATCAAGTGAAAAAACTGGCTCTCGTCAATATTTCCCAAGTAATGGGCCTCTGAAATTTTCAAAATTTTTAAAATATCAACATGAGTTTCATTTTAAAGCTTATGAAGAGATCTTTATGGAAATACTAATTTTTTAATGACATTTTATTGTAACTTTTTTAAATTTTTTAATTCTTTGTCACCTCTATATTTGATTTTTTTAATTGGAGTTACATCACTAAACTAGGTTTAAATAAATGGTGAAGCGTATATAAAATTCGACAATGTCGAATATTGCACCCTTTTATTTTTTTATATTTTGGTGGGTGAACATTTAGAATATATTAATAACATATCATCTTGAGTTTTGTCTTCAAAGTTTTAATTTGTTTTCACTTTTTTCTATACTCGCCTCTTGTATTATTTTTCTTTGTAAAATTTAATGCTAAGTTATAATTCTGAAATTTAGGCTTTAACTCCCAAAAAATATCTCTTAAAATACCTTTTTTGCATTTACCAAGCTTTGATGAGGCCGATGATAGGTACTTTGCTAACAATTTAACCCTTCGCTACCTGTTCTTTTAAATCATTCTACCACCTATTGCCAGTCACAGTGGATATTCATTTCTTATTTCTTAAAAATAGCAAAATTTGTTTTAGTTAATGTTTTGAAAGAAACCAAACGATGGATGTTCCTAAAAATGTTCCTTTGCATGAGCAACTCCACAAAAACTTATTAAAGCTTTTATAATTTCCTTTATTAAGTTGTACAAAAAGCCAAATTATTGCCCCTGTTTTGAATTTCAGTGGAAAGGCTTAACATTTTCAAAGACTTGTTACTTTAAAAATTTATTTATAAAATCAGTGCTTTGAAATTTTGATCAATTTTTGATTGTTTCGTTTTTTTCAAGGCGAATAAATTTTACCAGGTGGCATCGTTGCGCCAGCTGAGAATTTTTTGTTTAATTTTGTAATGTGTAGAATAGCTGTCATAAGTGAATAATTTTATATCACAAAATTTCTTTTTTTATTACACTTAAGTGCCTGTTTTTCTTTTTATTGTTGTATTGTTGTAGCCGCGCTGCCACCTTATGTGAATTCGCCTTGGTTTTTTTATAGAATTTTTAAATTCATAGCTTTTACTCGTTACAACTTAAACATACATTTTTACTGAATATTAAAAATTGCTAGAATGGTATCTGTAAATTAACTAATAAAAATATTAAATCGTTATAAATTATAGTTTAACTTAATCAAAGATTAATTTATTATGCATTTTACAATTTGATATAAATTTACTTCATTCTTCTTATTTTAATCCATTTTAATCCCACGTTGGGACTTTCTCGGAAAAGAAATGATGGCAGCTCGTAAAATTCATTACAACAAACACACGCGCAAACACTCGTCCTGGTTTAATTTTTTTTATCAGTTTAAGAATATAAGCGCAGCATAAGCAAACATTATTGTTTATGATAAAAATTTCCACTATTCGAGCACACTTTTTTTATAATGTTCATATTTGCATGGACCATAAAGCTATTTATGGATGAATTTATGATTGGTTGTAAATTGTACATTAAGTTGGCGACAGGCTGTTGTACTTAAAAAATAGCAGTTAATGCTGCAACTAAAAAATTTTGTGATTTTAAAGTGTCGAGTAAAATTTATGTAAAATAATAAAAAAAAGATATAAAATATTGTTTTAATAAGTCATGCTCAATGTTTAACCAAGTTATAAGTCATTATGGGTTTTAAAATTTATGAAGTTTAAGTGCTCAATTCCATTTTTTTTGTTTATCAAAATATAAATTTAAATTCTGCTTAAATTAAAAAATTGAGCAAAATCATTTAAAATGGAGATTATTAAAACTAAGACTTTTAAAATGTATAAAAAATTAACAAAACTAAAAAATTTCAAGTTTTTTGATATTTCTTTACTTTTGAATGGATGCACCTAGGAGTGAATTTCGTTGTCAAGTTTTGATAGATAACTCCTTAACAAAGTAAATAAATGGTTTGAAATTTAAACTGTTCCAAAGGTCAAGCAAAATATGTATTAAACATTATTTTATCGGACTGTAACATGACAGATACGGTTCTGGTAGGGTAGAAAACACATTTTCAACGTAACATGGATAACTTTTATCGTGGTAAAGACACAAAGCCACTTTTTTTATTATTATCATACTAAATATTAGATTAATTATTATTAAAACCACACATGTAAATCCAGCTTTGGGAAGTAATTTCATTAAGAAAAACAAATATTCGGGTGAAAGAGAATTAAAATATAAAAAAAAAAATAAATAAATAAAACGAAGTACTATATGAGCCGCTTATTTATAAAGTGGCTTAATTTGCTTTAAGTTAATTGACACATTTAAAGGATTGTGTTTCAAAGCTTTTAAAAGTACCAAGGCTAAATCTTGAGAAGACCTATTTGCATTTCTATCTCTGGATACTTATTTCTTAATAAAAACTTTAATCAACATAAACTGCTTTCTTTTATTTTTTTTGAATAAGTGCCTTATGCCAGTTTCAAAATAAACGGCTGATATATAATTTTACATAAAAATGTCCTCGGTTCTTAATGGATTAAGTGTTTTAAAACAATTTTTATATTTCCTTAAAGATATCTTTAAAAGCTTTTAAATGCCCATATTGATGTCTCAAAAAATATGACGCACAATCGTACTTCTATAAAAATTCAGAGCCCTATAACTTGGAAAATCTCGGCGAGCGACAATTTTTTCGTTTGATGTTTCTTTGCTTATTTTTTTAATTCTCCATCTCTCCATATATTTGTTTTTTTATTGGAGTTACCTTATTGTTCCAAATGATATGGAAATATTAGAGCAGCCGTGTTGTTTTGCCCGATGCCCAGAAAGACATAGACCGATCTTGCTGATTTTCAATAGAAAAATGTTTAAAACTATGTCTGATCGACTGGCATAACTATTTAACTTTTCTCTAGTGCAAAGTTAATTTCAAACGGACGGACGGACGGACAGACGGACATCACTTAATCGACAGCAATATTCATAAGAGCTCGGGATATATATACTTTTTGGGGACGGGAATAGATTTTTTAGAAATTACAAACGGAATGACAAACTTAGATATAACCTTTTTCCACCTGTGATAAAAAGTGTAAAAACGTTGTCATCACTGTTAAGGCCGGGGCACATAGAATCCGTCATATGTTGTACTTTGACGTATTCAACGACGGATGATGTTGGCGCAACGTATATTTTGCTGACTGATATTAAATAAAAGTTTGATCTTTTTTTTATTCACTTTTAAATTTAATTCGTATTTTATTCACTCGTTAATTATATTAAATTTGTATTTTATTTTTTGCCACTAAAATTATTTTATTAAAATCACAGAGTACAATTGAAGCAGATCAAGGGTTAAGTGAACACAAGAAGAAGAAGCAATTGATAGTTGTCAAAGTACTCAAAAGTTGAAAAACTTTTGTACTTTGCGCTAATAAGAAAACATATATTTTAGCTGACATGTCAGTTGAATATGTCAAAGTTTACCGTATGACGGATTCTATGTGCCCCTTAACACTACGTCTTGACGAGCTATTGCTTTGTTTGCACATGAACAAAACGTCGGCAGAATAGGAAACGAAAATTTGTTTATGTTTTCTATTTGAAGAAAACGTTGCGATGTGTTGTTTTTTCACAGTTTTAAATATATTTTTAATTGATTTTTTGTTCAATCCTATACAATTACATATGAATAGAAAAATTTACAGTCTTTTTGGTTTAAATAATGCCTCAATATAATCTTTTTTAAACATTTTAAAATTAAGGTGACGTTTGATGGCAGACATCGTTGTTCGAACAAATGTTCTGGAACCGCTTTTTGAACAGGAACATGACGTCGACAACGATGGTCTACACAAGTTATTTTACTGTGAGCACATTATTTTATTTTCAATGGTTGAATAAATCAATGTCTCGCCAAAACGTCGTGTTAGCCAATTTACACATCGCCAGGTATTGGAAAATAAATTTTTACTTGTTTCCTCAATTTTAAAAAATACTTACAAAAGGTCAAACATCAGTTTTTTAAAATTATTTTTAACGTTAAAGTATTTTTAATTTAATTTAAAAATTTTGGATAAAGAACATACAATTCGATTCGGTGGAAAGCAGAATCTAATTGTAGAACATTTTTAATTTTTTGTCTAGAACACATGTTATTTAACGAAGCCTTAGGGAGAAAATTGTTCCCCTTAAAAAAATAATTTTAAAAGTAAAGGAATGAATAAATACTTGATAAATACATAAAATATTATAAAAGATGGCAATACTACGATTCCCAATAACAAAAAATAATGAATTAAAGAGTGTTTCCATAAGTGAAGTAATTTGATATATGTATATGGCTTTATACAACTATGCTTACGGATTGGTCCCATTCTATTTTTTACATTCGTTGATCCTCTGCCCATCTATTTGTTTGAAAGTAAGTTTTTTATTTTAACGATTTTTGTTATATTTGTTATTATGTTATAATGAGGAAGCATTATAGTAAATATGTACTTAGTTTTTATATGTAAAAGATAAATAACTCGCTCAATGAGTTTCCTGGGACAAGGACAAGATCTTGTTTAATTATCAAAATCAAGTAGTATATTAAAAAAATTAAATTAAATTTAATTAAAAAAATTAGTCTGTTTAATGTCATTTTAATCAATCAAATCATATTAAAATAATTCGCTTCTTTTATAATAAACTTAGAAATAGAAAGTAGATACAAACTTAGGCCAGATTTAAATAATTAATTTAATCATAAAGCTAGTTTTGTTTAAAATATTAACGTGTAAAGTCCCAGTAAAATTAGTTTTTTTCCTTAAATTTGGCATTAAAATCAACAAATCTGGCAGCCCTACAGACAGCCAGCCAGTGAAGATGAGCAAACATTTATTAAAAATGTTCAGGTTTGTGGAAAAACAAACGAAAAGGAATAAAAAAAAATAAAACAAAAACAATTAATTGTTATTAAAGCTAAGAAAAAATGAGGACACAATGAAGTAGTAAGAAATAACTGTAAATTTTTTATAACATACATATGTATTTATTTAAGAGAGTGTGCGTTATGAATGTGACTGTTAGCACATATTCGCGCTTATGAAGTCTGGCAAGCCATAAGTGCTTAGTGTGTTTGTATGTTGGTCGGTCGGTTATCAAGCTTGTTTGTTTGTCTGTCTGTTGGCCTGTTTTTATGCTTTTACTGAGATAAACAAACTTTACTCATTACAGGATTACACACTCTCTCAAAGGATGTTGTATGTCAACGATTTTATTGTGAGTGTGTGTATGTGTGTGCGTTTGGATAAGAGGTTGTTTGCAATAGGCTGTGTGTCTGTGGAATTTATCGTGCGGTCAAAAATAAAAATATTATATACATACATATGTATGTATGTATGCTTGTGTGTACATTTTTATCAACAACTTTATAGTTTCTTGTTTTTAGGGAGCATTGACTTTTTTACTAACTTTGTTGGCGGATTGGTTCGCTGTTGGCAAGTGTCCTGAAAACTAAGGGTTTCCGCCACTATAAAATTGTGCATGTTTGCACATGATTTTCCAATTATTAACTATTGTAAGCATAATGAAACTATTTTTTTTTACAAACATAACGACAAACACTCTACATTTACTTATTTTGATATTCATGCATACATAACACTTGTAGTGTCATAAATTTTTCAAAAGCTACTACATATGTACATACATATGTGTACTCAGATACGTACAATGTATTTTTTTGTTGGTTTTTCAACACTTTTTTCTTCTTTGATCTTCTTATCATCACGCACTTAAATATTGCAAAGAGTTTCTAGTCATAATTCTATTATGTCATGTTGAGATACATATATGTATGTCTGTATGTCAAGAATTTGGTGTTACATCTATTCCTCGATTATCGTATTTAATTTTGTAACTTCTTTTACTTTTTCGAGTTTCTGCCGTAGTGTTTTGGAAAAAAGCAACACAACTCGGACCTGTAGTTGATATTAAGATTCTTTATATTTTGTCATCAATATATAAATAGGCAAATACAAAATTTCGGTAACTTTTTTTTTCTCTTTATGTCAACCGATTTTGTTAGTTCTTGCACATATTTGTAGATATTGTTGAGCTTTAGTATACCGTCTTTATTTTATTTATATCAGTTCAGTATTTAATAAATAAACGACTCTTTAAAATATACCACTACACTTGCAAAAGAATTTACATATATTCAAAGCATGAGTGCCCTGAAGATAACGTGACTAGCCCATACACGCATGTAAATTAAATTCCTTTAAGGACTAGCACTAGTCCAAAGGTATAGAAAAAACATGATCCATTTAACATTACGATGTCCTAGAGCTGGACTGTATAACCCAGCTTTGCATTAAATGGGAGTAGTTTCAAAACTACACTATGTCGCTACACGATGGAACACCCCGGAGGATGAAGGATTTGTTTTAAAATTAAACTCTTTGAAACACCCCGGATGGCTAGTTTCCAAGATGGCAGCCATGCGGAAAATAATAAACAAACTGGTGACAATGTTGGACCTGTTGTGCTCAAAAGAAACTCTTAAAGATTATATTTTTTTTTAAATAATTTTTCCGAATTTAAGTTTTAGTGGTTTTTGTGTATTTTTTCGTTTTTTTTTTTCTATTCTACTGCTCCATTAAACACTAATAATAAAATTTTACAAAAAAGTTGTTTATTTTTTGATTTATTAAAAACATTTATTAACTTAAATATTTTCCATTTGAGGCACATTTTAACCATGAGTTCTCAGTATAGCCAAAAGCTATCTCATGTTCTTCCTTGAAGTTCTGTTTCTTAACTATCATTGCACTAATTCACTAGCTATGTTATTGCCGTATTTCTCATCTTAATCCTGACGCACAGAAATTTTGGCATCCGAGGATTTCGTTTTGGCATTATCTGCTTAGTCATTTATGCACACAATTGCTTCACTTGCACTTTTTAATCTTTTTTAATAATTTCCTATTTTTACAAGTTTATGTCGCGTACTACAGTTCATATTTCTTTTTAGTAATGATAATTTTGTATTAATTTCATCAATGTACATACACATAATTGTTTACGAAAATAAACAATAGATGGCATCAGAGTTACCACTATGTAATCTTTCAACAAATATCATACTCCGCAATTGTAACTGTACGAACTGTACAGCTCTTGGCAACACTTTATGCAATCGTTAAAAAGCGAACACTTGTCGTTTAAAAACAAACTCTTGTTTAAAAATAACATGGTCCATGACTGCTAGTCCATTTCAGCTACATAAGCCCAATATTATCTGCAGAGTGTGTACATAAAGCAAACAAAAAATAAAAAGTGTTCAATAATAAACTTGGTCTAATTTTTACCACGCGGTGAACTCTAGTTTATAAAAAAAACGCCTGTCAGTGATATTACTACACATTAATTTTTTTGATGCTACCAGATTGGTAAAAATTTGATTGTAGGAGTTCTTTTTGGGAATGCTAAATATTTTAAATTTAAACTATTTTTTAAATAAACTATAGAATATTAAAGAAAAACCGATATTATTAAAAATTCTCTATATTTTTCTTAAAAAAGAAATTCTGTCGTGTTTTCCGTACAGTTCGTACAATTGCAACAATTTGCAGTTAAAGAAGACTAATTTTTTAATATAAAAATACAAAAACATTAAAAATTTATTAACTTGTTACTTGTGATAATTCTTTGAGTTAAAAAGAGCGGTAAATAAAGGCAAATACAAATTTTATGGCCAGGCGAGTCAATTCCAGATGGCAACGTAGGCGAATTGACGATGCTTACTTTTATTAAGATGCAACTAACAGTCCACCCTAAATACGAGCGTAAGACGTTATTTAACTGTCAAAAATTCTCATGCCCATACAAAATGTATGAGACCAACCCAAATAGCGCGACGCTAACGTTGAACAATTGAAAAATCCAATTTTGACAAGCGTAAAAAGTGAAGTTGGCTGCAAAAGAAGTGTTGTTATTGTTTTTGTGGTATATACAAAAGTTTTTCCAACAGTAATGACATTACAGCTACTTTAAGGTCAATTTCGCGATTTTATCTCTCTTAATTATTTCAATTTTGTGGTTTTTAGCAAATAAGATAAGTAAACAATACTGTTCGTTTCACAACGTTGGCGCTCGTATTTAAGTTACTCATTACAGCGTAAAAACTAGACGCTAAATTACGTCGTGCCTAACGCCTGTATTTAGGGTGGACTGTAATTCGATTACTCTTAGTTTGCTTATATCAAGCACATATGTGTACATAGGCTCCATACGGTATAAGATCTGGAATATTTATTTTAAAAAATATCAAACACAATCTCGGATATAATTTTGTTGCGTGTAGACTTCAGATTATTTATATTACACTATTAAAAATTTTATTTTGTTAAGTTTATTGCAGGACTGGCAAATAATTAAGAAATTCCATTTAATTATAAAAACGTGATTTTTATTACATTCTGCTGGCTTTCTCTCATATATTTTGTAATATTTAATTTTAGTTGTAAATTCTATGTTCACGGCACGTATATGTTTTATTCAAAGAAAACATTTAATCGCATTTGATATCCCGTAATTGTTACTCTCTTTAAAAATTATTAAACAAGTTTGTATTTTGTAAACTACATATAGAACAAAAGAGAGTAAAAATAAAATATGAAATCAAACAAAAATTTATTTAACCCTAAAAGGTCTTTAAAATTGTTACAACGATCACTTTTCGTTGCATAAACAAGGTTCACACACCTCAAGTATTTTTGATTTTTGGGGAAGAGAAATGAATCTGCACTTCTCTCTCTCTCTCTTCCATAAGCCCGGTGATTTAAAAATGAGAACATATTTTTGACGGGGCTTGTGATCAAACAGACTATCTCCAAATAAGTCGATAAGAAACTACAAAATATTTAGTTTAAATTAGCAAATTTATTTTAGAAAACATAAAAACATATGTGTAGATGTGAATGCTAGTTTATATTACGTATTCCAAATTTGAACACTAGCTGTAGAAACTTTTTTTGTTGTTGTTTTGAGATAACCTTCTTGAACCCAAATAAAAGAAATTTCATCCAAAATTGCTAAAAAAAAGCACATTAATTAATAATATTCCAAGAAACATAAACAAATTTTTATTCGTAATAAATATATAAAAAAAGAATTTTTAAGTATAAAATTTTGAATGAAAGAGTTCTAATCCAAATACATGATTTTAAAAAATTTTTTATAGTTGGTGGTGTAACGACAATTTTACACGGTAAATATTGTCAAATGCAGTGCTATAAGTGTAATAAGCAATTAAGGTAAAACTTAGTTTTTTACGAAGTAAATTAATGCGATCCACACGTAACTTACTTAAGCAAAAGTCTCGTAAAAAAATTCAGACGGCATCATGTAAAATATTTTAGTTTACAAGTTTTAAAAATGTTTTTAAAAAGGTTGTCTGAAGATTGTGCTGTATTTAATATGATTTTCTAGTTTCCATTTTGTATGGAATACAGCGACAGTGTTCGATTAATATTCCATAATCACTTCAACTTTAATTTCTTTTTCAACTCTTGGACTATTGTGCGACTACTAACGTATTTCTTTGTCTTTAAAAAAACTCACTAAAATAAAACCAATTGTGTTTAGTAACATTAAAGTACGCGTTCTAAAAATGTTTTTGAAAACCGAAGGGCTTACCTGTAACAGTAGGTTAGGTTAGGCAGGTGGCCGTGTTGCCACAGCCCACTTGGGTCCACTGATTGGCCCCTTTGTGTTACCTGCTGTTAGAAGGGATAGAGAATCACAAACAGAGAGAGAAGATTAAGATAGTAATTAGAGATGAGAAGGGCAGAAAGAAGAAGGAGAAAAGATAGAACCGCGGGTCCGAGAATACGGAGAAGGCCCGACAAAAATGCAGGTAAGAATCCGCTAAATGAGACCAGTCGACCAAAGTGGGCGCTCATCCCCTAAATGAGTCACGGTGTCCGGTTGTGGGCCTGTAAACTACCCACTGTACCTAAAAAAGGAACTAATTCTACCTGGACCCATTGACGATATATCAGAAAGGCCCTCATAGTACCGCTGACCAAGATATCTCAGCCGTATATACCCCAGCGCAGGGCATAGACTGAGAAAGTGTTCCACCGTCTCCTCCTCCGTCCTCCTCGTTAAAAGGGATTCCCATTCTCTTAGCATGGGTCCCGAATAGACAGCGCCCAGCGACCGCTACCCCAAGTCTCGTAATCGAACCCTTGGTAGTTGCAATAGTGCAACCGCCCTGTTTCGATCCAAAGAGGGCCAGATTGTTCTAGCGGTCGAACATGTCGACTCGTTAGACCATCTGGTCTAGGCCAGTTGGTAGATAGCAGCGTCCGCAAGCAGAGAGGGGTATACCACAGAAAATGTCAATGTCACCATCGTCAAGCATTGTCCCCCTCTTCGCTAGTTCATCGGCAACGAGGTTGCCTAAAATGTTCCCATGTCCCCTCACCCACTTTTGGGTGACTGTCGAAACCTCCGCCATCCCGTTAAGGGACGTCCGGCATTTAGAGACAAGTTTAGATGTGGTGAACACACATTTGAGGGATGTAATTGCTGCTTTACTGTCGGTACAGATGAAAATATCCCTGTTGAATATGTTATAGTACCTCAACCAGCATACCGCCTTTCTAATAGCAGATATTTCCACCTTTAAAACAATACAGTCATTTGGGAGTCTGAAAATCATCCTTATCCCAAATTCCTCAATATATACCCCACCGCCAACTCTCGTCCTACCTGTGACAGTAGATTGAAATGAAAAGTTGTACATACAATCATTTTGCCATAAATTGGCTTTTGAATTGGACTGGACACTGGACTGGCATTCAGGATTTAACATGATTGTTGATGTTTTACCGTCTGTGTAAACACAATGAATAACCCCAAGTCTTGATGGTTGAATAACCTTTCATGCGAAATCAAAAGGCTGATGTTGCCAGACTAGACCAAGCCCGCTTTAGGATTTCTAGTAAAACCTTAATGGAAGCAATTGATGGATATAGCAAACATCCAAATATCAATACTTCACATTAAAACATTGGCAAATAAGCCTTCTGAAAGACGGCTTTTAAATATTGAAAGTTACAGAGAATCGTTTTCTATAGGTGGCTTTATTAAACTAAGGAACTGGTGAACAATGTTGTTTACAGGACTAGAGAAATAAAATTCTTTTATTTAGAAATATAACGGAATTTAATCAAAATTCTCCTCAGCCGCCTACTTTTATTAGCTTTTTCTCCTTCTTTCTTTTCACTTTACCTCTTAATCCTATCTCTCCCCTTTAACTGTGAAGCGTTATTAATAATAATAATTTCCATCTCATTACAGACAACTATTTTAGATTTATAAATAAATCTCGATTATCAACAAAGTGAAAATTTACCTTCGTCGAAGAATATCAAAAGCGAAGATAAGAAGATAAAACAATAATGGCAGAATATCATGAATATACGGATCAGTATAGAGTACCGGTTATAGCGAAATTGCTACATGCTCTGCCACACTACAACATAACGTTTCATAAAATAAACAATACATTTCGGCCCAATGATGAAATATATTTGGAGGTAAATTATATTTTATAATTTGGATTTGAAAGCAAAAAACAAAACAAAATTTAAATATTTTTGCAATTTTGCAGAGTTTGGGTATTTTGGGTTCAGTGCCCGCTGCCTTGTTAATTGTCTCACTGTTGGGTTTGTTACTTTATTTGATGACACGATGTTGTGATCGTAAACCACGACCAGCCCACTCTATAACAAATTTAAAAGTCACTCTATCAATAGTTACTGTAATGTGTTGTGCTGCCATCGGTTTGGGTAAATGATACAACAACAAATTTTTTGGTTTGCCATTTAAGTTTTTTAATTTCTTTAAAAATTTTTGCAGGTCTTTATGGCAATGATGATTTACATAACGGACTGCTAGAGGTTTTAACAGCTGGTCGTAAAGTTGACAATCTGGTAACCACTGTTCGCAATCAGACTCATATTTTGGAAAACACTCTAAAGAATCGTATAAGACCGCAACTAGTTGAACTGGCCGATATATTCGATCAGCCAGTTTCAAATCAATCTGCTCTTTCTGTACTTTTTGTTTCGCTCAATATAGTACAGGGTAATGTAACCTTGGCTACTAATGCTGCCAGTGATATACGTCGACCCTTGACCAGTGTAACTATGACTAAATTCTTATCGGTGCGTGTATTAGTATCTGCATCATAAGAAACTGTATTTTTTAAATAATATTTTTGTATTTATTTTTTTGGTTGTAATTAAGGATGGTGATAGAGTGGAATTGATACGTTGGCCTGGAACGGTGGCCACTTTAGCTTTACTTTTAGTGCTTTGTGCTGTTTTGTTGGTGGGCGTGGCAAGGCATTCTCGCTGCGCTTTAATTCTGTTTAGTGTTTGCGGCTTATTAGCCGTCACCGGTTCATGGCTAATGTCCGGCCTCTATTTATCCACATCGGTCGCTGTGGGAGATCTTTGCATAAGTCCGGGCGACTTTTTAGTGTCAGTGGCGCCAAGAGATCTACCGACAAATGTTTTGTTGCATTACACCCAATGTGAGCCAGGTCACACAAATCCTTTCACCCAGCGACTTAGAGAATCTCAAAATTCGTTGAACAATGCCCGCAGTGCTATGGCCACGGTGATGAAGATTTCTTTAGTACTTTTCAAATCCTCAGGCTTACAACCCAAACTAGGAGCAGTAAATGCCGATTTGAATAGTAGTGAACGTTTGCTAACTCAACTAACGGCTTTAGTCGATTGTAAGACGGTGCATCATAATTTTCTGGCGGCTAGTCGTGGCCTATGCGAAGGAGGTTTACTTGGCTTGGTACTAATGCTAATTGCCAGCTTTATAGCCGCTATTTTGCTAACTATTATGGTGTGGGTAGATTCTCATACCTGGATCTATATAAGAAAGCGTAACGATTATGCTCAAGTAGACGAACCGTCTTATATTTCTCATCCAGCGCCACAGAATCATCAACAAATGTTAAACGCTTCGCGAACATTGCCCAGGAATCACAACGGGTGAGAGCTTAAAAAGTAAAAGATTTTATTTAAATTCTCGTTGAAATCTTCTTTCAGACACTTCAGTCCACCGGTCGTTAGTGGCTCGCACACTTTGCAGCATCCCTCGAAGAGACATGCACAACATGAGATGATGGCACATGTGCACATGCAGCAGAACATGAGGGCTATGGGCACGCATACGCTTGGTCGTTTGCCGTCGCACAATCATAGCCCCACACACCTAAGCGGTAAGAGTTGTTACAAATGTTGCCTAAAATTCAAAAACCACTCTTTCTCTACAAAAAAACCTTTTTAGCGTGTTTTAGATCACTTCTTTCTTTATTTTTCGTAGAAAATAGATTTCTTGATATTTCTCAAATTTCGTTCAATTTTAACTCATTTTATATTCGTTCAATTGAGACTTATGGTATTGATTTTAATTTTAGGCCCAAATAACGGTAAATATGCAACCTTAAGCAAACAATGCAAAACATTGGAAGCAAATGATTTTTACTGAAAATCGTCATCAGTCTGTAGCGATCCCAAAAGGCAAACAACGGCGGTCTCCCAACAGCAGCAGCAACAGCAACAGCAACAGATGGCTCCTCAACCAATATATTGTCACCATCCACATCCTCATCCCCATTCACATGAAGCAGCAGCAGCGGTGGCAGCCGCTCAGCATCAACATGCCATTTACCATCAACAACAGCAACAATATGGCACGTACTCAACAGCTGCTCATCAGCATCCCCAGGCACATCATATGGTCGGTCAACATGGTCAACCAAATCAAATCTATCAACAAATACCCAGTCATATGGCAGCTTTAGCACAAAATGGCAACCAGGTCAACAATCCACATTCTATATATCAACCCTTGGTGGCTGTTAATCAAGGTTCGATCTATGTTTCCAACTTGGCTACGATGCGACGTCAGAGTTCTCAACAAAATAGTGTAAATCCTCAAATACCCGGACATCACCCACAACAGCAGCAGCAGCAACAGGGACCGATTGGACGTATGCCACCCTCAGCACATCATCAACAACAACAGCAGCAACAACAACAAATGAAGTCTCCCCAAGAAGTTTTAAATATATCACGTACTGAATCAATGGATTCGGCCATTTATGATCGTGACAAAGGCATTTACAAGTGTTCTACCCTGCGACAGGGTGGCAAATTTGATCCCAAATATAAACCCTCAATTTTAAATTGTCCCCTTCCAGAGATACCGAAAGATGCTGAACCACCCAGTGTCGAGTCAATATATCAACAACAAAAACAACACCAGCATTATTCAAAGTGAGTATAAAATATTTTCCAAGTAACGATTCAAAATACCTCTACTTTGACTATGAATTTATGTTTAAATGTAAATTAAAATGAGTACTAATTTACGTACATACACAGTCTTACAAAAGTTTACATACCACCGCGAAAATTCTATTTTTTTAATGAAAAATACGTATAAAATTATAATTTTTGTTTTATTTTATTTAAAAGTATTAAAAATTAAAAAATAAACATAAAAATAGTTCAAATCCGAAAATCCATTTTTAATAACACAAAATATATTACTTTCTAGTTTAAGGCACTTTTACATAAGTTTACATACGCTAAGTAAATTATACACAAAAACTTAAAATCAGTATTTGGTATGGCCCCTTTGGCTTTTATTACATCCGCTAGACGAGCAGGCATGGATAATGCCAATTTTTTTGTAACTTCGGGTGTAATTTTGCTCCATTCCTCTATTAATGCTTCCTTCAGGCCCGAAATTGATGTTAATTGGCGATTTCGCTTTAAAATATCCCATAAATGTTCAATAACGTTTAGATCGGGAGATTGTGGGGGATGCTCTAGCTTATTTTTGACGTTATAAAGAAGCCATTCTTTTACCATTTTTGAAGAATGCTTCGGATCATTGTCATGGAGAAATATGGCGTTTTCTGTCAAATCTAGTATTTCCACACTAGGCAGGTAGCTATCCTTTAAAATGTCGATGTACATAGCCTTATCCATAATACCATCGATAATCCTTAATTTACCAACGCCATTTGCCGCCATACATCCCCAGACCATGACTGAACCGCCTCCGTGTTTCACTGTTGGGTTGATGTTTTGGGGTTGTAAGGCAGCATTCGATTTTCGCCAAACTTTGGCCCGACCGTCACCCCCAAAGACCATAAATTTACACTCGTCGGTGAATATTACCCTTTCCCAAAAAGTTGGGTCACTTACGTGAATGTTCTCATACTTTTTGGCGTATTCTAATCGCTTTTGTATGTTTACAGCCCTGAGAAGTGGTTTTCTTCTTGCAACTCTGCTGCTGTAACCCTTGCTTTTGATAGATCTGCGGATAGTCTGATCAGAAACGCTTACTCCTAGGTCCGTTCTTATTTTGCGATTTATTTCGACCGCACTTTGTTTGGGGTTTTCTTTTACCAACCGGATAATTGCTCTTTCTGTGCGCTCATCTAAAATTCGGAGGCGGCCAGTACGTACCTTACTTTCATAATTTTCACTTTCCTTAAAGTTTTTTATTATTGTTTGCACTGTCGGCTTCTTTAAATTTAAAATTCTTCCAATTTCACTTAGAGAATTGCCTTCATTCCGCAATTTAAACACGGTTTTTCGAATTGGTTCGGAAATTTCTTTTCCTTTGCCCATTTTGCTCAACGAAAGACACTTTGCGATTAAAGAATTCTAATTGCGACCACTTCTTATAAAATAACAACCTTTACTGATGATTTAAAGCAAATATCAAGAAAATGTGTAACGGTACTAATAACGGTACATTACGTTTTTTGCAGAGTATGTATACTTATGTAAATGTGACATTTTAAACAGTTTTAGTTTTTTGTTGTTATTTTAAAAAATTTAACTAAATATTTATTGCGAAGTATTTATTACATTTTTCTTTTGTATACAAAGTAATAAAAACCTGTAAAATGTACCAAATATTCTTACATTGACAAAAAATTTAATTTTCTAGATCGTATGTAAACTTTTGTAAGACTGTGTACATATTTTCATTAAGTTTTGCAGCTAAAGAAGTCAAGTTCGTTTTAAGTTTGATCAGAATTGTTATTGTTTTATAATTTTTCATATTTAGTTGAAACAGAATAATACTTTGAACGTATGTTAATTATTTTAATTTTCAAAAAGTGGCAGCATTGAAAAAGGTGCTGCAAAAAATGCATTAAGACAAAAAAAAGGAAAATGGCAAAAATCCGAAATAAATAAAAAAGCAAAAAATTTTAATCAAAAATAGGGGAAAATTCTTTAAATACAACTTCGCGGTTGCGGATCCGGTTTTTTTTTTATATGAAGTTTTGACAATATAAAACGCTCAATGAATCCGCATGAAATTATAATCTATTTTAATTTTAATGCGTTTTCTCTCAAACTCTAAATTTTCAATTTTTTCTCTTTTAGCATGTTTTATTGTTTTTAGTACAAAACTTCATATGTGTTATTATTTTTTGTGAATGACTAGGAAAAAAGAAGTAAAAAGTCATTTAAAAATAAATAAAAAAGACATTGATTCCAGTAAGAAAATTATTGTTATTGTATAAATTTTTTTACATTTTTTTCAATGAAAAGAAACCAAGGCGAATTCACATAAGGTGGCAGCGCGGCTACAACAATACAACAATAAAAAGAAAAACACGCACTTAAGTGTATGATAAACTTTAGAACACAAATAATTACTACACTTTTTTCTTACCCTTTTCAATAACTTTTTTACTAAGATTCGTTTTTTAAATTGATTTAAAACTCTTCTTACAATTCTTTTTTAAAGAGTAATAAAAAAAGGAATTTTGTAATATAAAATGATTCACTTTTGACAGCTACTTTACACATTACAAAATTAAACAAAAAATTGTCAGCTGCCGCAACGATGCCACCAGGTTAAATTAATTCGCCTTGAAAAGAAACATTATTGAATTCGCCATCTTGACAACCTAGTATTATTTCGCCATGAGTCAAATTAAATAAACAAGGCGAATAAATATACGGTGGGAACGATGGCGAATTTACTGATTTTCGCCGGTAGCCCAACTGTCAAACCAAGCCGAATTAATACTAAGTGGTTGCAATGGCGACTTCAATAACTTTCGCCGAAACCTAAAATGTCAACTTTCATATATGAAAAATGTGTATAATTTTTTTATATGATTTAACACTTAACGTTTCTGCCAAGGCGAATTAATTTTACCAGGTGGCATCGTTGCGGCAGCTGACAATTTTTTGTTTAATTTTGTAATGTGTAAAATAGCTGTCAAAAGTGAATCATTTTATATCACAAAATTTCTTTTTTTTATTATTCTTTAAAAAAGAATTGTAAGAAGAGTTTTAAATCAATTTACAAAACGAATCTTAGTAAAAACGTTATTGTAAAGGGTAAGAAAAAAGTGTAGTAATTATTTGTGTTCTAAAGTTTATCATACACTTAAGTTCCTGTTTTTCTTTTTATTGTTGCATTGTTGTAACCGCGCTGCCACCTTATGTGAATTCGCCTTGGTTTCTGCAAGACCACCTAGTATTGTTTCGTCATGTGTCAAAGCCCATATATAAAAAATCTGTATACTATATATCAAGGCGAATCGATTACCAGGTGGCAGCGTAGGCGAATTCGGTAATTTTTGCTGGCGTACACCACTGTCAAACTCCATATATAAAAAAATTTGTGTATATTTTTTATACATGGAGTTTGACAGTCATGTATACTAGCAAAAAATACTGAATTCGCCTACGCTGCCACCTGGTAATTTATTCGCCTTGTTTATATTATATGTAGTTTGAAATTCGGGCTAACGGAAAAAATTAACGAATTTGCCATCGCTCCTACCGAATATTTATTCGCCTTGTTAAATAAATTTACGGAAAAAAAATTTATATGATTGAATAAATCGATTAAATTCAAGAGGCAAAACTAAGAACTTGACTTAATCGCAAAAAATAGCCGACAATACAAAATCACCAATAATGGAGAAAGAAGAAAATACAAAATACGTTATTTATTATTATTTGATTAAAACTCTAAATAAAATAAAAAATGTGTTTTTGAGAACGTGTCTACAAAATAGAATACGCCGGTACGAAGTTAAACAAAATTAAAAAAAAAAATTGTTTTTTTAAGAGAAGTAGCACTTCAGGCATTATTACTTATTTAGTTATTTTCGTAACCGTGCTACATTCTTTAGCAAGGGGATAAAAGAGAGATAAGACAGGTGGTGAAAAAGAATGATAGCGAGTTATTTTGCTTCGCCAGAGAATATGCTATGAAGAAGTACTGACGAAGGAGGCTGCACGCTTTAATGTTAATTCTGAATATGTATTTTTACCATTAAACAGAAAAAACATTTTTATTTTCGATCGCCGCAGGGGTTGAACCCTGGCCAAACAGGTTTGTAGTCAAAGTTTTTACCACTTTGACTGCAGCAGCGATTAACTACTCCAATATGATTTGAAACAGCCCTAAAAATATTTTATAAAAATAATCATTTTATTTATCTTAGGACTCTCCAGCGACCACCAATGAAGTTGCCACCACAAATGAAAGCTATACCGCCACCTCGTGTTGGTACACCAAATTCACCACCACCACCTCCAGATAATAACGACAATGTTGGAGGTGGAAATGGAGGAAAACCCTATAGCCATCAAAATGGTGGCAACAATCTACACATGGTTGCCTCGGAAACAACCACTAATACTGGCAACTCTGTCACAACTAGCATTTCAAATGGGTCTGACATTAATCGTCAAATGAACAACGATACGTCACTGCCACCCCCACCACCAATTGAAACACCAGTTGGTTCACCGCCGAAATCAAATAATATATTGCACAACAACAATACAACTACATCGAAAGCACAACAACAGCAACAGCAGCACCTAAACGAAGATGATGATCTACCACCTCCTCCACCACCACCCGCCATGAACGATGATTCCAATTATGCGGTAACAGAACTTTAAAGATCATCTCTAACGGTAACATACAAGCAGTAGTAGTCGCATCAGTTTTAAGCGACAAAATGTTTAAACATCTTAACAAATAGAGAAAAAAAGGAAAGAGCAATAATTATTTTTTTACGCTCGCATTTTCTCTTTTTAATTGAGATTACAATAAATTGTTTATTGTACACTTAAGAAAAAAAAATAAAAATAATATCATACTAGCATTTGGATGCTAGTTTTTTATCCGCAAGTGTGTGTATATATGTAGAAAGTTGTGTTCAATTATCTAAAGAACTTTAACCAAAAATATGAAATACCAAAAATATTTATCAAATTATAAAAAGGTTTGAGGCTAAAAACGGGTTAATTCAAAATGATAAGTTTGACAAAATAAGCGCTTCAAACTCTATTAGTTACAGGCTGATGTAAAAAATCATGGTTTAATTAAGAAATAAATAAATAAAAAAAAAAAATATTAACAAGTTGTTAAAATCATTAAGACAAAACCATTATGGCGTTTGATAGGTGGACTGTCAAACGACATTTTAAAGAATTTTTTATTTAACAATTTGTAATATATTTTGTTATTGTATTATATTTATTCAAAATATACAATATTGTAATATGTTTGTAGATATATATATTTTTTTGTTTATTTTTATAACATTGTACAAATATGTGTTTAATTTGATACATTAAATTTATATAAATATTGTAGCAAACGCTTTCGCTATTTGGGGCAAAATTTTAATATCATATCTAGTTTTTAAAACCTCTAACTTTTCATTATATATTGACTTTTAAGATATATAAAAACGCTCAGTCATCCTGCAGAACCTTAACAATTTTATTCCTCAATTTTATTCCTTAATTTAAAAATTGTAGTTAGTTAAATTGTTTAAAACACTTAACAGTCAAATTTTTAAAATATCTGTAAACTTTTATTATGATTTAATTTTTATTTACAATTGTAGTTAGATTATGGTTCATTTTCTTTTTTATTTTTAATAATTTGATAACAATATTTCAGAGATATTTCAGCAATACAAGTTTGCGGCGAAAACTTTTCAAAACTAGCATTCATGGCGCAATCAAGGAAAATTGAATATCAGGTAAAACTCAAGTCGAATCAATTTACCAGGTGGCAGGGAAGGCGAATTTATTATTTTCTGCTGGTATACACGAGTGTCAAACTCCATGTCAAGGCGAATAAATTACCAGGTGGCAGCGTAGGCGAATTCAGTATTTTTTGCTGGCGTACACGACTGTCAAACTCCATATATAAAAAATATACACAAATTTTTTATATATGGAGTTTGACAGTGGTGTACGCCAGCAAAAAATAATGAATTCGCCTACGCTGCCACCTGGTAATCGATTCGCCTTGCTCCATGTTGAAAAAAATGTTTACATTTGTATTGTTTAAAACATGGCGAAATAATACTAGATGGTCTCGATAGCAAATTCAGTGATTTTCGCCGAAACGTTAAGTGTAAGAAACCATATATAAAAAATTATCTATAATGTTTTTATTTTTATTTATTATAGATAATTTTTTATGTATGGTTTTGGGCAAAATTATTGAATTCGCCATTGCGACCACCTAGTATTGATTCGGGTTTGTTAAAATTAAGACCAAGGCGAATTTATGTATGTGAATTCGCCTATCCTATATGTTTTAACATAAATATTATATTTTCCAAGGCGAATCAACTTAACAGGTGGCAGCGTAGGCGAATTCAGTATTTTTTGCTGGTATACATGACTGTCAAACTTAATATATAAAAAATATGGATACATTTTTAATATATGGAGTTTGACAGTCGTGTATACCAGCAAAAAATACCTAATTCGCCTACGCTGCCACCTGGTAATTTATTCGCCTTGATTTACTAGGTGCATGGCGAAATAATTTACCAGGTGGTGGCAGTGGCGAATTTCATTCATTTTCGCCGTTGCAGAAAACTTCAAACTTCATATAAAAAAAATTTTAGCTGATTGTTTATATATGGAGTTTGTCATTTTCTGCAACGGCGAAAATGAATAAATTCGCCACTGCCACCACCTGGTAAATTATTTCGCCATGACTAGGTGGTTGCAGTGGCGAATTTATTCATCTTCGCCGTTGCAGAAAACGTCAAAATCCATACATTAAAAATCAGCGAAAATTTTTTTATATGAAGTTTGACATTTTCTGCACCGACAAAAACTAATGAATTCGCCACTGCCAACACCTGGTAAATTATTTCGCCTTGAATTAAACATTGTAAACAAATAATCGGAAATAACAAGTTTATGCTGAAGGCGAATAACTGCTAGTGGCAGCGCAGGCGAACTAATTATTGACAGCAAAAATTTCGTCGATAATTAATAAATTTGTCTACCAAGCCGAATCAATTATTAGATGGTTGCAGAAGCAAATTCATATTCGCCGAAACTTTAAATGTCAAACTACATTCCCCCGAGGGTACTTAAAGACTGACAAAGAGCTTTCGGGGTATAGACGCAAAGTCTCTCCCAGAGCGCAGGCATTAAATCCGGATAGACAATTTTGGACTAGAGTCTTTAGTTATACTGGAGCCACGATAACCGGTAGCCCAAACAAAGAGCCGCCCATCTCTGTAGCTTGCTATTGGTAAGGTCCCTTCGGGGTACACGTGGTGGCGGTAGTGTTAATGTTTATATGTACATATCTGCAAGCAAGGTGCGAAATAGTTCATGGCACTGACAGCCATGTTTTATAACTCTGTTGGCTAGGCCAGTGGAAGGTGCTAGTCGACGCTTTGTTATTTACTCAGTGGTAAGACCACCGTCAGGTTACGGTTTCACGGCGAGGTACTGACGTTAATCTGTATCACATGTTGTGTTGTCGCAATTTTTAGATTGAATTGCACACTTTCGGCCACAGCAGCCAAATACACGAAGGGTGTGTCCTCTAGAAACCCAGTCTCTCAAACTTTTGGTATATTCGGCTTAATCATTATTCAATTAATTTTTTATTTAAAATTCTTCAGCAAAGTTTTCAATCCGAATAAATTCTTCATAAATCTTCTTTCTTTCAAAAAGCAAAGAAATAATAAAAGCTTTTGCTAGTTAATACGTCGTAAATCAATAAAGCTTTCTTGTTAAAAAACACAACTCATGATCGCTTTTTCGGGTTGAGTCTTCAGTTTATCTCTGATAAATTCTTAAATCTTAAAAATAAACCGTTAAACAATCTCTCTGATTTTCTGCAGTATAAAAATAATAAATATATTGAATTAAAATTAAAAATAGCTAAAAAGAAACACTGACTTCATTTCTAAAACAAACAAGTAATAAATAATGGAAAAATCTTACAAAATCAAGATAAAATTATAAAAATCTTAAACTTTAGATAAATGTATTTTTTATTAAGAATCAATTACTAAATATAATGTGACAAGTAAAAATGAATATAAATAAAATAATACAAAATATAAAATTTGAAATGAAACTATTGCATTTATTTAAGAATTTTATTTTTTTTTGCTACAACTATTATACATTCTAAATTTAGATTAAAACTATTTTTTGTTTTAAATTTATATAATTAAAAAAACTTGAGCAAAACAAATATTGATTATTAATTTACTTGTATCAAAATGAAAAATTATAAATAATTATTACAATACTGAAATTAAAAAACGTGAAAAAGAAAATGGTAGTTATTAAAAATAATAATAAAAATAATAATCACTATTAATTACTAATTTGGCGTAAATTTTCGCTTTGAAGTTAAGGCGAAAAGTTTTTTATTAGAATTATTCTAATATAAGAGATTTGAGGCAAAAAACTTGTTTTTAACCGACTTAAAATAAAAAGAGGTTATCAATTCGAGTGAATGTTGCTTTTTCATGTTTCTGCCTGCAGAACTCAGTCATTTCTGAACCGATTTTAAAAATTTTTTGCAATTTGATAGATTATGCGTACAGATTGGTACCGTTTTTAAAACAGTTTATAATTTTAAAAATAAAAGGGTGGCCCTATGCAGCACACATATTTTTTAAATGTATTATGAACCGTTAAGCGCACTTCTTTAAAATTAAAAAAAATGCGTATTATTATAGCTTCCAATAGTAAAAAGTAATACAAAAATAAATCTTAAAATTAAAGGGTTTCCCCATAAGTGACTCTTGACCTGTTGTAAACAGAAATTGAAATTTACAAAGAATCTGTATTGTTAAGTCCGCTATAACAACAACACTGTGTTGTGTCTGGGATATTCAAGTTTAGCTCCGTGCTATCTATTCAGATTGGATGTCTTTATCGAAAAAGTGACATGTAATTTTGTGTTTTTTTTAATAAAATTAACTTTTTGGTATAAAAAATGTGTTTAGAAGAAAATATAATTAAATATATGTAAAAGCTAAAACAAACAAAAGCACCAACTTGATTTTTTACAAAAATTAAATAGGGGATGTTTTTCTTCAACAGAGAAAAGTGTCAGAGTTATGTCACAAATTCGAACATTCAAAACAGTTTTGCTCAATGGAAACACTTCGAAGTGTTTTCCTCAAAACTACTTTATTTCAAGTCAATTAAAACATTATACTACTTTAATTAAAAATTATATAACATACGAAGAAACAAAAACATTTATGAGACTCCAAACATTTTTTGGTTTCTGCGCTACTTTTTCATAAAGGCAACATGTGAAGGTTTTTCCAAAAAAATTTCGAAAATGATTTATTTACTCTTTATTTAAATAAACTACCATTTTCCTTTGAATGGGTTAGAAATCAAAGACAAAAAGAAATAGTTTTTAATTGAAATAGTTCTCGACTTAAAAAGGATTTATTTTATTTTTTTTTTCCTTATTTTGTTACTTAAATGTTAATGTGTCATATGATTTGTTATTAATAAGTAAAAAATCAAATTTAAAATAAGAAACAAAAACCACAAATAAATTTAATTAATATTTAAATTAAGAAAAAACAAAATTATAATAATAAAAATAAATAGTTATTTAAGAACAATTAATTTATAAAATGTGTTGAAGTTTTTGGTTTTTTAACAAGCTACAAAACATTTTAAGAAATATTTAGAGCAAAAAAAAAAAGTAAGAAAAGTTTATTAACTTTTCAGCTGATATAAATATATTTATAAAAACAAATTAAAGAACTAAAAAAATAATAATAATATTTGTGCAAAAGCATTAAAAATTTCTTATTCTCTTAAACACACTCTGTACACATTGGTGTTTTTAAAGACGTCAAAAGGATAAAAAAGCAATGCTATGATAGTCATTCATATAAAAAAGTTATACACAAATACACACACACACATAATTATTATAATATGAAAAGGACATAATATGTATAGTTTAGTATTTATATTATAAAATGTTAAATAAAAAATAACAATAAATAAAAAAAGAAGAAAGAACAAATTAGTAATAAAAAGAGAAATTAAACAAAAACCAAAAAAATCAAATTTCAATAAAAACTAAAGGACATACATACATATTATTGATATATCATGTGAGAATGTTTTATTTCAAGTGGAATTATTTTTCTCTAATTTTTTTTATTTATTTTATTTTTTATGACTTTAAGAATAAAATTCTTTTACAGTTTAGTGGTATTACAAAATGAACACCAAATGTAAGCAAAACTTGGTGGCACCTAACCTAAAAAGGAGTAGAATTAATTTCCTTTTGTAACGGCCTTAATAAATGAAGGTTATCAATTCGTGTGAATGTTTGTTTTTTTAGTTTTGTGCCCGCAGAACAGTCATTTTTAAGCCGATTTTAACAATTTTTTCTTTAAATTTTTTTACCAAACAGGGATTGAACCGTGAAATATTAGTAATGAATTAAAATTTAATTTTTGGCTTAGGTTCATTTTTTTCTTTGGAAAACGCCCGCATACATTTGAGAAATATTTTTCTTTTTTATAAAAATTAAATTAAAGAAAGAACCAAAAAAAAAGCCAAAAAAATTTTTTGAATTCAATATTTTCTTTATTTTAGAGGTTATGCTTACAGATTAATCCCGTTTTAAAATCAGTTCATAATTTTAATAACTAAAGGGTGTCCCTATTCAATGTACAACCGTAAAGGGCACTCTTCTAAGTTAAAGAAGCAAAAGTGCTATATTCAGCTATGACGAAACTAATGTACCCTTCAACAAACCTCTAAATCTAGTTTAGTGGAGCAACTCCAATCAAAAAAAAAAAAAAAAACTAATATTGGGGTGACAAAAATTAAAAAATAAGTACTAAACATAATTTTACATAAAAATATCACCGACTCTTAATGGGTTAAGCATTTTTAGAAATTTTGTGTATTCTCTTTAAAAGCTTTCAAATGATACCCATATTGATATTCTAAAAAATATGAATCACAATCGTACTTTCCTTCAAATTGTTCAGAGGCTCAAACTCGGAAAATATGAACGAACGCCAAGTTTTTCACTGGATATTTTTTTCTTATATTTTGAGTCTCTGTCGCCTCATATATTTGTATTTTTGATTGGAGTGACTTCATTGGTCCAAATGATATAGAAAAATTAGAGGCAGACATGGTGTTTTGCTAACCGCCTCGAGTGACATTCACCGATGTTGCTGATTTTCAAAACTATGGCTGATCAATTGGCGTATTTAAACTTTCTCTAGCTCATCTAGCGCCTTGGCATAGTTGATTTTAACACTAACACGGATGGACAGACGGACATCGCTATGCATAAGAAGTCAGAATATATATACTTAATGGGGTCGGAAAGGGATATTGTAAAATGTTAGATGGAATGTCAAAATTAGTTGTACCCTTTTTCCTTTATTTGTCTTGTATAAAAGTTTTATGCTAATTTTTGTCTGACCATAGTTTCCTTGCAGTAAGCAATTTTTACAACACCATGAGGTTAATAGCAATTACTCATTTGGTTCAAATTTCGACTTTCTATCAAAATCGGTCTAGTCGTTTACTTATCGTTATTCAATAAATATAAAATTTTTCACATTTATTTCATAAATACTTTTTAAACAAAAAAGTTTTTCTTAATTTTTTGAGGTTAATTAAACATCAAGTTTTTGAGGTTAAGTTGTGAAATTAAAACAAACAAAAAAAAACTTATAAAAAAATCAGACATAGAAAAGTAATATTTTTAAAACATAAAGGTGAGTACAGCGAAAATTCTGATTATTATAAATTTATTTAAGTATCTAGAATTTATTTTGTTTAGCATTTTCGAATATTACTAATTTAAAATAATTAAACTGTAAAATAGATTTTGCTGATATATAAAAAAAAATATAAATATAATAAAATGTATTTTTTGCAGCAGCAGGATTTATTTATTTCTTAATGCAATTAATCTTTAAGATTAACATACATATATTTTATATTTTAATACATATAAATGGAACGTTTTTATAAGAAAGCGCCTAAAACTCTCTAATAATACAATTGTGTAATTATTTTAATGCTTATTATATTATAAATATTTTTTTTTAATTTTTAAAGTTATAATATATTTAATAGTATTTTGTTTTATCAAAACCTTTAAACATTTCTCCTACAAATAAAAAACTTTAATATAGAAATAATAAAGCTTGAAAATTAAGCTTAAAAAATAGAAATTATTCAGATAAAACCAACAATAAATACAAATCCACTAAAAATAACTTTGACGACTTTATGTTTAAAAAAATAGTCGAGCTATGAAAGGGAAAAAAGCTTTTAAATAAATAAAAACAAACCAAATTAAACAAAATGGCTAAAGTCCAGATTATTATTAAAAGCTTGTTTTATACTTTATGAACTACTAGCGCTAGGAGTAGGATTTTCACTTATATTTATTTGGGAATTTTCACTTTTATTATTTAAAATTGCACTATTATTTATTGCCACTGATTCTGGTGCTGAAGCACCACTACTTTGGCTAACTGTACGCTTATGTTCCTCCAATGTGGCCGGACCATTTGTCGTTCCGTTTTGTGATGATGGTGTTGTTGGCGGTACAACATTTGTATCAGCAGTTTCTGAATTTACATCTTGAATTATTTCATTTGTTGTTGCTGAGGAATTAGGTGACATCTGTGAATTACTGTTAGGGAAAATGGGCGGTATTTCATTGCCAGATGTTATAATAGGTGTTTGTACCATGGGTGTTGGTGGCGTTTTGTTAGCTGGTAACTGGCCATGTGTTGCCGAAATTTGCATGTGATACCTGCATAGGATAACAACTTTTATAAAAATTATTAATTATGCAACATTCACTTACTTGTAAATATTTTCTGTTGACTCCACAACACCCTGTGTTAAATTTAAACTTCTACCCTTTATACCAGCTTCTTTGGTTGGCGGAGACCACCAGTTAAAAACTCTGCCCACAACAGGCACATGACGCAAAATACCTTCTTGCCAAAGTCTTTCCTCAGTTTCTCGTTGCAAATCTGCAGTAGCTGCTTGTATTCCCTGGCAAATAAAAAAATTATATTATTTTTGTTAATTATTAAAAAGCACATTTGAATTTACTCTCTTAACGATTTCCGACATTGTGTCCAATACTCTTGAATTTTCCTGAACATTTTTCCCCACTGAAACGACTAAATCTAACAGTTCCTCTACATCAGTTTCATGCGTAACCATGCCAAATCGCACACATATTAAGCCATCTGGACCCTCGCCTAACGAGAAGGCATTATCAGTTGCTTTTAAAGTTTCCACCAAATCGATATTTAGCTTATTCAGTTCGGTTTTAGCTTGATCGGTAAGCAACGTTTCCCAGCCATCAGGAACAAAACGAACACCACCCATACCTGCCCATTCGGGTAGATTTACTAAACGTAAAACATCACTCTTCTCTACAAGATGCATAAAAGTGGCTTTATGTTTAATGGTAGCCCTCAAAATGTCTACATGGGTTTCTAAACTTTGGGCAAAGTTCTCTAGGTTTTCAGCTGTAGGTGGCTGTTCGCCCAGACTCAACTCTAGGGGGCAATATCGTATACAAGTACCATATAAAGTATGTTCTATGATTTCAAAATCGAACTAGTTTTTGAGGGAGAACAAATATGAATTTGAATTTAATGACTGTTATCTAATACACTTACATTAGGACAGTCTCTTTGTAAAATTTGTCCTAACCATGAATTTAAACGATCAAAATATGAGGCATTGTGTTGTTTTTCCAATGACCTGACACCTTCTAGAGAGTTGTTATCATTTTCGGCTGAATTTGAGGTAGTAACAGTTGTACTACCATCAAATTGAAATACTACTACTGAGGCCGCAGTTTCAAATAGTAACTAATTAATAGTTTTATATAAATTAGAGAAATTTTTTGATTCTAGGAAATGAGCAATATGAACCTTACATTTACATCCAGCGGTTTGTTGATAACATCTACCAGAGATTTTGCAGATTGGGCACCAGGAGCGCGGCTCTAAGATGTGATGGTTTTTAATGAAAAAACAAATGATTGTTAAAAGATTAAAAGTTAAAAAAATAAATGTCTTTTAAATTTAAAACCGAAAGTAAGTTATTAGTTCATTAATATTCTAGTCTTTTCTCCCATAATTCTTTTTGAAATTTTAAAGCATTTGACTGCAATTTAACTCAGCTTTTTAATACTTGGCTTTAAAAAATCTCGTTAATTTTCCTCGATAGTATAGTGGTAGTACCAACGCAAAGTAAAAGTTAATTTAATTACTCACCACAACCTTAATGCCTTCACATTCCGAAGCAATTTCAAATAAAATACTACAAGTTTGAAAGGCTACATGTATGCGTTCAGAAATAGAATCACGACCTAAGGCTTGTAAACTCGTCCACAAAGCCAACGCATTAAGGCGACGAGATAGAATGGGATCGGATTCAAAGGAATTTAAGGCAGCATTTTGAAGTTGACGATGAAGTAACTATAGGCATAAAATAACGAAATATTAGAAGGCAATAGAAACAATTTAAAAGAAAAACTTACCACAATAGGCAAACTAGGTACACCCAACCAACTGCCCAGACTTAACACTATAGAATCAACATAAGAACTTATCTAACAGGAAAATATGAATACATTACAGTATAAGTACGATATGGTTTATGTAAAGGTAAATTTAAATTTCTATTCACCATTCCTGGTCCTTGTGAACAGACCAGTGCCGCTAAGCCATGTCCCGTGGCATGGAGCCATAAATTGTGCGTTTTACAAATGTCGCTCATCCTTAACAAATTATCTACATAGCCACACAGAGAAGCACCAACATCAGCAACAACCAATAAAGGAGTTCTCTGAGAGGCTAAATCAATTTGAATCTGTCTTTGCAGCAGAGACAAATCCATTGTACCGAACGTGTTATTGGCCGGTATCAAACGTATTGCATCCAAGGGTATACCAAGCTGACGACAAGCATATTGCAGTCGCATGGGAGTTGTGTTCTCCGATATATACAAACAGGGATGAGCTAAAGCTGGTATACCACCCTCCAAATAGCCCGGACAACGAGCTACTATTGCCAAGCGCACTACACGTAGAATAGCATCTGCATTATCGTTATGAAAGCTACTTGCGCAGTCCATAAATCTAAATAATGTACCCAACCAGTGGGTTGTATCACCAGCTATATTGCCTGTTACCCTCACAAGTTGTTTGCGATCTAGATGCGACAAATAGGCCACAATGCTGTGCGATATTAATGCTAAATGAGAAACATCATCTAAGGCTGGTAATGGAAATTCAGGTTCATCTTCTGAGTCAGTATACGAAATCAGTTGTTCTAAAGATTTTAAGATTTCTGAGGGAGGTTTACGGCTGCCATGCAATAGAGCCGCAACACTTACAGTAGCAGCATCCCCTGCAGACGATGCATCTTCAGATTTTTCTGTTGTATCTGAAGCACTTGCATTAAAGTCAATCGATTGTTTTGTTCCTTTCGAGGGGGGTGGGGCAGTTTTGACATTTTCTAATCGCTGCAATACTTGTGATGTTTTTAATTCTAGTTCAGCCAAACCAGAACGTATCTATAGACATAAAATGGTAGTTCAAATAAGTTTAATTATAGTATCTTTAAAATTAATTACACTTGAAGCAGCTATTTCATTTTGTTGAGCTTCTTTTTTATCGTCATCACAAGCACCGGACATTTTTATCTATTATATTTTTGCTTTACACTATTATCTCTCGAAAATTGTTTTATTAATATACCACGTATATTATTTACACAGTTGCGTGTATTTATGTTTATTCAAACAAAAATCTTACAATTGCTAAGGGTTCTAATGTTTTTTTTTCTTTTAAATAATCAACAAAACTACACTTTCTTTAGCAAGTGTCGTCGTCAGTATTTTCTTTTATTTTGATGACAAACGTCGAAGCAAAGCGCGATGCCGATGCAGTATAATTAGATAACAAGCCGCCGCACATTTTTTAATAACTCAGCCACCGAAATCTGTGACATGATATTTACCACTTTTTTTTTTGAAATTTGCTGCAGTGGTATTAATTGCAAGAAAAAAATAAATAAAAAAGAAAAAAAAATTAATATAAAAAATAAACAAAAATTCAAAAAATTGAAAGCAAGTAAGTAATAATTTCGAAGTTACAACCAAAAATATAAATTTACCATAAACAGACAAAAATGCAGAAGTTTGAAACCTTGATTAAAAAAAATGTTCACAAAGTTGCCAATTTAAGCAAAGAATGGAAATTAAAAAAAAAAACAAGAAATTTACATTTTTCGATAAAATCAAGATGCCACATGAAATCAAAAGTTAATAAATTAATTTTTGTACAAACCTGTGTTTATATATTCCAAATAGTTTTAACTATAATAAAAATAATTTTAAAATGTTGAGAGTATTCGCCTATTTTATTCCGAAGCTACTCACTTGTCTTTACCAGGTGAAGGCATCACAAACAATGCAAAATCTTTGACAATATGTTAAGATAAATTTTACATACTTTAACATAATAATTTAATTTTAACAAATTTTTTTCCAGATAAATCTAGCTTTTTATGCATATTTCTAAACATAATGTTATTTGTATATTCTTTAATGATTAATGTTGTGTGCAGTAGTATTTTAATTAGTTTTAAAGACGTTGGTCTATAAAAAGTATTAGCTAATTATTAACAGTTACAATAAAAAAGTAACTTATGGCTTACAAAATTATAAAAAGTATTATTTTTTATATAATATAAATAAAAAACACGTGCTGCTCTGCAGTCAAATAATTCATTTATTTTTTAATTGTTCTGCTATTAATTTTCAACTTAAACTTGCGCCGATCATTATTCATGGCTGGCAGCGCCGGTCGTTAAGTTGTATCGACTTAGTAATTTCGTCATAAATTATTAAAAGTCTACACAATTTTGAGGGTGTTGCCAGTCCAAAAATGCAAATTCAATAAATACTTTTGAATATTTAATAATTTTGATTTTTAAAAATAATTAAATTTAAATTAAGTGATTATTATTTTACGGTCTATTTGATAAAATGTTTTTATTTTATATTTAAAGTTTACAATATTTATTGAACACTTTTCGTTTAATTAAAACTCGTATAAAAATCACTATAATAGAACTTTAATTATTCTACACTTTCACATTTTACCTGGCAATACCTATTACATTTATTACTTAGTGCTGGTCAAAACCATTTTTCATTTAACTCGAAAACCGAATGTGATTTTCTTTTTAGTAGAAATATATGTTTTTGGTTACGGCAAAATTCCTGAAAAATAAATTCTTTAAAAAAATATAAATAAATAGTTATGTTTATTTTGGTAGTAGATAAAATGAAAAGTATTTGAATAATGAGTTTTATGTTTTTTTAGGACGGTAATTAAACGTTAATTATATTCTATTAAATTTTAGAAAGATTGCGACAAGAACTTTTATATGTCGTTGAACAAAATATGAATGCAAATTCAACAAGAAAATTCAACAGTTATGTGGTCACCCTTTATTTCTTACACTTTTAATTGTTGACACTGTAAAACAAAATTTGCTTAAATTCTAAGCGTTGGTCTATAACTGTTCAAAAGATTGGCCATATACATCATATTACCACCATTAGGGCACCCTTTAATTTCTAATTTTAAATATTTATACTTGTTATTATTCTTGATATAGCAATGGACTTCTGTCTAATTTTTAAGAGTTTGTCTGTAACGATTTCAAACAACTGTCTACAACTGTTCAGCAGTTTGATCATATAAATCAACTAACAGCAACTATTGTAACACCCTATAATTTATATTTTTAAATATTTATACTTCTTATTATACCAGACAAAGTCGCGGACATTCTGTTTTCAAGTGTTTGTATATAACGACTCAAACGATAGGGCCACGTAGGTCAATTTACTTCAGATATGGAAACACCCTTTATTTTCTAAATTCAAATTTTATACTTGTTGTTTTAGCAATACAGGTTCCTTGCAAATTTCAACTGTATGTCTACAAAGGTTCAAAAGTTTGGCCACATAAATCAAATTTACATTAACTATTGGGACACTCTTTAATTTATAAATTTGAATGTTTATACTTGTTATTTTAACGGTCGTTGCAATTGAAATTCTGTCCGATTTACAATTACGTCATATAGGTAAATTTACTTTTTAAATTTAATTTTTAGATTTATTTTTGTATTTTAAAGAAGTGCGCTTTACGGTTTATAATACACCTTTACCCTTTAATTTTTAAGATTATGAACTGTTTTTAAAATGGGACCAATCTGTAAGCATAATCTATTAAATTAAAAACAAATTTCAAAATCGCTTTAGAAATGACTGAGTTCTGCAGGCACAAACATAAAAAAGCAACAATCACTCGAATTGATAACCTCCTCATTTTCTTGAAGTCTGTTAAAATGAATGATGCTAATGCATAATTCCTAGAAATGAGATTTTTGTTAACATATGCACGTTATTGCTTGCTTATTTACATAATTCACAAAAGAAATAAATCAGTATGATTAATAATATATTTATTACTAATATATTTACAAATACATAGGTATTTCGAAAGAATTTAAGAAATAGAAATTAAAAAAAATTAATAAATAAATTTCGTCAATAAGTTAATGAAAATAAATGAATGAAAATAAATACAATTTAGAGGCTATTTTATGTTTTCATAAAAACATGTTGTAAACAATAAGTAGGTAAAACCCTTTACCTGGAAGAGATGCAAGAAATCTTTTTCCTTCTAACTATTATACATACATATGAATTTTAAACCTTTTAGATTGAAATTAAACTGTTTCCAAACCAAAAAAACTCTTTAGCAAACAGTACATTTTTGTTAAGTATTTATGCACAGGACATTATTTTAAGAAATACCTGAAATTGTTATTTTATTATCCTGTCCTCTAGTTTGTCAAGTATAAGGTGTTATACCTAATAAAATTAAAAAAGCAATTGTTTCTCATAAAAGTCAAATCCAATTTCCCCTTTCTTTAAATAGATACTTCAAAGATACTCAAGTAAAAAATGACAAGTTCATTAGATATTAAAGAAGTGTTTAAAAATTAAATAAAAATTAACAAAATAATAAAAAATATATTGTGTTCTCGTAACAGTGCGCTAGGGAATACTTTTATACACCGCCCATTTATGAGTAATTTAAATGTTCTACAAAACAATCAAATAACAGTAAGAAATTTTCACTGTTTCGCTAACAGCACATAAAAAAACAACAGGGAGTTAATAACAGTCAATTGTTAGAGAATTAACATTGCAAGCAATATCAACAGTAAATATTGATGTTAAATAGCAGAACAAAAAAACTGTAAACGTGAGTGGACAGAAAAAGTGAATCAACTCATGCAGTTTTCTGGCATATGTAGTTATTCAATTAAAACAAGTGACAAAAATTCTGCAACTTAAATATAAAGAAAATCCCACGATTCCCAACATAAACACCAAAAATCTCTCAATGCAATAATTTTGCATTTTTGATTTTCAAGCTAGAAAAGATATGAATTTACAATATTTTTTTCAAAATATTTTGAATTTTGCTCGCTAACGAAGTTAAAATATTTAAGCGAATTTTTAAAAATTCTAGCCAAATTTTCAAAAAACTGGACCAGGGTATAGAAAAATCAAAAATTTTAATTTTAAAATGCTTATAACTCCATCAATTTATATATAAACATGAAATTAAAAGCACCATTTTGTGGGTATTGACGAAATCTTTAGGACTGTGTATAGTTTTTATATCAGATAAAAAGTGAAGAAATTCCAACCCTTAGAAGTGGGAGGTACCAAACTTTGAGACAGCACCATCTCTGGGTAGTGGAAGAATACCTAGCTTTCAAACTTAATCTTAAATACTCATCTGCTTGCTTATTTCGGATCAATCGGCTGAGTTGTTTCCAAAATGTTTGAATTCTGCCCCACTGTGCAATGTTGATTAAACATCTTTGTTTATATACAAAACAAAATTTACAATATTGTTTAGCATGTTCCAATGAATTTATTAAATAAAAAATAAAAACGCAAATCTGAATGAAATTTGTTAATTCATTTAAACATCATTTGTTGTTACTGTTTATATTTTATGTTAATGACCAAAGATTATTAGTGTGATTTAATCTGAAGTAAATCGATTTCGGAAGAGCTACTGGGCAAAATTATTTACATAAAATAATTATTGGAATGTTTTAGATTTAAAAAGAAAAAAAAAATTGTAACTGTGTATCGCCAGGAGGATAAGATCTGCTTTGGTCAGTTTTGCCAGTTTATTTTTCGAGCTTTCACTCTTATTCTGTTTGGCGTCGTCAACATCGTCGTCAATTTTGAGACGACATCAATTTAAATAATAATAAAATTTAATTAATAAAACAAGGAAAACTTTTACAATTTATTCAAATTAAGATAAATAGTGTAAGGGCGTTTATTACAACTTGCCGTTAGTAAAAAGTATGATTTTTCTGCTTTATAAAGAGCTTTGCATTACTAAAACTTAAAATTTTTATTATTATTTAATGAAAAAAAAAAAGTGAAGTGAAGTGAAAAGTAATGTTCGTCTGTCCGTCCGTGTTAGTGTTGAAAGAAGGCAAACTTGCTTTCACAAAAAAAAAAAAAAATTACGTCAATTGATCAGACATAGTGTCGAAAGAGGTGCTATTAGAAATCAGCATAACGGTCCATCACCATGTCTACCTCTAACTTTTTCATGTCATTTGTAACAATAAAGTAAATCCAATCAAAAAAATAAATGTATGGGGCGATAGAGAATTAAAAAATAAGAAAAAAACATCAAGTGAAAAAATTGGCGCTCGCCCATATTTGCCGAGTTACGGGGCTCTGAAAAATTAAAATTTTTTAAAATATCAATATGGGTATCATTTTAAAGCTTTTGAAAAGATCTTTAAGGAAATACTAACATTTTTTGAAAATGCTTAATCCACTAAGAGGCGATAATATGTTTATGTAAAATTATTTATAATACTTTTTTCTTTCTTATTTTTTAATTTTCTGTCACCCCAATAATCGTTTTTTTGATTGAAGTTACGGCACTAAACTAGATTTACATTTATGGTGAAGGGTATGTAAGATTCGGCAAGCCTGTTATACGAGGGCTGGTATATATATTTCTGGCCTGGCAGCACTCAGTGCAATCTGACATTTCCATTGGAAAGCTTGTCATTTTTAAGCATAATCGTACTCAAAACGTTTTGACGTACGACCATTATTTGTGTTGTTTACAGTGACTTGAAAAAATTAATATAGAAAACAATGGAATTAACTCGTCAACATTTTCGTGCCATCATTTTTCACAACTTTCGACGTGGATTATCACGACAAGAGTGCATTGATGAACTTAAATCTTTGTATGGCGATAAAGCACCATCTTATAGCACTGTGAGAAATTGGTATAATGAATTTAATCGTGGCCGAAGCTCGCTCAAAGACGAATTCCGTGAAGGTCGTCCAAAAACGGCTGTTGTGCCAGAGAACATTGATGCCGTGCGTGAACTCATAATGCAAGATCGACATGCGGCATACCGAGAGATAGAGACATCCTTGGACATTTCTTCCACCAGCATACATTCGATACTGCATGAACACCTGGCCGAAAAAAAGGTTTGTTCTCGTTGGATCCCGCACAATTTGAAAGTCGCTCAAAAAAGGCTCGTGTCGATTGGTGCAAAGAAATGTTGCAAAAATACGATTGCGGTGCTTCAAAAGACGTTTATAAGATCGTCACAGGTGACGAATCATGAATCTATCCGTATGAGCCCGAAACGAAACAACAATCGACCGTGTGGGTCTTCAAAGACGAGCAAAATCCAACGAAATTTGTTCGTGGAAGAAGCACTTCAAAGCAAATGGTCGCCTGTTTATTCGGCAAAACTGGTCATGTGGCGACTTTTCCGCTTGAGCAACGTAGGACGGTCACTTCTGGTACACTACAATTTGTTTGCCTGAAGTCATCGGAGAAATTCGAAAAACCAACAAGAGAAGACGAATCATTGTTCATCATGACAATGCAATCTCTCACACATCGGCTCAAACCAGAGCGTTTTTGACCGGCCGAAACGTCGAATTAATGGGTCATCCGCCGTACAGCCCTGACTTGGCACCTAATGACTTCTTCTTGTTTCCGCACATCAAGAAAAAAATGCGTGGTCAACGATTTTCGCCGCCAGAAGATTCTGTTGAAGTGTTCAAAAACCATGTTTTAGAGGTGTTTTATTCGGAGTGGAAAAAGTGCTTCGACAACTGATTTTAGCGCATGCAAAAGTGTATAAATCATGCTGGAGAATACTTTGAAAAACAATAAAACCATTTTTGATTATAAATGTTCGCATTTTCACTATTAGGCCAGAAATAAATAAAGCAGCCCTCGTAAGTAGGGTTTGGGAAACGAAAAAAAATTATCGCATTCCTGGAATTTTCCGGTATTCTTGGGAGAGAAGCAATTCTCAAAAAAAAAAAACAAGTTTCAATTTTTAGTCGCAGTCAAATTTGGTCGACGCAGACGACATTCAGTTGGTATTAATTTGCGCGCGTGTATTAACGTCGACACGTTATCGATAAAAATTGAAGAAAAAATATCATCTCCATTTATTTTGGCAGTTAGTAAACTTAATTTTTTAAATTTTTGTAAAAAAAATGTTGTTTATATCTGAATCATGCGGAAGCAATGATAAAGAAAATAAACAAATGCTTAGGGTTCGGAGAAAAGTAGGTAGACAAAGATAAGACATTTTTATTTTTCCGTACAGCATGTAAGTAAGGGCACTTTAAAAAGTTTTGTTGAATATAATTGACTGAATAAAACAGAATTAAATTCGCATTAAAAAAATTAGCCTTTAATGAGAAGCGTTATTCGTTCAACATCAATTTTCAACACATTAAAGTTAACAACAACATTGCGGTTCTTGGCTCAAGGCTCATACCAATCGAGTTTTGGTAATGATTTTAATCAAGGATTATGGCAACCAACTGTATCCTTAATTTTGGAAGAAATGCTCGATGTTTTGGAAAGAGTCATCTGCGCCCTTTTTATTAAATTTGAAACGACTGAGAAGAAGAAGGCTGAATGTAAGTTTTATTTTTTTGAGAAGACGGATAGGCTGCATAGACGGCAAAATTAAGGCTTCTAAGAATGATGATCAAAATATGTACTACATTAGAAGGGGTTGTTTTAGAAAAAGAAAAACAAAGAAAATTTCACTATGCCGACGCTAAAAGTTTTGTTGACAAAAACAAAGTCAATTCCAGTCAACGTCGACGTAATATTGCCTTCATTAATATAAATTTGCCGCCGATAACTCTCAATTACTCTCAGTGTTGACGACGATAATACAGTGAGTGTGCTGTCGACATCACTTTTAATTTCCCTTAAATTTATTCAAAACCTTTTGCCTATTGGAGAAAAATAATAATAATAATAATAGTAATGAAAAATAACATTAAAATGAATTGTGTGACTTTGCTTGAAATAGTTTTTCTTTGCTCAAGTTAAGCTGCTGCTTTTAATTTATTTTATAATAAATTCTCTTTGTTTACGCAGACATTTCTTTTTTTTTCTTCTATTTGTTTTCTAACAATTTTTGTTTTTGTTGTTAATGTAAAATGTTTTTAGTAAAATTACATTGAAGAAACTTTCCCTACTTTAAGGCGAAACAAGAAAGTAAACAAATTGCAATGACATCATTTTATATGTGAAAGAAGTGCAAGAAAAAAAATATTTATTCGCACACACCTTTTTCTTTTATTTAAAATCTACTTTAAAATATGATAAAACATGAGTGCACACAATTTTTTTGATTCTACATGCTCGCATCACTTCTACTGCATTTTGTTGTTGTTGTTCAACCGGTGACAGAACTAGAAAAGCAAATTATTAAGCGCCAACAAAAAAGAACAGTGTTTATCATACTTCACGTACAAAATGTTTAAAGTTTAAACTCTACTGCAGAGGAGTTTTGCAAAATGAGTTGTTGTTTTGTGAAGCAGAGAAACAAATCGTGACGGCAGTTAAGGCCGGGGCACATAGAATTCGTCATATGTTAAAATTTGACTTTCAATGGACAAGTGAGTTAAAAGACACGTTTTCTTATGATCGATGTCACAATCAGAACGTGTCCGTCAACGCAAAGTACGAAGGTTAGTCAACTTTAAACTTTTGACATACGTTGAATAATTTGACAGATATCAATTGCTTCTTCTTCTTCTTTGTTTTGGTGGCAAACAATAAAATGCAAATTAAATTAAATTAACGAGTGAATAAAATACGAATTAAATTTAAAAGTGAATAAAAATAGAGAGCAAACTTTGATTTAACATCCGTCAGCAAAGTACTCATTGTGCCAACCTCATCCGTCGATCCGACCGGTCTTAAGGATGGTTATTTATCTTTTATCTATCGGATGTTCGACCGAAACAAAGTCTTTCCTCTTAATTAAAATCAGTGATCATATCTAATGCTACGATTTCGCCATCTGAAATGCGTTTAAAGCTTTTTTTCGGGCTTCCATTTTCAAAATTTTAGAAGTTTTAATGTACCAGAGAGATTTTTATTTCGTTTAATCTTTCTTTTGAGCCGTTGCATGTTTTTTAAGTTTGGTGCTAGCAGTGACTCTAAGAACGAACTATAAAATTAAAAAATAACATCCTGAATGCAGAATTATTAATCAGGACACTGTGATAAAAGATCTATTCTAAGGCCTGCCTGGTGCTAGAGCACCTTTTTAAAATCAGGTTTCCTAATTAATCTCAGGAAAGATATTCCCAATTTTTGGAAGACGCTTGCCCCACCTGATAATATTTTTTGTGATGTAGAACATCACAATCATTTCAAAAATGTACCGGAGTCTCTTCATTGTAATCACAAAATCTGTACCAGCTATTGTTCAAAATAATTAGTTATTAGAGGTACTTTTTCAGTAGACTTGTGTAGTTCATAAACGAACTAGTTTATTTAAACGATTCCATCGATTGAACTAAATTAACTAGTTCATACTTTTAAGTACACCTAGTTCATTTTTGAACTATAATTTGTAATTAAACTACCACACAAGATAAACTAGAATACATAACTGTGTTTCCTTGTTGACTATTTACGACATGAAATTAGTGCTACCACGCGTTTTATTTAACATTCATTATGGCAATGCTATGGTATTGTTGCCATTGTATTTTGAAAAGAACTTTTGAACTAAAGGAGCTTTTGAACTAAAGAGAGCCTTTGAACTAAATTTTAAACTAGTTCATTTTCAAACTTTGAACTAAAAAGAGCGATCACTAAATTGAACTATATGGCACAAGTCTATTTTTCAGTCTTCTACATCCTGAAAGAAAATACAAAAAATTAATTTTAAATTATTTTAACCAACTTCAAAAAAACCTCCTTCAGGTTATCGATTCGAGTGAATGTTTTATTTTTTATGTTTGTGCCTGCAGAACTCAGTCTAAAGCAATTTTGAAAATTATTTGTAGTTTAATAGATTATGCTTACAGATTAGTCTCGTTATAAAAACAGTTCGATATCTTAAAAGTTAAAGGGTGTCCCCATACAACATTTATGATTTTAACGTGTATTATGGAACCGTAAAGCGTACTTCTTTAAAATTAAAAAAATGCGTATTACTGTAGCTTCCAATGGCAAAAAGTAATACAAAAATAAATCTGAAAATTAAAGGGTGTCCCCATAGGTGACGTAAATTGACTTATATGCACCTATCTTTTGAACCGTTATAGATAAACGCTTCAAAATTGGACATGCTGTCGATTACTATGACCATTATAATAACAAGTATAAGCATTAAAAGTTATCGATTAAAGGGTTTCCCAATAGTTAATGTAATTTGATGTATGTAGCTAAACTTTTGAACTGTTATAGACAGATAGTTAAAATTTATAAAGAACCTTTATTGTTATAGTCCGCTGTAATAACAACTATACAATTTAAATTTGGAAAATAAAGGGTCTACCAATAGTGGATGTAAATTTATGTATGTAGCCTTACTTAGGCAGACAGCTAAAATTTATAAAGAACCTGTATTGCTAAGTTCGCTATAACAAAAAGGATAAAATTTGAATTTGAATTAAAGGGTGTTCCCATATTTGAATAAATTGAGCTATATGGCCCTAGCGTTTGAACCGTTTTATGCAAACACTTGAAAATTAAACAAAATGTCTACTGCTTTGTCTGGTATATTAATAAGTATAAATATTAAATATTATAAATTATAGGGTGGTGCAATAGTTGCTGTTATTTGATGTGTATGACCAAACTGCTGAACAGTTGTAGACAGTTGATTGAAATTTGCACAGAACCTTCATTATTAAGAGCGTTTTAACATGTAGCAAACTTGAAATTAGAAATTATAGGGTGTCCCTATAACTGATGTAAGTTGATCTACATGACCCTATCTTTGAAATCGTTACAGACAAACTCTAGAAAATTAAACAGAATGTCCATTACAATATTAAGTGTAATAACAAATATAAATATTTAAAATAAAATATTAAAGAGTGCCCTAATGGTTGCAATTTGATGTATATGGCCGATCTTTTAAACAGTTATAGACTTATGCTTAGAATTAAAACAAATTTTGTTTTACTGTATCAACAATAAAAAGTGTAAAAAATAAAGGGTGACCACATAATGCTAAATTTTCTTGTTTAATCTGCATTCATATTTTGTTTTACGACATATAAAAAACCTTGACGCCATCTTTCTCAAATATAATAGAATATTATTAATGTATAATTACCGTCCTGAAGAAATATCATTTTAAATTTGTCTGTTTTGAAGTCGGTTTTTGTCGCAATAATTATTTATTTAAGATATGGCAGTTTTAAAATGTCAATGTCCGAAATCCGAAAACTTTAATGCAGTGATATTCCTTAGTATTTTTAATCTTCTTTTAGTTTTCTTTACGAATTCTGTTAGATCTAAGTTGACATAGGCACCCTTGCTCCACGTCCGGCTGGTCTATCTGCCTCTTCTCTGCCTTTCACTTCAAAGTGTCTGAAGCTGCGAGTCTCCTTGTTTTGTGCTGTCGAAATTATTCCATTTACTACAGCTATCTGAAGTCAGCTTGGGTGTAAACGCATACGAACTACTTAAGAGAGGCTTGGCTATCCGAGAAACTAAAGAAGATCTCCTGGGAAAATTTAAAGAATAATATATTTACAATGTACACAACTTAAGGTAGATAGATGCGAATAATGCTGATGAGGGATTTGGCGGTCCTAAAAATGCAGCATTACATTCTGTCAGCGTCTAATTTTTCTTGTTTTCTTTGGAAAACAACCGTAAACATTTGAAAAATAATTTTTCTTTGTAAAAATTAAATTAAGAAATGAACCAAAGTCGAAAAAGTAAATTTTAATTGATTTATGAAAATCCACGGTTCAAGCCCTGGCTGGAAAAAAAATTAGTTTTTAGCGATTGTTATATTTTTGTACTTTGCACGGAAAATCTCTGAGGAGGATTTTATTGTTCCTCACTTTGTGGCTTAACCGCTTTGGTTATGAGCCACAGTATCCAGCCCCAGGTTTACATTATGGTCCTTCGAGCCAAGCAAAAAGAAGTAAGACAAAGAAGCTTCAGGAATTAAAGCAGTAAATCCGAAAATTTAATTAAAAATCAATATTTTTTAAGCCAGAAAGAAAATGTTCTTTTACGAACCATAAAGAAAAATAGACTTCATTTATATTTTTAAGTATAAATCCTAATTAATACCAATTGTTTGGAAAATACTACTTTTTCATTGACTTTAAAATTATCTAAGATTTGAGCATGCGAACAGTAACGACAGAGATAAGAATCCATAACTTTTGAACTAAACTTCACACACTTAAAAGAAACTATAGTTTTAATATAAAACTCACCTTAAACGATGTTGTCACTCACTTAATTGAAGTTGCTTGTATAAGAAATTGCTAACTGTAAACTGTTACCATCAATAGCAACAACAAAATAAAACAAAATAACAAAAAAAAAAACAAGTGAGAGTGCTATAATCGGCAATGTCGAACGTCTTATACCCTTCAGCAATATGTAATTCCAATAAAAAAAAAAACAGTTATAGGAGTGACAGAGTAATAAAAAATTAAATTAATTTTTTATAAAAAAGTGTCGTCGGCTCTTAATGGGTTAAGTATTTTTTTAAAAATTTTAGTGTTTTCTAAAAGATCTCTTCAAAAGCTTTGAAATGATACCCATATTGATATTTAAAAAAATACTAAATTTCAGAGCCCTGTAACTCGGAAAATATGGGCGAGCGCCAGTTTCTTTATTTGATGGTTTTTCTAATTTTTTAATTTTTAATCGCTCCATATTTTTGTTTTTTTTTGATTGGAGTTACTTCGTTATTTCATATGATATGGCAAAATTAGAGGTAGGCGTGGTGTTTTGCCGCTGCCTCGAAGGACCTGGACCGATTTTGCTGATTTTTAATAGCAAAATTTTTGGAACAGGGGCTAATCGCTTAACGTGTTTAAATTTTCTTTAGCTCAGTTAGTGCCTTGGCAAAGTTGATTTGAACTCGAATACGGGCGGACAGACGGACATCGCTCAATCGAGAATATATATACTTTATGGGATCAAAAAAGGATATTAAAATTACAAACGGAATGACAAACTTAAATACACCCTTTTTCCACTTCTTGTGGTGAAGTGTATAAAAACACACACACGAGATAAAGATGAAAAAGTTAAAAAGATTTAAGATGGAACATTGATACATTCCAGTCACGATTCACATTCAAAAGGATTAAAATATTTCTTAGCCATTTACTTGAAATAAGTCTTCGCATGAACAAATACAAATGTGTTAAATACAACAACTTCAATTATGTTCTTCTGTTCACACACAAACTTACACACTCAATTGCTACAACTGTTTAAACACAAGTGTACGATTATTTAAGTTTATGTATTTAATTTAAAGACTCCATCCAGGGTGTGAGTGTATTAAAATATTCTCTTTTTTCTTTTTCTTTCAACATTAAATGATGGATTTTAACGCAGCAAATCGAGAAAAGTAATTTTCATTTGTGTATGAATCATTGAGTGGCAGCAACCGACAACCAAATACTAAATAATAAAATCATTTTCTCTAAGTGGCAATGAATACGACGAGTACACGTACGTACGAGTACAACTTTAAACCTGAATAGTGTGAGCAAACATCAAACAAAGATAAATGTTATTTTAATTTTAATTTTTTATTAGACTTTGAAAGATCAAGAACTTTAATTAAAATGTAACAACTTAAGTGGTTGCAGAAGGCAGAAGTTGGAAGCTGCGAATACAAAGAGCCGGTTGTAGGTAGAAGTGTGTGCGAGTAGAAATATTTAATTAAATTTTTTTTTTTTAATTTTTTTATTAGCAAAATGAATATTTAGATATTTAAGAAAAGAGATTTAGGAGCAAGATTTTTAAACAATAAAATTTTAAGTTACCCTGTCGTTTTTATTATTACTCCTTGCTAGCCGTGGATTTTATTTTTAAAAATTATTAGTGATCTTTGGGATCAGAGACAAATTAACTTTTAACAAAGTCAAATCAGTTAGGTTGTGCTAAATTGATAAAACAAACATTGTGTGTGGAATATTCCACGATCTTGCGACCTCGATATCCTCAAAACCCCTTAAATTAAGAGGTTAGAAATAAAAATGCGTGGGGTAAAAAGATGCACGATACTTTGATGTTTATACGCTAGAACCATTCAATGTATGAGGTAAGTAATAAAATCCTGGGGGGGGGGGGGGTAAGAAGCACTATCCTTTAATTTAGACATGCACGAAGCCCTTTATTTGTGAGAATGATAAGAAAAATGTTTGGAGCAAATAAAAGAAGGGGTAGGTGAGTTAAGGGCAAAAAACTTCCTCATCGGTGTTAAGGGTGTGAGAAAAATCTGCAAAATCTTCACAGCTCTGCCGTAGTCGCCCCTGGAGGGACCTATTAAGAAAAATTCTAAAATTTTGTTCTTCAAACATATCATACTCGTACCACATGAGGAGTGGATGAGAAAGCTGCAATACAAAGAACAAATTTACGTTTAATACGCTTCCATCGATGCAACTGTTTCAAGCGAACCGTGGAGTAAAGACATGTATGACCGACCAGCCCGAACTTTATTGATTCGTAAAAAGATTCATTTTTTTTATGCAAAAAACATTTTTAGAACTCAAATATGTAAATCAAATTAATTTATTTGTTTATCATGCGATGGGTATTCCTCTTTTAGGTGATGACAAGAAGCTACAGTAGGTTTTCCTTCCCGCTGTGGTATAACACATGATAAAACTCCCCTATTAATTTCACAGTTTTCCGGCAACATCGGTAGAGTTCTCTTTTTAAAAAAATTACGAGAAAGAGCTCTCTGAGCTGAAGATAGACAAGTCATCGAGTGAAGACAACTAAAAAAATTGGATGTGAATGATATTGAGGGAGAAGGGCATGACTTGGGGACAGCGGCAAGTCCCGTCGAGTCGGATAAATTGGTATTTTCAGCAGGAAAAACTGTGGGTGGTTTTTGTTTAAACAAAATAAATAAAAAGCAGTAAACACAATTCGAGCAGAGTTGCTTGTTGGAAGAGTTGTCTGTGTATTTGTCTTACAGAAGATCACAAGTCATAAGATTAAATACCCACAGCGACTTAAATACAAAGAAATAAACCGAGTAGTCGAGGTGGTGGTTCAATTTAAAGGAAACAGTAGCTCTTATCTTTCAGACGCGCGAATTACAAAAATTAGAAAAGGAAATGAATTGTTTAGGACCCGCATTAAATGCAGATAACCAAGGAAAACGAGAACCAAACCTTATAGTCGTAGATAAGTTTGTTACAGAAGAGACCTGCTTGATAAAAATGAGGATTATTGGGTTGAAATAACTTATGGGAGCCACAGTGTGTTGTGCTCTGGATGGATACTTTTGCAAGGTCTCATGTTTGCTTAACAAGACATCGAGTAGTTCAAAAACCAGTTAAAACGATTCGAGCAAAGTAAATTGGTGCGTTGAGAGAGATGTCTGTGTGTTTGTCAAACAGAAGATCACAAGTTCAAGTCCCCACAGCTATTTGAATATAATAAATATATCGAATAGACGCGGTGAATGAGCTATTTCAGAGCGAATATATAAAAAAAAATAGGAAAATGAAATAAATTGTTGAGAGCCCTCGCAAAATTTAAGGAACCAAGGAAAACATACACCAAACCTTATAGTCGCAGTTAAGTTTGTTACAGAAGAGACCTTCTTGGTAAAAAAAGGGATTATTGAGTTGAAATAACTTATGGGAGCCACAGTGTATTGTGCTCTGGATGGATGCTTGGGCAAAGACTCATGTTTGCTTAACAAGACATCGATTAGTTCGATTTTTGTTCAAGTAACACATTGTTTTGCGTAAGTGCGAATATAAGAAATTGTTAAAACAAAGTAGACAGAGACTCAGAGCAAGAAACAGATTTTAAATTGCTAGACTATGCTTGCAGAATGAAATAAAGTCCGGAGTTAATGTGTTTTCACCCACTGCTTCTTGTAAAGGAACTAATCCTGCCAGGGCCACTATCTGAAACCTCAAGAAGACGCTAGCAAGATACCGGTCTTCTAGAGACCTTAAGAATTGCTCAAATATTGAAGGACAGGGGCAGAGAAAATGGGCTGTCGTCTCCTCCTTTTCCTCATGCTGACAATGCCTGCATTCATCATTGACATCCATCATTGAAGGTTACCATCATTCAAGGCAAGGCCCTCCAACCTATAGTACTTAGTAATCACGAACACAAGGTTGCCAAATAGCGTTCTCATCAGACCTATAAGCCTTATTGTCCCAAGCAGATACAACTTTGGCCATATTATCCTTGCATTCATTTCTAGAGCCGTTATACCCCCGCCTGCTTAAGAAAGTGGTCGTCAATATGACTTATGCAGGTCAAGAAATGAATGCCAAAGAGATGACAATATGCCCAGCCTGCAGCACTGCCCATTCTTTCGCCAGCCCGGTAACATTATGATTGCCAAAAATATTCCCGTGTCATTGCACCCAACAAACAGTAACTATTGAAAGTTATTTCATCCAACTTTGACCATTTTATAATATTTTTAGCTTTCTTTACAAATTTTTCCAATAAAAAAAATCTCTCTATTTTCCATTAACACAGTTGCTGACTTAAACTCATCTAGATATTTTAAAGATAATTTATCCTGACAATGGAATTAAAATAAAAAGTTTAAGAACAAATGCGGTCCTTTTTAGAAATCGTTTAACACGTTCAACAAATTGCAGGAAGAAAATTTCAACTCGTTACAATTTACACGTTGTTTTATTTGTTTTAGTAATTTTGAGTTTTTTTTAAATAATTAATTATTTTTGTTATTAAATTTGGAAAAGTATTTTCATTGCATTTAGGGAAAATGAATTTTACGCCACTACCTCTATAAAAAAAGTGCACTGTTTTAACTATTGATTTTTAATTTCAAACCCAAAATTACTTGGATAAGTTTTAGCTATTAAAAGACTTAAGGAAGCCATTTCATTTTTTTTCAAGACAAAAAATTTAAATCTAAAAAGAGGGGGAAAAAAACTCGTTAAAAACTCCCTTAAAGCTTTAGGCGGCAGCTACTGCTGTTAAAGTTGACTTTTATTTTAAGTGAGTTTTACTTTGTTTGTTGTTGCTTCTTGTTATTCATAATGTGTTTTTCAATATAAATGTGTCATTGTTAAGAGGGTCCATATGTGTCATTATAGGAAGTCCTATACGGATACAAGCAAAAGTATAGCGGCGTGAAATTGTATGAACTATTTGCTTTTAGCAATTTAAGTCACCGCCATAAGAGATAACAAAGCCTTTACATTGTCTATAATCACAAATTAGGACAAATAAGATTGCACTAAGTTGAAATAGGGCATTCTCACCATCGATAAATAATGTGCGAATTCCAAATTTGCAGCAACCAATAATTTTTTCTAACCTCGTCTGGATTGGCGTGGACCAACATGTTTCAGCTTTAGTTGAAAAAAGGTTTTCATCGAAAATGTGCGCCTCGTTGCCGAATACTAACTGACTTATTTTGGAACTAATGTTGATGAATATTACATGCGCTCCTATTCGTTTTGGTATGAAAGTGTTTTGTCCTTTAGACGAGATGCTCAATTGTGTGTTCATCAAATGAAACAAACGCCAACAAAACAATCAGCCCAATCATGAATATTCTCACAGAAAAATTTTTTTTGAGAAAAGATTCCTCAAATTTTGAATTCCATGGAAACAAAAGAATTAAAAAGTGGCTTTTTTCCCCGAATTTTTTTCATTTTCCGTAGGCAATAAAAAGGGGAACAAATTTATAACAAATTCATAATTTCTGTTTATAATTGGGCTGAATATGATTGCATGTTAATATTGATCCGGCCTAAAAAGGAAACTTTAAATAAAACAGTCACACACAAATACATAGAGAATCAACTGCCCCAGTAAAAATAAGCGCGGCTTGTTACAGATATTTTATATCTACGCTACTATAAGCCTGGTACTCTGTTCAGTCTTTCATGTGGAATGCTGTCAAACTACATACATAAACACTCATAAAAAAATGTTTCAGAAGTAGTACTCTGTTTTTACTGTAGAAAAACATATGAAATGTTTCTGGCAACATTTTATCAAAACTGTGAAATAAAGCAAAGAGGCATTATTTCATGCGGAATTTTTCAAACAACAGCTGATCATATGTATTTTGCTTACATTTCTAAAACAGTGTAGTATAAGTGAAAACTATAAAACGTTAAATTCTTAATTCGCCAAATAGACACCACATTGTTAATGTTAAAATTTTCCACATGAAATAATTAATGTTGCTAAACAATTTTCGCACATTCGAACAGAGTACCAGGCTTAAAGCGATTTTGAAAATTATTTGTAATTTGATAGATTATGCTTACAGATTGGTCCCGTTTTAAAGACAGTCCATAATCTTAAAACTAAAGGGTGTCCCCATACAACAAACATGTTTTTTAAGTAAACCGTAAAGTGTACTTCTTTAAAATTTAAAAAATTAGTATCGCTATAGCACCTAGTAGTACAAAGTAATATAAAAATAAATCTAAAAATTAAAGGGTGTCCCCATAGGTGCGGTAAATTAACTTATATGCGCGTTTCTTTTGAACCATTGTAGACAAACTTTTCAAAATTGGACAGGATGTCGATTACTATTATCTTTATAACAGCAAGTATAAATATTCAAAATTATAAATTAAAGGGTGTCCCAATAACTGATGTTAGCTTTTGTATGCGGCCAAACTTTTGAACCGTTATAGACAGACAGCTGAAATTTACAAAGAACCTGTATTGCTAAGTCCGCTTTAACAACAAGTATAAAATTTGAATTTAGAACTTAAAGGGTGTTCCCATATTTGAAGTAAATTGAACTATATGGCCCTATATTTTGAACCGTTATATACAAACACTTGAAATTAAACAGAATGTACACTACTTTTTCTGGTATATTAGCAAGTGTAAATATTTAAAATTATAAATTACAGGGTGTTACAATAGTTGCTGTTTTTTTTATGTATATGATCAAACTGTTGAAGGGTTGTAGACAGTTGTTTGAAATTTGCAAAGAACTTTACTTGCTAAGTCCGCTATAACAAGTAGCTAACTTGGAATTAGAAATTAAAGGGTGTCCCTATAACCGATGAAATTTGACCTATATGGTCCTCTCTTTGAAACCGTTACAGACAAACTCTTGAAAATTAGACAGAATGTCCATTACTATATCAAGGGTAATAACAAGTATAAATATAAAAAATTAGAAATTAAAGGGTGCCCTAATGGTTGTTATTTGATTTATGTGGCCAATCTTTTGAACAGTTATAGACTAACAAATAGAATTTGAACAAATCTTGTTTTACTGTGTCAACAATCAAAAGCGTAAAAAATTAAGGGCTTCTGAATTTTTTTGCTTAATTTGCATTTATATTTTGTTTTACGACATATAAAAAATCTTGACGCAATCTTCTCAAATTTAATCGAATAAAATTAATGTATAATTATCGAACTAAAAAATATGATTTTAAGTTTGTCTGTTTTGAAGTCGGTTTTTTTTTTCAAGAATTATTTGAAAAGCAAATAAACGGGAATCAAATCATTTTCGATCTGTACTGAGTTGTTTGACATGCCTGTAAATAGATACTTAAAATTTATTACTTGGTTCCTAATTAGTTTTAATACCAATAACGCTCTATAGACACCTGATATGCTGCTTGAAAATATCCACTTGCCTTATTTTACAGTTTAGAGAAAATGTTGCCAGAAACATTTTATATCTTTTATTTCTGCAACATTTTGTCATTAATTTTTACAAATATTTTGTATGTGTCAGGTTTGATCACGTTTTACATTTAAAACTATACAGAATACCATGTTTAAAAAATGCCTTTAACTAGTGCAGCAATCCAGACCACAGTACGTTGTAGTTCTGGCGACTCTAACTCACGACCTCCTGCTTTATCAAAAAGACCCTAAAAGGTTAAGCTAAATTATCTAGTACTCTGTACAAATTACAGAAAATTATTAATAAATTTTATTTTACTTGAATGGAGTCAATACCACGATTTAGAAGGAAATTGACGTTTTTACTGCCTTTAAGTATGCAACATTGTTTCTTGTTTTTTGAAATTTTGATGAGATATTAATAATAATTTAAAAATATCCAGCAAAAAATAAATGAGCGACACTAATACATACACAATTTTGCACTAACACATTTGCAACAATTTTAACAATTTAACGACGTTACCAATGTAACGCTTATGGTATTACATTGAAATTGTTTTTTTTTTGTTTTGGTAAAATTAATCAGAGTTTTGGCTTGTGTTTGCTTGAGTAGCAGAGTTCGAAATGCAGCTTATAAAAATGTCCAAGGGTTACGTAAAATTTGCAATGGCAACGCTGTTTACTGCAGGCATCACGTGTATACAATTCTTTCCTTAGTTTTTTTTTAACTTTGCCATTAAAAATGACAGATCAAATGACTGTCCCCCTTCTGATAGAAATATTTTGCAGTTGTAAAAATGTTGCGAGAAACATTTTGTTAATACACATGAATCCATGAATCCGTAACATTGTTGTTTTGGCACAAACTTTTTTACTAACAGATTTTGACATCATTTCATATGAATTGTTAACCTTTCTTCTTCAATATTTGGTCTATGATATTCTTTTTTAACTATACAGGCGTCTTAAACTTCTCAGCCTCTGTTTAAATATACAGGCGCTTTTATCGACCGCAACTATACGACACATATTTTTCTTTTCTCTAATCAGAAAATTTTGAAAAGTTTTAACAGCTGTCGCTATTTATTGGACATACAACTTTGTCATTGAGGTCAGTGTACAACAATTATTTATTTTTACTTTTATTAAAGACTCTTTTGGGATTTGAACTCGCAACCCTCGGTTTTTATCAAAATTTTTTTTTAACGGACAACATGAACTTTTAGTATTAAATCTTATTTTTACATTAATAGAAAAATAACAATTAAAAAAAAAACCTTTTAAGACTTCCTTCCTACATATGTGTATATGTATTTATGTACATACATACGTGCGAGCACATTAGCATCTACTGCACATAATGCTGTGTTAGTGATCGACTGATTGTTAGTTCATGAATTTAGCAACACACACGTACACACTCGTGCTTGTGCAAGTTAAAGAAAATGTTTCAAAAAATAAAGAAAAACCTAAAAGTATTCAAATGAATACTAATGTTAAGTCACATATCCACTCACACTCACACTCATACTCACACTCACACTCACACTCACACATACATTTACATTTTTTTTATTATTACAAATGAGCACAAAAACATGTGTCGCTGCAAAAAAAATGTAAATGAAAAAAGTCATTTGATGGTATTCAAAGAGTGTGATGACTGAACGATTTGGTTGACCCCATGGCAAAAGTTAGTTTTTTTTTAAACATATTTGATGTTAATGTTTCTTTTGCTTTCAATTGCTGTTGTTGTTGTTGTTGTTGTATACTATTTTTACAATATGTCTGCATACGTTTTAGTATTCTAAAGTTTCTTAAGTAAATAATGAAAATGTCACAAAATTTATCACTTATTTGTATAGAATTCTCGTCCACTTTAATTGTTTTTCGTGTCAAATGTATGTTTGTATGTGTCATGGATGTAAACATCTGTATTTTTGATACTGTTATTTACTGCATTGTAAACTTAATGCAGTTACTGTTTTGTAATTTATTATAGAAAGAGTAAGAACTTTGGTTTTAAGTGGCAGTGAGTTCCATTTGATTTGAAATTGAAAAGTAAAATGTAAAGCTTTCTGAAAGGATTGCTTGAATTTCAGGTTTTTGTATAAAATTGACGTTATTTTATATATATTAACAACCTAAAGTCAATGAGGTTCTAGATCTCAGATGTTTAAAGTCAATTAACGCTTTCTGTCACGCCTTTTTATAAGACCATTGCGATAGTGGGTATAGTGTTTTATTTGTAATATTGTAAATTAAATCTTTTCGTGAATGTGTTCCTAAGAAGATATCTGGAACGCATGCAATCCAAATAAATTGAGAAGAAAGCAGTTAACTCTTTTGAAGATTATATGGAATGGAATATCTTTCGTAAGGTGAAGCAAGGTCGGGAGCGGTTTGGTCGAGTTGTGATTGCTATACAGTCTTTCGAGAATAATATAGAGCCATGCTAGTGATATCATAACACATGGGAACCTAACACATTAATATTGAATAGCGTCCACCAAATCGTTGTTACATTAAACCCTCATGACTTATTAAATTTTAGTTTTGTCCCCGTAAAAAACAAAGAAAAAAAGCAACGACTTCACAACAGACAAACATACATTAAATAACATTAGCTATAGGGTATTCTTGTTCTTCTTCTTGGAACACCCTTTCGTTTACAATTTTAAATGTTTATACTTGTTACCATAACGGTCATAGTAACCAACAGCCGCAGAATATTGTGGAGTAGGATCACTGAGCAGTTTCGTTTGTTTTGCATATTAACTAAACAGGAGATAGTGAAAACAAAATTTAGTCAGAGATACTTGACGACATCGCTTAAAAGCCCATCCCATCTTTTGTCAGCTTGTCCAGAAAACAATGTAGCTGGTGCATCATATAATTCTCGTACACGTATCGAATCTTTACTGCAAGGAAGTCATCAGTCAAAATTTTAAATTCTGTTCTAAGATTTTAATATGACTCTTTTACACCAGAAGCTGAATATGCGGAGAAGAAGCACGTTGATATCTTGACACCTTTCTTTTAATCTAAATTCTTTCTTGTTCTTTCAATAAACAAAACATACTTTGAGCAAATTTCAAGTGTTTGCCTATAACAGCTTAAAAGATCAAAATCAAAATCTAGGAATCTATGGAACCACCTATTAGTTTTTAAATTTATTATTCACAATAATTTTTACAGCGGACATATTTTTACATACTCTGTGTAAATGTATGCCAACTATGGTTAAAAAGCTAAAGAAATACATGTTTAAACTACGTTACTATAGGAACACCCTTTATGTATAAGTTTAGTTTTTAATTTCTTGTACTTAAGCTGAAAGTGTCACAGCGTTTCTGAAACACGAATACGTACGTAGAAAATCACTTCACTATTGGGACACCCTTTAATATAAAGGTTTTTTTTTTATTTGTCTCTGTAGCAGACCTTATTTAATACACTTTACCATGTGTGTAACTCTAGTTTCGTGAAGTAACTCCAATCAAAAAACAAATATAGAGGTGACAGAGAATTTAAAAAATCAAAAAAAAAAAAAATTTATATAAAAATGTCATTTGCTCTCAATGGGTTAAGCATTTTTTATAAATTTTAGAATTTTCAGAAAGATCTCTTCAAAAGCTTTGAAATGATATCCATATTGATATCTTTAAAATATGACACACAATCGTACTTTTCTACGAAAAATTCAGAGGCCCATAACTCGCCCATATTTTCCGAGTTACAGGGCTCTAAAATTTAAATTTTTTTTAAAATAACAATATGGGTATTATTTTAAAGCTTTGGAAGAGATCTTTAAAATTTAAAAAAAATGCTTAACCCATTAAGAGCCGATGTCACTTTTATGTAAAATTATATATATGCAGTACCAACATTTTTTTATTTTCTAATTCTCTGTCACCCCAATATTTGCTTTTTTAATTGGAGTTACTTCACTTAACTATATTTACATAGATAGTGAAGGGTATATAAGATTCGGCATAGTCGAATATAGCACTCTTACTTCTTTCACCTGTGGTTAGGGGATAAAAATAACAATTTTGTTACGAATAATCCGTCACTTTCATAACACCCTTTGATTTACACTATTTGTTGCTATAGCGGTTATTTTTATACACCTTCTGTAACAATTTTAAGAGTCCTCCTATTACGGCTCTAAGGGCTGTGAAAAAGACACAGAAAGACAGACATTATGGCGAAAACAATAGAGTTACGTTTTTATACTTTGGCTACGGAAGCTTAAAAATTAATGTCTGTAAAATATTCTCATTGTAGAAGAATTATTATTTCTAAAGATATCATTGCGACTCCTTCAGTCACTTAATTCTGCTTCTGCCAAATAAATTTCAAAACAATATTTATTTTCAGCTTGAAAATTTATTCAACAAAATAACTTTTTCTTTTCTTGCACACATCCTTCTTCTGTGTTTTGTAATTTCTTTTCATAAATACATCCATGTATGAATGTTTGTATAATTGTTCATAATAAAATGTTGCATTTTAGCAGAATGTATTTTGTTGTTTTTTATTTTTGCTAAATCAGTTGTTATTGTTGACGACAAGCGAACATGTGAACATATAAAATAGCAACAGACTCACTTGTTAATATTAAAATATTTTTCTTATATTTTTTTGTTAGATTTATTTAATTTAAATAAAGCAGTAGAACAGGAGAAAAAAAAAATAAAGTTCACCATTAAATTTTAATGTTTGATGGTTGTTCTGTCATTCTTTGGTGGCTGGTTGATGATGGCAGCACCAACCAGCCAGTTAAAAAGGAAATAAAACTACAAGAGTGAGTACTTAATGACTATTTAATGTTTGTCATGTCTGCTAATGTTGCTGTTGCTGTTGCTGTTGCTCTATGTTGCTCTATGTTGCATATAACAGCTGACCTATTTAAAAGAAAAAGAATTTACATTTTTTTTCTCTTAAAACTTAACATGAGTTTATGAGTGTGTGTATGTGTGTGTGTGTGTGTGTGTTATTTTATTATATTCAGAGACCTCGTTTCCAAAACAATATAACAAGTTTTTTATTATTATTATTATTTTCTAAGCTTGTTTCATTTGTTTTCTTTTTAACTTATTTTATTTTTACATGAATGTAATGCACTTTTTATGCTGGTCTTTGTTACAAACAATTGTCAAATTGTTAATACGAATACAAACATTATTTTTTTTTCCATTGCATTTGCAAAACTTAAGTACAAAACTCTTCAGTTAAATTAAATAGCTGACAGTTAATTTTTTTCTTTTTTTTATACCCTTCACCACAAGAAGTGAAGAGAGGGTATAACTAGGTTTGACATTCCGTTTGTAATTTCTACAATATCTATTTCCGATCCCATAAGGTGTATATATTCTGAGGCCTTATGCTTAGCGAAGTTGGTTGAGCGATGTCCTGCTGTCCGCCCGTATTAGTGTTGAAATCAACTTTGCCAGGGCACTAGATGAGCTAGAAAAAAATTCAAATACGCCAATCGCTTAGACGTAATTTCGAAAATTTTACTGTTGAAAAACAGCAAAAACGGTCTATGTCCTGCGAGGCAGCGGGTAAAACTCTACGCCAGACTCTAATTTTTTCATATCATTTGCAACAATGAGGAAACTGCAATAAAAAAAATATAAATTAATGTATGGAGCGATAGAGAATTAAAAAATAAGAAAAAAATTTGGAAAAAAATTTTCGGTCGCCCATATTTTTCCGAGTTACGGGTCTCCGAAATTTTAACAAAAAAATTTCGATTGTCAATATGGGTATCACTTAAAAGCTTTTAAAGAGATCTTGAAGAAAATGCTAAAATTTTTTAAAAAAATTCTTAACCCACTAAGAGCCGATGATTTATTTATGTATTTAAAAAAATTTTTTTTGACTGGATTTACTTCACTAAACTAGATTTACATACATGGCGAAGGGTATATAACATTTGGCATAGCTAGCTATAGCACTTTTACTTGTTCATATTTGTTTTTAAATATTTAAAGAAGTCTGGGAAGGAAATTTTTTTAAATAAAAGAAATTTTTTGCATTTTAAGTTTATATATTTATTGCTAACAGCTTGAAATATTTTTTTTGAGTGTACAAACGCCATCTACCACCAGATCGTAACTGACTTAAATTAGACACAGTGATGCCAGATTTTTTTTTACAAAATTATAATTTTATTATTTTTGATTTTTATTATTAGTCGAACCATTTTAATATTATTATCAAATGAATAATTGTTGATCCGCCTTAAGTTCACTTACATCTTATTTTCTAGATTTATTCAAACCGAAAAATTATTAATTTTACAAAATTTTGTAAAGTTTTAAAGAAAATAGGAATAACAACAGTTTTTTGTCTATATAATCAGTACTTTGTAGGGATTTGAACTTATACTAAATTCGAATTTGTGACGTAACACTAGAGGTTGAGAAACGGGAATTCCGTAACTTAAGGAAAACCTGGCTGGATTGGAATAATCGACGTCGTACCTTCCATACAAATTGAAAAATTATAATCTTGTATCTAGAGAAATTTAACACGTAGAGCTCTAAAGTATTATAGGGTTTGAGAAACGGGAAGTCCCGGCAGGAAATTCCTAGGAAAAGCTACCCACAATTTCCCGGGAAAATTTTGGCTAAGTTTCCGGGATACGGGAACTTTAAAATAATTAGCACTTTAAATAAATAAAATGATTGCTTTTTAAATATTTTGGTTGTGGCATTCAAAAATTTTAAAATATTTCATTGCGTGTAAATTCTGCTACATCGATACATCTGAACATGAAATATTTTTTTTAAATTTTGAGGAAATACAAAACACTTTTTTTTTTGAATTTTTATCAGTCTCTCTGTCTGTGTTCGCATCTCATAAAAACTACTGAATTGATTTCTTTCTAAATCATATATTTAAAAAAAAATTAATAAAATACACTGGTAAAAAAATATTTTTATTTTTAGTTCGTTTCTTTTTTGCTTGAAGAATTTAAGAGGTTTTGGTAGCACGATGAAATGAAACTCTTGTAGCAAAATAATTAATTTAAGCTAATTAAAGTAGCTTGAAGATAATCAGGTTAATGGTAAGGAACTAATAACTTCGTTGTTAAATTTATGAAAGGATTTTAAACTTTATTTTTGTAGAAATAAAATAAAATTCTACGAAAATTTTTTGATGTGAAGCCATATAAATTTTCAAGAATTTGTATATAAATAATAGTGCATCAAAGAAACGAATTAACAAACTGTTCAATGATTAATTCAATAATAAAAAAGTACTAAAAGTATTTCCATTATGTAATTTTTTTAAATTTCTGATTATTAAACAGTTTGTTAATTCGTTTCTTTGGTAGGTCTGCATTATCCGCCTGAAAGTATGCTTGAATTATAAGCACCTTTCGATCCAAAATGCTGAAAATATATATTCTATATTTTAAACTGTAGAAAGATCTATCTGTAGTTTAAATTTCAACAGTATCGGCTTAACCGTTTAGGCGTGATTGAGCAACAAACATACAACCACTAAAACTTTAACATTTATAAAATTTAAAGAATGTTTAATTCAAAAGTGATTTATCTACACTGCTTTCCAAACTAGATTGTTCGAAAACTGGAAAGTGACTTTTAAAGTTATTGATAATTTCGCCAGGTAATTTGGATTTAACATTTATTTCAGGTCGTTACAAAAGTGTTGAAGAGTAAAACTTAAAAAAAAAATAATAATAAACTTATATATTGTCTTTCTACCATTATGATTTGTCACAATATGTAATGTGCAATATTTTATTTAATTTAATAAATACTTGATAAAAATTATATCACAGCGTTATTACATTTTATTATTTCTTGGTGAATCTGTTGTCTCTTTTGCTTTTTTTAGGGTTGTTTCACCACAATTTTTTTTTGTCATGCTGCCTACGTGATTAACTTTTCTCTTTACAGGTTACGACTGCTAATAAACTATTTCTTCTTCTTAATAAACTATTTCTAATTTCTTCTTCTTATTATTTTAGATACGATCAAGAAGAGGTCATCTAAAATGACCTTCATAAATACGCATCGTATTCGTTTCTTTGTTAATTTTCTTCTTTGTAAATTCCTTTTTAATTTTGTTTAACACAACTGCTTGTTTGCGTGTGTGTGTGTGCCTTTATGGTCCACATATTGAAAAGATGGTTTATAACAAAATAATTGTATTTTTTTTAAATAAGCAAATCAATCAGCAAATGTTTTCGAAACGCGTTTTCTCTTAACGTTTAAATTTTGTTCCACATGCATTCTCTCCAGGCTGTGCTAAAAAAACCAACGACAATACAAAATTAAATGCTATAATTCTGGTAAAAAAAAAAACAAAAGCAAACGTTTCGTTTAGTTTATTTTCGTACCCTGATATTTTTTAAAAATAAGATACAATTACAGCAACATCATTTTTTCTTAATCACATCGCATTGATAGCATTTCGAAGAAGAAATGGGAAGATTACCATGCTTCAAGTGAAAAATTCAGAGGAGAATACAATATTGCTTTACCCTGATAGGAAACATTTTCTTAAATTTTTGCAAATAATATACAAAGCGTTTTGTATGTTAGAACTCTTAAAAACTTTATTTTTGAAGATTTTCATTTTCAATTTTGCTTTAATTTTAACACTGTTAAACATTGTTTGCTGGGTTATCAAATGCGACTTAAACGAAATTTTTTAAGTGTTTGGGATTTGCCATTTTTATTAAAATGAAATGAAAAGTCATTAAGACTGCATCAGATATTAAACAAAACTAAGCTGTTATGTATTTACTCTGGCATCTCTGTCTACTGATTGATCAGGCTACGCCGTTTTCTTTTCATACAGTAGTTGCGATCATGATCATTTGAGGGATGACCGAAACTAAGCCAAACACAAATTTGCGCTTACACGTTTACAACAATTAGATATCGAATGGCGTTGCCGTTGTTGTGTTTTTGGTATTAAATTGAAATAAAATTTTTTTAGTTGACTAAATTGATTTTTTATAAAATTTTTATAGTTATTTGTTTAACAAAGCTTGTAAAATGATTTTAATTTAAATTAATTTGAAGGACCAGATAGACTAAGCTTTTATTTAATTTCTTGTAAAAAATTAGTGGGTTTTAAGGAATTTTGATAGTTTTCGAATAAAAAATCAGTGGCAACGCTGTTTTCTATATACATCCCTTATATTTAAAAGCTTGAGACTTTACCTTGAAAAATGTGATAGAAATAAAATAACTGACACTGTTTTCACACTGTTCTGGTAGGGCCTTTAAGTCATACAACAACTGTGCAATCAGTTTCCAATAGTGGTGTGTGGTCACATTAATCTGGCAACTTTGTACTCTTAAGGTTAGGGCTTTTGAAGAAAGTGTTAAAAGCACCTATTTTTAAAGGTTCTCTGCGAAATTGCAACTGCTAGCTAATTAGAGATTTTAAAAGCAGATCTCGTTTTACTGAAATCTTCCGTCTATTCATCAGTGTAGTGCTCTTTATGCTCAAGCATCTCAACTTGAGTAATAAAAGAAATCTGGCCTAGTTTCCTCTTAGATAAGTTATTTATTGAAAATGTAGTTAAGTGACTAAGGTTCCACCTGACATTAATACCCTTTCTGGATGGAAATAATTGCGCTTTAAAAACGCTGCGTTCATTCGAAAAATTTTATGAATAAAAAACCGCTACAAGATCCACATTTAAGGGCCATCTGTTTATGAACTGTTGAAATAAGTTCTGTTCAATGTTTTCGTTTTATCACTTAATTCTGGGGGTATTTATAATTTTAATTCTCTATCAAAACCATTGTAGGACGTAGTAGGGTTAAAGGGTGGACTGAAGATTGACGAAAATGTACTTAAGTTTCTTAAGTAGTCATTTGTTCTGCTGCTAGATGTGGCCATAATGAAAACCCCAATATAAATTAGAACCATTGAGTACTTTTGAAGATCTCAGGGAGTTCACAATACTTATGTAGATCTCTGAAATCAGCTGATCTGTTGGCCTCACTACAGAAGAGCCGCGATACTTTTCGGTAACTAAAACTTTAACAGCGTAATGAATCTTTTCAAAAACTTAATCAGTCTGTTCCTTCGAAAACAATTAAACTGCCTGAGTTTTTTTTAATAAAGAAATCAGTACTAAATATTAAAACAGCTCTGACTGGACAGCGCGTACAGCTTCTTGCTACTTCTTGAATCAAATCTTTCAATTTCGCTGGGTGTCGTAACTCAATTGGTACGAATTACGATGAAAACGTAAATACCAGCAAATGATCACAGTGTATGCGAAGCTCTTTCCGTACGCGTTATTTATTTCCATATTAAAATATCAATTTAAACAGAGCATGCTTAACATTAAAAAGCAAATACAAAAAAATCACCCTATAGTTACAATAAAGTATTATTAAGCGTCTCCTATGGATGATTATTTTAACATTTTTCTCTAAAATTTTCATGAGTATTTTTTTTAATTTTCTTAAAATATACAAGAATAAAGAAAAGGGAAGAGAAGAAAAAAAAAACAAAATGTTAAACTTTTCTTCCCTCATGCCAACTTTGTCTTGGTAACTGTGTTAAGAATATAAACAATAACAACTCAGCCTGGTATGTATGACACAGACTAAAAATGAAACTCCAATGTCTCGAATAAAAAACAACAATTCTCATGCAACTAAAATGAAAGTAATGAAGTCTCCTGAAAGAAAGCAGCCTTCTTTGTTTTTGTTTTTTTCTTGTTGTATTTTTCCAATTTGGCTGCCAAATTGTCGGGCTTGTGGCTCGATGATATTTTCAAATTTCCAATCATAGTCTTACCGTTAGAGTGTTTACCTTAACAATCAGAAATTTATTGCACTATAGGATAAACAACAATAAAAACAACATTAGTGAAACATAGAACGAAAGACTGTGTCTCTGTATAGAAAAAATAAAAGGTTGGACACGACTTCTTTTCTAAATTCTGCACAATATGGGAATTAAAATTTATAATATTTTTGTTGTTGTTTCTTATAAAATAAATGATGTTTTGAATATATGAATTTGGCACAATGACAGTAAAGGAATTTTTTATTTTATTTATTTATTTTATTTTGAAGCTTCGAAAGCCAGTGAAAATGTGTGGAATGGCTTTTAAAAGTGAATTGTTATAAAGAAGTCAGAGAGTAGATATTTTATTTTAATAACTTTAAATTTTATTTTTCTCAAAATTAAACTTTAATTTGTTCAAGTGTAAGTGAGACACACAAATTAAGAAATTTTTATTTTGACTAAAATTAGTATTTCTTTTGTAAGCTGCACCAGCACTCATTGGGTTGGTGGTAGTGAAACAAGAAATTATTTAAAGAAGGCTAGATGGAGTGAAGTTGACAAATATTTGCTTTATACTTTTAATCTATTTTTCAATCATTAAAAAAAAGAATTCTGCAAAAATGTTATTTCGAGTACGAAGGACCATAAAATTTTCAAGCAAATTAGAGGTTAACCCATGAGATCCCAGGCATTCCCTGTTGTCGTATATTTTGTGATGGAAAACTTTTAAAAGAGTCATTAAGCAAAACGACTTCCAAACCCATCATTCCTAACAAACATGTGGAAGACTTTTTTGTCAAAGTAAAGCAGGAAGCAGTGAGAGAAAGTAATTATTACCAATTTAAATAATTAATTCGTAATAATTAATTAAGAAATAATAATTTGACATTCTATCAACAAAGAGGAAAACCGCAGTAAGCTGCCATTTTTCAAAATTGTGGTGATACGGCAGGGAAATTTATTGAAATTTTACTGGTACTAAAAGCCGCATATGAAGTAGAATAATTAATCTTCACTCAAAACAAGAGATGTGACGTTCATGAACGAATAGGTAAAATTAAGTGATTCACACAACCAATCGAATGGCTCTGAAATTTTTACTGAGCTCTTGTGGGATGTTTATCCTAGCTAACGGCGAATTTAATCCCATATCCCATGTTACGTAAACAACTGAAATTATTAAGACATGAAATTTGTGATGAGGCCGATTTTTGTGATCAGACCTTACTAAAACAATTTTATGAAATGACTAGCAGTAAGGGGATGGATGACCCTCACATAAGCAATGCTTTGGCCAAGAATTAGGAAATTAGTTTATGGGAGGGAGGATAGAGGGTGTTGTGTGACAGAAAAAACCTCATCAGGAAGACGATTCCACATAGAACTGTGTGGCTAAAAAACGAGTTCTCACTGCAAATCGTATTAAGATTCACTGGCCAATCGACCGCAAATAAATAAGTTCTTTATGAAAGACAAAAAATGAGCTTTCTTTGTATTTGTATTAAATAAACAAATAAAAATATTTGAGTATATCGGGAATCAGTACCCTTACAGAGGTACACAATCCTCATTGCTTCGATGATTATGAGAGTCAATAAAATTGGATACCCTACTGTCACTTTTTAACCTTTTTAACTCTCTCCTGCACATGATCGATTAGCTCTAAAACAGACCCATGCATAGGAGTTATATTTCATTTTTGCTATTTGTAAATAGTAGGGAAAGTAGATGGAGTGAAATTTGGAAAATTTGCTTAACCCATGGAACATTGCACTTAATTTTTATGTAAAGAAAATGAAGGGTCTCAAAATTCTTCATACTTATGCCAGCCATAATCATGAATGAAGCACCGCTTTCGGTCGAACGTCTCTGCTTAAGCATACGAAATTGAATCTTACGATCATTAAAAAAGGTAAATTTATTGGCCTGGTCTTAATCAGACATTATAACGAGATCGTAATTATTCATATCAGTCCTTTGTTACCGTTTGCCAAATAAAAACGAATGACAAATGCTCTTGTCATCTGCAAATTTTAAAGGTTGTAACAAATTAATAAATATTAACATTCACCCCTATCGTAAACATAAGTTCACACAAAATTTTTCCCCATTCCTCAAAACTGCAATCGTGAATAAATTTTCCATGAAAGGTATTCCCTTTTTGATATTCCCCTTGTTGTAAACATTTTTTCCCTCGTATTACTTTCCTTTTTCCCTTCTATTTGTTTACATCATTTTTACTTGAAAGTTGCGTTCATCACGCAAGTACTAACTTCTTCAATTTAGAGTATTAAAGCAAATATTTATTTATTTTAGGATTAGATCTATAAATAAATTTCAAAGTGACATAATGCTCAATTGAATGCAAAAAACAGATGTGTTAAAATTTTACTTTTTCGGCTTTTGGTTAATTTAATTTTTACAAAGAAAAATTATTTTCCAAATGTAAGCGGACGTTTTCTAAAGAAACAATAAAAATTAGACGCTGGCATGGTTTTGTTGCCTATGATTCTGTTAAAGTTTTAATAGACGTTTTTGCTGAATTTTCGAATTCTTTTACCGAAGAGTTGAATTGTGCTGGCCCTCCGCGCGCCGAAGAAGAGAATTTACGATATTAATTAAAAACAAAAAAATTAAAAATATTGAAGCAGCACAACGCAGTGATAGAAAAACTGTGCATAAAAGAGTTAGAAAAGAAAATAGATAAAAACAACAAAAAATAAAGATTAAAGAAGCTGCAAATATTAGAGAATAATAATGAAATTAATAGGCAAAATTTCATATGGCCTGGTAGTTTTTCAATTTAACGTTAAATTTTTATCTTTATATGCATGTACATACAGCGACAGACAAAAGTATAGGCACAGAACATAAAATAAAAGAAATTCAAACTTTTTCATATCAAAACAAACAAAAATATGTATTTCATTTACTTTTTATGATTTTTTAAGTTGTAACTAAGAAAAAGTTAACAATATAAAATAAAAAATTTAATTTTCATAAAAAATATTCTAGTAAAAATATAAAAAAAGTAAATTTTTTGTTGGACAAAAGTATAGGCACATTATTTTTAAAATAAAAATTTTATGTATTAAGGTACGGTCACATTTGGCAAACATTTGCCTCAAATTTGTTTGCCATTGTTTTCCCAAAATTTTTTGAAAACAATACAAAATTTGTTTTGTGGTCACACTACGCACATTTATTTGCCTATTTTTGTTTGTTCAAACAGTTATAAAATAATGACAAATAAAATATGGGCAAACATGTTTGATGAGCGGTCACACTTAAATAAATATTTGCCTTAAAAATATATTTGATCAAACTGTAAAAAAACATAAATTTATTTGCCTTGAAACTATTACAGATGGGATGTCTTCATTGGCATTTAATTTCTTCAGCATTATAACGAAATAATTGCAAGGAAAATATTTAATATATTATTAAATTGTTAAAAAACTAATAACAAATGGTAAAAAATGATTGCTCTTATTAAGTTTTTATGCGCAGTACTATAAACAAATGAAGAAAAATCTATCCTATCTAGGCAAACTAAACTTTATGCGCTTCCTTTTTAAAGTACCAAATTAAGCTTTGGTTCTTTTCATATACTTTCACGAAAAGTAAAATTCCAGATTTTAATATAAAAACAAAATATTAACCGCTGATGGCAATAAACTATAAAAATTATTTAAGCAATGGAGGCTGGAATTATATTTGTATACACACATGTATAATGTATACAGATTACAATCAAAATAATTATTGTACATAATGGCAATGTTAGAAGAAAACTTATAATGAATAACTCCCACGTATGAAAGTCACAAGTAAACAAAGCCATGCAAAAATGTGAAATTTTTCATCTTTTCATCTTTCATGCTATAAAGGAGCACTAATAGTTGTTCTTAGGGAAGAGAACAATAAAAGGAAAAACCTAAATAGGAATTAGATTCCACTTATAAATAAAAATTTGTATTATGCATTCATTACATCTTTTTAGTTAAAATTTCTACAATTTTTTTTTTAATTTAATATAATTTTCAATCTACAGCTGTTGATTTGTTTATTTTATATAAGTGTAGACAAATAATATTTTTTAAGTCGCTTAAATAAAAAGCCAATTTGACGAAGAATCAAACTGTAACTGCCATGTTCATAAAATACTAAAGTAGTTTTAAAATGTATTTTATGACAAATTTGCAATGTTTTTTTTTATGAATATGGCAGTGTATATGCAACATTTTAATTGGGACAATTTCCAATTTCGGAAGATAGAAGAAAAGCACTGGAATCTCACCGGGGTTTTTAAAAATTGTTGCGTAATTACTTACAATTTAACGCATTTAAATGTATTAATGAAAAATTCAGTTCACATTCAGATGTAAAACAAGTGTTTAGCTTAGGACTTATGGAACACATCTCTTTTTATTGCAAATCGAAAGTTTTGGAAGAATAATTTAGGTGTTTAAAATGGATAATCACTAAAGTTATTAAGCACTGTTAAGAGTGTCGTGGACTAGACTACGGATTGTTAGCTTTGTTCTCACGCTTCGGGTGATGCTTGTTTTTCTTCTGCATACAGCCGACTTTTTTCGGTGTTCAGAAATATAACAACATATAGTTTATAACTACAAATCTCTATAGTTTCCGAACTAAAAGCTTCTAACAGGATTACTTGTTATCGGTAGAAGCAAGGAAAATTTTGTTTAAGTCTAGTCTAGCATAGCACTTCAAAATAAAATTAAGAGTTACTTTTGGAACTCTTATTTTCGAGTAATATATCCCCAAAATTTTATATATTATATATAATAAAGGATATTATACCAATCGTAATACATGTTTCGAAAAAAAATTATCTTTTGTCGACCAGGAAATTTTTGTTGTAAAAAACATTTTTAAAAATGGTAATGTTATTTGCAGGGACTCTATTTAAAACCAATATTTATCAAAAAAGTTTATAAAAAAAATTTGTTACAAAACACATTTCAAAGTTATTTTAATTTTTTTATGAATATGCCGAAATTTAAATTGGGACATAAAGTCCTGCAGTTTTTAAAAAACTAATTTTTTTAATATTATATTTCCGATTCCGATAGGTAAAGAATAAACTGTTTGTATCTCACCGGGATTTTTAAAAACTATAACGTGGAATGGAACAATATTTTTTACGTAAAATTTTGAAACCGTAGTCCATTCAAAAGCGAAAATGTCGAAATTGTATATAAAAAATTAATTATATATAACTAGAAAAATATGCATTTCGTTTAAGTTTTTATTTACCTTTTCTTTTAAAATTGCATTTCATTATTACTATTATTTGTAATTTTATGCGATTTTTCCCGAAACTTTATTATTTAGTTTAAATACTTAGCAACATTGATGATACAGCTGTTGTTTGCCTGTGTTTTTTCTTACAAATATTTTGTAAGAACAAATATTTTTTTGCCTAAAAATGAGTCAAATATTTGCCGTCGAGTGGTCACACTATGTTCACATTAGAAGCATTTTTGTTTGCTGGAAAATAATTTTATTTGCCCGAAATCAGCTGTGGTGTTGTTTGCTCATAGTAAATATTTTGTGGTCAGACTACGGCAAGCAAATATTTGACGATTTCGGGCAAATGTTTGTCATGTGTGACCGTACCTTTACATGATTTTACTAGTACTTAGTTGGTAATCCCTTTTGTTTAATAACTTCTTTAAGTCTATTTGGCATAAGAATGTACTAAGTTTTTTGTTACATTTGCGTAAATACTTGGCCATTCTTCAATCAAAGCAGCCTTCAGTTCATTTTTATTAGAAATGGTACGTTTTCTTACTTTTCTGTCCAATAATTTCCATAAATGCTCGATCGGGTTCCAGTCGGGAGATTGCGGGGGGTGTGATAAAACGTGTGCTGTGTTGAAAATGAGCCACATCTTCACGTCGTGAGCCGTGTGTTTCGGGTCATTGTCTTGCTGGAATGTGATGGATTGAGGAAAATTGAGCAAATTGAGGTTTTCTTTTAATATATTCAAATAAACCGTCTTATCCATCACGCCATCAATAAAGACAAGCTCCCCCACATCACCTAAAGACATGCAGACCCATACCATAACGCCCCCGCCCCCATGTTTTACTGTTGGGTAGAGATTTTTTGCATCATATTCAGTGTTTGGCTTTCTCCACACTTTGGTTTGCCCATCAGGACGGAAAGTGTTGAACTTACTCTCGTCTGAGAAAAGAATTTGATCCCAGTACGTGAGTGACTTGTCAGCAAACTGCTTTGCGTAGTTTAAACGCTTTTTCTGATTAACAAAAGATGTTAATGGTTTGTGTCTGGCTACTCGAGAGTTGTACTCAGCTTCATGCAGCGCTCTCTGAACCGTTTTTGGATGCACATTCTTGCCTCCTCCTTTATATCTGCAGTATTTTATGTTGAAGTAATTCTTGGGTTGAGCTTGTCTTTTTTAACTACCTAGGCTCGTTCTCTCTCCGTTAGCTTACGAGGACGACCACTACGTTTCGAACTTTCAAAGTTTTTTTCACCCTTAAAGCGATTTACAATTGTTCGGATTGTAAAGCGGCTTCGATCCATTAACTCACCGATTTCGGCAAAAGATTTTCCTTGATTATACAAATGTAAAATTACTTTTCGTTGAGTTTCTGTTGTTTCACACTGTTTTGGAGAGATGTTTTCCTTTTTTGTAACTTTCAACTACTTTCAAAGAACTTTACTCGTATTTTCATTTGCAAAAACTAATGAAATAAAATAACTTCACTTTCTTGTTTATTTTTGGCGCAAAAAAAGTTGGCAGATTTATAAAATTTTAAAATAATGCCATATTAGAAAAAATGTGCCTATACTTTTGTCCACAGTAAATTGATACCTTTTGTACATTTTTAACATCCTATAAAAAATGAGGTTTTTAACGAACGAAAAATGATAATTATTTAAAAATTTACAATAGTATATAGTTAATCCAAGAAAAAGTTGTGTCATAAAATACATGTGTTGTCTTTGCGCAACAATTAAGTTTTATATCACTGTTGTGCCTATACTTTAGCCCGTCACTGTATATCTGTGATATAGTTTTAACAATGAACTGAATTTTATTTTACGATCTCAATTATATTTTATTTTGGGAAATTCATACGTATTAATTTGTATATGTATATGTATATGTATATGTATATGTATATGTGTATGTAAATGAAATTAAATTCTATTTTTAATTAAATACGTACGAAAACTAAAATTAAATATTTGTATTCCCTATTTATATTTTCTACTTTCTAATTTGCATTCACTACGAATTGATAGCGGGTACAAATGTTCCCATTAAATTCACAATTGCAATTTTGCCTTCAACGGGGAAAAAAATTTCATGGGAACAAAAGTTTAATTCTAATTAAAGAAATAAAAACCATAATCTTGTTAAATATAACCATAAATATTCTTAATATCACAAACAATAATTTAACTTATTTTTAGATTTTTTTCTTATGTTCTTATATTTCACTTCTATTTAGTTCCTTTTATTGGACGTATGTAATCTTTACAATATCCATTTCTGACCCTCTAAAGTATATTTATTCTGAGCGATGTCTGTCTGTCTGTCTGTCCGTATAAATGTTTAAATCAACTTTGTCGAGGCACTAGATGAGTTAAAGAAAACTATAATATGCCAATCGTTCAGACATATTTTTGAAAATTTTGCTATTGAAAATCAGTAAGATCGGTCCATGTCCCTTTAGGCAGCGGGCAAAACACCACGTCTGACTCTAATTTTTTCATATCATTTGGAATAATGAAGTAACTCCAATCAAGAAAACAAATAAACGGGGCGATAGATTATTCAAAAATAAGAAAAAAACATCAAGTGCAAAAATTGTCGCTCGCCTATATTTTCCGAGTTGTGGGCCGCTAAAATTTAAAAATTTTTAAAATAGCAATATGCGTATCATCTTAAAGCTTTTGAAAAGATCTTTAAGGAAATACAAAATTTAATAAAAAAATGCTTAACCCTTAAAAGCCGATGACATTTTTATGTAATTTTTAATTCTCTGCCGCTTGTATATTGGTTTTTTTTATTGGAGTTACTTCACTAAATTAGATTGAGATAAATGGTGAAGGGTTTTTAAAATTCGGCATAGCCGAATAAAGCACTCTTGTTTTATATATTTATGCAGTTATTTCTAAACTAATTTTAAAGATTTTTTTTAATCGATTAAATTGATTTTTTACTTGAGAAATTTTTGCCATTTAGAAAAAAAACCGTTCATAATTTAAACGATAAAGGGTGTCCCCATACAACACACTTGATTTTTATTTCTCTCTTTAAGTAAAATTTAAATTGAGTAACATACCTATAGTTCACAATAAGAAAAAATTAATTTAAAAATATTTTTAAAAATAAAAGGGTGTTAAAGGATGACGTAATTTGACATTCAAGGTCATAACTTTTAAGGCCCTTGCAGTAAAACTCTTGGAAATTTCAAAAAATGTGTACTATTATGTCCACTACAACAACAACTATACAATTTAAAATTGTCAATTATAGGGTTTCTCCATAGGTGATGTTATATTACTTACATGGCCACATATCCCATAATATTTTCAAGTAAAAATGCAGTTTATTTGTTGGTTGGAAAAGAAGGTATCTATACGTATCCGCCGGTTGATCAAGCCTGCTCATCAAGAAACCTTTAAACAAATTTTTAGAAAAGCGAAAAGCATTTTTCTTTAAGTATTGAAACTTCAAAAACAACATGAGAGTTATTTTAAAAGCCCATACAAAAATGTTAAGGCTTTAACATAAATCACCAACAAACAGAAGTTAGGCGTATTAAATGTAAAAAAACACAGTTATTTTTTAATTTCTCAAGAGAAAAAAATATAAAAGTGATGCCATATTTCATGACAATCTTTGCGTCTGTAAGAAGCCCACATTTTTTTTTTGTTTGCCAGAATTATTGAAAAATTATAAAGAAGCACCGTCTGCGCCTAAAAGAATTGACTTTTCAGAACGAGAATTGTATTTTTTTTGCTCTTTGATAAGGTTGTTATAATTAAACATTTTACAATTAAATAAGAAATATTCTTTTAAAAGGCTGTTTGTGTATAAATCTTATTTATTTATTATAATTGGCTAAAAGTTAACTGCAAAAAATCTAGTTCCAATTAATAGTTGTAAGAAAAAAAATAGCAAACGTCATCAACACTCTGTTAAGTAAAATAAAAATAGAAAGAATTCATGCTCTAGAGAACCTTTAATACCTTTAACATATCACCAACATCTAAAATATTTGTCCTTGCCAACTATAAAATATTTTTATAATTCTTTTTTATAAATTTGTCTCCAGCAATTTTTTTTTTTTTCGTTCACCTTATGGGTTGTTTTTGCATTTTTACCATTGCATTGATTTACAAGGATTTTTCTTGTAAACTGATAAATGGTTTGTTTTTTCCTTTTCCAAAAATGGTTAAAAATGTTGCTTTTATTTTTCAACTCTACTCGATAGACACGAATATATAGTAACAAACGAACTAATACAGATATTTTTCAAATACATATATACACACACACAAACACAGACAAAAAAAATCCTTACTCAGTGATACCTGCAACATTTTACTTCGTATAAAATCTAAAAACGTTGGTCTACTAAATTTTTTGAAATTGTTACAAGGAAGACAGTAAGACAGACATACATACGTACAAAAGTACATAAATATACTTTCACTGCTATTTATTATTGCTCTTGATTATAACGACAATAAACGATTTTATTTTTTTTAGGTTACAGATACTTTTGACCTTTAGTGCTTTCAAAAATATTTATACAGGTTCGAATGGATGTTGCCGTGTAAGTAGATTTTGTAAAAATATTTAATAATACTTGTAGTCCATTTATTGTCACTAAATTGTTAAATTAACCTTTAAGATGTCTCTTTATGAAACGGTTTTCATTTATTTTTCTTCTTCTTCTTGCTTTAATATCAGCTGATTGCTGTGTGTGTGCTTTTTCTCCTTGAACGCGTAAGTTATCGTCTGGAATTTAGAATATGATATCATTAGCAAATTTAAATATGACTTCAATACATTGTGTAGCAGCATTATAATCTGTTTCCATTTATATTCCTTTTCTATACAATGAGTTTTTAAAAATTTACACAAGATTTAAGTAAAATAGAAAAAAATAAATTTTGTTTTTTTTTATTTTTTTAAATTTTTATAACAATAAATAGAGGATTGCTTTTTAGACATAACAACTTCCATGATCTTAAAGGCACCATTCTACTCTTTTGTTAAAGTTTTTTATTATCAAGTAAAATGCTCTCATTGATACAGCGTTTACTTTCTTTCTTTAACTTTCTAAGCCTGCGATTGATTTGGTGGCTTGGGTTCATATCCCAGCCGCTACTAATTTAATGTTATTTTTTTCTGCAGGCCATGAGGAAATCATGTACCAAATGATGGCAATGGCAAATTTATTCCTACACCCTCAACGTTTAACTTCATATAAAAAGAGTTTTACACAGATTTTTATAAATAGAGTTTAACAGTTCAGGACTGGGCGAAATGAATGTACTCGCCATTGCTATCACAGGGTACACGATTTCGTTATGCCCACAGCATTATATCTAAGTAATTTATGGAATTAAAGGAATTTACGCCAAATTTTACTTCGAATTATTATTTTCAAAGGAGCTACGTATCTATAAAATGAATTAAAGTTTTATGTTTAAATAAATAGACAGAAAAAAAATCAATCAGGGTCATATTAACCGAAAACCGTAATTCCCAAAACATTTTTAGAAAATCCCAAAATTGGAATTTTAAGATTTTAGTATAGCAAAGCTACATTTTACTCTAGTTTTATAATTTTAAAGTCTTACTAAGGGCATATTAAGCTTTTTTTGTTTCATATCCCAGTCTTGGGAATGCAGATTTTATGGGCTAAAAAATTTCTTCATCATTAGACTTTATTTTTGATTTGGTCTTGATGAATTTAGAATTTTTAAATACAAATATTTCGTAAACTATAGATTTTAACTTTAAGCTTTACATATGATTTCGAAGGCTTTTAAACTGTAAATACTTATTATAACTGTAAATACCTATTATTCAAAAGCCTAAAGCAAGGTAACAATACAGCGATTAAGAAGATAACATTTATTGAGCAAACACTTTTCTGCATCATTAACTTTATTTTTGTCTTTTTCTCTTTTAAACTAACACTTTTTCTTTTTTTAAATTACTTAAACACAACAACATTAAATCAAACAAATGGTATGAAAAAATGGTTGTCAAAAACTTCGCACGAAACAAGTGCTGCTTATGTTTTTCTTAGTTGAAAAATAAATGTTGCCAGAAACATTTTATAGTTTGAAAAACATGCTGCGAGAAACATTTCGCGACTTTTTCACAAATAAACAAAGTTTTGACAGCATTTCGCACGAAATGATGAATAGAGTTCTATGCTTAAAGAAAAAAGAAATAAATCTACCTTTCCGATGCACCCTACTTTGGTCCTCTATTATAATGCTCGTTGAATTTTTTGAGAGCTCAAACATCTTAAAATATTTAATTATAGTGTCGTGTAATATTAATTTATTTAATAAATTATTTTATTTGTAAAGCCTGATAATCCGTTCGAATGCGCGAAAATTGTTGAGCAACGTTGATTATTTCATGTAGAAAATTTAACATTTACAATGTGGTGTCTATTTGGCGATTTAAGAGAATTTAACGTTTTATTGTTTTCACTTATACTACACTGTTTTAGAATCTTAGCAAAATACATATAATCAGCTGTTGTTTGAAAAATTCCGCATGAAATAGTAACTCTTTGCTTTATTTCACAGCTTTGATAGAATGTTGCCAGAAACATTTTATATGTTTTTCTACAATAAAAACAGAGTACTACTTCTGCAAAATTTTTTCATGCAAAAAATATATGATCAGCTGTTTTTAAAAAATTCCGCATGAAATAGTGCCTCTTTGCTTTATTTCACAGCTTTGATAAAATGTTGCCAGAAACATTTAATATGTTTTTCTACAGTAAAAACAGAGTACTACTTCTGCAACATTTTTTCATGAATTTTTCGTACAAATTTTTTATGTATGTAGTTTGACAGCATTCCGCATGATAAACTGAATAGGGTACCAGGTTTAAAGCGTGATAGCAAGCAAAAGTAATTAATACTTTTTACCCATTGTATATGTTAGGTCGCTCATAGAAATTTCATTCGAGTCGTTTTGAACATTAAGGGTAACAAAACATACAATATTTCTTATTCAACCGGTGCTCTTCTCTACAAATATAAATAATCGCAACTATTATTGTTATGTACTAGATAATAATATTTCACAAAATATAACTCTTCTAAAATAGGCAGTTAATATGCGAGTTACTTATACGAAATTTCAAGGCCTCCAAGTAACATAATGTAGAATACTTGCTTCACCCACTTGATATATAAAAAAAATACTACCAATTTAACCACCGGACCCCTAATAACAAACAAAATATATAAAAAATTTCATGAAAAAGTTATGAAAAAATGTTGCAGAAGAATTGAAAAATTAATGAAATGTTTCTGGCAACATTCTATCAAAAGTGTTAAATAATGCAAATAGGCATAATTTCATGCGAAATTTTTTAAACAACTGCGAATCGTATATTCTCTGTTTACATTTCAAAAACAATGTCGTATAAGTGAAAACAATAGAACGTAAAATTCTTCTTAATCGCGAAATAGACACTACATTTTAGAGTTTAAATTTTTAACATGAAATAAGCAATGTTGCTCAACAATTTATAAATAACACGATAATAATTATTTACCCTTATTCTAGTTGTCGGCGTCGTCACATATCAATGTTAATATGTGTCGACGCATTCGATTTGTTATTCTATTTGTCGTTATTGACACATATCGATTACTGCTCAAAGATTCTTTGTATTCTATAACAAATGTGACGACGATATTGTATTGCAGTGACTCTGTTTTTTGTCGATGCCATTTTGCATAACGACTGGAAGTGATTTAAACAAAACATAACATTGAAAATGGAAAAAAATGAAAGGGTACAACTGAAAATCAATTTGAAAAATTGGTAGATGAATTTCAAAAGAATCCATCTCTTGCACTGGGTTTTCGCAGAGAAAAATTGGAAGAAATTGGAAAAATTCCTCAATTTTCTTGTTCCGCCTAGAAGATTAGCAGATGGATGGAAAAGGGTACAAAATAAAGAATTGAATAGGGATTAATAAAATAGTTTGTAAAAATTACTTTTAAGGAATGGCGAGATTTAAAATTCAAAGTGAAAAAAAGATGGTTGCTAATAAGGCGGAGTGTAGAGCCACTGGCGGCGGAATGTTTAAACGATTTTCACTCAGTCCGCTGGAAGAAGGTGTCATAAACCTAAGAATTCTAAAGGAGCACTTCAAGGAGTTTAAATGGTTGACATGGGAAACGATCCTACTGACATCGAAATCGCTGAAGTTGAATTTGCCGTTGAAGAGCCAGTGGAAGTCAACCACCAATTAAGGGAAACCCCTTGCTCGTTTAATGCTGCTGCTACCAATGATGCCAGTTCTGCTCAGCCTGTTCCGTCGAAAGTAGTTAGAAAGAAAGCAAACAAACCATGACCGAGAACTAAAAAAAAAAATAATAATTAATAATTTTACATTAAATATCATTGTCTCATAATGGGCTAAGCGCTTAAAAAAAATTAGTATTTTCTAAAAGATCTATTCAAAAAATTATGCCCATATTGAAATATTGGCAATCGTATTTTTCTACGAAAAGTTCAGAAGCCCATAACTCCAAAAATATGGGCGAGCGCCAATTTTTTTTCTTTTTTTTTTATTAAAGCTACTTCATTGTTCCAAATGATTTGGAATTAGAGGTAGGCGTAGTGCTGTTCCCGCTGCTTCGAAGGACATTGACCGATCGTGATTTTCAATAGCAAAATTCTATGTCTGATTGATTAAATTTTCTCAAGCTCATCTAGTGCTTTGGCAAAGTTGAATTCAATCCGAATACGTACGGACAGACGGAGATCGCTTAATCGACTTCGCTATGCATGTGAACTCAGAATATATTACAAACGTAATTACAGACATAAATATGCCCTTTTTCCCTTTTTTTTAATAAAAAGTACGTTAAAAAATATTTGTATTTCGTTAAAGCTATTTTTTTTACTAAATAAAATATTTTCTTAAATTAAACCACGGGAATATTAAATTAAATTAATAAATTTTAAAAAATCGTGCTATTTTTTATCTCGGTTAAATTAATACATCAACGATATTGATTATTGAGAGTGAAAACACGTCTCGATGGCCATTTCGCTACCGCTCATTTAGCTCTTCAGGAAACTTCTCACAAATATTTTAAATAAACTCAAGATTTTTGTCCAAACAAAAAAGTAAAGACAAAAATCAAAGTTTAAGCAAAAAACAACAATTATCAAAAATAATAAAATATTTTCTACTTTAATATTTGTTAAAATATGAAGTCATTATCATTGCTAAGGGCATTTTGTTAAATTTCATTTGCATCTCATTATATGTGACTCTCGAATATGACAAACCTTGTTTTACCATCATTTATCATTGAAATTCAAAACGAACTGTGTTACATATCAAATCTATTCTTTCATTCAATTTCACGAATTAGCCTTTGGCAATATATGTAACACTGCGAATATAAAAATATCTTAATGTACATAGAACATTAATACGTGTTAAAATATGTGAAAAAAAATTCTTTTTGAAACATAAATGTGAATACAACTCTTTTGGACATGTGTTAGGGAGTGTTAACTTACACTTCATCAATTGGAGAAAACACATAACTTCTCTCAATTTAACTTCTATGTCATCATCAACTACTTCTTTTTAAGTTTTGTCATAAACAAAAACATGCTGGTTTGTTATATCCTTCACTACAGGTCGAAAAAGAGTGTCTTTAAGTTTGCCATTCCATTTGAAATTTCTACAAAATCTATTTTCGACGCCATGAAGTTTAAATACTCTGAGCTCTTATGCATAGTAAAGTCGATTGAGCAATGTCCCTCTGTCCGTCTGTATTCAGATTGAAAATATATTTGTTAAGGGATTATGAGCTAAAGAAAATTTAAATACGACAGATCAGACATGGTTTTGAAAATTTTGCTATTGAAAATCAACAAGATCGATCCATGTCTTTCGAAGCAGCGGGCAAAACACAACGCCTACCGCTAATTTTTCTGTGTATCATTTGGAACAATTAAGTAGCTCCAGTCAAAAAATAAAACAAATATATGGGCCCATAGAGAATTTAAAAATAAAAAGAAAAAATATCACGTGAAGAAATTGGTGCTTTCTCATATTTTCTGAGTTACGAGCCTTTGAAATTTTCACAATTTTTAAAATATCAATATGGGTATCATTTTTGAAGAGATCTTTCAGGAAATTTTAATATTTTTTAAAAATGCTTAACCCATTAAGAGCCGTTGGCACTTTTATGTAAAATTATATATTTGCAGTACCAACATTTTTTTTAATTTTTAATTCTTTTTCCCCCACCCAATATTTTCTTTTTTGATTGGAGTTACTTCACTAAACTAGATTTACATAGATTGTGAAGGGTATATAAGATTCGGCATTGCTGAATATAGCACTTTTACTTGGTTTTTTTGTAAATTTGTTGTGGCGGTTTTTATAAAGAAAAAAACCCTCTTTTTGTTTTGGTGGTTTTTCTGTCAGTTTCTTAAATGTTTGTTTGTGCTGCTACCAATGATGTTGCCAACAACATCTTGTGATAAATTATCCATAACACCGAATTAGATTACAAAGGCTGCTATATATATTTCTGGCCTGGCAACACTGAGTGCTGCCAAATGAAATCTGACATTTCCATTGGAAAGTTTGTCATTTTTAAGCATAATCGTACTCAAAACGTTTTGACGTACGACCATTATTTGTTTTGTTTACAGTGACTTGAAAAAATTAATATAGAAAAAAATGGAATTAACTCGTGAACATTTTCGTGCCATCATTTATCACAACTTTCGACGTGGATTATCACGACAAGAGTGCATTGATGAACTTAAATCTTTGTATGGCGATGAAGCACCATCCTGTAGCACTGTGAAAAATTGGTATAATGAATTTAATCGTGGCCGAAGCTCGCTCAAAGACGAATTCCGTGAAGGTCGTCCAAAAACGGCTTTTGTGCCAGAGAGCATTGATGCCGTGCGTGAACTCATAATGAGAGATCGACATTTCTTCCAACAGCATACATTTGATACTGCATGAACACCTCGCCGTAAAAAAGATTTGTTCTCGTTCGATCCCGCACAATTTGAAAGTCGCTCAAAAAAAGGCTCGTGTCGATTGGTGCAAAGAAATGTTGCAAAAATACGATTGCGGTGCTTCAAAAGACGTTTTTAAGATCGTCACAGGTGACGAATCATGGATCTATGCGTATGAGCCCCAAACGAAACAACAATTGACCGTGTGGGTCTTCAAAGACGATCAAAATCCAACGAAAGTTGTTCGTGGAAGAAACACTTCGAAGCAAATGTTCGCCTGTTTCTTCGGCAAAACTGGTCATGTGGCGACTGTTCCGCTTGAGCAACGTAGGACGGTCACTTCTGAGTGGTACAATACAATTTGTTTGCCTGAAGTCATCGGAGAAATTCGAAAAACCAACAAGAGAAGACGAATCATTGTTCACCATGATAATGCGAGCTCTCACACATCGGCTCAAACTAGAGCGTTTTTGACCGGCCAAAACGTCGAATTTATGGGTCATCCGCCGTACAGCCCTGACTTGGCACCTAATGACTTCTTCTTGTTTCCGCACATCAAGAAAAAAAATGCGTGGTCAACGATTTTCGTCGCCAGAAGAAGCTGTTGAAGTGTTCAAAAACCATGTTTTAGAGGTGTCTCAATCGGAGTGGAAAAAGTGCTTCGACAACTGGTTTGAGCGCATGCAAAAGTGTATAAATCATGTTGGAGAATACTTTGAAAAACAATAAAATCATTTTTGATTAAAAATATTCGCATTTTCACTATTAGGCCAGAAATATATAGAGCAGCCCTCGTATTAGCTTTTTATATTTTTTACTTTTACATTCATTTACATTCATTACAGTTTGCTTTTTATTTTTAATGATTTTCTTTGCTACTTTAGGAGGCAATAAAGTAAAATAACATCGAATGGTTGTGATGTACGGTTTAAAATTAAACTGTTATTTTACGTGTTTTGTTCCAGCAAAATTAGGAAAATATATTTCGAGAAAAACAATTTGTCATTTGGTTAATCTAAAAAAGATTAAAGAGGAATAAGTGTGGTTTCTTAACAGTTCTAAAAGAAAAATTCAGTTAACACCCTGTTGTAAGTTTTATTCTCGTTTTATTAACCGATTTTAAAAAAGGAGGGGATTAGCAATTTGTGTTTGTACACGAGAGATCACTTACTGATTTTTCCCACATTTAAAAAAAAACCAAAGTGTGTTCCCATACAACGCACAGGATTTTTACATATTCGTTGAACCGTAATGAACAAAAATTTGAAAAAGTTCAGAAGCCCATTATTGGAAAATATGGGCGAGCACCAACTTTTTCACTTGATGGTTTTTTCGAGGGACATGGACCGATTTTTCGATATACATAAGAAGTCAGAATATATATACTTTATGGGATCGGAAATATATATTGTAGAAATTACAAACGGAATAAAAAACTTAAAGACACTCTTTTTTCACCTGTGTTGAAGGGTACTAAAAACTCAAACGTAAGAGGGTGTGTTCATAGCTGAAGTAATTTGATTTATACGCCCCTAAATTTTGAACCCTTGAATGTGAACATCTGTGTCCACTATAAAAATAAATATTTTGAATGAGAAATTAAAGGGTGTTACTATAGGTGATGTATTATGATGTATATGAAGTTAACACATATCGTATATTGCTATGACCGCTAGAAGAACAAATATAAAATACAAAATTGAAGGGTGTCGTCATACATGAATTTATGTAAATGGCATTTTGTATATTTAGGCATGTGACACATTCCAATCGGAATGGTTATAATTCCGTATTAACAATTCTGGTTGATTTTGTTTTACCTTTTTCAGATTCCGATCGATTTTGTTTATTCCTAAAAAGTACTGAATCTCCACAATTTAATTTAAATATTTTGCACACTAAAGTAAACAACAAGGCTAATCTAAGTGGAACACATCATTAAAGTAAATTTAAGAACCTCAAATAACAAAATTTCAAGGAAACTAAATTCCACTTTGAAATTTGAAAGTGTTTTTATTACGAAGAAATTTTTCGTTTTAAGATTTCTGGAGAAGCCATTTACGGAATTGGAACCACTTTCGTTTGGAATTGAGTTCTGTGACATGCCTGATTATTTTTTTTTTGTTTTTTAATCAAATTTCTTATTTTTTAAAATTGTAAACAACAGAAATTACAACAATGTATTCACAGCTGCTTCTGAACATATAAATAGTAAGTTCTTGTAAAAAAAATGAATTCAAGCAAGACCCGGAATTTTACCCAGCTCTGCGATCGACTGTGGTAATTTGCACTCTTAATATCCTATCATGGCGTTCAGCAAGCTCAGAAACGACTGCTACATATCGTCGGTCACAGGTTGACAACTCTGAACTTGCAGAAAACAAATCGAATCGAATTATATTTTATTTTAATTTAACAAAAACAAACAAAAATAATTTCAATACGTTTGTTTTCTTTACATCATCCCACAATAAATATCTCCTACAAATTTTGATTTTTCTATTTACTTCTAACACGGTTTAGCAACGGGGTAATAACGTTTTTGTTTTTGTCTTCTGAAAAGTACAAAAACATGTCAAAAGTTGTCAACCTGTGACTAACGGTATATTGTTATATCACTGACTACAAAAGGTGCCGTTGAGGATTCAAAAAAGAATTCCTTTTTTTGTTGACTGTTTAGGTGTCTTAAACATTTTATTTCGTGTTTAAGTGGCGTGTAGCAGTTCTAATCTTCGGTGGGGCTACACAACAATTGTTTTCATTTTTATATAGCGACTCCATAGGGTTTGAAATGCGGTTTTTCTATTTATTAGCTTTAAAGACAACTTATTCACTGCAGCCGCTCAAGTCGTTATTGAGATTTAACTTAATGCTCTGTAAACTCTTGTTTAATGGAATTTCAGTACAAACGCTTATTTTGAACGAGTAACCGAACAATTTCTTGTTTTCTTTTTATTAGTTAAATAGCATGTTCCTTAAACAGCTGATTGAAAAACGATGCCCTCAAAGAACTCCATCTGTAGATAAATCGTACAAGTGTCCTCTGTTTTGCTAAAAGCATCGTAACTTCTAACCAGGATAATAAGTAAATGTCGACTGGTTTTCTAACCTGGATAAAAATGTTCTCAGCCAAAAATGCCTTTTTATTACTTGTTTCTTTTTTGGAACCGGTCAAAGTAAAGGAGATAGGTCGTAAAAAAGTGACAGATACGAAATCTATATTTTTTAATACAGTAATTACAGGTTAAATTTATTTTTATACCAGTTTTGTAGCGCCCCGAGTGTTAAGTAGGCACATTTTATCTTTGAAGTAGCTACAGCCATTTTATTTATACTGCCGGTATTGCTAACGAGGGCGATGTAAAATGAACCAGTACGAAAAAAATCTAATACATATGAGAAAAACTTATGTCCTTGAAATGGTAGCGGCTGGGATATGAACCTAGTAGATCACCAAACCAATCACATGCTTATTAACCAATGTGATTTTTTTTCAGTTCTGCTTTAGATAATTTTTAATTTTAATAGAATAAAAAAAATTTGCTTCGAGTGAATATTGTCATTAACTATTGGGACACCCTTTAATTTATAATTATTAAAATTTATGCTTAATGTTTAAATGGACGTAGAATTCTGTGTATTTTGTTTGTTCAAAAGATAAGACCACACAAATTAAATTACGTCACCTATAGGGACACCCTTTAATTTTTGATTTATTTTTTTATTATTAATTTCTCTTATTTTCAGGCATTTAACTAAGATGGGGACACCCTTTAGTTTGTAATTTTTAAAATTTATACTCAATGTTAAAGACGACATAGAGGTATACATTCTAGGTATTTTTTAGGTGTTTGTTTAAAAGTTAGAGCCACACAAGTGAAATTATTTCACCTATGGAGACACCCTTTAATTTTTTATTTATTTTTTAAATTTTAATTTCCCTTATTTTTTAGCATTAAAGTTATACGCTTTAATAGAAAGGATCTTATAAGATAAGTTACGGCAACTATGGGGACACCCTTTAATTTAAAATTTTTAGAATTTACACTTAATGTTTAAGCCGATACCTGTGTATTTTTCAGGTGTTTGTTCAAAAGATAGGGTCACATAAGCGTAATTACCTCACCTATGGGGTCACCCTTTAATTTTAATTTTAAATTTATTTTTTCATTATTTATTTTTTTTAGCATTAAACTTATACGCTTTAATAGAAAGGATCTAATAAGAAAAGTTGCAGCAGCTATGGAGACACCCTTTAATTTATAATTTAAAAAATTTATACTTAATGTTAAAGCAGACAGAAGTAAGCATTCTGTGTATTTTTTAGGTGTTTGTACAAAAGATAGGGCGCCACAAATGAAATTTTTTAACGGTGGGGACACCCTTTAATTTTTAATATATTTTCTTATCATTGATTCCACTTATTTTCAGGAATTTAATTAAAATGGTGCAAAAGAAAGGATCTTATAAGATAAGTTACGGTAGCTATGGGGACACCCTTTAATTTATTATTTTTAATTTAATTTTTTATAAAAAAGTATTATTTTTTTAATTTCTCTTATTTTAAGGTATCAAATCAGCAGTCAAATGCGTAGTGTGTAGTGTTAGGACACCCTTTTTATTATGAATTTTTTTAGATAGAATCAATCTGTAAGCAATCATCGTTACCTCTCTACTAAAAAAGTAAAAATGGCAACTGCGGACAGAAACATTAAAAAAATTACAGACAAATTGATTGCCCTCTTGTTTTTGGAAGTCGGTTAATAAAAACTCAACTCCTTGATAGATTTTCTTTAAAATCAATTTTCTGTCGTATGAAATGCAACGTTTTTCCTAGAATTTTTTTAAAGTTGAACGGAAGAATTAAGAACAGAAAAAAAATAAACAAGTTTTTCCACATGATTTAAATTTATTCAGTATTTAAGTGGCTGGGACATCAAACAAAATTTACATGACAAATATTAATGGCTCAAACATAAATAGAAATAAAGATTTTTTCCATTTAGTCTTTTGTTGATCTTTCGCCTAAATGATTTCAAATACTATAAAAATCGTAATCTTTGTCACATTTTAGGCCTCGATCATAATTCATATAATTTTTAAAATCATTTACTTAAACGTAAAAAGATCAACTGGAAGACTAAATGTAAGTGACACTAACACTTAGAGGTAAGAGCCAGAGCTAATAAGATTTCTATTAGATTTAGATTCGTTTGGTTGATAAACGTCCAGCTCACTGAAAAATGATTTCAAATCAAAAGAACTCATAGCTGGTTCTTCAATGCTCTTGTGATTCTTGGGTTTCGAATAAGGACGTTTGTTTGAACTCAACTCCAGTTTGGCCTCTTTGGCATTTGAATTATTTTCGGGCTGAAAATCGGCAGCACATTTGGTGCGTTTAATGCGATTCCGTCTTAAATTGTCTATAATAACATACGATTTTGTTTTGTGCTCTCGTATAGTTAAAATCTGTTTCGATTTCTTGCTCGGCGGTGATCTATTTGAAAATCGTTTTTGGCTGCAAGTTCTACAATTTTTTATTTCTTCTAATTGTGAATCATTATATTTTCTAGTGTTCAAAATAGTTTCTTTCAAATATTTTGGTACTTTAGTGCGTCTAAGAATTTCATTAGTAGTCAATTGGCTATGTCCGCTGTTTTCATTGTTGATTGTCGTTTTTGATAACTGGGTTTTAACTCTAGACGCTCGGGGAATATAATTATCACTTACGGTATAACGATTTCTATTTCTGGCTGGATAATTTTCATAAGCTTGTTCCTCTATAGCCGGGGTATCTGTGGAAATCTCAGTTACTTTAAGACAATTCTTTAGTAACTTATCTATAGCTTTTAGATCATGATGCATTTTTCCAGTCACTTGTACAGCTTTTTCGATTGAGTGCACACTGTTTGCAAATTTTTCGCTCAGTGTGTTTCTATTTAAATTGTCATCGGTTAGAGAAGGATAGACGTATGTTGAACGATATTTTTCCCAGGGATTTGAATTTCTAGCACTAGAACCGTAACTTTTTGGACAGCACATGTCATTGGCGGTGGTATTGGTATTGGTGGTGTTGTTGGTGTTGGTGGTGTTGTTGGTGTTAGTGGCGGTGGTGGCTCTTTGCATTTTCTTGGGTATGCAAGGAAAAGGTTTTTTCCTCAATTTCATTTGATAGTAAATTTCGCTTGCATAAAGGCCAGCCTTTGCTTTGTATTGATCTTCTTTCAGTTGATTACAGGCAATTTCACTTTCAAACCTTTTTGCTGCCTCTGCTGCTTTCTTCAGGCTAATTTTATGTGTTGTGGGCATATGTTTGTACAGCTTACCAACGCAGGTGTTGACAATTTCGTTGGTACTCTTTGAAAGGATTTTCGACTGCAAATGAGATGAAAAAAATATTTTTTTTTTCTTAAAATATTTGTGAAAATCAAAATAAATTTAACTCACATTTAGGTTGAGATTAAATTGAACAACTTTTTTTACATTGCTGTTGGTCATTTTGAATTTAATTCTTTATTTATACAAAACTACAAAAAATAATTTTAAAAAAATTAAGATTTGAAATTTAGATTAATATTTTTTTAAGTTTTGAAAAGAAAATTCTTTTCAGTCATTGACATTGCACAGTGGCGTGAAATAAAATATTTTTTTTTTTCAAATTTAATTTAATTTAAATTTTTTAATATTTAATTTCTATTTTATATTTTATAGTTTACCATTTACATTTATGGTAAATAAGACTATGTAGTGTTTTGCGATTTCTAAGATTGTTGGAAAAATCTTATAAGAGACAGAATATGAATATTTGCCAAAATTGCAAGTGGCCCGTAAAGAAAGAGAGCCCATGTTGGCGCACCTGATTTGAGACATTTGTAATTTTTGTAAAAGACAGTGTTTTCCAAGACGAATAAATATACGTTGGGAGCGATGACGAATTCTTTAATTTTCGCTGTTAGCCTGAATGTCAAACTACATATAAAGAAATAATATACAGAATTTTTACATATGGATCTTGACAGTTAGGCTAGCGGCGAAAATAAATGAATTCGCCATCTCCCCACCGTATATCTATTCGCCATTGTTAATATCATGCAAATATTTTTTTTATAGAGTTTGACAGTTAGGCTACGGGCGATAATCAATTTATTCTCTATCGCTACCATCACCTTATAATTGATTCGCCTTAAGAGTTTTTAATTTGCTACAATATTCTAGCAAAAAATACTGAATTCGCCTACGCTGCCGCCTGGTAATTGATTCGCCTTAGGCCAGGTTTTAAATAACTTGAAAATATTTTTTAATTCATTAAATTTATGGATCATTGAAGTGGTGTGATGTTAATCAATTACAGTGGTATAAACGGAGAAAAAATTAGTAAAAATTAAAGAACTGGGAATATGATACGCCATGATCTTGAACAAGAAATCCAGGCGAATTTATTGCAATGCAATATCGGTGGTGAATTTATTTGCACCACTTTCCAGATTGTCAACCAGAATATATTGAAATTTTATTTGATATTCTAGGCAACGGCGAAATTATGTACCAGGCGATAGCAGTAGCCAATTCATTTATTTTCGCCGATGCTCCATTTAAATTTATGTATAAACATTTTTTATATGAATTTTTTTTTGCATGAAGTTTGACACCTTCCTCAGGGGGTTTTAAGTTTTATAAGTCTGGCTGAGCTAACCTAGGTTCAAAGGAAGTGCTCTCGGAACGTAGGGGAACCAGTCCCCCGGGATGCAGGCACAAAATCTTGATAGGCAAGTTGGGTACTTGTCGAAGAGCCACGCAAACTGGTAGCCCATACAGAGAGAGAGCCGCCTTCGGGGTATACGTGGTGGCTGTTGTGTTAAGGTCGTTATCAGTATGAAGGTGTGGAATAGACAGAACTGTGATTTTTCACTTTCAGCAAACGTGGCTGAATAGTTTCTAATCCTCAAACAAGGCGAAGTTCATGATCCTGAAAGTCATGTTCTTATATTTGCAACTCTGTTGGCTACACCAGTGAAAGGCGCTAGTCGACGCTTTGTATATCACTCAGTGGTAAGACCACCATCTGGTTAGGGCACCACGGCCAGGTATTGGCGCAAGTTTTGATCTCGTATGAAGCCATTTTGTCATTTCGTGCTTGAATTCGTCACTGATGGTGCATGATTTTGTCATGTTCTGGGAGATTGCCAAAAAATAAAAGATGAATTCGTAAAAGACCTTATAATTGACTCGCTAGCAACGGACTTTTTATGGTTTTAAAACACAATAAATGATACAGGCGGCACTCGACAAAATTTAGCAAAATAATTTAAGTAAAAAAATTAAAATAATTTTACCTTCAAGTTCATTTATTTATTGAAAAAAAATTTACTAAAAGTTAAAAAAATAACATTTTCATCTTGTTTTAGGTTTTTTCAAAAATAAATACCAATTCTTATCAGTTACTAGGTAGTAGCGATGGCGATTTTATTCATTTTCATTGAATCTAAGTCTGCGAAAGAGCAGGAAGTACAAACAGAAGAGCAGTCAATAGAGAGCATGTATCCGTTACACTCGACAGTTAAATAAACGGCGGCATTGTTCCAGCATTTACCAAAATAGTTAACTGATTCATGTGAATTTAATTACAGTGTAAGCTCGAAAGGGCATTTGTAATCGTATCAAAACTGTGGAATTTGATAATTTTTGCGAACTGCGTTACAGTGTTGACAAGTTGACGGAGACCCTACACTGCCATACTGTCACTACGAGTGTGGGAAGAAGTGCAAGTGATTTTGGATCCGGTAGTTGTATAGCAGATACCTAGAACATACTCGCGATCGTATTTCAGGGCCAAGTGTTAGGAGCGAGAGTCTTACATTGGAGGGACTGCGCAAGGGCTTATATAAGATATTAAGACTACAAGGCACACTGTTTGCAGAAGCCTTGCGGTCTCTAGCACCAGAATCAGAATGAAAGACAGCGGCGTAAGGAATACAGACATCAGGCGTAATATTTGCCTTAGGCAACTGCCACCAATAACATTGAACTTCTTATAAAACCTAGAATAGAAGCTGGCAGCCAATAATTAACTAACAAATCTCATTAGCCTAGTGTAAACGCGTGTTGGATGGCTCGAGATTTGTGAACTACAGTTTAATTAAAGCATTTTGCTCATCGCTAAAGGACAAAAAGGGTTTGATAAATTTTTTGATCTGCTGCAATATCTTCACTTCTATTTTCAATCTCTTCTTTAATTTTTAAAGTTTTTTTTTTCCAAAACAGTATGACCGCATGATTCTGTATCATCCAGCAGAACTCAATCTACTCTGGCACAATTGAGGGCTCGATAGTGTAGCATTCTCAGCTGATACTTTAAATAAATAGTGCCGACAAATATTTGCAAAACGCTCAATGATTTTTGCATTTTTTCCATCGTCCGAATAGTGTTAAGGACTTGCGCCTCATTGTCCTTTGGCTTAGACCGACTAAACTGGCACAATTCTTCCAGCTTCAAATCTTCTCAGCATTTGTTTATAAAATCTTTTCAGGAAAGTATTTCCTAAATCAGCAGAAATAAAACAAAAACAACAATTTATTTACAGCCCAATTAAAAACAGAAATTCCGTGTGAGTTTTCTCCCTTTTCCCTTTTCTCCTATTATAAATTTGTTGCTCTTTTTACTGCCTGCGGACAGTGAGAAAAAATTCGGTGCAAAACAGAAGGAGAATATGTAATAAGGCAAATTTGCTCCCTTCAAATTACGGTGACGTCACTTTTTTATTTTTTGTTCCCACGGAATTAATAATTGAAGGCATTTTTTCTCGAGAAAATTTTTTTCCGTGAGAAAGAAATTCCGTGAGAATATTTATGTCTGGGCTGTTAGAAAGATTAAAAGGTTTTTTTTTGAGGTTCCAAAACTATGTTTCGCTATGTTTCGATACTAAAATAAAATGTTTTCTGAGACATCCGTACTTTTTTTATTGCATACAAAACGCTCTTCATCAAGAGCTCATAGATTTGTGATCGATGGGCAAGTGAACCGCACTATAAATTACAGAAAGAATTTATTTTTTAGTCGAACAGTTCTTATGTAGAATAAATTTCTTGAATGTCTTTCCTGTCACTTTTTAATGTTGGAAAGCTCAAATCGAATGTTCAGCAACACTGATCCCTCTCGGTATTTTGATTCGAAAACAAAATCAATCGAATTCCTATGGCTTATACATTATATTTTGAAAGTGTTTTCTTTCTAATCGAAATACAGAGTAACCCCCTTCTTCCCATAACCTAATTTCTTAGTTCTGGCAAAGAACACTGCTTGAGTATAGGTCACCCCCTGAGTGCTGGTTGGAGATAAGAAAACACAAACTTCCGGTGTCTCGCAAATGAGAAAAAACGTTTTAATTAAAACAAACTCTCTATCACAAAAACAAAATTAAAAAAAAATAAATGGCTTCTATTGGATGCCAATTGGTAGTAGGACAGAATTTGTGTCATATTAGAAAAGAGATGTTAATGTTTTCAGAGATTACAAATCCAAAGTTGAAGGAGAAATGGAAAAGTCAGATCACTAAAAATATTGACCTCTATAATTGCTAAAGTGGTTTTAAAAAAATTTGTAGCTGCAGATAGATCACCGCTCCGTAATGGAACAAAACTTACACTCAAAGAGCATGTATCGTTCAAAGAATCCTTGATCTTTAACTGTGAAATATTCCATGGAATATTCTCTTGAATAGAAGGCCTCTGTTTAATATTCTCTGACTTCAAAATGTCATCATGTGAGATGGAATGCAATTTGTTATCGTCTTGGCAACTTTGGCAAAACCCCCTATTGAATTACAGTCCTTGACAATAAATCATTAAAAAAGATTGTTAAAGAGACATTGGAATTTTTTATTGAATTTTCACTTGTGTTCAAAACTGCTTTCTTAAAATAACCAATTTAATTAAAACGAAACGAGTTATTCACTTGAAATTTTAAAACGTTTAAATGTTAAAATTTTGTTACTGATATCGATATCTATGTCGCGGCGATGTTTGAAGGACATGCAGAAGGCAAAGAGCTGATCTTTATTTAGCAGAATCTTCGTTCTTTTTTGATCCAAAAGACTTTCGTTTAAACTCAAGTCGTGTGGTTAGATAAGAAATCGTTCAATATCTGAGAGTCAATGTTTATATGGCCATCATAGATTTCTCCTGAAGATCGCTGGCCTGTCTGCTTCACGTTTGATAATTGCTTTGTAGAACTGTCGGTTGTGAAAGTTGCTGGGGTCAAGTTTTCCTTATTTTCCAATTTTGAAAATGTTTCGAAAATATTTTCTTGTTTTCTTCGAATTCGAAGCTGACATCAAAATTTTTTTTTAAGAAACGAGGAGCACGATAATGTCCAAACATGTTGTTTTTGGATGCGCTTGTATGTCATGCGGCGACTTTTAAACTTTATATTTCTCAATGTAGTTTATTTTTTGTGTGAGGAGGCGCTCTCACAGAGACTTTCAGCCATGTGATTGTGCAACAAATTTTAACAACTGAATCGGAAAGCGATAAGACCACATTTTCTTGGCTCAATACTATTACATTCGATAGCGATTGAAATTGTTGTTGATTTTGTTTCATTTTGAATTTCTATCGTTAACGGATGTTGTCGTTATTTATCTCCTCGGTTTGTGGCTGCAAAAACATTCCTTGACATTTGTAAAATTTGTTTCGAATGAAAGTGTTCTGCTGTAGCGAAAAAAAATTCGTCGTTCTTAACTGATGTTGCTGCTGACAAATGCGATGTTGGCCTGAAGATTCTGGAAGGTTTGCAATCTGCCACCCCAAATTTTAATAAAAAGCCTTTTGTTTTGATTTGAGAGACATGATGAAAATTTATTATCACAGCTTGACGTTAAAACCAAGTCTGTCTGTAAATGTGTAAATGGAACTTTACAAAGAAATTAAATGGTTGTAAATAAGCATTCATGCATTTTATTGTAGATCTTAACGTCTTTACGAATTTGGATTAAAATTTTTTTTTTCAAAATAATTAGGCCTAAATCACTCCAAAGATAATATACACACTCACACACACACACACAAATACACACTTACACAAAAAGTCTATAAAATAAATAAAAGGTCAATACAATATTGTTGTGCAATAAGAAAATCACACGAAATCGGCAGTCTTCGAACAAGAGAATGTTTCAATATTTTTTCGTACCAAAGAAGTCAGAGCGATTGTAGCGAAAAGTACGCAAGTTTTTGGTTTGTGGCAATAGAGCTCTGGCAGCCGCAATAGGTGAAGTTGTGGTATAACTGCTCGGCAAACCACTCATATCTCTTTGGTTAGATGTGATCAAACCCTTGGATGAAATAGGAGAGTTTATGTCACTGGTAAGGTTTTGATTAGTGGAGCTGGCAGTTGTTTTAATGGGATTTGATTTGGTTATAGCAGCCGAAGCGGCAGCAGCAGCAGTAGCAGTCGTAGCAGTATCCTTTTTATCCGTTGCAGCGAAATTTGTCGTTGTTGTTGTTGTTGTTGCTTTCTTATCCTTTGTTAAATTGTTGGTTTTGTAGAGCAACTTTGGTATAGATTTACCCTCCGTTTGATGACTTGATGTTGGAATATTTTTGGCCACATATTTCGTTGCAGTTTTAGGTTGAATCGATTCATTTTGTCGCTGATGTGTTGTTTCATTCGAATATTCCGATGGCTTGACATTTGGCAATGGGGTGTCTACACTTTCGTCCATTTCTGAATTGGTAGAGTTGTCTATCAGGCCCAGCTTCTTCATGCGATTACGTCGATGTTTTTCATGCAATTCCGTATCCTTGCGATCGTGTTGAGCTGTAAATAATTCATTCGGTGGCTTTGGATGTTTTAGCTGAGATGAGCGTCCTACATTTATGCGTGCATAGTCTCGCTGTTCGGGCGAAAGTCTAGCCCTTCTCATGCTGCGCTCTACATGTGAAGTTGCCGTCTTAATGGCAGAATCTTGAGGGATTCTTATTTTGTATTTGCTTAATGAAGGCGGATGATGCCAGGAATCTAAACTGTTACGTTCCTGAATCTTTCCAGCACTTTTGTTGTTGTGTGTAGAAATGGAAATTTTATTTTTCGTTGCCTTATCAACGTCCATTAGATCCTCTAGTATGCTGGCGCTAAACTTTAAGGCGTCTGGTATGGAGCCTAAATTCGCTTCTACCTGTTGATTGCGTGCAGGCATTAGATAGCGTGCATAAGTTGGTTCCAGTTGACTGGTGTGAAATGATCTTATCAGATAATTAATTTGGCCAGGCGTACTTTGTCTTTGACGTCTACGCTCGTCGAAGCGTTTGAAAAGGCTCGATCTTGAACTACTGGAACTTGATCCATAACGTAACGATTTATAGATTTTGTAGTTGGGTGTTTTTAAATTTCGTTTGCTAGGAGTCAAACTAGCTCCCGCTAATTTAGTTGTCATTTGTTGATTGTTTTTATTGCTGGCCTTCAAAGTGCTTAATAACAGATTCTGTTGTTTACTCGTTTTTTTCTCTAATGCAGTTCTGGGTGAGATGGTAACTGTGGGCATTTGTTTTTCTTGGTTTTTGAAAGTGCTTAAGGGACCTCTATTTTCTGGTCTAGGGGAAGCCACCTTCACCTTTTTAGCATCTACAAATAACAAATAAAATTTTTTTTAAATCTTTCTAACAAATCTTCTCTTTGAATACTTTACCTCTTCGAAAGCCTGAGGGCACTTGTTTATAGATCTTTTGTATGTAACTGTTCACTATTTGATTGGTACTTTTGGATAACATCCAGGGCTAGAAATGTATTTCATATCTTATTCATATTACACTGATTCATATTTTATTTCTTTTTTTCTTCTTCTTTTTTTTCGTTGCGTTTGACCAACAAAACTCACCTTCAAGTTCATGTTTGACTGCACAAATTTGTTAATATTGTTACTGGCCATTGCAAAGCTTATGTATCTTCGTTTAAATTGCTTCAAATTTTGTATTGTTTTCCTAAAAACAATATGTATTTAATACAAACTTATATAGAAAAATTTTAACAATTTATTTTTAATTTTTATCAATTGAATTGTTCAAACTCAAATTTTATTTCTGTTTAATCAAAAAATCAACGGGTAAATTAATTTATTCCTTCACCCCAAATGAGCATTTTAAGCACAAAGTAGTTTTTAATGATTTCATTAAAATATTTGGAATTCTGAAAAGCTGAAATGCAACAAAATAAATGAAATCAACATTTTCAATTTATCATGAAGAGATAGTGTTTGGAAAAAGAAGCCTCACACATTCATATGAAAAATATTAAAATGCAAGTTTTAGAGGCATGTAATTCTTTTGATAAAAAACTTTTAAATTTAAATTGCTAAATTTATATTTTATTAATTTTTATTATCACTTCCCATAAATTTAAAGTGAGAATATTTTTAAAATATAAAGTTGCGAAGATTTGTTGTAAAAAAAAAAAATTAATCGAAAAGAATTTGTTGAAACTTTCACAAGAAAAATGATACGTAAAATATTTTAACAAAAACTGTTTTTCAAGATTTTTTCACCAAACATTCAACCAACGATTCTCACAAAAAGAAAAAAAAATCGAAATTATATTTCACTTAAAAATTTTCACCAAATGTTATCCACAATTCAAAATTAAAAAATGAACAAAAAAATTTTTTAATAAAAATTGTTCTCCAAATCCTCTGTCACTAAACATTCGGCCAATAAATCTTACAAAATACATTTTTTTTTAGAAATGTTCACTAAATTTATATTTTCCAATTTATTTCACTAAAAAGTATTCACCAAATGTTATCTATTAAAAATTAAATTAATAAATTCTTAAAAAACCTTTTCAATAAACATTTTTCACTAAAAATTTATTAACAAAATTTTCAGAAAAGCTTCTGAGGAAATTTCTTTTAATATTGTTAATCGTTCTTCAATCCTTTAAAATATATATTCTTAATAGAGTAATTTCAAGCTAATCTCACAATAAATATGTGATAAAAAACACCATAATGCCTTACTATGGAAAAGGTATTTTAATTTGCTATTGAATTTATAGCTCGTCACAGATTTTAACCAAAATTTTGCTAAAGAAACCTCAAGAATTTTCATCAAAAAATTATCACCAAAAAATTCCTTCAAAAATTGTTTATCCGAACAAATTTTAATTAAAAATGTTTATCACAAAATGTTCAACAAGAAATTTTTATCAAAAAATTTTCATCAAAAAATGTTCTTCAAAAAATTAAATTATCATCACAAATATTTGAATAAAGACAAATAACCGATAAAATTTTATTCCATAAAAATTTTTCACACAAAAACTTTCTTAAAATTTTCTTTTTAAAAATGATTATCACAAAAATTTAATCAAAAGATCATTTATAAAATTTCTCTTACCGGCAAAAATTTTTTTTCATAAAAATGTTTTATATTTTTTAATTGAAATTTGCAGCATGTAACCTTAAAAAATATTTCAACAACAAAATCAAATGTTAATAAACAAATTTTTTATAAAAAAATTTCATTAAAAACGTTTAAAATTTTAATTTTTCACAAGAAATTTAATCTAAAAATGTTTTGTTCACTAAAGCACTTTTTTATTAAAATTGTTTTAATCAAGTTACAACCAAAAATTGTTTTGCAGAAAAATCTTTATAAAACAAATTTTTATCAAAAGAGTTTACATTTCTTAATTTAAGTTAAAAAAATATGAAATTAAAAAATTTAACTCAAGCCGAAAAAGGAAATTTTAAATCATTTAAAAAATGTTCACAACAAATTTTCATCACAAAAAATTAAATTTTTTTTTAATTTTAGTTAACAAAGTTTAGGTATTTTCATAAAATTCATAAAAACTAAAATTTAATCATAGAACTGTTTTAACCTTTGTAACATAGATTTATTACTTGTATCAAATATTTTTAATAAAAAAACTTCATATAAATTTTTTATAAAAAAAAAAAAAATAAAAAAATTTTAAAAAAAAGTTCATAAGAATTTAGATTTAAATTTATAGAATTTTATTTTTTAATTTGTTACATCGATTTATTACTTGTATGGAAAGTTTTAATAAAAAAACTTTTTCAAAAATTTCTTATAAAAAAAAAGTAGAAAAAAAACTGTATGAAAAATTTTTAGCAAAAAAGATTATGTAAAAAAGTTTTCATCACAATGTTCATAATATTTGTTAATTAAAAATTTTATATTTTATTTTGTGAAAAAATAAAATAAACTTATTCAAAAGTTATCTTTATTGAAAAAAAATGTCTAGCGCAAAAATCTCCAAAAAAATTTAATCCAAAGAGTTTCAATCAAAACAGTTTTCATTAAAAAATTTTTCATCAAAAAATTTATAATCAAAATCTTATTTATAAAAAAAAGTAAAGTTTTTTTATTAAAAAGTTTACAAAAATACAAATTTATTATAGAAAAAATTTTTGACAAAAAATATATTTAGCAAAACAATCTTAATAAAAAATGTTCATCAAAATATTATGAAAAAATTTTTCCAAAAAATACACAATATTTTTTAATAAAAAATGTTGTATTTTTTTTTTTTTTTTGTTAAAAAATTCGTAAAAATATACTTTGTTACATCGGTGTGTATTAAAAAATTTTCTTAAAAACCTCATCAAAAATTTTTTATCTCAAAAAGGAAAGAAAAATATTTATCAGAAAAAAATATAAATGATCATGAAATACTTTTATCAAAAAAGTTATAATGAGAAAAATTTTTATCAAAATATTTGGTAATAAAAAATTTTGTAATTTTTTTTTTTTTTGAAGTCGTAAGAGTTCAAATGTATTTATTTTTTATTTTTATTTATAACTTGTATGAAATATGTTCATAAAAAATTTTTTAAAAAATTAAAAAAAATAAATTATTAAAAAATTTTCTTCAAAAAAACTTATTTAAGGCGAATCGATTACCAGGTGGCAGCGTAGGCGAATTCAGTATTTTTTGCTGGCGTACACCACTGTCAAACTCCATATATAAAAAATTTGTGTTTATTTTTACACCAATTTTAATGCTGCAGATTTTTACAGCCAAAGCAAATTGATGGGTTACATACATATCGATATATAATTGTAAAAAGAAACTGTATTTCTGTATGTATATAACAAAAATTTATGGGATATGAACTTAGGCCTTTAAAACAGTCAAAGTCTCAGTAATCAACATTCTATATGTCTAAGAAACATATTACGAGATCGTTTTTAATTAGTTTAGGTGTGTAGAATCAGACCCAAGTAGGCTGAACATACACAGCCATCTGACATGACACACATTTATATTTACTTGATTGTTTTTGTCCTGCAGGCAAATGCATGATTTAGTTGTGTATTTTTGAGCATTTTTGCTCAAATTCTTTTTTTTTAGTATTTCGATTTTTTCTTTTTCACCGTAACTTTCATTAACAACATTTTATGTTAAACACTATTCCTTTATCATCAATATCATCTTTGTAATCATCGTTAGTGATTTGTCAGCAGTATTTTATGATATTCATTCTTTATTTCTAAAGCAAATAATATTTTTATTTCGCAGTTTAATTTTGTGGCCAATGTTATTATGCATCATTAATATTGTTACTGTTGTTGTTTCTGTGTTCATTGACGTATACGCAATACATTTTTCTAATTTATGTTGTAGTTGTTTTTGTTGTTGTGTTTTTGGTTGAATGGTTTTTAGTTTTGTTTTGTAATTAATCTTCAGCTCTGATACGATTTTCGTCTCATAAATGTTTTCAATTTTCCTTTTTTTTATTTTCGCTTCGCAATATTTTCGGCAGACAGTAGGAGTCCTTCACTCAAATCCAATCAAAATTGTCGTGTGTGTAAAGCTTTATGTTGAACAGCAAAAATTTTGTTCTGAAACAATGGGTGAATCCAGCTTAAAGCACAAGAAGTCTAAATGAAAAGCTTTGATCATGAAACGTTTTTTAAGACGTAATAGATCGCATACAGCAGGAGTAAGTAGAACGTTTTAGAACAAGAAAAAATTAGATCTGAACAAATTCTTTATTTAACTCAACGGTAGGGTTAATAGCGTGCCAGCTTGTAGTCTAGTTCTAAAAGGGGGGGGGGCATGTCCAACAAACATTGCCGTGATTAGTTAAATAGGTGATTGTGTGTTCGAATCTCGTTAAAAGTCGCAAATTTGCCACGGATTCCCCGGGGGTACTAAAAACCTGTCTAAGCTAACCAAGGTTTAATCGAAACGCTCTTAGTGTATAGGGAGAACCAGTCCCCCGGTGTGCAGGCACCAAATCTGGATAGACAAGTTGTGTACTTGTCGAAGAACTGACCAGTGACCTCAGTTTAGTTATACTAAAGCCACGCAAACCGGTAGCCCATACAGAGATCCCGCAAACTCTGTATCCGATTATTGGTGAGGTCCTTTTGGGATACACGTGGTGGCTGTAGGGTTAAGGTCTATATATGCAGAGTGGAATAGATAGAAGTGTAATGTTGCACTCTCAACAGACGGGGTTAAAAATTCTCAAACCCTCAAATTTGCAACACTATTGGCTACTCCAGTAGAGGGCGCTAGTCGCCGCTTTATATTTCATTCAGTGGTAAGATCAGCGTCAGGTTAGGACCTCAGAGCAAGGTACTGAAGTCACTCTATATCACGTTTTTGCCAAACACGGTATAAAGGGAGTTCGGGTCTCACAAAAAATTATTCTGCTTTGCAGACGAAAGCCAAAGTCTTGCATGCTGGATTGCATGTTAAATAAACAAAGCTGACTAAATTGTTAGTTTGCACCACTTACAAGTGTGGTGTGTGTGTGTGTGTCTGCTTAAAAAAGCAAAAGAAAACTTCGCTAATAAGTGTAAGACAACTCAACAAGGGCTGCGTATATTGGATATCAGTAACCATCCGATTCAAACCCGTCGAGGAGGCAGAAAGCTCCGAAGTAACCAAGTCTTCTAGTAATCTTCGGGAGAATAAAATGATTTGGCTATTAAAATTTTGTTGTTGTTTCTTTAGGAGTATTTTTACAGTACCTACCGCCTCGATCTTTACTTCTATTCAATGTTTAAAATAGAACATCAAAAAAAAAAAAAAAGAAAAGAAAAGAAACAAAAAGTTGTTTGCTTTTAAAAAAATCTTCTTCCTGGATTTCATTAAAAGAAACCACTGTGCACACACCAGCCATTTCAAATGTTGCCTTAATTGCAGACACAGTAAAAAAAAAACAAAAAACCAAAATATTTATATTTTATTCATAAATTTTCTATGAAGCAATTAAGAGTTTTTACAATTGCACTACGATACATGAATAATAAATGTTGGTTTTATTCGCTTAGTTTGACTGTGCTTTGCTTTGTTGTTGTTGAACACAATATTAAGGAGCATAAAATAGTCAAAAGGATTTAAGATTTATATTTTAAAGTGCTAAAGAAAAAACAAACAGGAAAAAGTATTTTTAAGGTCACGATTAGATAATGGATTTTAATAATTTCGCAGTTAATTTTAAATTATTAATAAATAGTGAAGCATAAAAACACTTTAATTGTCATCATCGAAACTGTCTATCAGGAATCACAAGAAAATGCTCCATGGGGACGCCCTTTAATTTTTAATTTTTAATATTTATAATTTTTTTATAGTTCTCATTCTGTGTAATTTTCAGTGTGTGACTATAACGGTTCAGAAGATAAATTTAATTACGTCAAGCACGGGGACACCCTTTAGTTTTTTTATACTTGTAATTGTGGCGATATTTTTTCATATTTCGCTTAAATATCAAGTATTTGTTTATAACGGTTTAAAAGATACGACCATTTACATCAAATAAAAATATCCATGGGGACACCCTTTAATTTAAAATTTTGTACTCGTTAGTAAAGCAAACATAGAAATATAAATTCCATATATTTTTCAAGTGTTTAATATCATTAATATCAAATAACATCACCTATTGGAACACCCTTTACTTTCCAAATTAATGTCGTTGTTGTTACAGACTTAACAGTATACGTTCTGTGTAAGTTTTAGCTGTCTTTCTTTAACGGTTTAAAATATGAAGCCATATACATAAATAACATCTCCTATTGGAACACCCTTTTATTCCTAAATTGATATCGTTGTTATAACAGGCTTTACAAGACACGTTCTGGGAAAATTTTAGCTGTCTTTCTTTAACGGTTTAAAATATAAAGCCATATACAAAAATAACATCACCTGTGGGGACACCCTTTAATATAAAATTATATAATTTTTGTTATAGCAGACATAGAAGTTTATATTCTGGATAATTTTCAAGTCTTTAACCTTAACGATTCAAAAAATATGGCCACTTAAGTCATAATTGTCACCTATGGGACACCCTTTAATTTTTAAGTTTAGTTTTTTATATTGATTTCTATTATTGTGAGTTACAGTGATACCAATTTTGTAAAGAATTTATATAGGTATTCGTTACGGTTCATTCGGCATGTAAAAATCAGGTGTGTTGTATGGGGGCGGGGCACCCTATAATTTTTAATGTTATGTCGTTTAAGAAATAACTTAGTACTGCAGGGATATATGTAAGGAAATTATAACTTTCTCCTTTTTTTGAAGTCCGTTTATAACTAAAACTTGTTTCTCGTTTCTGTAACTTTAGTGACAAATTTCTCACATGAAAATATTAATGTCAATCATGAACTTTTTTTTATATTTTATTATAGCGAAATAATTACTAGGTGGTCGCAATGGCGAATTCGTTCATTTTCGTCGGTGTAGAGCACCACGTTGATGTCAAAAATAGCTGACTTAGCAAAGAGAAGCCAAATTTAATTTATCCCTTTAACATCGTATGGTACTTTAAATGAACTTATACCCAGTTGGTTTCTTTATCCTGTATATGCAGCAATATCTCACATTTCATTTTAAGTTTTAAAAATTAATTTTATAAGACTTACATTTTTTGACATTTTAAAATTTTTTGAAATTTTTTTTTTTAAATTAATTTTGAAATTTTGACAACAACGTCGAACATAAATAAAAAACACCCGGGCTATTAAGACCACCATGATATTTTATATGGATTTTTCTTTATAGTTTTATTTTTGTTTTAATATTAGGACCAGCACTCAGGGGATGACCCCTACTTATGAAATGCATTGTGCCAGAACTAAAAAATTAGATTATGGAATGGGGTATAGAGGGAGTAGTGCTTGTAAACGTTTGATTTGAATCTTTGGACTTTGAAAGTGGCAGGAAAGACCTCTACAGGGAGTTAATTCCACATACGAACTGTTCGGATAAAAAACTAATCTTCTCTATAATGCGTAGTGCAATTCACTGGCCAATCTACCACAAAGGAATGCGCTCTTGATGCAGATTGAGTTGAGCGTATGAAATTACGGTTTTCAGGAACGAGTTCCCTGATTTCATAAGAGCACATTCCGTTGTAGTAACGATAAAACAGTGAAACACCCCACATTGCGTCGATGCTCCAGTGAGTCAATAGAGCTGGATATCCTACTGCCTCCGATGAGCCTCTTCACTCTCTCCTGCACGCGGTCGAGTAACTCCAAAATAGACTTTGAAGCACCGGCCCATACATGAGAGTTGTATTCCATTTTTGGTCTGATAAAGGTGACATAGATAGTAAGGAGATCAGATGGAGTGAAGTATTTCTTACACCGTTTCAGAAAACTTAAGCACTTGAATGCTTCTTTTGCGACATGAAAAATATATTTGTTCCAACGAACATCGCATTGAATTTTCATGCCAAGAACATTGAGAGCTTCTGGATCCTTATTATATATATCACCCATAATTACAGATGAGGTAAAATATTCAGCCGTACGCCTGTACGAAAGCACACAGCGCTGGGTTTTATGAGCGGTTAACTGAACCCTGTCCGCCAGGCTCTATTCGTAAACTACCAAAAGGACGCGATTAAGAGTAACGCCCACCCTGTGTAAAATAGGATGACTATGATATTTTCAAGTGAAAAATTTGTCACTTAAGTTATACAAACGATACTCTGTTTGTACAGATGTAGCAGTAGAAGTTCAGGTACAAAGAAAAATTTCCTCTATACAAATTTGGCATTTTTAAACTGTTTTTAAAAATTAAAAGAAAATAAGTCTTCTGTCTTATTTTTCTGTGCCAAGTCCCCCCACTATGCGACAAAAAATCCTAAAATTCATTTATTTATTTATTTTTTGGCTCAAACCATATGCAAACGATTAAATACATATGCCTACGATAAAGATGTTTTAAACGATATAAAAGTGTTTATGTTATAAATATAAAATGAATGTGAGTGTGGATCCATGCATCTGCTTCTTATCTTAATTAAGGAGTATTTGTTTAAATATTCATCTTGTAGAACTTTGAACACTTTTTTTGTGTTGTATTTACTTAAATGCTGCATTATGATGGTGATAACACAACTATTAAATTATTAATAGGTTGAACTGAAGAAGAAGAAGAAACATTTACAAAATAAAATAAGAGAAAAACAGTTAATGAGTTTTGACATAAAAAAATTGCCAAAAGGAAATTAAATTAAGCAGACTTTTGAAAGTAAACAATCATAAATAAAAAAAGCAGATTAAAGATTGATTTAAGCCATCAATAAATAATTGTGAAGGTGCCTATTTTGAGCAACTTTCGATTTTTGCCTGTAGTCTAAAGAAATGATCGAACGAATTTTTATTTGGTGTTATGGCGCCCATTCGATAAAAAATAGTGCTATTGTGAATTCTACTCAATTGGATCATTCACAATAGTACATGTTTATCAGAGTGACACTCTAAGGAAATATTATTTTACTAATTAATAAACGAAAAATTAATATAAATATTAATTGAAATAACTACGAGGGAATTGCGGTTCGATGATTTAGCTCCTGTGTAATTTTTTCCCATTTTTTTGCCGCTTAAACTTTTGTGCACATTCCCTTTGCCAGCTGTGGATTTTATTCCAGCATTTGTAAAAAAAAAAACAAAAAACTCACAAACACTTACATCGAAAGCAAAATTGTGTTCGATTGAAAATTCGTTGCACAAAGAAATTTTCGACAGTGCTACCAACTCATAATACGAATTTCATAATCGATACCCGATTTTCGTTAGCCAGCAACTCATAATGAGTGCCAAAATAACAATGTTGTTGAATAAACATTTTTCAATTTTTTTCTTTCCTACCGTTTGAGTTGGGTGAATATAGATTTTTTATTCTTTTTAATGTGAGAACTATATTTAAGAATTTTTGGAAATTCTATTAATTCAATTACTTGATGATATTTTTTTTTCTTTTTATTTCTTTCGTGTTTAATTTAGAGTTTTTGAGCACACTATTAAATTTCAAATTTCTGATTTTATTTCACGGCATTCAATACTTAATGATAAGCAAACCGGATTTCGAAAACAATGTAGTACCTCTCTTGCATTACTAGGGTTAAATGAAGCTATTAGGGAGAGAATGAATTTGAATGAAGCATGTGTTCTGGTTTCATTAGATTTATCTAAGGCATTTGATCGTGTAAATCATTCCTTGATGGTAAGGAAATTAAATTCGTTTTTCAAATTTAATCGAACAACTTGTATACTGATGTCAAATTATCTATATGAATGAAAACAATATGTTTCATATAATGGGAAGCACTCGCGCTTACGACCGGTATATTCAGGGGTTGCGCAGGGTTCAATACTTGGTCCATTTCTGTTCACAATGTATATTAATGATCTCTTTAAAGAATTCGAAACAAATTCATGTGAAAGCTTTGCATTTGCTGATGACATTCAGCTTCTGTTTTTTGAGAAACAAACATCTGAAAACTTTCAGACTATCATTAATAATACTCTTTTTAGGGTTGATACGTGGATGGAATCAAATTATCTTCAGATTAATTTATCAAAAACTAAAATTATGGGGTTCGGTGTGCTAGGTACACAAGGTTTTCATGTTAAAATTCGCGAAGAATGCATAGAGTGGGTGGACAGAATGTGAGTTTTAGGTGTATTACTTGACAACAAACTAAATTATTTATTTCATATAAATAAAGTATCTTCACATGTTAATTTTACTATCCGACGTTTATATTCCCTAAATATACATTTACCATTTCATGTCAGATACAAAATAGCCCATGCATTATTAATGTCTCAAATATCATATTGTTTGGAAATCTATTCTTTTACGTCAATTGGTAATGTAAGATTTATAGAGATCTTAATAAACAAAGTAGTACGATTTGTATTTCAGCTTAGATATAGGGACCACGTATCGATATATGTTACTTGATTTTTAAAATGTTGCTTTTCAAACTTCATGTCTATTAAACTTTTAATGAGTTTTTACAAACTTATTAAAAATGCAACGCCTGAGTTCTTAATTCGGCGCTTCACATTTATTCACTCCTCTAGAAATATACAATTATATATACCCATAACACATACTTCTATCTTTGAAAAATCTTATGTCATAAAATTAGCACGAATTTGGAATCGGTTGCCGTCTGCATTAAGAAAATTTAATTTTTCTTTTAAAGTCTATTATAAGAAACTAACAGAGTACTTTAATAATCTTTAACAATAGTGAAAAACAATATTTTATTATATAACATCGTTAACATTGGAATTTGTTTATTCGTTAAATGGTTGTTCATTTAATATATAAATGTTAAAGATTGTTGCCGTATTTCATACACATATATTAAATATTATTATTTATAAGTTTATTAATCTTTGTTAATTTATCTTATATGCTTAGGGTTACTTATTAAATTATTAAATTACAAAAACAAGATTCTATTGTAATATTATTATATGGCCAGAAGAAGGCTTTTGTTATTACAAATTTAAACAAATAAATGAAATGAAATAATTTAATTGCAGATTTTCTTTGTGGAATTTAAAATTTCTTAAAATTGATTTTTTAAATTATTTTTTAATTTTTTCCCCAGCCAGGAGTTGAACCGTGGATTTTCATAAATTAATTAAAATTTACTTTTTCAGCTTTCGTTCATTTTTTAATTTAATTTTGACAAAGAAATTTTTTTTCAAATGTATGCGGACGTTATCCAAAGAAAACAAGAAAAATTAAATATCGAATATTTTAGGAAATTATAAATTAAGTAGTAAAATAGTTTTTTTCTTCAAATATTATTTTTGTGAATTTTCGAAAATATAGAAGTATTTCCACTATATTTTGTTCCTAGTGATATAATTTTACTATTTTTTTACAAATTTCTTTGCTTGTAGAAGTTATAGATGCCAGCCAGCTCATAGGCAATATCAGGTCGGGGTTCAACACTAAACTACTTTTCGAGACCAGCACAATAATAAAAAAAAACAGATAAAAAAATAATTAATAAAAAAAGATTGCTTGACATATTTTTTTTTCCGACGCGGAACTTGCTGTTGCTTTTGCTGGAATTTCGGTTTTATGAATAAATTGTTGTTTCTGGATTTTTTTTTTTTTAATTTTAATTTTTGGCATAAATATTTGATTGATTGTTTTTTTTCCAAAAAATTATTACAAAAGAAGAAACTTAAACTAACAATAGATACAAAAAATTACTTACGTACTGAAGTATTTTTCAAGGACTGTCGAATTAAAACAATTAAAAAATTCTGTACATTTCAATACAACAATAAACAATTTAAAAAAAAGAAGATTTAAAGAAATTCCCCAAAAAACGAATAAAAGGGGAGGCAATTAAATTTTTTTTTTTAAAAAGATAATAAAAAAAAAACGGAAAAATAGTCACTGTGCACTGTTATATACTCTATCAATAAAATTTAAAGTATTAACTCTTCTATGATAAAATAGAAGGCCAGCTCCCCAAAGGGTCAACAAGTCTACTGGTGAAAGGTACTTTGTTCTTTGAATCGTCTCTAGACTCAAGGCTCGAGAAAAACAAACTCTCACTAACCTATTTTCCACGGATCGCGCACCTTCCGTGAACTTCAAAGCTTTCTCGACGATAAACGAGTCTATTCGAATAAAATCTACTGTAATGTATATAGAGCTACAAGAGGGCCACGGAACTCTCCCTTTTGCCCTATATACGGTCTCAGATAAAGGCACACAACTTAAATCCGCCTCTCCCATCTCCTAAGCCTCTCCATCTGGCCAGAAGAAATTCTAAACCAAGCTGGAAAGGCGTAGGAAATGAGAGGACGTATGATCTGGCGGTTCACCAAAAGGCTTACTTTTCTATCGAGTTCACCTCTACACTGCGCGCATCAGGGCAGCCCTTTTGGTGCGTTCAAGCACATTGTCGATTATCCGATAAGACTCAAAATTCTCATGGAGGTGACGCCAAGGTACTTTAACCTATCCGAAGTCCTGATCTTCTTGCTTTTAATTTTCAAACAATGTCTAGAGGATCGGCAATTGGGGTATATGTATTTCCGCCTTCTCTTAAACATTATAGCGTCAGTCTTATGAATGTTTAAGTTGAGGCCCCAACTATTGAAATAGTCTGTCAGTGCAGTAAAGTATTGATTGACTCGTTCGTCAACAGTCCTTGCTCTTGATCCCGAAGAAGCAATGAGAATGTTATCAGCATAGTTCAACAAAAGATCTCCCTGTAGGGGTAGAGGTATATCTGAAGACATTATACAAAACTGGTCCCAGCAATGACGATCCCTGTGCCACTCCCGCAAAAATCTAACCCTCATGAGAGAGGGCATCTCCGATACGAACCCTAAAAGAGCGGTCCCGTACCAAAGCTCATACTCATTAATTTGTAGATGAGACCATCATGGCATAAATTTTTTTTTTAAATTTATAATTTTGTAAAGTTTTGAGTTGTTGTTGTATTGTGTTTGGTAAATTATATATTTTTTTTGGTGAATTTTAATTTTTTATTGAATTTTTAATTAATTAATTAATTAAATTAATTTTTATTGTAGTAATTTTTTTTTTATTTTAAATCAAAATTTTTAAATTTAAAGTTTAAAAAAAAATTTTAAATTTTGTACTCGGCCAAATATCAATATTGAAATAATTTGTTATAAAAATATAATTTTTAGTGAAATTTAAATTTTGGGTAGATTTTTAATTTCTTGCTAAAATTTGCTTTATAGTGAATTTTCGATATTTAAGTGCCTTTTTGTTAAAAATCCGTTTGTTAGTGATTCGAAAATTTCAAATACTTTGAAAAAGCTTTAATATTTTGCTTAAATTCTCGTTTTGTTAACTGCCGTTTTTATTGGAAGTTAGAATAATAATTAATGCCTTTCGAAGAGTATAAAATCCTTTTAAAATTTACAATTACAAATTGACTTCAGAAATGTCAGTAAATTAAAGAAAATTTTAAAAATTAAAATCAGTAAAAAAGTATCAAACACTTTTTTTAATAAAAAATAAATTAAGTTTTAAACTAAGAACAACAAAATACAATAAAAAAACAATATATAGAAAATAAAGTTGGATTTCTAAAATGTTCTCTACATTTTACTCTTTGTCAACACTGAAAATTTACCAACAATCACATGCGTCTTTTACTAAAAGCAAACTGCAGAGACGAAATAGCTAAAAGTAAATAACACTTTAGAGTCCTTTTTTTCTTTTTTGATTCTGCCATTATCCCTTGTATCGGTTGTTAACTTAAGTACAATATAATTTTTTCTATTCATTAATTCATCCATTGCAACTCACACTTTCATACTTTCACTGATTGACTCAGCTCCACTCCAACTCAACCCTCATCAGATTCATCATTAATTTATCATTTGTACAAAGACACCTGTGTTTAAGGTGTTAACATTTAATCAGACACTTGATTTGTGAAGGATTATGGACAGCCATGTAATACAATAAAAGCAACAACAAAAATAGCTTCAATTTCTTTTCTACAATAAAAAATAAAACACAAAAAAGAAGATAAAAAGTTAAAAATCATGCAGGAGGATAAACAATATTAACGATTCAAAAAAAAAAAAGGTCCTTAGAACCATTTAAGCGATGAAGAAAAAAAAAAACATTAATGTAAATTTAATGAACGTTAAAAGCTTTAGAAAAATAAATGAATTTTTAGAAATTTGTATATGTAGGTATGTATGTATGATTTTCTTTGTCATTAAACGAAGATTTTTGATAACAGAAACATGAAGAAAATTGAATCAAGGGCACAAATGACACAAAGATTCTCTTAAGACTTTCTGCAATATTTGTATTGTCACAAAATATATTTTAAAGGAACAACTACAAAAGGTGCATAAAAATTAAAATAAGTTAAAATATGGAAATACCCAGTATTAACGGCATGTGACTGAAAGATTTTAAAACAGAAGAATGTTAAGTCGGCCTAATTCTTTTGAATGAAAGTCAAAGAGAGGAATATCATTTTTTTTTAGTAAATTAATACATAATAAACTGAAAATATATTTTAGTACAGAATTCTTTAGTACTAAAAATTTAAAACTATATTTAGTTATATAAATTAAATTCTGGTGTTAAATTACGTAAAAATTTTGAACATCAAATGAGAAACTTAAATTTAGTACCAAAGTTTTAAGGTTCAATTAGACATAATCATAACCATATAAAACAGCTGTTCAAACAAAAAATGATAAAAATAAAGATTGCGCCTTGCGCATAATTTTTCGTTTGATGAAGTAGTTGTTCCCTCGAAGTTTTTAAAAAGTTGTGAATTATATGACGCGTATTTTTATTAAAACGTTGACAAAAGATGAAGCACGAAAAAAGTTTTGTGTGGTAATATTTTGAGAATAATACTCGTATTAAGTATTTGTTGACGTATCGCCTCAATCAAGATCAGCTGGCAAGCTTTTTGTAGTGGTAAGATCGTATGGCGGACTTTACGGTCACCAAGATCTGAAAAAATTTAAATATAGACTTTGATCAAACAAAGGCATTTTGAGTAGCAGCGCAAATGTAAAGGTTGGTTATATGGCAGACTTAAATGGCAATTGCTCTTTAACAGGTTAATACGAGGGCTGCTATATATATTTCTGGCCTGGCAACACTGAGTGCTGCCAATTGCAATCTGACATTTCCATTGAAAAGTTTGTCATTTTTAAGCATAATCCTACTCAAAACGTTTTGACGTATGACCATTATTTGTGTTGTTTACAGTGACCTGAAAAAATTAATGTAGAAAAAAATTGAAATAACTCGTGAACATTTTCGTGCCATCATTTATCACAACTTCCGACGTGGATTATTACGACAAGAGTGCACTGATGAACTTAAATCTTTGCATGGCGATGAAGCACCATCCTATAGCACTGTGAAAAATTGGTATAATGAACTTAATCGTAACCGAAGCTCCCTCAAAGACGAATTCCGTGAAGGTCGTCCAAAAACGGCTTTTGTGCCAGAGAGCATTGATGCCGTGCGTGAACTCATAATGCAAGATCGACATGCGACATACCGAGAGATAGAGACATCCTTGGACACTTCTTCCACCAGCATACATTCGATACTGCATGAACACCTGGCCGTAAAAAAGGTTTGTTCTCGTTGGATCCCGCACAACTTGAAGGTCGCTCAAAAAAAGGCTCGTTCCGATTGGTGCAAAGAAATGTTGCAAGAATACGATTGCGGTGCTTCAAAAGACGTTTATAAGATCGTCACAGGTGACGAATCACGGATCTATGCGTATGAGCCCGAAACGAAACAACAATCAACCGTGTGGGTCTTCAAAGACGAGCAAAATCCAACGAAAGTTGTTCGTGGAAGAAGCACTTCGAAGCAAATGGTCGCCTGTTTCTTTGGCAAAACTGGTCATGTGGCGACTGTTCCGCTTGAGCAACATAGGACGGTCGATTCTGAGTGGTACACTACAATTTGTTTGCCTGAAGACATCGGAGAAATTCAAAAAACCAACAAGAGAAGACGAATCATTGTTCACCATGACAATGCGAGCTCTCACACATCGGCTCAAACTAGAGCGCTTTTGACCGGCCAAAACGTCGAATCAATGGGTCATCCGCCGTACAGCCCTGACTTGGCACCTAATGACTTCTTCTCGTTTCCGCACATCAAGGAAAAAATGCGTGGTCAACGATTTTCGTCGCCAGAAGAAGCTGTTGAAGTGCTCAAAAACAATGTTTTAGAGGTGTCTCATTTGGAGTGGAAAAAATGCTTCGACAACTGGCTTGAGCGCATGCAAAAGTGTATAAATCATGCTGGAGAATACTTTGAAAAACAATAAAACCATTTTTGATTATAAATATTCGCAATTTCACTATTAGGCCAGAAATATATAGAGCAGCCCTCGTATAATCCTACAATAACTTTTAATACCAAATTTTATATTCTTAATAACTTTCCGGGTATAATACTTAACAGTGGTAATCGTAATATACAGTTAGATTTATTTGGATACAAAAGAAAACTAAAGCGAGTTGGAAAACATGAAATATGAAGGCTTAGAGAATTTAGCTGGGTATATTTGCAATAAATTAAAAAAATGTAAACCCTAATCTTGTGGCTAATTCTTTAAGCGACCACAATTATTCATCGGTTAACCCTTTAAGTGAAGGTGGGCTAAGTAAGCCATCAACTTCATTAATGAATACGCTGAAATCATGTGATATTTTTTTAAAATTAAATGGCGATGAACTATTACTTTCAAGCGATTACTTACAAAAGCATTTATTGGAAGCAAAAGAAATAAAAGCTACTGAAGACGTAAAAACAAATTTCTTTAGATGTAGAGAGAATTTTATATTTAGTACAAATCGCTGAAAATACTAATGAGCGAGAGAAAAAAATTAATAAAATAAGAAAATAAAATGAATTCTATACATAAAAAGCGTTTTTCATTTGTTTTTATATCAGTCGTACGAGGTAATGCAAAATATCGGTTGGTAAGTTTTGTTATTAAAGTACTAAAAAAGCCTTTGTATTTCAGATATAATTTAAGCCCTTAGAATTAAACAATACTTTCAGACAATTTCTGACGAAGCTTTACAAAGAAGCAAAAATATATGGAATTAGTTAAAAACTAACATTGCAAATTGCTTATTTTTATAGATATTGATATCAAGTCAGAATTATTTTCATGAGCAAAACGATTAATAAAAAAGAAAATTCATCAAATCAACAAATTTTGTTACAAAATTTAACAATTTGTCTTAATGTCATGCTTTTACATAAACATATATTTCTACACCTGAATTTTATCAGCTAATGAAAACAAAGGTTGGGTGAATTCACAGTTCCAGAAACATTTTTTATTCTTGATCGATGTCGTAATCTTTATTTTATCATTCTTTTTTCAGACCAAGCTTATGTTTATATACTAAAATGTAGCATAAAAACATTTTACTAAAGTTTTAGCTACATAAATAATATTATAAATATAGTATTTTAAACAATTTATATGTTGCGTGTTTTTTGTACTGAAATATATTGTAAAATTTTAAAATTAATTTAGTGGTTTATAATTCTTGAAAAAACAAACCGACTTCGAAACAGGTTTCAAGTATTTGTTTATAACTGTTCATTAATTTGGCCAAATACATCAAATTACATCAACTTTTATAACACCCTTTAATTTATAATTTCAAATATTTGTACTTCTTATTATACCGGACAAAGAAGTGAACATTCTGTCTAATTTTCAAGTGTTTGTATATAATGGTTAAAAAGATAGGGCCATATTGGGCAAATTTCATCGAATTTAGAAACACCTTTTAATTTTTAAACTTAAATTATTTACTGGTTGTTATAGCGGTTCCTTGTAAATAACAGCTGTCTGTCTATAATGGTTAAAAGGATTGGTCACATACAAAAAATTATATCAAATATTGGAACACTCTTTAATTTGTTGTAGCGAACTAAGTTTTACAGGTTCTTTGTAAATTTAAACCGTCTGTCTACAAATGTTCAAAAGTTTTGCCAAATCCATCAAATTAAATGAACTATTGGGGCACCCTTTAATTGATAATTTTGCATATTTTTACTTGTTATTATAACGGTCATAGTAATTGACATTCTGTGTAATTTTAAAGCGTTTTACTACAACGGCTTAAAAGATAGACCAATATAGGCCAACATGCTTCACCTGTGGGGACACCCTTTAATATTTAGATTTATTTTTGTATTATCTTATGCTATTGTGTGCCATAGTAATACGCATTTTGTTTTAATTTTGGCGTCCTTTACTGTTCATAATGAATGTAAAAAACATGTTTATGGTACGGTGTCACCCTTTAACTAATAAAACTATGGACTGATTTTAGGACTGGAACATTCTAAAGCATATCCTTTTCAAAATGGATTTAGAAAAGGCTAAGTTCTGCAGATACAAACATTTAACAAAAAACAACTCCTTTTTTTGAAGTCGGTTAAAAATAAATAATAGTTTTTTTTTAAATTAATTTAGCAAAAATATTTTAAAGAGTTATAAAAGTACTAAATAATTAAGTCTGCAAATAATTTTATGAATTTAATTCTGTTATTAAATTAAATGAAATATTTATTTGCACAAATAGATATTTAAATTTACTACCAAAGTTTTGTACTTAATTAATTAATTTTGTACTAAAATTTACTGAAGAATAAGTCCTATATTAAATCTATTTTTGATAAAACTAACTCCAGTGGTTATAAATAAAATATAAAATATTTATTTAAAAAAATTATATCAAACATTTTTATTGTTTAAAAAAAAGTACTAAAAGTTATGGACTGTAATTGGTTCGATACATTATTTTCGGAATTTCAAATAAGTTAAAATTTTAAATAATAAATTAGAAATTTTAATTTAGTATTCAACTTTTTTAATCAAATATTGTACTAAAACTTACTTCCTTATTTGGCTAAGCGAGAATCACAACAAAAGTATTTGGCAGATAAGTCTTGCCCTGTATTAAAATTAACTGTAAATTTTTGATAAAGAAAACAAAAAAAAAATTTACAGCAGTCAAGTGAATTCAGTTAGTACTAAAGATTTTTTTTGCGTGAAACAGTTGGGAAGTTTTTTTAAACAATAAACATATATAAAATATCATTTTTAATTAAAAATTCAAATACAAAATTTACTACAAAAATTAAGAACTAAGTACTAAAATTAAAAAAGTAGTTGTTAAGCCTAACACAAAACTTTTAAACACGAAGTTAATACCTAATAACTTTCAAGTATTAAAGTCTAGAGCTTTAATTTACTAAAAATTATTCCTTTCTTTTGCAATATTAAGTACTAAAATATGAATATTTATTTTTGTGCCGAAACTGCAATAAGAAAACTTTCTTTGCCGTTTAATTATAAATATAAAAGAAATAAGATTAGTAAATTGCTTTTTATCTAAACTTAATATACTTAAATTTAGTACTTTTTTGCTGTACTAAATTATAGACGTAACGTAGAAACTTTGATTAGTATTTAATTTGTAGTATTTAACAAGGTACAAAAATTTTAACTGAATTGAGTACTAGATTTTAGTGCTAATTTAGTACTAAAATTTTACCTTATGCGCTTTAATGAAATAAAATACTTTATGCAATACTTTAAAGCACAACAAACATTTTTTATAAAGTTTTCGGCGTAATTACTTATAATTAAAGTTAGTACTAATTGACAGAATTTTTTTAGTACACATTTATTTTAAAGGTAATACTTCAACTTTGTTGGTAAAACTTAAATTAATTACTTAAATTGATTTAAACATTGAGCAATTTTTTTAGTACTCTGCTTTAGTACACAAATTAAACACCGATTTTTTTATACTAAACTATCAGATTTGCTATTAGAAATGTATTTAGAACTAAAATATAGCAAAAAATTAAAAATATTTATAATAAAATAATTTAGTACTTAACTGAAAGGTTAAAATTTTTTTATACTTATAAAAATATTAACCTCAAAAAGAAAGATCTTTAACCTTGGTCTGAGCGACTTGAAGACTTCTAAAAACATAATGTTAAAAGGCAAACAAAATAAAGCTGACTTTAAAATAAATTTTTTATACAAAAATTTGTTCTAAAATTCATTTTAAGTCACTTTCATTTCCTAAATCGTTTTAATACTTTTATTTTTATTAAAAAAAAAACAAGAAAAAAATTATCCAAACACCAATAATTCTTTACTTAAATGAAACTTAATTATTTTAAAAATTTTGCGTCCTTCAGTGCAACAACACCCCCAGATCTTGTAGCTCTTGATTTTGCATTGTCACCAGCAAATGGTGCGTGAACGTCAGGATCCAAAGGAAATAATTCCCTTAAATCAGGTACTTTAGTAATATTTTGCATAAAGTTTTTGTATTCCTTAGTTTCTTTAAGTTCGTGACGTCTATTGCGTACCAAGGGAATTTGTATGTGAGAAAAAGGTGACTTGGCTCTGCGTACATTAAAAGTGCGCAAAGAACAAAACTGTGGAAATGACGAATGGGCAGAAGTTGTTGGAAATTGAAAATTAAAATGTGTTTGCCAGGATTTGCCAAAATCTGTTGTGGTACTTTTTACAAAAGTATCCGCATACTCATAAGGTTTTGATGAACTCGTGCTTGTTGTTAAGTAAGTGGATGTGGAAAAAAGTAAAGGAGTTTTGGCTGTTGGAACAGCTGCAATATCCTTTGATGTTTGTATGTTATTGAGATCTTCTTTTATTTGAAGTCCTTCTTTGGTTACTTCATCCATTTGTTTTCTTTTATTTTGTGTTTCCTGCAAATCCGTTCTTAATTTATTGCCCTCCAATTCATGAAATATAAAAGAATAAATGCCATCTCTACGTTCTAATTCCATCAGTAAAAGTTCATCATCGCCTTGTAATAAATCCATTAATATGAAATTATTTAAATCAAGTTTAGCGCTAAAGATCAACTTTATTGTTTAAGAATTAATTAGAAACTGGATTCGCACTTTGTGTCGTCCACTACATGGAGTGAATGTCAGCTAATTTGTGCATCGAGTGTTTGTTTAATTGTGCATTCGTTTTAGATTTTTATTTGAAAGGGGGAATTTGTTTATTTTTATAAGAAAAAGATATGTCTTATTCAGACTAAACATAATTTATTTTAATGGATTTGTTACAGTGGTGGGCAAATAATTAGTTGTATTCGGCATAAAATATACTTTTTTGTATTATATTTGTTTTGGGACAAGCCAATTTATTTTTTTAAGGACGCAGCTATTTAATTATGCCAGTTTTGATTTGTAGGCTTCCATTTCAAAGATTAAAATTTAATCCTGCCGTTTTCGCGCTCAATATCTGTCAGTCTGTCACAGCATTCTAATTATTTCTGGAACCGTTTTAGGTAGACTATTAAAAATTTCACATAAGGTGCATAATAACAAATACTAAAAAATTAAAGGGTGTGCCGAAAGTAATGTGATATTTATAAAAATTTTTTTAACTCTGATAGGCAGACACGTCTTATTTGCACAGTGCTGCAAAAATTGCGTGCCCTATATCAACAATTAAAAATACAGGGTGTTCCAATAGTGACGTGTTTAACAAGTGCATGGTCTGGTTTTTTTTTTGTTTTAGTAAATGTATTTTTATGCATGCAATATGATAAAGTATAAAAAATTAAAATTAAAATTTAAAGGGTGTGCCGCAACTGATGTAATATTCATAAAAATATGGTTAAATTTTGAACTGTCATAAGCAGACGTGTCAAATTTGCAGAAAGTATAAAAGCAAGCAAGACAAAAAAACCTTAAAATTAACGGGTGTATCAATAGTGACGTTATTTTCATACATATGACCTTAATTTTTAATCTCGACAGGCAGAGTTTTTAAGTTTATGTGTTATTATGTCCGCTATAAAGAAAACTAAAATATAAAGGGTGTTTCGATAGTATCGTGCTTAAATATTTATTTTTTCAATCGTAAATGCTTAGAATTAACATTAAGTATGTAAAAATATATCCTTCATAAAAACTCTTTTAATTCAATTTATTGAAAAGTAAAAGGGCGTTTCCATAGAGGTCGTAAATTAAACGAAGCTTGAAATTGGTACAGAGTATATCATCTCTATAATAACGTAAACTGTCCTAGCTTTAGAACCGCAGGAGATAGACACGAGATACAATAAAAGAATAAAAAAAAAACTAATCGGTGGCATATACATAGACATGGTACGGAAGCCTTAATGTGAGAATCTATGCTAAACATGGCGGACATACTCCGCTTTGAGCTGGGTCTTAGCTGATATTCAGTATTCCAAGTTACTGCTGCAGTGCTAATCGGTATTGTTGATGCCACTGTCGCTAACATTTTTAATTAATCTTGTATAGCTGCTATATATTTTGGCACAACTGTTTGTTTATTATAATAAGTTTTTTTTTTCTTTTACAAAAACAGCAAATATTTTTGTCAAACAAAACGTTAAATAAATAAATTAATTATTAATGTTTATTTAAAAACGTGTTAAACAAAAATTATTATATAATAAATTTTTGCCTTAAACGCAGAATCAGTTGTCAAATAAAATAAAATAATTTAAAATAAACAATTATCTTTTAAGATTTAATTTCTAATTGCTACAATTTTAAATACGAGGAAAGGACCAAAAGTCTTTTTAATTACCTATTTTGCTTTAAATTTTTATATTGTTTTTGCATTATTTTTGTTTAATATAAAAGTAGAATGACTGAATGACTTTAATTCGTCTTAAGTTCAAGTTTTATTCGAAGCGTTTTTCACTGATTAATTTATTGTTTTGAATAAATATAGAAAACTAAATGAATACAGGGAAAATTGTACACGCAATTTGTGGATTTCTACTACGAGCGCAGAACAATAAATCCATAATTTTTCAAACTTTCGTTGCACAGGCAAAAACTGAAGAAATGCCAGGCGCTTAAAAAACTTTCAGGTGGACTGAACCCAATTTTTAGCCCACATAGAGCCATCCCTGGAAAGTGGATGGTATTCACATTCAAAACTTAAACTCGAATACTCCTTTGCTATCGGCCAAGCTCTTTACAAATGGCTGAATTATTTCCAAATTTATTTTGATTGTGCCCCACAGTGCTTCGTAAATATATATAATGCAACATTGTTCCCATCAAGTACCACCTGTTAAAAGACTACTGTCAAATTCCGACCAAGTATCGTCGTTAAGTATCTCTTTAACAGCTGTTTAGAATACAAAACCTCGTGTATTTTTCTTAAAATAAAAAAAGTGAATTTCGAGTGCTCATTAAATATTATTTTTGCGAAAAAAAAAACGTCAATCAAACCACGAATAGCTCGATAAATGTAATGGGGACTCTATTCCATCGATTTTAATGATAAAAAGGGTGTTTATTGACTTTCGTTGTGGTCGCACACGTACAAATGACGCTGACAGTTCTGGACGGCCAGTTGAGGTTGGTGCACCCAAAAATGTCGAATAAATCCACGAGATGCTGTTAACCGATCGAAGAGATAATGTGCGTGAGATTGTTAATGCCAGATGCATTTCATATGGCAGTGGGGTTTTGATTTTAAGTGATCAGCTGTGCACAGTTACACATGTGTGTCGTCTTGATGGCAAAAGTCTATGAATTAGGCTAAGAATTAATACGTCATCCGCCATATTGTTCGGACTTAGCCGCTAGCGACTTCTTCCTATTTCAAATCTATAGAAATGGCTCGGTGGAAAGAGATTTTGCTCCATCAAATTATTTACCAAACAAATGCCTATTTTATGGACAACAAAAATTCCTATTTTTAGGAAGGGATACAAAAGCTGGAAAAACGTTTGACTAAGTTTATTGAGTTAAAAGGAGATATATTGAAAAATAAATTTTCGTTAAAAAAAAACTGAGTTCATTAAAAAAGTCACAGACTTATTGGTCCGCCCTCGTATTTAGACAGTGCAAGTGAACGCTTAGTTTTGATTGAAAATCTATGTTTGTCCATCTAACTTTTATTTCTGGAACCGTTATAAGTAGACTTTTGAAATTTTTACAGAAGCTGTTTTACTACAGCTGCTATAACAAAAAATAATAATAAATTAAAGGGTGTTACGAAGGTAACGCTAGATAAAAAAAAATATTTTATTTTTGAAAAGTGTGTGTAAAGCTATAACTGCTTTAAAATTACATAGAAAAAATATGACTTAAAATTAAAGGGTGTTCCAATAGTACTATTTTTTGAGTAAGTTATTTAAACTTTAAACCGTTTTAAGCCGTTAATTAAAGTTTAAAAATAAGAACAAGAATAAAAATTAAATATTAAACTAAAATATAAAGGGTGTTTCTATAGTAACGTTATTTTCGTTTTAATATAGCAGGTAGAGATTTCGAACTACAACGAAGTATATACAAATATGTCCGCTATGAAGGAAAGTGTGATTAATTATTTAGAAATTAAAGGGTGTTTCCATAGAGGCCTGATTTTGACAGATGTGGCCTATTTTATGAACTGTTATAGGCAGACGCTTAAAATTTGCACAGGGTATGTATTGCTATGTTTGCTATAAGGACAAGAGAAAATAAAAAGAAGGGTGTCCCAATAGTACCGAGACTTTGATGTGTGTTGTAAATAGTAAAATAAGAAGCAGACACTTGCAATTTTCATTACCAAACATTAAAAAAGATAAAATCTAAAATAAAAAGGTGGCTCATACATGAGGGTTTGCCCTTTGTATGTGAGTCCAACTCGCAGTTATTGGATTTACTCTTGTATTACTATGAAATAATAAATTAATAATAAAAGGTATCTACTCCTTATTTCTCTGGTTCTTCAATTTTTTTACCCAATATTGATTAAAAAAAATTTTTCGTTTGTTATTTCAATGAAGCTGCAGTTTCTTTATTTTATTTAACTTTCTTAATTTAAGCTGTTGAAAAAATCATGTGATTGGATTAACTGTCGTTGTTGTTTTTTTATACACAATTTCCAGCTCATTTTAAGACTATTGAGACATATTATAATTCTCAATCAGTTGGTGAAGTTTAACTTGCCGGTAACTTAAAATTATATTTTTGTTTTATCAAAGTCAAAAGGTCAAAGTAAAAACTTCTATTGAATGTCGTAAGGGACAGGTTAACATTTTCTTGTTGTACCGCCATATTTGAAATCATAGATCCAAAAGAAACTTCTCATAAATGATTTTGGCTGATATACTACACTTTCTTCGTCTATCTTGCTTTTCACGGTTTTAGATTCTTTAGGGTTCCACGCCTAAAGGGTCAAAATGTTATTCTGTAAAATTTTTTCACTGTCTGTTCGCCTGCTACAAAAACTCTACATTTTAAATTATTATTAGGGAGGCTACTACAAAAAAAAAAAAAATAAAAGTTTAGAATTAAATGATGACCCTGTAGAAAATCTGATTTTGAGGTGGTATTACCTTTGAAACCGTGGTTGCTTGAAACCTAAAATTCATGACAGAGTGTGTTTCAGCTGTTAGATATAAAAATCAAATTAAAAGATAAAGGGTGTCCCCAGAGAAGAACAGATTTCGAGTCGTATTATCTCATAATTAGTAGACACGTAAAATGCTTAGTAATAAATAAATTTAGATTAGTGAAAAGAACTAAAGGGTGGCCCAAGCAAGGGTAAGGTACCTTCCGATTATGAAACCAGCTCGTTGTTGGTAGATTTATTTGTTTTTCAATTAAAAGTGTTCGACGACGGAAAGGAGTATGAGTTCTTTAATTTTTAAAGTTAAAATCAACCAAAAAATTGTTGTAAAACTTAAACCTAAAAGTTATTCTAAATATTTTTTGTTTTACCTTCGAAATATTCAATAAATCTATTTGTCTGTTAAGTCTTTCATTGATTAAAGATTTTTAACAATGAATATTTTTGACAAGAAATTACTAAAATTTTTTTAGTTTTCAAAAAATCTAAAGGCAGAGATTTTGTTGTTGATGATTCAGGTGGGAGTATAAAAATCATAAAGTAAATTAAATGAGAACAGATAACTAAAGCTCTGGTTGTTTGAAGTAAAATAAAAGTCTTAATTTTCACCAACAAATTATTAAAAAGGTGGGATGGATGCTGTGGTATTTAATGGTTGGTTGGCTTAACATTTCGTCCATATAGAAGGGTTTAAGTTATGGAACATTAAAACACAAACTGGTCATAAAATAAAACTAACAAAAGTGTTAAAGCTTTTATTGCAATTTTTATGAGATATAAAAAGTTAATTTTTCTTGTACATTCAGGAGTAACAAAATGTTGATTGCATTTTTTTTCATTTATTAAAACACCCCACTGCAACTAAACGGAAGAAAAAAAATTTTGCCATAAATTAATTACATTCTCTGGAAGAAAATATTCGCACATTTTTCTGTAAAATTAGTAAACATATTGATGTAACAACAACAACAACAACAACAACGGTCAAACGTCATTTCAAGGAAAGTAAGTAGAAACCAAAATGATGTTTTTGAATTCTACGAAACTTGTAACCGCAAATGAATATCAAGTGACAGCAATTTTTAAACTTTCTTTTAGTTCTACTCGTATTGGATTTAATGACTTTATAAAGAAATTCGTTCAAAATCAACTATCAATATGGCAACATCAATTGAAAAATGCAATTTACAATTAAGTAAAAATTAAACGTAACATTGAATTTGTTAGCAAAATAAGAATTAGTGAAGAACAGGTAGATGGTCAGCCCTTAAACACTCACTTACCCGCTCACTTAATCATTTAGTATTTTCAGTAATACAGAATAGAATAGAAGAAGTAAAGTTTTTACGGTTTTCATTAATTAACTGCTGAAAGCTCGACATTCTGTGCTGTTAACATTCAGTAGAGAAAACTCTATAAAACTGAACATTTACACGTTTTGTACACAAATGGCTTAAAAACATTTAGATACACAAACAAAAACATATGTAATTGCATATGCACACACACACACACACACACACAAATGTATTAAAAAAGAAAATCCACAAACAAATTATGTTTTTAAAGATGTATGTGTATTGATGGCATATACGAGGGTGGCACATAAATTATAAGATATAAAAATGAGTTATAAAAGACGTAAGATTTCTGTGGTTAAAAAATAAGTAAATTACACCTTTTTATAACCCGCACTTAGAGTTGCCAGATTAAAAATATAAGTAAAAAAAATTGTTGGAGAAGTATGTGTTGAAGAATTTTTCACCAAGAAAGCTGGCGATGGAAATCAATAGTGGTAGATCTATAGTAAATCTATTATTAAACATTATAATCTGGCAACCCTAAGTGTAGGTTATACACAGATGTAATTTATTAATTTTTTAACAGAAATCTTACGTCTTTTATAACTCTTTTAAATAAAATTATTTTTTATGTTTGTTTTTGGTTTCAAAAATTTTCATTTTCGTTTCTGTTTTAATATCGATCGTAATTTATTTTACGAACGTTGCCATATCGACCAATTTCAATAACACCACTGAAAAACTTTTTTTTTTTTTTGTTTTTGGCTGGGCGTTAAAATATTTTGACAAAATAGTATTGAAAAACAAAATTTCAGAAAGAAAATACTAGATTTTCAAAGAGATGGACTTCACTAAATGATTGAAATGTCCCTAAAATAAAATCGTTAAAAATAATTAAAACTGCAATAACATTTTTTTATTACATTAAAAAACGAAATTTAAAAAAAAAAACACAATATTTTCAGAAAGTTACATTTCACAAACGATTGAAATTTCCCTAAAATCTAAAAAAAGAAAATAATGAAAATTTAAAATAAAAAAAATTTTATTTCAGCAAAAAACGAAATTTCAGGAATTTCACTAAAAAGGAAGTTTCACCAAATCGATACAGTTTCACTAAAATTACACAAATTCCCCAAAAACCAAAAAAAAAAAAATTAAAAATGGATAAAATAATCTATTTTCGCTTAAAAGACACATTTTTATTCAAAAATTAAAAAATAAATAAATTGCTCATAAAGAACATATCGTCCGTCACATGTTGACAAATCTTAACAAGTTTTTTATACTTTTCAGAAGACATAAAAAAAATGTGATTACTCCGTTGCTAAGCCGTGTTATTGTGGGATGATGTAAAGAAAACAAATCTATTGCAATTATTTTCCTAAAAAAAACATAAAATAAATAATAACCCGTAGCCGACGATATGTGGCTGGGGTAAATCAGATTTAAATTTTTGGGAGATTTAATTTTATTTCTTTCATTTTTTTTATATATAATTTACTTGAATGGCCGCTTGATTCATTTTTACATTATAATTTATGCAAATAATAATCATGAAATTCGGAAACATAACAGCGCACAGTGGCATGAAATACAAAAAAATAGAATAAAAGTGTGGAACTTCTAAACTATTTACCCGCTTCTCATGAAACAAACTGCGATTTATAGAGAAAGTCATAATTGTATTTATCATTTACAGCTGTTGTTATGAAAAAGGTGTACAAGTTGTATATCAGTGCATAGGTAATTACCTCTACTATTCAGCTGTACTTAATTTTTTTAGTAGTTTTTCAAATAAAAAAATTTTAAAAAATACCGTTAAAAACTAAAAAAATTAAAAAGTGAAATTTTACCTTAAATATCTCTGAACACATAAAAGATATTAAATCAGGTTTGTAATCCATCAAAGACCGATATGTGCGTTACTTAAATTAGTACAAATTTTGGTAAACAGTAGAATAAAACATTATTTTTTGTATAGATAAAAAATATTCGTCTCGAAAATATTAATTTTTTCTTCAATCGCCTTCCCAGACCCCATTTATGCGCAGGATGTCTACAAAATTTGGCCAGTTACGAAAGACCAATCGTTATAGAATAGTTAATTATAAAAAGAATGAAAATCCATGTGCGATTTTTTTACTATCTGGAACATTTAGGTTTTTGTTAAAAAATTGCTCATATTCGAATAATGCTGACTGTAGGGTGTTTCACAAGAATTCCACAAAAAACACATCAGATGTATTAGTCAAGGCTTTGTCTTAGAGAAAAAGCTTAAAATATAATAAATTTATAAAAAAACGTTAAAAATTTGGTTAAAAAGCTGAAAGTACTTTTTAATCAAAATTTTACATTTTTTTAAACTTTTTATGAAATTTCAAAATAAAAAAAATTATGACCACCAACATAATAAAGTCAAAGAAAAATGTTTTTCTTCTAGTTATTTCCTGTATTATTAGCTTTCTAAATCTGTTTTTAAAATAGTTCTACGAGGGCTGCTATATATTTCTGGCCTGGCAACACTGAGTGCTGCCAAGTGCGATCTGACATTTCCATTGAAAAGTTTGTCGTTTTTAAGCATAATCGTACTCAAAACGTTTTGACGTACGACCATTTTTTTGGTGTTTACAGTGACTTGAAAAAATTAATATAGAAAAAAATGGAATTAACTCGTGAACATTTTCGTGCCATCATTTTTCACAACTTTCAACGTGGATTATCACGATAAGAGTGCACTTATGAACTTAAATCTTTGTATGGCGATGAAGCACCATCCTATAGCACTGTGAAAAATTGGTATAATGAATTAAATCGTGGCTGAAGCTCGCTCAAAGATGAATTCCGTGAAGGTCGTCCAAAAACGGCTGTTGTGCCAGAGAACATTGATGCCGTGCGTGAACTCATAATGCAAGATCGACATGCGACACACCGAGAGATAGAGACATCCTTGGAAATTTCTTCCACCAGCATACATTCGATACTGCATGAACACTTGGCCGTAAAAAAGGTTTGTTCTCGTTGGATCCCCCACAATTTGAAAGTCGCTCAAATGTGCAAAGATTGTTGCAAAGAAATATTGCAAAAATACGATTGCGGTGCTTCAAAAGACGTTTATAAGATCGTCGCAGGTGACGAATCATGGATCTATGCGTATGAGCCCGAAACGAAACAACAATCGACCGTGTGGGTTTTCAAAGACGAGCAAAATCGTTCGTGGAAGAAGCACTTCAAAGCAAATGGTCGCCTGTTTCTTCGGCAAAACTGGTCATGTGGCGACTGTTCCGCTTGACCAACGTAGGACGGTCACTTATGAGTGGTACACTACAATTTGTTTGCCTGAAGTCATCGGAGAAATTCGAAAAACCAACAAGAGAAGGCGAATCATTGTTCACGATGACAATGCGAGCTCTCACACATCGGCTCAAACTAGAGCGTTTTTGACCGGCCAAAACGTCGAATTTATGGGTCATCCGCCGTACAGCCCTGACTTGGCACCTAATGACTTCTTCTTGTTTCCGCACATCAAGAAAAAAATGCGTGGTCAACGATTTTCGTCGCCAGAAGAAGCTCTCAATCGGAGTGGAAAAAGTGCTTCGACAACTGGTTTGAGCGCATACAAAAGTGTATAAATCATGCTGGAGAATACTTTGAAAAACAATAAAACCATTTTTGATTATAAATATTCGCTTTTTCACTATTAGGCCAGAAATATATAGAGCAGCCCTCGTATCTTCTATTTAAAAAAAAAACTACAGGTGAAAAAAAATTTCAAGGTAAATATTTTGTATTTTAAATTTAAAAGTTAAATTTCTCTAAAATTATAAAAGATACCAGGAAAATTTCAAGCAAGTTTTTTCTTAATCTATCTATGTATGAAATCGTTTCACTTTTGATAAAGTTATAAGCTCTGGAACATTTTTTTTTAAAATTAGAACCAGCACTCAGGGGATGACCCCTGCTTATGAAATGCATTGTGCCAGAGCTAGGAAATTAGGTTGTGGGAAGGGGGATAGAGGGAGTAGTGCTTGTGAACATTTCATTTGAATTTTTGCACATTGAAAGTGGCAGGAAAGACCTCTACAGGGAAGTTATTGCACATACGAACTGTTCGGCTAAAAAACGAATTTTCTCTGTAATGCGTAGTGCGATTCACTGGCCAATCGATCACAAAGGCATGCGCTCTTGATGCAGAGCGCATTGCGCGTATGAAATTACGGTTTTCTGGTACAAGTTCCCTGATTTCATAAGAGCACATTTCGTAGTAGTAACGATAAAACAGTGAAACACACCCCATATTGCGTCGATGCTCCAATGAGTCAATAGAGCTGGATACCCTACTGTCATCGATGAGCTTCTTCGGTCCCTCTTGCACGCGGTCCAAAATAGTCTTGAAGCACCGGCCTATACATGAGAATTGTATTCCATTTTCGGTCTGATAGAGGTGACACAGAAGATTCTAGGTTACCTAATTTGACGCCCTGTGGTGTTACCCTGCACTGAAACAGCGTGTATGCAAATGCAATAGACGAAAAGCTTACGAACTCATCTATAAATCATGAAAATTGGGTAAATAGTTTATAATGCAATAGTACATAGCATTCAAGCACCCTTCCAGCGATTTGGATTAAAATCACAAACACTCGAAGGGCCAAATCAATAACAGGTGCAAGGAAAGTAGTACCTGCGGGATTTAATTTCTGTGATGCCAGGGAGATGTATGGCTTTGGAGATAGAGATTCTGATAATATCAGACGGGTAGCGTATTTTTAGTTTTGGAGTATCACAACAAATCTCGACAAGTTTGGTATCACACATCCAGTTTTTCTTTTGTGTAGGGTATGCTATCTTTCTGGGACAGGCAATAGCAGCGGAAGAGAGTGTAAAAAAATATAGAACTTTGTATGACTGTAGAATTTACACATAATTGTGGTAGCCATCCATCGCATCACCAGCAACGTTTTGAAAAATACTAGGCGATAGTTACCAGGTTGCGAATGAGACCAAAAGTAAAGTTTCGTCCACATTTGTCAAGAGAAGGTTTCCGTGATTCAGATTTTGGAGGACTTATATCGTGAACGATTTGTGTCTGATTAACAAAAATAGGAAATGAAATGAAATATAAATATGAGCTTCTATCTCCCTTTTAGAGTTACTCAATCAGCACACTTTAGGAAATGCGACATCGTTAGTAGCCAAAATTAATTAATGACTGGATTTATTTACGTAATTTTTTTTTAAATTCAGTCTTTGAGGGTATTCATGTGAGATTCCTTAAACTTGTTTTTTTTTTCACGTTCCCGCACTCTAAGACACAAATTTTTGGTCACGCTCGCTCACGTTTAAAAAAAGCACTTACTTTTCACACTGTTTTTCATTTCTTTAGAAGAAAGGAAATTTTTCTTTAGTTCAGCTTGCAAATATATTTATCATTTATGTAATTTCGGTCGTGTACTTCATCCATTTTTAGTTTGATATACGGTTCATTTTAAGTGATAAATTCTACTTCTGAAATTTCTCTTGAATAAACACCGTCCTATAGCCCTCGTAAATATTCATACACACAATACTAATGAAATGTTAAAGTATGTGTTGGACACATATTCATATAAATGTTTTAATATGCATTCCTATAAATGTGTGTACGTACGTGTGTGTGTATGTGTGTGTGTTAAGGTGTATTTTATACTGCCATTATTTGTGCTAACGTGCGATTTTAGCGTTAATTATGCACTTTAGTTCACCGCATTGTTATTTCATTATACGAATGTACGTTTGTATAACTTATGACTACTGTGTTCATACATGCAAACACACTAATGCATACACACATACACACGTACACACACATACAAGCAAAGAAATGTATAAATCTTTTGTAAACATAATAATTGCATTAGATGAAAAGTTTGCATGATATTTTAGCAACTGCATAATAAAAACAACTGCAACAACAACAACCAAAACTGGGAAGGACAAAAGGAAATGTTTTTTTAAGTACTCAAAGACTTTTGTATCTTTGTTTTTATAGCCTTCACCACAAAAAGTGAAAAAAGGGTAAATTTAAGTTTGTCATTCTTTTTGTTATTTCTAAAATAATCATTTCCGATCGCAGAAAAATAAAGTAAAAATAGAATAAAAATTCTTTATTCTGAGTCCTGATGCATAGCGAAGTCGATTGAGCGGTGTCCATCTGTACGTCTGTCCAAATCAACTGTTGAAATCAACTTTGCCAGAGCACTAGATGAGCTAGAGATAATTTAAATACGTCAATCGATCAGACAAAGTGTCGAAACAGTTGCTATTGAATATCAAAAAGATCGGTCCATGTTCTTCGAGTCAGTGGGCTAATACTACGCCTGTCTCTACTTCTTTTATATCATTTGGAACAATGAAGTAAATCCAATAAAAAAAAATGTATGGGACGACAGAGAATTAAATTATAAAAGAAAATTTGCGCTCGCGCATATTTTCCAATTTGTGTGCATTTGAATTTTTCATAAAAAAGTTCGATTCGTCGGATGTTCTTTAAGCCTGACAGATCTTTAAATTGTAAAAAAATAAAAAAAAAAATTAAATTATAATGAAGGCTGGACGTCCAATTTTGGGTCCTTTTTTCAACTACTGTTGGCCATATGTCACGAATAACACAAACAAAGTTTGCCTCCAATGCGTCAATTGTTGCTGGTTTATCCACATAAGTCAGTGACTTTACGTGGCCCCACATGAAATAATCGAGAGGTATAAAATCGCACGACCTTGGAAGCCAATTGACAGGTACATTACTCGAAATCCACTTATCGCCAAATTTTGATTTCAATATCTCGATGGTTGCGGTTGCCCTATGGCACGTAGCGCCATCTTGTTGAAACCACATTTCGTTTCAATCGATGTCATCTACACTTTCAAACAAAAAATCATTAATCATGGTGCGGTAACTGTCTCCATTGACCGTAACGTAAGATCCGGCCTCATATTGGAAGAAATATGGTTCGATGATGCCTCTAGCGTGTAAGCGACACCAAATGTTGAATATTTCTGGTTGCAATGGAGTCTGTAGGGTATGTTGTGGATTGGTCTCACTTCAAATGCAATTTCGTTTATTAACAAACAAGACAAGACAATGGGTCAGTTATTAACTGCTCTGGAGCCCAATTGGCGAAAGAATGACGGCTGTACACCAGGATCTTTGCGCAAAATTTTTCACATAGTGAACGGAGAGACCCCCAATTACTGCGACTGACGACGAATCGATAAATTTCCATCTTTTTCCACAATTTCATGTACAGCAGCGATATTCTCTTCAGTAGGCATATTTCTTCGACGTGTTGGTGTTATTGCATCCTCTAGAGAGTAAGTAGCGCAAAATCTATCCACAGTTCGGCGGATGGCTTGCTCAGACGGACGATTATGTGCGCCATGAAAATCGCAAAGTCGTCTATAAGTTGTTGGAATTGATGACTGATTTTCAAAGAAAACTTGCATGATTTGATAGCGTTGTTCAAGCGTGAGTCTATTCATAAATGATTTGCCAGAGTTTAATGAAAATAATAAAAAAATATTTTTCATCAAAATTTAATTTTTAAAGTTATTTTTTTTAAATCTAAAGTTTTATCGGGTATAAAAAACAGCCGATAAGACTTTTGAAAATATATTTCAGAAAATATTAAAATTTTTTAAAAATGCTCAATCCATTTTTTTTTTGATTGGAGTTACTTCACTCAACTAGATTTACATAAAAGATGAAGGGTATATAAGATTCAGCATGACCGAATTGAAGCACTCTCACTTGTTTTGCTTTAGTCTTCTTATTCATATTATAGTCTATTTGCGTGTTTTAGCGCTGCATGTTAAGGAGTCATTGAAATTTATTGTAATTTTAATTATTTTGAACTTGATTTTTTTTTTTCTTCTTATGGTTGCTGTTGTTGTTTAAAAACCCAAAAAGTGTATTTACGAAAAAACATTTCAGATTTTTGTTTTAGGAACTTGTTATTTTTTGTCTAAATTTAAATTCACACACGTTGTTCATACGAACAAACTCTTTTCATACGTCATTTACATAAGTATGCAAGCACGTGTATAAATAGTTTGAGATAAAAAAAGGATAATTATAAATTTTATAGTTTTTTGTGGTAAAACTAAGGCTTAACTATTAAAAGCAGATGCTACACTCGACAAATAAAATAAAAAAAAACTTTTTACAATTAAATGTCATCGCACTGCAGTTGTATGATTGAGATGTTTTTTAATTTAAATATGTGTTTAACATAATGTCATGGTGAAGTGTGTTTAGGAAAAACCGCATGTTAAACAAAAAGCAAAAAAAAAAAAAAAAACAATAATAACCGAAATTAGAAAGGAAAATTTTTTTGGAAAGAATTTTTTTTATTTTTTTTAATAAGTAAAATTATTTAAACAAAATCTTTATGAAAATATTATTTTTAACCAGTTGTATTTAAAACAACTTTTTTAAAAAGGCTTACGTACTTAAATCAATTAATACTTTTTTAGTTCCGTTTTTAATATTTCGTTTAAAAAGTACTTTTGCCTAAATGCTTTTGTCCTAAAAATTTTTTATACAAAATTTTATTAAATTTGTTTCCATAAAAAGTTTATTTTCTTAAATGAATTAAAAAAAAAAATATTTTGCAAACGTACCTAAAGTGCACTTTTTATTAAAAAACCCTTTCTAAAACTCCAAAGAAAAAGTACATTTATTAGGGTAACTTTTTAAGAATTTTACTTTAAAAGTACAATTCGTGAAAAGACTGTTTTTAAAAAACTGTTTTTAAGTTACTTTCTTCAAAACGAGCATTTATTAATGGTACTTTTTAAAATAGTACTTTTTTATAGAATTTTCTTTTTGGAAGGATAGATTTTAAAATGTACCTTCCCTAAAAACAGTGCTTTTAAAAATCTTCTTTTTAATTTACTTTTTTGAAAATGTACTTTAATTTATGGACACTTTTTTTAAAAAAGTACCTTTTAAACAAATATTTTTTTAAAAGTTATATTTCTGAAAATACACTTTTTTTAATATCTATTCTTTGAATAGTGTTTTTTTAATTTTCCAACGGTTTTTTTTATCAATAGTTGCCATTTTTAAATACCTTTATAAAAATTATTTTCCCAAAAGTAATAATGTACCTTCCATTAAAGTATCGTTTTTGTAAATCTCTTCGGTCCCTCCCGTTCTTGTAAACCTTTTTTTCTTTAGTTAATTTTTTGAAAAGATACTTTAATTAAAGGCAGCTTTTATAGAAGTACCTTTTCTAAAAGCATATCTTTTTTGAAAAGTACATTTTTTTAAATGTATTTTTCGTGAAAAGCCCCTTTGTAAAAAGTTTTTTGTTTTAAGATTCTTAAAGCACCCTTCATTTTACAGGAAAAATATATGAAAGTGCTATTATCAATAGTTGTTTTTTAAATACATTTACAAAAAATATTCTCACAAAAGAATTATTTTCAAAAAGTACCTTCCATGAAAGAAACGTTTTTGTAAATCTGTTTTTGTTAGGTTAATATTTTCAAAAGGTACTTTAATTAAAGCATAGTTTTTTTTTAAACCCTACATTTTTTTAAATGCATTTTTCTTCAAAAGTACTTTTTTAAAAAATTTTTCGTTTTATTATTTTAAAAGCACCGTTAATTTTATAATAGTACTTTCATCAATTGTTACGCTTTAAGAGAGTATTTTTTGAGGGGCATTTGATTTTTAAATTTTTTTATGGTTACTTTTCTGTTTATTTATTTAAAAAACATTTCTGTCTCAATGACATTTTTGGAAAACATCAATTGGTACTTTTTTAAAGTACTTTATTTAAAGTACTTTTATTTATTTTAAATGGTACTCGATTTAAAAGTTAGTTTTTAGACAATTTATTAATATGCCTTTGTAAATGGATATTTTTAAAGTGATTGTCCTAAAGATACTACTTTCAAAAAGTAGTTAATTATGGGTACTTTTTTATAATATTTATTTGAAAGGATTAATTAAAAGAAATTATTTCTAAGATTCTTATTGAAGTTCTTTAATAAGATAAGAAACGAATAAATGTAATTGTTTTGATTTTTAATTATAATATTTTTCATTGTAAAATATAATATTTAATACATTAATAAGTACCTTTTTTTAGAAATGATCTTGCAAAAGCTATTGTTTTAAAAAAATATTAATGGTGCCTTTTTAAAGAGATTTTGCAAAATGTTTGACAAGTCCTTAAACCGCTGTTTATAAGAAGTACATTTTTGAGAGTACTTTTTTACGAGGTACTTTTTTATAAAGTTGTTTGAAACGGTCTATTTATATATTTTACTTTTCTTAAAACTTACTTTTATTAAAGAAATTTTTGAAAGACTTTATTTTTTTAAAGTACTTTTTTTTTAAAGAAAAGTACTTTTTTAACACTTTATTTATTACAGGCCGATTAAACAAAAATAAGTTTTTGAGAACATTGGACAACGAATAAAAGAATGTGGCTCCTTTCTGGCTGACTATCATATCCTCGCTCACTTGTAACTATGGTTTCACTCTCGAGAAAGCTCTTCCCTTTAACGATAGAGACTGAGACTACAATAAATTTACAATAAACTAAATAAGAATTATAACCACAATGGCCCCATAATAAATGTATGAAAAAATACATTTCGAATGCAACGTTTTGTTTTTTTGCTTTAATTTATTTTGATTAGAATTCATAAATTACGAGAAAATCCTTGAACTTCATCTTAATAAAAAAAGAAAAAAATGTAAATATTGTTGAAGTAAAATTCAAAAGTCCTTGTTTTGTGTCAGGAATTTAATGCATAAACAGTTTGAGAAACAAAATTTTTTTTCTCAACAAAAAGCATTTTTTTTTTTCTTAAATCTTCACAGTTTTGGTGTGATGCGTTGCGCTTCCGTTTTCCGCTTCCCTTAAGTTGTGCATTTTCTTATGTTTTGTTTTTTTTTTTTGTTATTGCTTTTTCTCTTCTTGTTTTTTTATTATCAGTGCAATTTTCTTTGGCTCCTAAGTGCAGCAGCAGGATGTACATTTAATGCTCTGTTGCTGCAAGTAAGAAAATAAAGAAAAATGAATCACAATTTCTATTTTGTTTAAGTGTTAGAGTGTGTGTTTTAAAAGAAAAACTTTTTCGTCTTGCACTCTCATACACTCGCATATAGTTATTCATATTACGATCTTTAAAGGTACTCCAAGGTAACCTTGGGAGAATGTATCTATTGTTAAGGTTGTTTATCGTCTTTGATGCTGCTGCTGTTAGTGTCTCAGTAATATAAATATATGTGTGTGTGTGTTTGTATAATGAAAGAAAAATAGACATCCTTGTGTATACCAACTCATAGTTAAAAATATGAAAGCTTAAATTTACTCACAGTTTCAGCTACAGACACCCATACCAACTTTAAAAGTTTTGTTTTTGCTTTTTTGCATGTGCAAGTGAAAGATGTGTAATTTTGTATAATTTTGATTTTCATGGTCACATGTATGTGTGATTTATATTAAAAATTTGGTTTTTGTTTTTTAAAAACCTTAATGTAAAATTTATACCTTTAGCAAGAAATTTAAAAATGATTAAAAAGTTATTTTAAAGCAAACAAAACACAACTTCAAGTCAGTAAAACTTACAATTAATAAAAGTTGCAGTTGGCAATGTTTTTGATTAACAATTGTTAAAAAATTAAAACGAAACGAGGGTTTTCCAGGAAAAATTTTTTTTAATCATTGTGTTTTTAAAGACGTTCTGTAAAAAACTAGCAAATTTTTCTATTGTCTTTGTATAACGAAGTCATTTACCTCAATTTTTACACCATATCAATCAACATTTACTCTGTGTAAATGCTTTGATTTTACTTGTGGGTTTTCGAAACTAAGAACTTTCAAAAATAATTAATTTCTCGCGAAATTCGGGTCCCATTTAAAGAAGTTGAAAGGAAAAGTTTTTTGTTTGTGAATAAATGGACAGTGATAGCTGATCAAAAAATCCAACAATATTTTTTTAACTGAGTGAGAATTATACCAAATTGAATCAAATTTCTTTCGACAATAGATCCACTTGTATCGGACGACCTTGTCAAGAACTATGACATTTATAAGTCCGGAAACTTATAAAGGCTACAGCAGAATAAACTTTGTACTACTTTAGAGGCTGGCGGTGTGATGCCTTAAATTATGATACCTGTGTTAATAATTCGTTGACAAATCTTTAATTTTCCTCATATTTTAGAAATATTAAATCCTGCTTAACTTTAAAAAAATAGATAGCGGAAACTAATACATAAACAACTATTGCATTAACAAATTTTGTAACAATTTTTAATTTACCGGTGTTGTCGTTGTAACGGTTCTGGTATTGAATTAAAACGACTTTTTTGTAAACTAAACCTTTGTTTTGTCTTTTGTTTATAGATCTTGTCGAACAAGATTTAAAATACAGTTTATAAAGTGTTATCAGGGCAAAGAGTATTTCTGGATCTTATCAAAAATTTGAAAAGGTGAAATATAATGTGTGACAATTTGTTACACACACATGATCTTGCGCTTAGTTGCTTAGTCGGACCAATAAAACGTTTTTGCCGGAATCAACTAAACTAGAGCTTCGTAAGGATACAGTCTTTTTCGGCCAGTATTTTTTTTAACGATAAAATTTTATAATTAAACTAAAGCAGGTGTAGACACTATAGATCAGTTGGTGGTTCATTATCCGGTAAAAAGAAAAACCAATCTTTGGCCTTATGCATTGCTTTGCATATCATGGGTTAATGCTTACGTCTTATGGCAAGAAATGAACAACGGTTGGAGTAAAGGAATGGCATTAGTAAAGCCAGGCATTCAACAGTGATATTGTTTACCCAGGTAAAATTTTGCAACAAATTTATAGTACAGCCTACGTCAGTCAAGCGAACATTCTTCTACGTCATCAAGTGTTAAAAAAGAAGATTTACTTCGGGTTTTCGATAATAACTTTGCCTGAAAAATTATAGAAAAGCTTATTTGACTTGTACATGTTGCCAAAAAATCTAAAAGTGGACAGCATAAAATAGCTTATTTTGTATGCGCTAATTGCAATAAGAAATTTTATTTTTCGTTGCCTTTATTATTATACAAAGGTAAATTACGCTGATAACATATAGCCGATTTAATATAGTGGAAGATTTAAGTTTTATTAATTTTTTATTGAACTGTACTAAGTAAAAGTATCTTAAATTATTAGCAAATCAGTATATTTAATACATGGGTGAATTTTTACCCGAATAATTATAAGGTAACTCTGTTTAAAGAACGTGTGAGATTTTTTTTTACATAAAAATGCCATTAGCTTTTAATACCCATTTTTTTAATACCCATTTTGATATCTTAAAAATTATGACGCAAAATCGTACTTTTTCGATGAAAAGTTCAGAGGCCCATAGCTCGGGAAATACTGGCGAGAGACAATTTCTTCACTTAATGTTTTTTTTTTCTTACATTTTAATTCTCTATCGCCCAATTCATTTGTTTTTTTTTTTTTCTTTTTTAATGGAGTTACTTTATTGTTCTAAATGATATGGCGAACTTAGAGGCAGACGTAGTATTTTACCGCTGCCTCGAAGGACATCGACAAGATCTTGCTGACCTTCAGTAGCAAAATTATCGAAAGTATGTAAGTATGTCTGATTGGTTGATATTTAAATTTTCTATTGCTCATCTAGTCCAAAGTTGATTTCAATACTAACAAGGGCGGACAGACAGACATCGCTCAAGCGACTTCGCTATGCATAAGGACACAGAATATATACTTTATGGGGTCGAAAATGGATATTGTAGATATGACAAACGGAATGAAAAACTAAGATGTTCCTTTTTTCCACCTGTAGTGAAGGGTATAAAAATAATACTTTTAAAAGCTGAAAGTCAAAATAAAAAATTAACAATTAATAATTTTATGTTCTTAAAGTTCACCTTTCGTGAAAAGTTTATTTTTTTGAATGCTTTTGAATAGCACCCTTTATTTAAAAAGAAATATTTTAAAGGGTACTTTTCAATGGTTACTTTGTTAAAGGTACTTTTTAGGGGCTTTTGTTTAAAATTTTTTACGGCACTTAAATTAAGTTTTACTTCTTCTGATTTAGTATTTTAGAAAAAAAAAATTTTTGTCAAGGTACTTTTAAGAAACATCAATAGGTACTTTTTAAAACAGTCATTTTTTTTAAAGGTACTTGATTAAAAATGATTTTTTTTTATTAGAGGCTCTGTATTAAGTTGCCTTTTTAAGTCATTCTTTAAGGACACTGCTTTCAAAAAGTACCTGTAAAAAGGTACTTCTTTGATTGATATAATTAAAAAGTTATTTTTAAAGGTACTTTTTGAAGCGCTACTTTTGTATAAAATTAAAGTTAATATTTTTCAGTATGCCTGATTTTAATATTATTTTTTTAAGTAAAAAAAATTTTCTTAGAAGGTACTTTTTTAAACACCATTAAGTACTATTTTTAAAGTACATTTTTAATAAGCTCTTTTTAAGGGCTCTTTTTTATTAGAAGTTCTTAAAAATCGTTTTTAGATTTTTAAGCTTGATTTGGACAAAAAGTACTTTTTTAAGGTACTTTTTAATTTTTTCCAACTTGGATTGAAGAAAACAATTTTAAAAGTCACTTTACAAGAACCCTTTTAAAAAATAAAAGATAAAAGCTTAACCATGTCGAAAGAGATAATAAAGTGTTTTATTCTTGGTTTTTCTACTCCTTTTCCCGCACATTAAACAGCGTTAAAAATCGTCAAAATCTGCTTAAATATACAAAAGTAACAAAAAGTATATTTTTCTAGCGTCTTGTTTCATGAGGTTGTGAAACCAGTCGCCATCTGTTATACCATCTGTGTTTTTTTAAATTTCAGATCTGACTATAGATTAGAAATTGCTTATCTATTGGCATTTTGGATATTGAAAAAATTTAAAATAATATTTTTTAATTTTAAAAAACCACAAACAAAGACCCATTGTGCAAATTAGTTTAGAAAGGAACATTCGAATGTAAAAAAAATTTTAATAAAATATTTTGTTGTCAAATATTTGAGACTGTCACTAAAACTAATTGAGTGAATTTGTACCAAATAATTGACACTGTAGTGCTCCTTTCTGTAATTTTTTATGAAATTTATACGATATAAAAAAAAAAACGAAAAATAAATCTAAAGCAAATGAAAGGTGAAAGCTTAAGTAACTTTCAAGCCACTCAATCACAGTTGTGTTGTAATGCTGATTTCTAATGATTATTTTGGTTTTCTTTTATTTTATCTTGTTGTTTTATCGCCCCATATTTCATAAAAGAAAAGAAAAATGTTGTTAAGAGATTTGTGGTTTTGTTGTTGTAACAACGATGTTTAATGGTTTTAAGTTAAACTTTGTTATTCTTATGCTTGTGTTAATGGTTGTTGGTTTTTCATTACAACACATCAACAACATTATCTTTAAAATTAATACCAACAAAACACTAACTAACTAACGCACACACTCAAATGCCACTTACATTTGCTCTTACACAACACATTTACTTTACTTTATGCACTAATAATGAAGTTTTTTCTATAAGATTTGTTTGTTTAGATTTCTTCTACAGGAAACGGAAGTTTTACAAACATGAAAACACACATAAACACACACACATGCACACACAGTTTTTTAAATACTGTATGCTTTTACGATAACATTTGATTAGTTGTAATGATGTCAAAAGTTGAAGATGTGTATAAAGTTCGTACATGATGTTTTCTTGTCTTGTGTTGTATTTAATTTTTATTCAAAAAAAAAAAATATTTTAATAACTTTAATATTGTTTCTGTGTTTTAGATTTAAAATAAAAGTTTATTTGAGTTCAACATAGAAATAAAATCGTAATATGATAACATTCCAAAAGCCATTAAAACTTGTGTTATTATTTCCGTTTAAATTTTAAGTGTTAAACATAAGTTTTCAATTACAAATAAAAACATATTTTTTTAAGTGTATTTTTAAAGAGAAAGTTTCCTAAAACAATTTAGAAATGAGAATATTATGTTTGCGATCGTTAAACTCAGTTATTTCGAAGCCAATTAAGAAAAAAGTTAAATGACTACAGATTGGTTCTATTTAAAAAGATCACAATCTTAAATATTACAAGGTGTCTCCTTACAATACAAATTTTTCCTTATATGTTTAATCATAAAAGGCACTCACATAACTTTTAAAAATATTGTCAGTATCAGTCTAACATCCAATGAGAGAAATAAGAAAAAAAATAAGATTAAAAACTAGAGGGTGTCCCCATTAAATAAACATTATTTTTGTATGTCAATTGAACCGTTAAGAACACTCACAAAATTTTTTTAGAAAGTTGATATCACTACGTCAGCCAATAACTGAAAGAAATAAAAATAATATCCTTATAAACTAAAGGGTGTCCCCATAAAATACAAAGTATTTTTGTATGTCTATTAAACCGTAAAGGACACTAACGAAAATTTTAAAAAAGTTGATATAACTACGTCACCCAATAACCGAAAAAAATAAAAATAACATATTAAAAATTAAAGGGTGTCCACATAGGTGTCGTAGTAGAACTTATCTATCGTGTTTTTAATTTTTGGATTTCAAGTACTAGAAAAATACTAGAGTGTGCAATTTTATGACTGCTATAACAACAGGGATAAAATGTGTAATTAAAGGGTGTCCCCATTGGTGATGTTATTTAATATAAAAAGCCTTAAATTTTGATACTGTGTAAGCCGGCAGTTGAAATTTAAACAGAACAAGTGTTGTTAATAACTGAAAGTAATAAAAATAATATCTTTAAAAATTAAAGGGTGTCCACATAGGTGACGTAAATGAACTTATCTATCGTTATTTTTTTAATTTTTGGATTTCAAGTACTAGAAAAATACTAGGGTGTGCAATTTTATGACAACTATGGTAATAGGAATAAAATATGAAATTAAAGGGTGTTCCCATAGGTGATAGTTTCTGATATATAAAGCCTTATCTTTTGACACTGTATAAACAGGCAGTTGAAATTTAAACAGAACAAGTATTATTAATAACTAAAAGTAATAAAAATAATATCTTTAAAAACTAAAGGGTGTTCCCACAAAATACACATTATTTTCGTAGGTCTATTAAACCATAAAAGACTCTCAAAAATTTTTTTGGTTGTTGGTATCACTATGGCACCTAGTAACTGAAAATAATAAAAAAAATTTCTTTAAAAATTAAAGGGTGTCCACATAGGTAACGTATTTTAACTTTTATATCGGTATTTTTTTATTTTTTGAAGTTCAAGTAATGGAAATCTTTTAGAATGTATGATTCTATGGCTGCTATAACAACAGGGTTAAATTTTAAATTAAAGGGTGTACCATTAAATTATTTTATTTGATATATAAAGCTTTATATTTTAATATTGTATAGACAGGCAGTTGAAATTTACACAGAAGGCATATTGTAAAGTCTGCTAAAAAAATAAAAAATAAAAATGTAGAGGGTGCCCCATAGTTGGTGTAATTTAATATAAATATGTATATAACCTTATCATTTTAACTGTTATAAATAGAAAATTTATATAAAAAAATAATATGTTGTAATAAGGCCACAATTCAGAGTATTAAAGCACTAAAGGGTGTCCACATGGCTGCCGTAGTTTGATTCTCTCTCTTTTGAATCGTTACAGCCTAAAGCTTGAAAATAACATAAAATGTGTATTTTTATGTGTGCTGTAGCAAGAAGTATAAATATTTTAAAGGAGAGATTAAAGGGTGTCCTCATAGGTATTGCAATGTAATGCATTTTATATTAACTGTTTTCATTAAAGACTTAAATTTAAGAAACTGAAAGCGTTTCATTTTTCAATGTTGCAAATTATTTGAAAACTTACAAAATGAAGCAGAAAATAATTTTACTAGAATTAAAAATTTTTGCCTTACGAGGGCCTGATGGGAAAAACCTGCTGTACATGTCACTGATTTCATCTTTAACATATAAAGCAATCACTCAAATTGATTTAATGTATTCGATTGCCAAAAAATCACATGCCTTCAAAATTAATCTTCATATATTTTCAAATGTTAAACTCAATGCTCCATGTGATTGAGAAATAAGTTTTAAAATTTCCTATTTTTCGATTGAGTTATCAAAATATTTATTTAACTTTAACATCGCTCCCCCTCACCTCCTCATTATTCCCAAATTTGAAAATGTTTTTGATTTAATTATTGCCACATGGCAAAATATTTATTTTTGCAATGATTGATAGTTTTGTGTTGAGGTTGAAAAACATGATGTTTAAAATTTAATAAAAAATTTTGTTCATAACACACATACACATTTACACACATACATTTATATATATATATATTGCAAAACGGAAATCTGTACATTTGGTCAGTTGTTTAATAGACCTTTTGTGTAACCGAATTATAATTTAATTAAAATACACATTAAATTTAATCCCCGACAGCAGGGAGAGAGAGACCTTTCATGAGCCCAAACTAAGCCTATTTATCTACACACTGCAACACTACTAACACTTAGAATTGACTTCTACATATGCACATATACATTCTCATAAACAAGCACTTTCAAATATAAGTGTGTTTGTGTTAGTGTGTGGGTGCAATGGCAAATAATAATTATTATATCCGTACAAATATAAGCACTACATACTTGTCGTTAGGTAACACAGTCATCAAGGTTTCCGGTTAAATTCAAAAAAGAAGAAAAGAACAACAATATGAGACAGTGGTAAAAAGGGAAAAAGTTGTTTTTAAATATTTAATTTAGTATGATTTTTTAATTGTAAATAATGAATATTATTGTTGGAAATGAATTAGTGCTTTTCAGTTAGACTTAAGTTCGTCAAGAACAGCCATCTTTTTTATTGGATTAAAAATTTTTTTTAATAAAATTAAATATTTCGTGTCTTTATTAAAAAAAAAAAAAAAACAATTGTAAATCGACAAATATACGATAACTACCTTTTAAATAGAATCGAAGATAGTGGATTTCTTTTCGCTAGTTTTAACAAAAAATCACTATAATGCTTTAAACACATTCGCCATAGCAGGCTACACGAACACACTACTGCAAATGTTGCTAGCTACATTTTCAGTCATACGGCCGGCTACATAACTCTTTTGAACGCAGCAGCTACATAATAAACATATGATTTTATTTAATTCAGTGATGTCAATTTAATATTTTTTAGCGTTTTTTAAAAATACAGTTCTGGTTTATGATTTAATAAATGCTTAGATTATTGTGTAAGAAGCGATTAGAAGACTAAAACAATATTATTTATATTATTTATCAGCACATCGTTATTTCGTTTGGCTTGTCTTTAAAATTAAAAACATATTGAAGTGTTTCTCAGAAGCAGTTATTAGTATTGTCACGAAGTTACTTGTCCACTGCAATAAAAAATTCTAAAAACAACAAAATGTTGAAAGCTATACAGTTCTATGACATCTACCAAAAACAAAACCGTGTTTAAAATTAACAGCTGTCCTTCTAAGAAACCCACTTTTAAACATGGAAAAATTTAAATTATCACAAGTAAAAGTTTTAAAAACACATCTAAAAAGGAATGGTAATTTCATATTGTTTGTTTCTTCTTTCGAAATAAGAGATTTTTAAGCACTTATTGATTTACTTAATTTATAGTGTTGACATCACTTAATTGTTTATTGTCGTCAACAAAAATAGAAATTAGTTTAATTCATGGCGAAATAATTATTAGGTGGTCTTAGTGGCGATTTCGTTCATTTTCGCCGTCGTAGAGCATCACGTTGATGTCAAAAATAGCTGACTAAATCCTCATTTACACAAGGAAATTTTACTTTGACAAAGTTTTGTTAATTTTCTTTTAAACTTTGTTTTTTTTTACATTTTCAAATTATTTGAAAATTTTTTACTGTTGAATTTTTTTTTAAATTTTGACAACAACCTGGGCTATTAAGACCACCTGGTAAATTGTTTTGCCATGGTTTAATACGACTGCAGCGGCAAGTCAGCCTAGACAACAACCTTTCGCCTTATTGCCTTGCTGCCATCAAAATAATCATTCTCAGTCGGTAGTTACTGTGGTGAATTTGTTTAATGCTAAAAAAAGAATCTACGCCTAACTAAAAATAGTAATTTATTATTCAAATTTTACATTTTAAATAAACAAATTTTTAAAAAGCAAAAGTTCAAAAACCAAAGTTCCTTTGGAGAGAGTGTATCACCCAGTTCACACACGTCAAGTTTTCTTGCAACAATTCTGAATTTTGTGGCTGAGAAAACTAGAAATAAAATTATTATGCACTCCTTTCTCTTCCACAAAATTCAGTATTGCTGCAAGAAAACTTGACGTGTGTGAACTGTGCGTATCCAACATACCGTAAGTTATAAAAACAACATCACAAAAAGCAAAAAGATTTTAGCTTTAGTCAGATTTTGGAGTGTGAAAAAAAATAGTTTATAGATGTCAAAAGTTTTTTAACTGAAACAAGTTAAAGTGCTATATTCGGCTATAACGAATCTTATATACCCTTCACCATCTATGTAATTATTGTTTCGTGAAGTAACTCCAATCGAAAAAACAAACAATGAGGAGACAAAAAATCAAAAAAAGAAAAAAAAAAAAAAACAAAAATTTTGTATTGTAAATAATTATAAATTTTCACTGGCTCCTAGTGGCTTAGGCATTTTTAAAAATTTTAGGCATTTTCTAGAAAATCTCTTCAAAAGCCTTTTAATAATACCTATACTGATCTCTTAAAAAATATGGCGCACAGTGGTACTTTTTAATGAAAAGTTCAAAGCCCATAACTCTAAAAATATCGGCGAGTGCAAATTGCTTAACTTGAAATTTTTTTTAATATTTTTTAATTCCCTATCGCCTCCTTTTTTTTAACGAAGTTACTTCATTTAATTAGATTTGTTCCGAATGATTTGAAAAATTAAAGGCAAGCGTGAAGTTTTGCCCGCTGCCTCGAAGACCATGGACCAATCTTGCTGTTTTTCAATAGCACCTCTTTCGACACTATGTATAACCGATTGGCGTATTTAAATTTTTTCTAGTTCACTAGTGCCTTGGCAAAGTAGATTTCAACACTAACACGGGCAACCGGACATCGATTAATCGACTTTGCTTTGCATGAGGGCTCAGAGTATTTATACTTCATGGGATCGGAAATGGATATTGTAAGAATTACCAACAGAATGACAAACTTAAATATCCCTTTTTACCATCTGTAGTAAAGGGTATAAAAAAAAGAGCAAGAAACTGCTTGGAGGAACAAAAAAATCTAGCAAAATTGCATTTTTAATAAATACTTAGAACAATAATATTAAGGAGTATTTTAACCTGGTCGAAGGCTTAAATCGGCCTTATTTATCTCTTACTTGTTCCACTATTAATAGGTACAATCTTTAAAACCAATGGAAAAATTGTATGCTACAATCCACTGTATAAAACTCAGGAAAAGCAAATTGCAATTTTTGAAAGCATTTCTATATAAGTTCTCTTGCCCTCCCTAGTTTTAATTACAGCTGTTTCCGGCTGACTAGTGACTTTATATTATTTTTACTTTTTTTTATTTTAAATGAAAAACTTAAACAAACTGTAAAATTAGTTTTTAAACTACACAAATATTTAATATGCTATTGTATGTGTTTGTGTGTGTGTGTGTATGTGTATGTGGGCATATAGTTTTCGCGTACACATTAAAACATTTATGACTTCCTTATTTTAAATGTATCTACAACTGTAACTAAAAAATATTTATAATATTTTCCCTAAAGAAATTATTTTCTGTTGCTCAAAAAATTAACGAAAAACAAAAAAAGCAGAAATTACAACAAACATAAACATTTAAAAATTGCTTAATATTTCACACACCGGAAACAAAATGTTAGTAAACTTTTTTTTATTATTATGTTCGTCAGTTTTTTTTTTTGGAGGTCTTGAAAAAAAATTGTAATTTTATGCTGTAGAGTGAGTTTATTAGAGGCCAAAAAATAAAACAAGACTGTATTGGCTGAAAGAAATATTTAATACATATTTTTTGATTTGAAAAATCATTTGTCAAAGTTCCATAAAAAATATAAGTCCCTGCTAAAGTTTTAAATTTTAAAGTTCCTAACAAAATTTACAATAATTTGAAAAAGGGAACTTTAAACAGGTCCTTAAACCAATGTACTTTCAACTACAAAAAACAGATTTTATAAATTTCACTGTTCACAAAAATTTTTTTTTAAGAACCTCAAAACTCCCTTAAAAAAAGATAAACTTAAAAAACTTCCTCTTCAAAAAAATATAATAATAATAAAATATCACTTTAACAAATGTCTTTAAAGCAGGTTTCATTTAATACAGAAGAAGTAAGAAGTACCTTTTAAATACATTTTGTTTTTAAAGCTAAAAAATAATTTAAAAAAAACTAAATAAAAAAGTACCAAGTAAAAACTACTTTTGTTGAGAAAACGATATGCAAACAGGTGGTGTTAAAGAGGTTTGTTTTTACAAACATCTCTAATAAAGTACGTTTTACATTAAAGCTTTAAAAAATAACTTTTTAAAAAAGTACTTTTTAGAAAGTACAATTTAAACAATTTAAAAACATATTTTAAAGTTTTTACATATTTTAAAAATAACGAGCGAAAAAGAAATTTAGTAAGTTAAAAAATTAAAACTAAAATTTAGTAAATTCTAAGTTCTTATGCATAGCGAAGTTTATTGGGCGATGTCCACCTGTCCGTCCGTGTTAGTGTTATAATAAATTTTGCCTAGGCTCTAGATTAGCTAGAGAAGATTTAAATATGCCAATCGATCAAACTTTGCCTCGCTACTTTTGCTGTTGAAAGTCTCGGTACATGTCCTTTGAGACCGTGGATAAAACACCAGGCCTGTCTTTACGTTTTCCATATCATTTGGAAAAATGAAGAAATTTGAATCAAAAGACACAAACATGTGAAACCATAGAGAATTAATATATAAAAAAAAAAACATTAAGTAAAAAAATTGGCGCTCGCCTATATTTTCCGAGTTACGGGCCTTTGAAATTTTTTAAAGTACCAGCATGAGTATCATTTAATACATTTTGAAGAGATCTTTCAGGAAATACTAAAATTTAAAATAAAAATGCTTGACCCATTGAAAGTCGATAATATTTTTATGTAAAATAATATTTCGTACTTAATGTTTTTTATATTTTTTAATTCTCTGTCACAACAATATTTTTCCTTACGATTTACATATATAATAAATGAATACCTACTCGTAGTACTGCTTCCATTGATATAAAAATTGAAGCTTTTTGAAAAAACTTTTTTTTTTATTATAAATTACGAATTATATGTTTAAAATTATCGTTTTTTGTTCTCATAACAATCATAGCGTCTGTAAATAGGAGCGAAGTGTGAGAGAGTCTCGATTAGATCGGTTTCAAATAGTACGGAAAAATGGTGAAACCAATTAGATATTTTTAAACTTTTTTACATTTAAAATAAGTACTTTGTAAGGAAGGTAATACACTTTAAAAAAGGTACCTATAGATACAAGCATCTCTTTTTTTTTTTAACAAACAATTAAAAAAACAAATTTAAAAAAAAAAAAAACATTTCAAAAAATGCCATTAAAAAATGCATTCAAAATGAGTACTTTAAAAAAAGTACTTGTTTACAAAATAACCTTTCAACAAATTATCTTTTAACTAAAGATTCGTTAAGCAAGACATTTAATAAATTGATATTGAAGCTTTAACCAGCATTCTTTTTAAATACGTAATTTTGAAATGGTCGATTAAAAAAAGTCCTACGAAATATGTATTTTCCTTTAGTACCTTTAAAAAGAGACATTCAAAATAAAGTTCATATAGAATTAAGCAAATAACATTTTTAAAGTTTCTTTTTTAAAGAAATCTTTTTTAAAGTACTTTTGAGAAAAGTACTTTCAAATAAAGTACTTTGTTAAAAAAGTACTCTTACGAAAAAGTACTTTGTTAAAAAATATCTTTAATTTCTAATTACTCAAGCAATTGAAAAAATTTCAATTTAAAATTTTTGAAAAACATAATTTAAATAATTTTGTTTCCTGTTTTCTGGAGATGCCACCGAACGGTGTGGTGAAATTTTAAAAAATAAAAAATAATATACAATAAAAAATAAAAATTAATATACAATATTTAATGCTTAAGTAGTTAGAAAATAAAATTTATTATAAAGATAAAAAAAGTTCCTTATTTTTTAAAAAATTACTTACACTCATGTACATGTATTTTTCTTTAGTACCTTTAAATAGAGATATTTGTAATAAATTTCACATAGAATTAAACAAATAAGTTTTTTGAGTTGATCTTTTTAAATTACTTTTAAAAAAGTACTTTCAAAAAAAGTACTTTGTTAAAAAGTACCTTATTTAAAAATTTACCTTTTGAGTAACTTGTAGCAACTGTTGAAAATAAATTTTCAATAAAATTTTATTTACATAAATCTTTCTTTGAGCCTGTATCAAATATGCATAACACTCCATATTCATTCCTCTGTCTGTCTGTCCATGCATAATTCTATGAATATGTGTAAGTTAAACAATGCAGTTAATCGCCTTTAGCAAATAATATTTACACTTTCATTGTTTATTTTCACTTTTTGTTTTATTCATGTTTTAAATTTATTTTTCAATATTTTGTTAAAGGACAATTTGCTAGAAAGGATGTGTACTGGAATTTTTTTAAACCCAGTGTTTGTGTGCTTATTTTTCTTTAAGCTGGAAATCTGTTACATTTATAGCAATAAAATAAAAAATTGTGTTTAATGGCAACGTAATTACTAATAAACCAAAGTTATTTAATTTTAACAGTTTGTTTGCCTTTTAGTTCAGCTGCTGGCATGCTGCTGCTGCTGCTGATAATGCTACTGCTGTTGTAGTTGTGGTTTTTTTATTTTAAGTGGCAAATTAAAATTTATGCATGAATTCTAGCTTTAACTGGTCTCCTCTTAATAGTTCGCGACTAGTAATTTTCTGCATACTTTGTGATGACTTGTGTTGGAACTCGAAACTTTTTAAAAAGGCTTTGGGGAGTTGCTTTTTACGTATATTTTTTTTATGTGTTTGTGTTGGTGTTAATAAGTATTTAAGGAAAGAAATGAATGGTTTAATAATTGCTGTGATAATTATGATTTAAATTTACTCAGAAGCACAAAAAGATTTTATGCAAAATTTGGTGTTCTTAACACTAGAGAAAATTTTATACTGAGGTGACAGGACATATAGGCCTGTGATAAAAACATCTCAGTGATTATTATTTTTGGGTTAATTGTAAAATAAAGGTGATAATTACTTAAAGGATTTATTTTTACTATTTTAAATGTTATTTGTTGTTTTTATTGCCCAACAGAATTAGATAGCAAAATTAAGTCTCGAGAATTTTGATTAACAAAAATAAACAATGGCAACACTTAACATATCTGTAGCAACAAAAGTTTATAAGTCTATTAAAAATATTGGATTGCATTTCACTTTCACCATTATAAAGAGAAAGAAGATTGTTGTGAAACAAAAAAAAAAAATTATGAGCCTTGAATTCAAATCCCATCAATGCCATTAATACAGAAAAAAAATTTGTTGTTGAGTAGCCGCGAAGTGTAAGTTGTTTAAAAGGCAATAAATAGAAAAGAGTTATTAAAATCTCCCTTAATTCTTAACAATGACAATGAGCGCCAGATGCGTTTTAATTATTTAAAGAAAGTGGTTGGTTAAGCAGAAAAGAGATTTTAAATTCGAGTCGCTACGGAGCCATAGCGTACTGTGATCTAGATGGTTGCTTGGTACATATTTGCTAAACAAGACGTTCAAAAGTGGCAGTATTACTGGCCTTGAACACTGCTTTTACGTGGATCACGGCGTAAAGTTGTAAAAGCAAATATTTACCGAATAAAAGAGTGTGGAAACAAATGTAGTCAGAATAGAAAGAAACGAAAAAATAAAAAAAAATTAGGTGTCACAAAAAAAAAAAAAATGAAAGCTAACGTTCAAAAAATTAAAGAAAAAACGTAAAAATCTTGAAATGTCTTTTTAACTCTCAATTTGTTAAAAATAAATACAAGAAATTTTAAAAAAAAATAAATAATAAGCTGACCTAAATAACCTTAAAAAAATAAGACGCCACATAAAATGAGTGGTATTCTTGTTCTGTTCACTATAGTTCAAAATCGATTAGGAAAAAAAGGAAACGACAAGTGCTGATCCACATATTATACAGCTGAGTATGGAGCAATAAGGCTCCTCTTGATTGTTTATAAAAAAACAAAAAACTGGTCATTTTTAAAATCCCTTTCGTTTCACAGTGATAAGTAAAAAATATTGAAGAGCATATCGATCACCCATTAAGCACTGCCAAGCGACAATTAATAACTTTCTTTATTTACTCAGAGTCGTGCATAAGATGAGGTGATTTTTTTCGTCCTTATTTTGTTGCCAGAAACGCTATTGTGTGTTAACTTTCAGCGCAGCTTTGAAATATTGTCTTGATTCTCAGTTTAGTGTGATGATAGCTGATAGCAGTGTGCCATGTTCTGCCACTGCAAGTTAGGCTGCATCCATGATATCAACATCCATTTCCAGACGGATTCCATCACTTATGAAGATAATACTTATGAAGACCTCTATGTATTTGTCTTCCGGAAACTATTCAGGTTTAAAAAGTTCACCTTTTCAACAGTGATCACCTAAAGCTACCACTGTTCTACAGGACATCCCCTATTTCGTTTTTCATCCATTCGTTTTCCATCCATTCGTTTCAGTTTTCATCTATATAAAAGTTACCACATTTATAGAGAAACATACTTTAAGATTCAGGGTACATTCTAGCATCAACCTTTTCCAGTACAAATGGTAAATTTTCAGCAAACAATTGAATATCTCTACTTGTTAATCGAGGCCTTATTTCTCTAAAGATTCATAGCAATTCGGTTTACAAATAATTAGAAATCCTTTCTCTGCTTATGCTTCTCATTAACATTTAAGTCTTTCTATTTTCTTTTTGTATGAATTCCAGAATAATTTTATGATCGATAATGGGATCCCAAGTGATGACAAATGGGGAAGCTAATTACACGAAAAGCCAAAAATAATTACTAATTCTTTTCAAATTTAAATCTTTTAAGTATTTTAAAAATTTTATATATTTTTTGGGTTTTTTTTCATTTACTTTTTTAATATGAAAAAAGTTTTATATATTTTGTAAACTTTACATAATTGTTGTTAAATTTGTTAAATAATCTTCTTCTAGTTTTCTGTAAAGTTTTCATTTCATTTATTATTTGGACAAACTAAATTTAAATCTTAAAACTTAATCACAGAGTAAAAGTGCTGCATTAGCAAAAATCCTTTTCTTTGAGTTTTAGTTTTAAATAATAAATTTTCATTTATTTATTTATTTTATTTTAAGTTACTAAAAATATTGCATTCATACAAACACTTGTATACATACGCACTCTGTCTCTCTCTCTCTCTCTCTTTCTCTTACGCTGTCACTCATAAATTCATAAAAACTTAATGTTAAATTTGTGTTTTGTTTTTTATTGCTGTTGTCAAATATTTACCAGATATTTTGTCATGTTGAATATGAAGTTGGTAGTTTGTTAGTCATTTACATCTGTACAAATTTGTATTGTAATAAAAAAAATTGTAAAATAATACAACCAAATATATTAGGGCGCTATAGATTTGTTGGAAAAAATGTTCTTTTAAAGGCGAAAGGGACACAATTCCTTAAAAATGAAATTTATTAAATATTTTCTATATAAATTAATTTCTTTGACTTATGCATCTTTTGATAATTATATTTATGTTAAAAGAAACTCGTGCATAAAAAATTGCATAACATTTCACGTTTAAGGTTTAACTTACTAAGGAATTCTTCAAAATCAATAAAATAATAAATCTTTAAAAAGAATGGAATAACTCTAGTTGGAAACGCACATGAAGGTCTTCTTCATAAAATATTAATACGTTTTTTTTTTGCATCTTTCGAACATCAATTGTAATTTTTTGTGACAACTTATTTATTTTTAATTTTTCTCTTTCTTTCTCCATAGATCTGGTTAGATTTGTTTGCGCACTCTTTTGCTTGATAAATGTTTTCAATGTTTAAAGCCAGTGATACTCCCACTTTTTAATGTCGTTTATAGCTAACATGTGCTCTGAACCCAAGATTTTATCTAGATTGCAATGGGCTATAGCTTCGAACTTAAAATCTTCTTTCTGCTGTGCCAACCACGCTCTCCAAATAATTCAAACACATCTGCCACACACTGTTAATTTTACGAATTCAGGGAAATTTTTGTTACTTTCTTGTATTTATTACCTTTTTATCGACTTACATTTTGCGGCTACTCATCAATAAATATTTTTCTCTATGTTCAAAACACTGTTGGGATTTGAACTCAAGACTCATATTTTTTTTTTTTATTTTACAACAGGCGGCCATCGCATCACACACTCTTCTACTTATTGCCGTTTAAGTGACTTACATTTTGCGGCTACTCAACAACAAATATTTTTTTCTATATTCATAACACTGATGGGATTTGAACTCAAGACTCATATTTTTTTTTATTTTTATTTTACAACAGGCGGCCATCGCATCACACACTCTTCTACTTATTGCCGTTTGAGCAACGTAAATCTTGCGGCTATACAACAACAAATATTTTTCTCCATATTTATGACGCTGATGGGATTTGAACTAATGACTCAAAATTTTTTTTATTTTACAACAGGCGGCCATCACATCACACTCTCTTCTACTTATTGCCTTTTTAACGACGTAAATCTTGCGGCTATTCAACAGCAAATATTTTTCTTTAAATTCATGAAGTGATGGGATTTGAACTCATGACTCAAATTTTTTTTTTTCACAACAAGCGTCTATTTCATCATACTGGTGGAAGTAAGATGCAATATAATATTTTTAACAGAGTCTTAAGCTTTTGTTGTTATAGAAATGTAAAGGACATGCTTTAATTTTTAATATTTTTGTTTCATTTGTGGAAGAGACCTTTAACATTATGTTACCATCGAGATACCCTTAATTTATTTTGATTTTTTTTATATCAGATATAGCCATACATAGGCTGTGCAAACAGTCGACTTATCAAATTAACACTTAATTTTATCACAGTTATATTTATTTGTACTCTCGGTAAATTATAAATCTCTGCCTACAACAGTCAAAATAGTAAAGCCATATACGTTAATCATATCATATCACTATTGGCACACCCTTTATATTTTAGTTTAATTTTTAATTTTTTGTACTTGTTCCTGCAGAAGACTTCAAAATAGTTACAGTTTTTATTTGTTGCTCTACAAAATCAAGCCCATATTCGTGAAAATCTCGTTACTATTGCAACACTCTTTAATTTAAAGTTTCAGTTTTTTTTACTGGCACTGTGAAAATTAAATGTGCCTGCCTTTCATAGAAAAATAAAAATATTTTTATTTTTGAAACACCCTTTAATTTCAAGTGTTAGTTGTCATAGCAGCTGTATCAACACATTCTATGAAAAGAGTCAGAAGTCTATCCTGACTTTTTTTTTTACAGACAGACAATGTGATGAAAACAAAAGATCACGTTATTACTCTTTAATTAAATAATCTTTAAAACTAAATTTAAAAATAATATTCCCCACTAATGATATTTGCAACAAGTTTAAAAACATTGTCTTTGTTTAAGAAAAATTATTTTTTGTAAATTTTATAAATTAAAACTTTTATAAAAGTTTTACAAACATGACAAAAGAAAAAGAAACAAATTCTTAGCTGAAGTATTTATTATATTTATTTATGATGTTTAAACAAAAAGAAAAAAAGTTAGTAACAATATTCAAAACACACACGCATATGCACACATACTCACACAGCATATAAACATCTTGATATTTTGAGAACGAGTTGTTTAGACTCGTATGACATTTGATTACACCATGCAACATACTGCAGAAGAAAATTCTTTATAATAATTTGTACCAAAAATAATGACATAAAATTCCTGTGATTAGTAATTATTCATTTATATCATTAATATTTCTTCCCTTGAAATATTTTACTTTTCCCATCAGTTTAAATTATGAATCAAATTCTCAAAAAACAAAAATATATTTTCGCGAAAAAAATTTCCCCTTGTCATGAATTTGTTTGTTCTTCGAAATTTTTTCACTTTTTCCTTTGATTTGTTTGCTTTAATTTTTCTGGGGAACTGCATAAATCATGAAGTTTTTATGTATTTTAATCAGAATATTATCAATACATACGAGGGCTGCTATATATATTTCTGGCCTGGCAACACTGATTGCTGCCAAGTGCGATCTGACATTTCCATTGAAAAGTTTGTCATTTTTAAGCATAATCGTACTCAAACGTTTTGACGTACGACCATTATTTGTGTTGTTTACAGTGACTTGAAAAAATTAATATAGAAAAAATGGAATTAACTCGTCAACATTTTCGTGCCATCAGTTTTCACAACTTTCGACGTGGATTATCACGACAAGAGTGCATTGATGAACTTAAATCTTTGTATGGCGATGAAGCACCATCCTATAGCACTGTGAAAAATTGGTATAATGAATTTAATCGTAGACGAAGCTCGCTCAAAGACGAATTTCGTGAAGGTCGTCCAAAAACGGCTGTTGTACCAGAGAACATTGATGCCGTGCGTGAACTCATAATGCAAGATCGACATGCGACATACCGAGAGATAGAGACATCCTTGGACATTTCTTCCACCAGCATACATTCGATACTGCATGAACACTTGGCCGTAAAAAAGGTTTATTCTCGTTGGATCCCGCACAATTTGAAAGTCGATTAAAACAAGGCTCGTGTCGATTGGTGCAAAGAAATTTTGCAAAAATACGACTGCGGTAGTTCAAAAGACGTTTACAAGATCGTCACAGGTGACGAATCATGGATTTATGCGTATGAGCCCGAAACGAAACAACAATCGACCGTGTGGGTCTTCAAAGACGAGCAAAATCCAACGAAAGTTGTTCGTGGAAGAAGCACTTCGAGGCAAATGGTCGCCTGTTTCTTCGGCAAAACTGGTCAAGTGGCGACTGTTCCGCTTGAGGAACGTAGGACGGTCACTTCTGAGTGATTCACCACAATTTGTTTGCCTGAAGTCATCGGAGAAATTCGAAAAACCAACAAGAGAAGACGAATCATTGTTCACCATGACAATGCGAGCTCTCACACATCGGCTCAAACTAGAGCGTTTTTGACCGGCCAAAACGTCGAATTAATGGGTCATCCGCCGTTCAGCTTTGACTTGGCACCTAATGACTTCTTCTTGTTTCCGTACATCAAGAAAAAATGCATGGTCAACGATTATCGTCGCCAGAAGAAGCTGTTTAAGTGTTCAAAAACCATGTTTTAGAGGTGTCTCAATCGGAGTGGCAAAAGTGCTTCGACAACTGGTTTGAGCGCATGCAAAAGTGTATAAATCATGCTGGAGAATACTTTGAAAAACAATAAAACCATTTTTGATTATAAATATTCGCATTTTCACTATTAGGCCAGAAATATATAGAGCAGCCCTCGTAGTTCAGAATACCATTACAAAGAGAAATATGACTTATAAGCTTTCAAGATTTCTACAGACGTTATGGCGGAGTGTAGGGAAGATGTCAACAGTGAAGCTTTTCATTACAAATGTAATTAACAAAGAATATAAAAAAAAAATATTTTTATTAGTTTTAAATTTAATTGAACTGAATGAGTAGCCGTGTCTCGGGTAACCCTTAGGGCTTAGATGCGTCTTGCTAGTTCCGGCCAACAGTTGAATTTTTCTTTTTGTATAAAAGTTATTAATTCGTTTCTGTTAATGGGTGCGATTAAATATATTTTTAAATTTTAATTAAAGCTTTTAACGTAAATATTAAGTTTTTGAGAAACTAATCTTAATTTGTTAACACTATTCATTAGACTTGTGTAGTTTATAAACGAACTAGTTTATTTAAACGATTCCATCGTTTGAACTAATTGAACTAGTTCATACTTTTAAGTACATCTAGTTCATTTTTGAACTATACATAGTACTTAAACTACCAGACAAGATAAACTAAAATCCATGTCTTTGTTTTCTTGTTGACTATTTCCGACATGAAATTAGTGCTGCCACGCATTTTGTTTAACATTCGTTACGGCAATGCTACAGTATTGTTGCCATCATATTTTAAATGGAACATTTGAACTAGAAGACTTTGCACTAAAGAACGCGTTTGAACTAGAAGTTGAACTATGAGAGATTTTGAACTAAAGAGAGCCTTTGAACTAAATTTTGAACTAGTTCATTTTTAAACTTTAAACTAAAAAGAGCGATCACTAAATTGAACTATATGGCACAAGTCTACTATTCATGACAATAAAATAATTTTTATTTTAAAAAATCCGAAACCCTTTTTTTTTAAATCTTTAATTTCTTAAATATTGATTTTTTCGGGAAAATAAACTTGATATGCCTGTTATCATCTTTATTTTTAACTGGCTTTAAAAGGGAATGAGGCTATCAATTCCTCTGAATGTTACTTTTTATGTTTGTGCCTCCATAAATCAGTCACTACTGAATCGATTTTGAGATTTTTTTATTTGAAAGTTCATTCTTATAGATTAGTCTCGTTTTAAAAACAGTTTATAATTTGAAAAATTAAAGGGTGCCTCCATACAACATACATGTTTTTTATGTGTATTAAGAAACGTAAAGGGCACCACTTTAAAATTAAAAACAAAAAACTTTGTTTCACTGTAGCCCCAATAGCACAAAGTAAAACAAAAATAAATCTTAAAAATTAAGAGTGTCCCATAAGTGACGTAATTTGACCTATGTGGACCTATCTTTTAAGCCGTTAAATAAAAACGGTTGGAAATTGGGTAGGGTGTCGATTACTATTATCGTTATAATAAGAAATAAAAATATTCATATTTATAAATTAAAGGGTGTCCCAAGAGTTCATTTAATTTAATGTAGGTGGCCATACTTTTGAACGGTTGTAGGCAGATGGTAAAAACCTATAGAGAACCTGTGCTGCTAATTCTGCTACAACAGAAAGTTTAAAATTTAAATTTGGAAATTAAAGAATACCCCTGTAGTTGATGCAATTTTATGTATGTGACCAAGTTTTTTAAACGTTATAGAGGCTGCTGTAGTCAAAGTGGTAAACACGTTGACTACAAACCTGGTTGTTCAGGGTTCGAATCCTGCGGCAATCAAAATACAAAAAATGTTTTTTTCTGTTTAATGGTATAAATACATATTCAGAATGAACAAAAAACGTGCAGTCTCCTTCGTCGGTACTTTCTCATAGCAGATTCGCCGGCGAAGTAAAATAACTATCTTTCTCCTTTCACCACCTGTCTTATCTCTTATCTATCCCTTTCCTAAAGAATGTAGCACGGTTACGAAAAATAACTAAATAGGTTTTAATGCCTGAAGTGCTACTTCTCTTTAAAAAAAAAAAAAAAAAATCTGAAATATGTTTTGAAGTCATTTTTATTTTTCGGCTTAGGTTCGTTTTTTAATTTAATTTCTAAAAATGTTAAGAAAGAAAAGATATTAACAAATTCATTCGGAAGTTTTACAAAGAAAACAAGCAAAATTGGACAGTAGCAAAATGAAATGCTGCCTTTTTGGACCGCTACTTCCTTCATCAACATTTTTCTCATCTTAGGTTGTTTATAACCTCTATTTAACCAACTAATCAGTAATAATTTGATTAGACGAAGTCAACACACAAAGCATTTCTTTGTTGTTCTCTTTGTAGAGTTAAAAAATAAATTTTAATTCATTTATAATATCCACGGTTTAGATACTGATAAAAAAAAATAAATAAAAATTAATATTAATTTGTGTAAGATAATTTCATTCAAAATTTATATCAGCCATTTTTTCATTAACATCTTTAAAATAACATTGCATACTTTTAGGCTCTTAGTGAATTTCGTTAGCACTTTCAATTCAAAGCAATTTCGTTTTTATAACCAGTAAATTTTTACTAATTATTGAAGTCAACAGATTTTCACTGAAATTTTATTTAAAACTGTTTATCTATAAATTGGAATTAATTTTGTTGCGTAGTGTTAGTTACCCCCTACAACTTTCTTTAAAAAAATACATGCACACATAAACATTTTATGCAACAAGAAAATTCTAATCTATTGAATTACATTAACGTGCATTGAAGCAATGTGCGTATGTGTATGTTTGCTTAAAGTTTTTGTTCTTTTACATGAATGTGTTTTTTATTTATTAAGTTGTCTTTACAAGTATAAAAAATTTCTTTTATTAAACTTTAACTTTTGTTGCAAGGATTCTTGTAACAAAACAAAATAAACCCTTTTAAAGAAACAGCAGCATCTACAAATTCCTTCAATACACACAAGACTTTATTTCATGAGATGCGTTTCCTTAACAGACAGACATATATTTTCTTTGGACAAAATCTAATATTGTATCGCTCTCTGCTGTAATAGACTATAAATAAGGACATATAAGGACACATAAGTGTTTGTTCATATGTTTTTAATGTTCTTAATAATGAAGTTAAAGTAAGTCTTTTGGGCTTAGACTTGACCGAGATTCAAAATAATTGGCAAACCCAATCACTGAACTTAATGCAAGAAGACAGATAATTTTGTTAAAATAGCAAAGACAGATTGAGAAGCACAAAAAAAAAAAATAAAAAAAATATGGATGCAGTAATAAATGCAACAGTGTCTGCACTTCCCTCATGGCTTTAAAAAATTACATATTTGTTTAGCACTACTAAAATAAATTGCTTAAAGTATCGTTGAAAAGTTATAAAGCTTCTTGATTTTAAGCAATAAATTTTTTTAATGAATTTTTTGGAAGTTTTATACAGATTTTTGTTTTTTCATAATTGTGATTTATCCGTAAACGTGATGCTGTTAATTAACAGAGTTCTAACTGAAGTAACCTTAAAACAAGGCAAGTCTATGTTAATAACTGTAAATTAAAATAGTTCATATTGTCATAGTTCTTTATTGTCATAAACATGTCGCCGTAGTATGTCAGCTACGTTGGCTTATATAAAATAAATAAAGTCGTAAAAATTTTCTATGCCGCGAATGTAGCCATCTTTATTACTGATGACAAATGAATAAAGACATTAATGCAAACATTAACAAAAACATTGACACAAACAGTGACAGAAACAGTGACACAAACAGTGACACAAACAGTGACAGAAGCTGTGACACAAACAGGAACACAAACAGTGACACAAATAATGACACAAACATTGACACAAACAGTGACACAAACAGTGGCACAAACAGTGACACAAACAGTGACACAAACAGTGACACAAACATTGACACGAACAGTGACAGAAACTGTGACACAAACAGTGACACAAACAGTGACACAAACAGTGACACAAACAGTGACACAAATAATGACACAAACATTGACACAAACAGTGACACAAACAGTGGCACAAACAGTGACACAAACAGTGACACAAACAGTGACACAAATAATGACACACACATTGACACAAACAGTGACACAAACAGTGGCACAAACAGTGACACAAACAGTGACACAAACAGTTACACAAACAGTGACACAAATAATGACACTAACATTGACACAAACAGTGACACAAACAGTGACACAAACAGTGGCACAAACAGTGACACAAACAGTGACACAAACATTGACAGACACATTCACCGAGACATTAACAGAGACTTTGACGGAGACTTTGATAAAGATTTTGAAAGAGACATTAACAGAGACATTGACAAACATTGACGGAGACATTGACACAGACATCGACACAGACATCGACACAGACATCGACACAGACATCGACAGAGACACTGACAAGTACATTGAGAGAGAATTTACAGATCCGTTGACAGAGACTTTGGCAGAGATATTAATAGAGACATTGCCAGAGACATTGACAAAGACATTGACAGATATATTGGCATAGACATTTAGCGATACGTTGATAAAGACTTTGACAAAAATATTAACAGAAAAATTAACAGAGATAGCGACAGAGATATTGACAGAGACATTAACAGGGATTTTGACAGTAGATTGGCATCGTTTTAGTGAAGTTGATACAGATAATTGGCATTGAAATGGACATTGAATAAGACGTTGACAAATATTTAGAAATAAATATTGAATATTGAAATAGATGTTGATATCGGCATAGACATTGGTAAAATAACTGGTATTTAAATAAAAATAGAATTCAGCTTTGACATTGATGTAATAATTGACATATGTATAGAAATGGGTACTAAATTGACATTCATATTACTAAATTGACGTAGACTTTGGTATAGAAATTACTGACATTAAATATTGATAGAAATTGGTACTGAAATAGTCAGGAAAAAGATCTCCATATTATAGACATAATCCTACAAATTGATATTGTAATAAGCATTGATAATACGTGACATAATATTCTTAAAAATTACCACTGACATAAAAATTGCCATGAATATTGACATTGAAAAATATGCAATATTTGTCAAGGTAAATTTTTTTATATATAATAATAATATATTGAGATAGATATTGCTGATAACATTGACATTGACACTGACATGGAAACCGACATAGACATTAACATAGACATTGACAATATTTACGTATAGAAACTGGTGTGTACATCAAAAGTAATAAAATTAAATAATTAAACATTGACATAAACATAGATAGTGGCTTTTGCTAAAAATTATAATATCATTGATCTAAATATTTTAATAAAGTCATAATATATAAGTTCGCATTTTGTCATTTACAGGTACTGACATAAAATTTAATGCAATTATTGACATAAGCAATGGCTTAGAAATTGACATAAAGACTCCTAATTAATTAACTGTTGAACCTATTTACCTTGAAAATCATAGAAAAAGGTTTTGTGATTGGATTAAGCCTTAGAAGTGTTAAAAATAGCAAATGAAAATGAATTTATATTACTGGCTCTTTATTCTTAGTCACGAGTGGTTAAATGTAATAACATAAATATTTATGTTATTTAAGTATCAAGAATAAAAATGCAATAAATTTATTATGAAATATATAACTTATTTTTTCAATGTTTCAATTTCTAAGAATCATAAGAAAAATTGAAAATTTTTCTTTAACTTTCTTACCGTTTTTGCTGTTAGGACCTTTAAAACATTAATCATGCATCAACATCAATAACTTTTATTTTGCAAGTTTACACGTAGATTTATTCTTACACGTAGATTTATCATCTTGTTGTGTGTGATTTACATTACTATTTCATTACAGTTTGGACGTATAAAATTAAATGTTGAAGTAAATACGAGTAGAACATAAATATAAGATGTTGATATAAATATTTTCACATTTATTCATTTGAAATATATAAATAAATATGTCCGGTTGGAAATTTAAAAGTAAAAAAAAAAATTAGCTTAAATGCAGGTAGTTTTTTATTTATTTTCTAATTTAAAAAGTTATATCAATCGGATTTGTAAAGCAAAATGGCGCACAGTGGGGTATTTGTTAAGAAAATGAAATAAATTTTGCTGTTATTGAATGGCTTTAGTTTTGAATATGGAACTTATACCGTAAAGGGAAAGCACAACGATGCTTTAAAGTGGCATACCTCGTATTTATAAAAAAATATACTAAAGCCAACGATTTACTTTTTCTTGGATTTTTAAAATCTAAGTTTATGACAGTAGCTCCTGTCAAGATTTTGATAAAAATTTATTTTTTCCTATCTTTTTTTAGATTTTTGCTTTTAGGGGAGCTTAACTTCGTGCGATTTTTTTTTTAATATCAAGAAAAATTTAATTTTTAAAAATCTTTAAGAGATAAAAAATTTTACGAAAAAAAAAGAAAAAAAAACAATTAATTAAAAAAATTTAATTTTTGCACAAAAGCTGGGTCTATTCTTTTCAGGTTATTGAAAAACTTGTAACCAGAAATGTAAAGTGTTTCCATTGTTTCGAAATATTGTACAAAAAGTGTAAGTTAAAAAAATGTTACTGATTTACCTATAGCCCTCCGAAAAAACTAGATTTTTTGTGACAAATCTAACTTAAGCCGGACTTTTTTTCATGGATTGAGGGGAATCACATGTTTAAGACCCAGTTTAGTTGCTTTAATATGTCTATTCTTACCTTGCAGTTGAAGATTCTCTACTTGCTCGTTTTATGGAAAATACAGCAAAAAAAAAAAAAAAACAAAAAAAACAAAAACTGCAAAATCCCATTTTTGGAAATTTTTAAATAATTTCTGGGAATTGTGGGATTTGCATTAGTTAGTCTTAGTATATGTATTTATATTTTTTTATTAGCCCTATAAATTGCTAAATAAAACTTTGAAATCTCAATGCATGAAATCGATATTAAAAAAAATAATTTTCACAAAAATTTACATAAAATTTTAAAAAATTTAAAATTCTTTTAGAAGTCTTTAAATTAGTAAAAATGTTTTTTACCACTCAAAAGAAGACTAAAAAGATTAAAGCTGCTCTTCTGCAATTTATTTTTAATAGTACAGCAGTTTACAAATTGTTTACTTATTTCCACATTATTTCATTTTGAACCCATTGTGCAAAATACTGGAATCTTTAATTTAAAGATTAACTAAAAAAACGGGCTCATAAAGTTTGACCTGAATACTTAAGAATAATATTTGGATGCTGAGTTTTGAAACTACTATTCAAACTTTAAGAAAATCTTAAAGTCTGAGATGTGTTTCTGTAATTAGAATGAGAAATTTCTCACATGAAATTTTTATGGTCATTTTGTTTGAAACTGATTCAACTTTGTCATGTTTTTTTAATATAAATTAATGAAAAAGTTCATAAGGAACTCTAGTTCACCCTGTGCAAAATAAGATGACCGTAATATTTTTATGTGAGAAATTTCTCACTTAAACTACAAAAACAAGACTCTGTGCAACGATGCATATTTGACTAAAACTATTTTTTCTTTCTTTATTTACATGTATAAAAACTAATAAAAAAATTTTCATATTGTTTAACCATCTTTTTGATTCTATTGCCAATTGGGCCATGTTAACAAATGAAATAACAATAATTAACTTGTGTTTGAAGGAGAATACATATGTATGTGTGTAGGTATTGTATAAAATGTTAATTTAACTTCAACTAATTTACTACAGAGAGTCATTAGTATTCTTTAAGTTTCAATTAAAATAAAAACGAATCTAAGGAATGAATATTCACAGGCAAATTATGGTTGAATAAAATACCTTGTATTCGAATGTGAGCGTGCTTGTATTTGTGTGAAGGATACATTTGTGTGTAGAAGTAACTTATTGTAGCTTTAAATGAAAAATGAATGAACCATAGATTGAAATACCCAGTATACGATGAGCAAATGTAACATTTGCTTTTGAAATGTAAATTTACTAGAAAACAGTTTACAAAACAAATAATATATGTTATCATACACATACACACACGCACACAGAGAGACACGTGTCTTAGCCCAAACATACACATATTAATGTCTACACTTATACAAATACAACAAATACAAATATACAAAAAATACTCATACATCAAATAAAATGTGAAGAGAAATTATAATGCATTTTGAAGTTAAATAAATGTAAATGAGTTTAACATCACAATTTGTATTTCTTGCATAAGTAGCTTTTGTGGGGTTTTAACCATTTGAAATCAACTGCAGAATTGTAATTTTTCTTTACACTAAGAAAAAATATGAACTGAATTGTTTGAATGTATGAAAATTTTATATTTTATTTTTTACTTTGCATTGGAAGAAAGAAAATATATATCGTCGGTCCCAGGTTGACAGCTCTTAACTCGCAAAAAAGTCGAAACGGGTTATTATTTATTTAAATTTTTTTTCTAATGAAAAATAATTTCAATAGCTTTGTTTTCTTTACTTCAACCGACAAAAAATATCTCCCATTAATTTTATTTCTTTTTATTTTTTTTTCAACACGGCTTAGCAACGGAATTATAACAAAAAACATGTTGGGGTTGTCGGATTGTGACCGACGACATATTTTTTACAATACAATGTTAGAGGCGAGCCAAAAAATAGTGCGCATTTTACAAAAAAAAGGAGAAGAAAAAATAAGCTTCACCTAAGACGTTGGTGCTGATAAATAAGCTCGCCAGGTATGAGTTTGACTCACTCCCAAGGGGTTCCGAAATATGTATGGACCACCCTCTATTTTTTAATTTTATTTTTTAAACTTCTTATAGCGGAAACTTTAATACATGTTGTGAGAAAATTTCAAATAAGGCCTTCCAAAAAAAAAAAAACGTTACTAATGGGACACCTTTTAATTTTAATACTTTCTTTTTGCTATGGAGAAAAAAGGCAATACATACTGTGCGTAATTTTATAGTCAAACCTAAACATAAGGGCATAAACGTGGAAATCACGTTGCTATCGGCACACCCTTTATTTAATTTTATTTAATTTTTATTACTTTTTCTATAGCAAACATGGCTGTTAATACTCTGGTTTGCCTTAACCAGCTTAAAAGTTAAGCCAAAATAATAATGGCCTCTTAAGATACACCCTTTAATTTTTTTAAAAGTTATTGAGTTTATTATTCAAAATTTTTATATTGTGCAAATATTTGTATATTTGCAGTGTAAATTCCTTATGTCTGCCCAAAACGTTAAAAGAACTAAAGACATATACGTCAAAACTACATCATTATAGGAACACCCTGTTTAATTTAAATTTTTTGTACTTGTAATTACTGTGAATGTAATTTGTTTTAGCAAAGTTGGCCTGTTGTGGTTCAAAGATAAGGTGATGATTTAAAAATCACTTCACTATTGGGACACCCTTTAATGTAAAGTTTTATTTTTTGCCTTTGTTGCTTTAGCGGGTATGATTTAACGACACTTTGTAAACTTTTATTTTTTGCCGGTTTCATTTCCAAAATAAATATATTTAAAAATAGTACGTCAATTTTGGAACAGCCGTTAGTTTTTAGTACTCGCTGTTATAGTGTTTACAGTAATGAACCTCTGTGAAATTTTCTGTATCGTTCAATATATTATTTTTTTTGATTTGGGTTATTTTACTAAACCAGATTCGTTCCAAATGATATAAAAAAGTTTAAGGGCAGACGTGGCGTTTTGCCCGCTGCCTCGATAGACATTAATTAATCTTGCTGATTTTTAATAATTTATTTTCAAAATGTGATCGATGGGCGTAGTGTCTTGGCAAAGTATATTTGAACAATCGGCTTCGTAAAATGTGAAAAAAAATCTTTAAATTTGCGTTCGCAATTCGGCACTTATTTTTGACTCTTAACATTTTTTTTGGAAATATTTAATTTGTACTCTTAATTCTTAAATTCTCTTGCCAGCTTAAGAAATCAAAATCGCTGAAAGAATATTGTTTAAAAAAGGAACTCTCTCAAATTTGATTCGTTTGCAATGAAGTTTAATTCGAGCACTCTCTTTTCTCTGGTTTTTACAGAAAAATATTTGAGATGTTTAGGTTACAATTTCGTAAATAGAGAAGAGTCTGATAACCACATTACACATCGGGGCTGGTGATATTACTGTGAAAGCAAGGAAATATTGTGATTGAATTAAAAAAAAGTGAAGAAACTAAGAGCAATTATAAGAGTTATATAAAAAACTTCTTTTTAAAATTTAAAAGGGTTTCAAAAAACAAATAAAGAAGAATAATACGATTCATTTAAGGAATGACGTAGCCCTCAGGTATTTCAAAAAGCTGGGTGATAAAATCCATGTTCTTTTTAAACAGCTTTATGTGTAAAATATCATTCTTAAAGATTGTTTTCTAGCGAATGAAAAATTTTGAATTTATTCCTTAATGTTTAAAGAACTCTTTTAAAAGTTAATTTTTCTCAGTGTAATTTTCATGTTCTTAATGTGGTTATATAACTTGTAGCCAGAACTAGTTGCTACACAGTTGATTTTCATTGCAATAAAATGTTTTTTCTTTATATTTTTTTTGGCCTGCATGCATACATAGTCTGAACCAAATGTTTAAGTAGCTCCACAAGAAGGTCAAATTTTAATGGGAACAACGATACGCAGCAAAATAATTCACACAGTCAACAACACGTGGACACAAGAAAAAAACACAAATGTTAAAATTGAAATAAGTACAAGACCAACAGCCAAACGGTAACACATCGTCAGCAACAAACAAAACAAAAAATAACAATTGAAAATTCAACAAATCGATACCTTAGAAAAATTAAGACGAGCAAATAAAGATCGGCAGGGGAAAAACAAGCAGTTTACGCAGGGAAAAACAATAAAATAAAAGCGTGTTTTTTTAAACAAGTTTAAGCAGATTTAAGGCGGTTTTATTTAATTAAAAAATGTCCTGTTATATGTCCTGCAATAACAGATTAAAGAAAAATTAAAATTTCAAAAGCTACCTCTGTTATAGAACGTGGTTGCGGTGAATGAATTATAGTTGTGTTGAAAAATATTTAAGTCAGGATAAATAAGTTTTGTTAAAATTTAGTTGTAAAGTGGTTATGAAACACAAAAATATTATGGGCTTAAGCAAAATAATTTTCGATTAAATTGAAATCTTTGTTATTAAAATAGTGTAGTATTTCTAACCATAATATATGATAGATAAACATAATATGTTCAAATTTAAGATATTATAAACAAACATTATTTCAATATTTTTTTTCAAGGATTTATTTTCAATAAAAAGTATCAGGTTTGAAAACTCAGATTATTTGTTAAAAAACTTTTTACAGCAGGGATTTCTTAAGCATTTTAATTTATCACTAAACAAAGAGGAAAAGGTAAATGAGTAAAGAAATCGCTTCATGAGTACCATTACTAAGGACAGGAATTATTAGTCAGGTAGGCTTAGAAATTAATTATCTAAAATTATGTTTTATAACCTTTAGAACTAAAAGTACATGCAACAAATGTTCGAATATGTTTTCAGAACGTTTGTTGCAAAATCTTTGCACAAAGTCACAATGGTTATTTAAAAAAGAGTGTCAAAAAGAATGGTAATAATGCAGCGATTTAATATTTTGCAAAATACTCAAAATATTTGGTCAGCAAAAAAGTTATTTTTTACACACAAAGAAAAAACATGGTTAAGGTAATCATAACGTAAAACAACTTTTTATATCTTGGTTGCATCTTGGTGGTTGCATTTAACACATACTATTTTCATAAATAACAATTTTATTGCCATTTTTTAATCAGAAATAAAAACAGCAACATTTTTAAATGTTGTCATATTATGACGCTTTGTTAGCATACTATGGTTCTTAATTATCATATTATGATTAAATTTTATTATTAAGAAAGATGTTTTAAGCCGCGATAAGACCTCCGAAATGTTAAGCTGCGTTTATTTTCTTACATAAACCAATAATCTTCTTAACCAACGCTACTAATTTATTCAAATTAATTTATAGATTTATACGAGTTCGTGATTTTTATGGCGCATATAACTGTACATCTAAGTAAAGCATCCGTCAAAATGTAGATAGATTTTATAAATAATGCAGTCATATTAAACCATTAACAGAATGTGGAAAATTTGACGCAAAGATCTTGGCATACACCCATATAAAATTCATATGGTGCAGGTATTTAAGCTACGCGAACAACATGTGGGTCGTTTCTTCGCCGATTGGGCTCCAGAGTGGTTTAAAAATGATTCAACGTTTTATTGTAAACTTTTGTTTAGCAATAAGATTTTTTTCGCTTGACACGATTTTATCAACAATGGAGTGAAACCATAGAAGTCCACAGCCGACCAAACACAACTCCATTTTTTTTCTGGTGGAATCACTGGATTAATTTTTTTTTTAAAATAAAGCCGTAGCTCTTGTTACGGTTAATGGACATCGTTACCGCAACATGACAAATGATTTTTTCCTTGTGGTTCAAAAGAATGGCGCTTAATGCTATACGGCAGCCGTAACTATTGAATTATTGAGATAACAGTTGACGATAAAATGATTTCTTAAAATGGACCTGTCAATTGTTCTCCAGAGCCGTACAATTTAAAACCTCTCGATTATTTCTTGTAAAACCACTTGAAGTTACAGGTTTATAGTGATAAAAGGTTAAAAACAATTGTGTTCATATTGTTTCTGATGGCTAACAATGTTATAGAATTTGACCGAAAATTGAAGGTCCAAAATGTGTTTTTTTTTTTTTTTTTAAACAATCACGATGTCTTTATGCACTAAATATTGCGCAGGTGTTATTGCTATGGCAAGAATATTGGCAAAAATTATACGGCTACACACAATCATATTAAATTTGTATGTCTGATGACCATATTATTGTTAAATGTTAACCATAATTTGTTAAGCGTGACAAAAATATGTTCACAACAACTTTAATTTGTTTGACTCAATCATAAAATATAATATTGTTCTCTTGGTTCGTGTTTTCATAGCTTATTTTATAAAAATTGTTTAGCCTCATCTGGATAACCGCCATAGTCTTCAAATCATTGCTTTGATTACCAATTAGTGCAAATATAAAGAAGTAGACGAGTTTAATAAATAAAACACACAAAAGGAAGTAGAAAAGAATTGTCTTCAACTCATAAAGAATCTCTGATTTAAACATTATTTATCTGCTTGTTTTTCGTTTGAATGACCTGGTCATGTTCAAAGCAAAATGCTGAAAAAATCAGAGAATATATTAAATTATCGATATTAATATTCATTATTTAATTTTTTTTACTCTTCATTTGCCTTTGTTGTCTTTTAAGAATGAATTACATTTTGGTTTTTATGTCTGTCTCTTAATAAATCATGTAGATAAACAAGTTAATTATGAAGCTGTTTGTTAATTTTTGTTATTTTTGAACGTCTATTTCTAATCACTTTTTGTTGATGTTGTTGTTTTCTTCACTGTTCTCTAATTAATAAGAATTTTCTTTTGGGTGGCAAAATAATACTAAGAAATATTGCCAAATTTTTAATAAATAGCAAAAGAGTAAAAAAATTAAAAATGTTTTTTATTAGAGGGGTGTGCGACTTGCTGTGTGAAACTTTGGAATTTTTATGTGTGTGAATGTGTGTATGTATTCCTTTCTGCTAGAATTTTTACGCAAAACTTTAGTAGTGAGAATAAACGATGTGACTACTGACCTCAAGGAGATATCAAGCATGATCGCAAATAAATGTATCATCGTAAGTATGATTTCAAAATGCTAAAGGAAATGATATTTAGAAATACCATGGGACGGACTAGTGTGATTTCAATAGAGAAACTGAGGCATTGAAATGCACTTAAAAAAACCATTTGAGCTCATTTAATATTTAATTTTATTAACTTTTTTTTACAAAATATAAATTTATATAAAAATCATTAAAATCCATAGAGACTGAATTTTTTTAAATAAAATTTTGACTTAAAAAAATCTAGATATTTTGCGTCCTTAAAAAATTATAACCCAGAAAAAGTTTCTACACCTACAAGAGCTGTTATTTAATTTCAAATTGAAATGAAAATAAATATTTAATTGTTTTAATTACATATTTTATTAAAAGATAAATACAAAATGTCATAATGAAAAATTTAATTGAATCAATTAAAAATTTAATTAAACTCAATTTGAAAACACCTAAAAAAATGTTCTTTCTCTATATTGTTTTCTCTAAATTATTTCTTTCTCTTAATTTTTTTAGGGTTCCGTACCCAAAGAATAAAAAATAATGTTACAATGTCTCTCCGTCAGTTAGCTTCCCACAGCCCTCTGTCACGGGAATAGTAGCAGGTAGACTCTTGATGTTTTCACAGAAGATGAATTAATGTGGCCGCTATAAACACAATGGTAAAAATTAAAGCGTGGGCCTAAAAGTAATGCGATATTTATAAAAATTGTTATTTTGTGAACTGTGATAGGCAAGGACCTCAAACTTGTTACGATATCAATGAAACTATGTGGAACAAATAGAAAAACTAAAACTTGAAATAAAAGAGTTTCTCAAAAATAATGTGATTTTCATGCGTGTTGCTTGCAATAAACAGACACTTTAAACTTAAAAGAGTTTACGTTCCCTATAAAAAAAAGAAGAAAGACAGGAAAAAAAACAAAAAAAAAAAATAATAAAAAAATAAAAACTGAACTATACAGGGTGTTCCGGTTGTGTAGCGTAATGTTTTAAGGCAGTAGAAGCTAGCAGAAGCGTGAAATTAACACAGAGTTTGTACTGCTTTATCTGCTACAAGGACAAGTACATAAAAGCGGAAATAAAATTAAATAAAGGGTGCTCCAAAAGCAACGTAATATTTTTTTTAAGGCATAATAGGCTGAGAATATAAACTTATCTAGAGTATGTTTTACTTCTAAAGCTTATATAACAAATAAGGGTGCCCCAATGGTAACGTTTTTTTTTCCTTTTAAACTTTTTTTCAATAAATTTACTTTAAAGGTGCTCATAATATGTATCGCTATGGTCGGAGTAACAAATTAAAAAATTAAAAATTAAAAAAGAAGGGATGGAGGAATCCAACTCACACTTGGTGGATTTTATTAAATTTTACTTTGAATTTTCTTGATGTTTTTTTTAAATCAAAAATTTTTTTTGAATTGGGAATTCTTTTTTTTAATTTTGGAATTTTTTGGCTTGACTATTTTGTTTTAGTGTTTTGCAAATAATTTTTTTTAATATTTATTTTTTAGTTAATTTGCGATCTCTTAGAGATATTAATACATTCAAAATGAATTTGTAAACTTAATTTTACCTTTTTTGCTGTAAATATTGGCTTCTGCTGTCTGGAAAGTGCTTCAGTGAGCTGTGGTAGTAGGAAGCTGATTTCAATATTTTTTTGCTACCTTCTGTAGTTTTTTCTGCATGGTAAAGGGTTCTGTGCATTTTGATTTTGCTTTATGTCTTTGGGTTTGAGTATGTTCATTCTGAGGCTGTATATGATCGCTTTGAATTTTTCTAGTGCCTTTATTCCCTTCGCCTTCCATTTGCGACCCCATAAAGTAAATATATTCTGAGGCCTTTTGCGTAGTGAAGTTAAGGCACTAGATGAGCTAAAGAAATCTAAAAACGGCAATCGATCAGACATAGTTTCGAAAATTTTGCTATAGAAAATCGGTAAAATCGGTTCATATCTTTCAAGGCAGCGGGCAAAACACCACGCCTGCCTCAAAATTTTTCAATATCATTTGGAACAAATCTAGTTTAGTGAAGTAAATTAATTTACAAAAAAAAAAAAATAATATGTGGGCGAAAGTGAATTCAAGAAATAAGAAGAAAATTACCCGTGAAAAATTGGCACTCACCCACATTTTCAGAGCAGGGGCCTCTAAACTTTTTATATTTTTTAAAATATCAAAATGGGCATCATTTAAAAGCTTTTGAAGAGATATTTCAGGAAATGCTAAAAAAAAATGCTTAACCCATTAAGAGCCGATGACATTTTTTTGTAAAATTATATATCGGATTTATTTTTTTTTCTTTTTGTTTTAATTTCTCTGTCACCCCAAAATTTGTATTTTTGATTGGAGTAACTTCCTCAAACTGGATTTACACACATGGTAAAGGGTATATAAGATTCGACTTCGCCGAACATATCACTCTCTCTTGTTTTTTCTTGCTCTTATATGGTAAAAAAAATGAATTTTACTGTTACATAAAATTCATTTGCCGATTTTTATATCAGCTGCCTCTAATAATTAAAAATCGAAACTTAATTATGAATTTGGCTCAGAATTAAAAAACGAATTATGAACCAATTAAGTACAGCATTGCTGTAGTTACAACAACCAAAATTGCCTTAAATCATTTAAGTTAAATTATTAAAAGCCACACACTACATTTCATTAGCCGGCATTTTCTTATATTTCTATTAATATATTTTTTTATATTGTAAGAAGCCTATAGCAAAATATAAACACAAACACACACATACACATACATTTATAGTTGCATGTATATTCATTCATCGAAAACACTGCATTTTAATGGGGCTTTTTATATTTATGACTTCAAGCAACTGATGCATGCTAGTTTTTTAGGCTAAAACACAAAAGGAAATCGCAAACTGCATACAGCCTGCGGTCATACACTAGTAAATAAATAAAAAAAAAAATAAATAAAGAAAAGAAAATAGAAAAATAAAGCACCAACTTGCTTTGTTTAACTGTAAAATTTATTAACAAAAACGAAAGCATGCTCGAGATTAAAAAAGAAAAAAATAAACCAAAGAATTTATAAAATACAAAATAATTCCTTGAAAGTACAACAGCTACAACAGCAACAACAAAATATGATGCAATGAAAACTATAACATGCACCAACAAATACACAAACAAACATGCTCATGCAAGCACACTTTTGCATTAACAAATTTATATACACACATACACACGCATACTCGTACGCACATGCATACAAACACACACACACACACACACACATATTTAGTTCAGTATGTCAATAGGGCGTAACAATTAATAAAAAATTAAAAAAAATCAAGAACAAAACAAACCACAACAAAAATAAGCTGACTCTCACTTTTCTCTATTTCGTACTCTCTCTTTCTCTCTCTCTCAATTTTGCATAAAGTTGTTATGTTTTGCTGTTTTTTCAAATTTTATTGTTGAAAACGCACAAAGAGGATACGCAATTTGGTAAAAAACTGCGTAAAGCATAATTGCCATATCGAACTGATTGTTTGAGAAAACAATTTTTTATCAGCAATCGTAATATATCGCTTGTGGCAAAGAAATAGTTAAAATGCTTAAATGTATCAGCTCGTCTTAAGTCCAGTTTTGTGGCAGAAAATATAAAATCTAAATCTTTGTTCAACGAACAGCTGCTAACGAAATGAAATTAAAAGAAGAAAAATTGTAAAGTATTTAGGGAAATCAGTCTAAGATCTAGATGTCTGCTTTAGTCTGAAAATCCTTATACGCTGCTTGTAACAGAGACAGCAGCCTCCTTTGCTTGAAGTTACTTTAAACATTTTTTTATCCAGAATTTTTTTGCATTCTGATTAAATAAAATTTTTTTCATAAAGTTGTCTCTCATTTTATTTGATTATTTTTTTGCTCACAATGGCCAATGCATGTTCTAAATATTTAGAGCCTGAATTCTAAATTTTGCAACTCTACCTTTGTACTTAGATAAGTTGTTAAGACGATAGATCCAGGATATTGGGCCAAAAGGCTGTGTAATTTTGATGCATCCAAAAACTTTTTCGGAAACTATTTTTGGGAATAATATTTTGTTTATCTTCTTCGTAAAAGTAATAATTATAGCCGTCTAACCCATTCAGGTTAATTTGCTTTTTTTGAATTGAAAAATGCCACAGTTCACTATTCGCTGATCCGTGTGATTTTATAACGATCGAATTTAAGCCTCTTTGCATATCCGTAGTTTGTGTTTTTACAAATCCATACACGACTTAATAACTAGGAAAAAGCTATTCATAATTTCCCAGGAAAATTTTCAACTAAATACCCGGGAAACAGGAAGTTTAAGATTATTAGCACTTAAAAAAATACACTGATTGTTTTTCAAATATTTTGGTTGTGACATTTAAAAATTTTCAAATACCTCGTTTTGTTTCAATTCTTCTACGTCTATTCATCTTGACATTAAATGTTTTTTGAAAATATTGATGTTGGTGAAGACAGTATTCGATATGGAGTACAAAACAATTTTTTTTTCGAATTTTTTCTGTCTATCTGTCTGTTTGTGTTCGCTTCACGTTAAAACTGCTGGATAGATTTGAATAAATATTTTTAAGCAGGTCCCTTAAAACCTTTGTTTAAATATAGAATACTTTTTAACTCATAAAGATATGACATTTCGTAGAGAAAATTGAATTAAAAATGTGAAATCACACAATCTTATCGGTATAATGGTACTGGAACATTCGTCAGTACATTTTATTTTTGTAAGAAAAGAGAACTCTACAAAAAATGTTTAAAAATAATTTTTTTTTAATTTAAATTTTAAGATGATTAGAAATGATACGCGGATGAAGTTGTGGGAACTGCTAGTAAGATATAAAACAGAACCAAAGGTTTTTTATTTGTTTAAAAGGAATTTTGAGTTATTCGAATCCACAAATATTTGAAACACGAATATGGATGATCTTTATAACGCATTATTGACAACAAAATCGCAGTAGAAAGTGAAGGGTTTCTTTTATTGTTGGAAATTTTGCAACGAAAACAAGCAATTGTTAAATGCAGTTCTGAAATCATATTTAAAACTAAAAATATAATAATACTTTTTTAGTTTTTTTTTGTCTTTGTTATGTCTCGTTATGAATTCCAAATGTTAATATGAGCCGTTTATTTTGAAAGTCGCTAAGTCACTTTACTGTTAAACTGATAAACATATTTAAAAGATTGTTTTCCAAAGGTTTTAAAAGTATTGAGCCAAAACTTTGAGAAGATTTACTTACACTTCTATCTTAGGATAATTATTTCTCAATAAAAACTGCGGTCAACATAAAATCGTAGCAGCTGTGAACATTTAAAAATCTTTTTTTTTATTTGTTTTTTAAAAAAGTGACTTATGACACTTCCCCAATTAACGGCTCATATGTATGTCTTGTCAACTGAATTGTTTTTAAGTTTTAAAAAATGTTCAAGCTATTATAAAACAATTATTTTTATTGTTTGTTTATGTAGTAATAAACCAATGAATTAAATAAAATTGTTTTCTTCAAGAATTATTTTTTCCCAAAAATGCCGGGAAATCGCGATAAATTTTTTACGGGAAATCCCTGAAATGCGATAATTTTTGTCTGTTTCCCGGGAAATAAAAATTAAAGGGATATCCCAAACCCTACTCGTAACATAAACACCCTAAAGGCGCTTTGATTTACGTATAGCCAATATGCCAATGAAGAGATGTAAATTTTTAATAATCTTACTGAAGGCTGACAGGATCCGCTGTAAAAGAAATTACAATTTAAAAATGGGAGAGACCCAAACGATTTTATAAAAATATTTAATCTGGCAACACTGAAGTATGGAGTAAGATAAAATGTAATAAAATACGCAATAAACAAATTTAACAAATAATTTTTGTTTTTGATCTTTTTTTGTTCTATTTTATTTATTTTTTGTTTCTATTGCCTCTAAGCTAAAAGTCCATTATATTATAATTTTTTATAATTAAATTTTATTTATTTTTTGTTTGCTTCCAATCCATGCTTGCATTTTTTGTTGCATTTTGTTTAATTTTGCAATTTAATAACAACAACAATAACAATCCATTAAAGCAATAAAAACAAAACCAATAATTTTATAATGTAAACAATCAAAAAGGACAAATAATTTTTGTGTAGAAATCAGCTGTTTTTGCTCTACAGCTAATATACTCAAAAATTTTTTAACGCATTCTCCATATTGTACATGGAATTAGAAAACTTTTGGGAGTACCAAAAAAGCTTTTCAAATTTCATATTGAAAAGAGCAGAAACTATTTTACTCCTTTAATGTTATTTTCATAATTTCTCTAACGTTCTCATGCTCTCACCTTCCCTCTCTTTAAGTGTTATATACTCTATTTGTATTTTGTTTAGTTTATATTTTAAAAATTTGTTAAAACCATGTAATAATTATTAACAAACTAATTTTACAGTTTTTTTTTTCTTGCCAACTTGAATTAGGTGTTGTATGTGTGCGTATGTGTCATGCGTGGGTTAACATTACAAGACACACCTACTCGTTCTCTAGCCAAACACTTTTAGATTTTTAACAGAACATCATTTTGTTATGTTTTATGCAAAAATAATAATAAAATAAAACATTGCAAAAGAAAACAAAAACAAAAATACCCTCTACAGGCCAACACAGTCTCAGTGACAATTGTGATACAGAAGTTGTGTAGGTAAATAAAGCAATAATACGCCCAATAATTACACTAATATGGTCATCACTATCTATTGCGGTCTGCACTAAAATTGCTGGGGAAAAGAAAAACGATTTTTTTGTTGTGTTAGAAATATGGATTTGACACGCGATGCCTTTTACCTACTTTTCTTAGAAGTCTGGTATTTTAAAGAAATACTTAAACAGACTATCAGATGTTCAATAGTCACATTAAGGAAATAGGCTTCAAAGAAATTGTACACTTAGGTTTTTAACGATAGAAAAAATGGTTGAATTGATTATTATATCATTGATTGATCGTTTGATCCAATTAAGAGTTCCTGAGTAGAATTAAAAAACTCTAAAATCAACGCAGGCCTTTCCATAATGTCTGAAAGCTATATTTTTGGCGGACCTGTTTTGATATATTTACGAAAGTGTTCATCTCAAGAATTGAAATATTTGTGTCCGTTATTCTCAGGAATGAATAAGGCCCCAAGCAGTGCCTTGTTAGTAGCTTATGCAACGTAAAGGAAGCGCCCTTGTTGGTTGTTGGCAGGAAGAAGGTAGTTACTTCATCAGAAAAATTCTATGTCTAGACGGATACTGATCTAATCCCATTTGATTGGCAAGTGACAAGTAAGATTTATTTGCACAAGTTTAATGAATGAGGGCATTAGGCAAATAATAATCATTTAAATTAACACATGGGTGGCCCAACGGTATTCTGTATTACATTTTGCATTTCGTCTTTTTTCTGGGATTTTAACAAAGGAAACATTATTCACTCATTATATTTTTGTATGGGAAAATCTGCCCGATGCTTTTAAACAATGAACTTGGGAGGCAATCCAAAGGTTGGGAACATGTTCCGATTACAATCACATATGGGCTTAAAATAGTAGTAAAGTTATTTATGCTGACAAGGAATGAGATTCTAGTAGCGTTTTGAACAATAATCAGACTTATGAAAGGTGTCTGTATAAGTCGTCACTGAAGAGTCGATAACCGTAGGTCCTGCCAGGACACACTGGCTATACGATGTGTCGTTTTGGTGGTTCTAGTAAGACTGCTTCTGTGGTGTATGTCCGGTAATTTTCCCATTGCTACATATCGCCATATTTTGTGTTAATTTTGATTTGGCTAGATCGAGTTTTTAAAGCCTGCGTGAAGTCTGTGCTCCTCTATGGCTCAGAGACATCGTTTGTTTTCGAAGAAATTAAAGCAAAACTTTAGAGCTTTATAAACCATTGCTTTTTACATATTTTCCAAAAATAAAGGCCCAGAACCATATTAAATAAAGATATATGGAGAACTACTCTCCGGTAGAAAATCAATATCGAAATAAGGAAGAGGAGATATGGATGGATTGGGCACACTCTGCGAAAGCCTTTAGATCGTGCGACAAGCAACTAGAACTGTTTTAAGCGAAACCAGCAAATCGATAAACGAATTAAGACTTCTGGCCTACGATTGAAATAAACGGAAAACTTTAGGCTCCTAAGATAGAATATTTTTGACTGACTCGTTCTTCTGACCTAACAGTGATGTTGATTGCTGTTGCTGTCTTTTTTTTTTGCTCTTCGTGTCATTATTGTAGGTATTAGCAAAGCTCATCTTTTGAGGGCGGATATTAAGTGTCTGCCTTATGCCGTACATACTTAAGTTTCTTTGATATTTGGTGTGTCATCTAGTGTAATATTGGTTATAAAGTTCAACTGGAGACTTAAAGTTTGCACTATCGATATGAGGTGCCTGGAAACATTTGCTATTACGAACGTTCTGTCCTTCGTAAACAATGGCACTAAAAACTTATTTACTGATTATAGTTTATTTGGCTGCTTTTTTTGGTTGCAAGAATTATGTTATGGTTAAAAAATGAATAAAATTGTAGTTCAGGAAATGAAGATTATACGTTAGTTTTGGATTCTGAAGCATCTTCTCGATTAACTGCTGCCATTTAGAGTTAAAGGTCTACGTGCTAAAGGCTCTGTAATTTATAGTGCAGATTGCTTTCTAATTTGCCATTTTTTCTACTGGAGCTATTGCAGTGATTACCCCCTCTTACGTTCTGCAAGGTCTTTTCTTCTGTACCTCAATCGATTCGTTCTAATTCATAATGAGAGTAAAAGGAGAATTCTTGTAGATTTTAGCCCCTGTTACTAACTTTATTATCATAATCTTCTCTAGGAGACGCGTATCGCACGGGGAGTTATAAGTTTCACTTTCTTCAATTACTACCATTACTATACCCCTGGCAGTCAATGTAATGGCTGTATAACAATTGCGTGGTTGCTGCTTCAAAACTCACCAACTTTTGAATCTTTGATTACAAACAAAAAATTGATTTTTTTCTCTAAGTATTTTGTATTTTCATTTGCTGGCACCACTGTCTTTAATGCGATGTATTTCAGTTTAGACAGAATAAATTGTGTGTTTAGCTGTCGTGTCTGTTGTATCTTCTCTGCAAGACTGTGCATGTCGTTGCGTGTAACTGCGTATGTGTTTTTAAACATTTTATGCTCTTTTCACTCAGCTACTGATTATTTATCCTTGAAAGTCATGTGATTGTATGGGGAGGCTCAGCGTGTTTCTGAGTGAGAGTGTGTGTGTGCATTTAGGTTTGTGCGTATTTTAATACATTTGTGCATTATGCACGATTAGTAAATAACAAACTCACACACGCTCACTTCTTATCCATGTTTTCATTTTATAACACACAAAGAGTATCATTGTGAGAAATTTTACAGAGAGTAAAAATTAAATAAAGCTTTTTTTTAGGTGAGAGGCAGAGAAAAGGTATGTGTTTATGAGCATTAACCGTTAGAGTGGGAGCATAATAAAAAAACAGTCTGCTTCACTTGGTTTCAATTCATATTTTTAACATTCTTTTTTTCTTCTAGATTTTTATTTTTGCTTTTGCTGTTGTTTGTTTTTGCTTTTACTAATGTTAAGCTATGCTGCCATTTGATTGCTGGTGTAACGTAAAAGATGCTGCATTGCATGAATTTAGTATGAAATAGGACTCATTTAAAGACGGTACGAAAAGGTGTTAACTAAACTATTCTAACACGTGCGCATCCTCTTCTATTACATTCAAAAAGCTAAAAAAAACAAGAAAAAAAAAATAATGAAAGAAAAATTTTTTTAAAGAAAACAAAAAAAAAAAAAAAGGAATAAATTAATTAAAGTTTAATTTAAATTTTAAAATTAAATGTGGAGATAAAAGAAAACAGTGTTTGTTTTATAAAAATATATAAAAATAAAATTAAAGATATTGAAAAAAAAAATAAATAATAAAAAATTGCTGCTTAAGGAAATGAAGTGAATTTAAAATTTTGAAATAAAATTTTAATGTTACGAAATTAAATTTAAAAATAACAAAAAAAGTGTTATATATTTTAAAACCTGATCCTTAAATACTTAATTAAAAGGTATGAAAATTGAAAAAAAAAAAAATTATTAACAAAAAGTGAAAATTACCAAACAAATTCTTTTTATATTGTGAGTGTGTGTGTTTGTATGTGTTTGCAGTCAAAGTTTTGTAAAAATTAATCTCCTCAGCTGTTTAAAAGGAGCCTCGACTTTTGTTATCAGCATCTAAAAATCAACCTAATTTTACTTCTCATTTCCTTTTTCTCTAGCTGTTTGTGATTTGTTTGTATATTTTGTTTTTTTTTTTTATTTGAATTGGAAATTTTTTGTCCATGTGAAAACGACGACAACGAAATATCTTCTTATGTAAGACTTTAAATGGAAAATTGCGTTATTTTCGTTTCCTTTTTTTTTCTATTTTAGTATCTTAACTGTTTTTTTCTTTTTGTTTTTGTTTTGGTGTTGTATTTGTATTTTGTTTTTTTTTTGTATGTCAAAACCATTCCTCTTTTATTGCTGCTTCTTCTTTTGGAATGACAATAACAACAACAACAATAATAAGGAAAAAATAACACAAACAATAACGTCAGTTGTAAAAGTAATAACAACAACTATCTAAAAAAAACAACAACAACAATGGCATCGTTTATAATTATTGCATAGAAAATTATCAGTTGGCTATTTACAAAAGAGAAAAACTTTTTGAAAAGCATCAGAAAAGCAAGAAAAAAATATTTTTTTCGTAATTTATAATTTTTTTTAAAGTTTTATTTTTACGAATATCAAAAAACTAATTTCTTTAAAAACTGTTTAATTTCTTAAATAATTTTTTTAAGATTTTCTTTCTAAAGAGTTAAAATGCAGTTTTATTCACGTTGCTAAAATGGCTCTCCCTTTGCTACGGACCTCTCTTTGTGGCGCCTTAAAAGTTAAACATTTTAAAGTTTTCCACAAGGTGTAATAAAAAATTTATCAAATTAAAGGGTGTTCCCTCAAAGAAGTTACTTTTAAAATAATTTTGTTTTAATCACAATAAGTGGACGTTTGATATTGCTATGTAAATGTGCATATTCTTGTGCCCGCTATAATTACAAGTATAAAAAACCTTTAAATAAAGGGTGTCCTCATATTTGAAAAAAAAATTTTATAAATGAATGATTTTATCTTTGAAATTATTATGAACAAAAATGAAAAATGAAAAAATATTAATAATAAAGAAAATTTAAAATTACAGGGTGCCCCATATGATCACAAAGATACATGCATACAAATGTTTTAAACTTCAACAGGTAGATATTTTAAGCACAGCAGGCAGCATTATGTTTGTTACAGTAACAAATTAAAAAAATTAAAAATTGAGGGGTTTCCACAGTCAATGCGACTTTATTTTAAAAGTTTTGTACACAGGCAGCTAAAAATTAAAATTTTTTTTATTATTATGTGTGCTATAAAAATATGTGTAAAAACTAAAATTTAAATGTAAAGGGTGAGCCCATAGAAAATCGTATTATTGACATATATTTTCTTATCATTTGAACGATAGAAGGTTGACACTCAAAATCTGCAACAATAAATGATAAAAACATAAAATAAAAAAAAAAAAATTAAAGGATGGCCCCTTACATAAATCCTAAGTCCCACTCCTGGTTATTTGATTCATTTGGTATTTTTTTGTGTTCATTAGGTTTCTTTGTTTTATTTCGCCATTTTTGGAGTCACCAGCTTATTTGATTTTATTTAACACTGCGTCCTCAGTTGTTTCATGAAAGAAAGTGTCTTTAAAATTTAATAACTTAATATTTTATCGATGTAAAAAAATAAAATTGATTACAAAAAAAACAAATTGAAGAATTTGCTAAAATACTAATGAACAACATTTATTTTCCAATTTTATTTTAAATTTAAAAATGGTGTTAAGGATTTTAAAGGCCCCTCCTCTTAAAATGCTTGCTGTACAGTTAACTTAAATGTTTTCAACAAAAGCTCAATTAAGAAAAAAAATAAAAACTTAATTAAAAAAATCATTTTCATGTTCAATTTTCAATGATTTTGCTGCTGGGCTTAAAGCTAAAAAAAACTTCTGGTTAAATTTTTTCTTTTGAATTGCAATAAGTGGTAAATTTGTTTGTATGTATGTATGCGTCATGGCAATTTAAACTGCAAAAAAAAAAAAATAAATAAAAATTCAAGAGGAAAAATAACAACTAGAACCTGCAATTACAACAACAATTCAGAGAAACTTAATGAAAAACGAAAGTGTTGCAAAACTTTTTGATTGCAATTTGTTCATTAAGTTTGTGGCAAAACCTCAGTGTTTTTAAGTTTATTTTTATTTGTGTGTGTGTGTGTGTGTGTTTGTGTGCGACCAAGTGTAATAATATCTAAATGTTTGAAATACTTAACACCTAAAACGTTGGAGAAAAAAAATTAATTAAAATTGATTTTAAATGCTTTAGAAATGCAAGGCGAGATATTTTAAGCAAATAATTTGAAATTTATTTGACTGTAAGCGAGTAAAGAAACTTCAATGTTATGTTGATTTTCTATTAACCTACAGTTTGTAAAAGTAGTTAGATTTATATTACCAATCACATGCTTATCACCAGTTACAAGTCTGAATAACATTAAAAAAAATGAAAAAAATAAATTCAAAAATTTTTAAATCTTTTTTACTTTAAAAACCCGAGTTTTCCAGAAAGGAAAATTATTTCCTTCCTTACCGAGCATAGGGTTAAGCAGCGATAGTTCTTAATTGTTACATATCGTGAGGGATTTTTATTAGTATTTTTTTCTTTAACAGAATGAAAAGACTTCTCTGTCGCGGACGCCTTTTTAAAGCAGAGGTTCTGACACACGAGTTTACTATCCTCACTTTCCTTTTAGAAAATAGTCCTTGTCTGTCTTTAGCAAGCAATTTCAATGGCAAGATCATTTTGACACAGACATTTCAGGGATTGTTGCTTTGGGTGACCTTTAAGGCAACCCATAATAAATATCCTGGGATAAGTATTAAAAGACACATCACCTAAGAAAAGAATAACCATTTCTTCTTATTTTTCTTTCTCATTTTAATTATTCTTTTTTCTTTTCAACTAAGTCTTAAGTTGAAAGTATTAAATGGGTTTTAAGAAACTCTTTTTTAGTTTTTTTATATAGTTGGCTGCCATGGCCTTATTCTTTTACTCCAAATTTAAGGAATTAAAGAAATTAAAATGAAAATTTAAAAGTTTTGTTTAATTCATCAAAAATGTGGTTTTAATATGGTTTTCCTATATTTAGGTTTTCTAATTTTCTCACTTTAACTTTGTTTTATACAAATATGGCATCATCTGCTACTCAGGCGTATGATTGTTATTAATTACAACTGAGAAAAATTAATCATACGTCGAGGTGTTGTGTGACCTTGGAAAATCTTACACTAGACAGTTATATCGTTTAATTACTGTGTTAACTTTACAACAAAAGCAATTGCAAAATTTGTTCTTTAACTTAAGTAAAACACAATTGCCAAACATTATAACAATGTTCATGAAACTGGGTGTAAAATCATTTAAAAAGTTTTACTGCAGTTTACTGAAACCCGTTTACATTAAAAGGTTTAATTTTAAAACTTCTTTACTTTAGAACAGTGGGAGGAAAAGTGAAATTAATTAATACAACTTCAGAGGAAGATGTTATATTTTTTTAAATAATTTTTAAACAAAAATTATTTTCAAAAAAGGCAGGGTAGATATATAATAATTTTATATGTAGAAAATTTTTTCTTCAAAGATTTCTAGATTTCAAGATTTTTCGAAGAGCTTTTGAAAAACAAAAAAGAAATATTTTAAAATTAAGTTTTTGTAGGAGTGAAATTAAAGTTGTCCACTTTCTATTTTTTGTAATGAGGCTTTTAAATACTATTGAAACTTATGAGCTCTAGCGATAAATTTAAAAAATATAAAATTTTTTAAAATTCCCAAAAAATTTTTTAAGATTTCCAAAAATTTCCCAGAGGAGAAACTCTAATGTAGGTCTGGCTTGTTTTCCTGAGCTTATATTTTGTATAGAAGCAGTTTTCCAATCAATACAAATGTTTTAAGGTTTCGGTTATAGTTTTTTAATAATTTAAAAAAGTAGAACCAAAAAAACTAATAATAATAAATAATATTATTAAACATTTAAAAATTTTTAAAATTATTTTTATATAATTTTTTATTTAGATAAAATTTATTTTCTAAACCTTTTAAATTTACAAGTAAAAAGATTCGAGAAATATTTTGACCAAATACTTTTTCGAGTAAGAAAGCTTAAATCCGCCTTATCAATATTATATTTGGCAGGCTTGAGTTGGCATGGGTGACCAAAAAACTTCTTTTGTGGTAGTACGGGACAAAAAAATTTACGATCTTAAAAAGAAGAATAACAAATGTTAAAAATGCGTAAGCCTGCGTTATTAAAAATATTTTTCGAGAGATTTAGTGAGCGTGCGTGATCAAAAATGTTTTCATTTAACAATATAATGAACAAATTTTACAGATCTTAAAGACAAAACTATAAATATTTTTGATAACTCTTTAGTCTTTTAGTCTTTTAGTCTGCGTGCACGTGAGTGACCAAAAAAAAATTTTTTTTCGTGATGACAAAAAAAATTTAAAGGCCTTTAAGGGAGAGACTGACAAAAAAATTTAAATGTCTTATGACAGGTTTGATATATTTTTGTATTATATTAATTTTGCTGTCTTCAGAAAAGAAAAATTTTTAATTTGAGAAAAATGAGAATTGGCTGCCTACCGCCAGGCATTAGATAATTTTTAACAACTCGATTTATGTTGTCTCTTAGAAGACTTGGCAGCTTAAACATGAAGTTTTAACGACATTGAATGCGTTAAAAAATTTAGCAGGTTTCTGCTTGGATGTCCTATACGAAAGCCTTAAGGGTTTTTTTCTTTCCATAAAAAAGTGCAGAAAAAATTAAAATCACGGCACTACTAGAGCACTCGTTATATATTAATTTTGATTTTGTTCTTGTCGTAATGCTAGTCAGGATAATATTTTCACTTGAAATGACCGTCTGTTGCGGCTGGAAGCAACCATGTACGAGAAAATCACATCACTATTTTAGTTTTTCTACTTGTTGTTATAGCACTTGTGGCTTTACTGACATTGTATAAGTTTGACATGACTGTCTATCATAGTTCAGAAAATAACTACTTTTTAAGTATCACAATACTTTTGGGTCACCCTTAATTTTTGGTTTCTATTGCTATAGCGGATATACCTTTTGTTAAAATTTGAAGAGTCTACTAATATTGCTTCCTAAAATAGACAGCTGTGGCAGATGGACAAGTGGACAGTAGACGTTTAATACAAAATTAAAAATTCTTTTCTGCAAAATTTTTTTAATTTTTAAATATATGGTTCTTGAAATTTTTTTTTTTTCTATAACAGGCTACGAAATTATTCAACGCTAAGCAAAAAAGACAATGTTTATTTTTTGATTAATTGATTTCAAAAATCAATTTTAATTTACAATGAAGCAAATATGTTAATGCAGCCACTAATGGAAATATTTAAAAAAAATTTATATGAATATTTTTATGTCGGTAATGCATATTTAAAAAAAATTATATTTGTGATGCCATAAACAAATAATTTATTTTTTATTTTTTATAAATTCCATTTTTTTTTAAATTTTATTATTTAAATGACGACAGTTGCACATTTTAAAAATTTCTTCGTGCTGTCATATTCTCTTTGATGTATTTTAGTGTACTTTTTATTTACCAACCATCAAAGAACTCACAATATTTCATTCTTCCTAATTTATTTGTTTTAAAAATAAAATAAAAAAAAAATTTCTACCAGCATTAAATTTATAGTCGTCATCATATTTGTTTTCATTTTTTATTATTTTCACATAACTTTTTTTCTTTTATGTTGTTTACGTTTGTCGCTGTTGTTATGATTGCTGTCGTTGTTGTTGTTGTTTTTTTTTTTAACAAAGGAATGCTATAAAATCTTTAACGCATTTGTAAGAGTATTAAAACAAAAATCTCACTCATTTACACATTTTAATGCGATAAAAGATTGCGTATGATTAATATGAAATTTTGATTGTAACACTTATACGCCAGAGTGCACTTACTTAAATGCTGCAATCGAACACAACAGCCTGATGATACACAACAATACATGTATGTATGTATGTGCGTATACACATGTTTAAAATGATTAATTTACGCATGTTTGTGTGTTTGTACGTGATTGTTTGAGTGTGTTTACAACACTCGTTTTTTTAACTGCTTTATTGCAATTAAATGTGTTTAGTTTGAATGGTACTTTCTGCTTATTTTACAAGTGCAACAAAAACAACAATAACAACTTATTATCAATGATGAGTGCAATTAACGTTTGTTATTAATTTCATTTTAATTGAAGTTAACTTTCATCTGCCGACATTCCATGCTCTGTTAGTGGATAATTGTTTTTTATTTTTTATTTTTTCGTTAGTACAGACTGGAAAATTTTATTATTTTTTATTTAGTTCTTTAATCATGTAAACCATAATTAAAAAATTAAAAAGAAAATAATTTTTTTTTAGATTTCTTCATGATTATTGTTGTACAATTTGCTATCAATGAGAGGAATTATCAGAAAAGTTGGCTTTAAAATATTTATAGCAATCTTAACAACACACTGATATTGAAGAGGTGAATGATGTCATTTTGTCTTAAAAAATTAGATGGTTTAGATTGGGTTAACCTTTATTAAAAAAAAAAAAAATAAATCAAGTAAATGACAACTGGGTGTTTCAGACCTGCTCTTAAAGGTTAAAAACAAATTAATAATTTATGTACTTTTGGTTGCATGCTGGTCTGTTCAACACGATAAAGAAGAGCTTATTTAACGAAAAAATCTTACCCAGGCTCAAGTTCGTATTTTTATTTCTATTGTTTTATGTCAGGAAATAAAGTCAAAAATGTTTCTTTTTTTCTTAGCGCTGTTTAACATTAAAATAAATAACACATTAGAAAAGTATAAAAGCCAGAGTGTCACCCAATTTTAAGAATTTTCCCTACACAACTTTAAACGTACAACAAAAGCCATTTCATTGCCTATATAAGATCCTCGTTGATTTTATAGATGATTTTCAAAAAATGAGAATGAGATTTATTGTTTCAAGTTTGATGCCGATGTGTTAGATTTTTATAGATTTTGAATTCTGAAAACCATTCACCTTAAAGAAAAGTTTAAACACATCATGAAAGCCATTTTCCTCCTTAAGCTTGGCAGTCATCCTTTGCAATTTGATTATTTTTAGACACCTTTCTTAAATCTCCACATGTGTTGTTGTAGTGACCGGTTTCAATGTCAATTTTTAAATACAAAAATAAATTATTTCCTAAGAGTTTTAATTTTTTTAGCTGACTTTTTTTTGTTGTTCTAGGTTTCTTTTATTATTCTCTGTATTATTTACAAAAGATTTGTGATAAGTGGATTTGCGTTACCACTTTATATTTTAACCTCCCGTATTTTCTTTAAGAAAATTTCCGTTTAATCGTTTTGCACTTTTTTCTGATTTTCTTTATTGTAAAAAAATTTTATTTGCCACGGTGTGTAAACTTAATTCCAAAAAAACCCACGAAAAATAGAGCAGTAGAAAAAAACAAAAACAAATATAATCATACGTATACATTCTCACTGTTTATATGTGACAAACTGGTTATTGGTGGTAGCCATGGTCACAGTGGTATAAATCTTCTAAACAGATAAAAATGTTATTTTGGTTTCTAAAAATATCTATTGATTGTTTTTTTTAATTTTAATTAAAATTTTCTTTGCTGTTTTTCCAGTTTTAAATAAATTAATTTATTTTATTGATCTATTCAAATCGAAATAAATATTTTCTGTGTTTCAAAGAAGCTTAAGAAAAATATGTTAAACATTATTTTAAATCTTATTATTAAGTGCAACTGTAAATAAATATGAAATGTTTATTAAATGAATTTTAATTAAATATTTATTAAAATTTTAATTGTTCAAACTAAATAAAATAATTTTTTTTTTTGTTATCAATATTTTGAAATTCTGTTTAAATGACAGCCTTAAGGCTTTAATTAAAGTAGTTGTTTGTTGTTGTTGAATATAAATCAATTTATGATTAAAGACTTTAAAATTAACCGTTTCGCAATGATTATGATAAATTTATTGTGGAATTTTAATGGAATTATAAAGATTTCAAGAAGAAATATTTGCAGTTTTAAGCTACAGCTGAATAAGTATTTTGCAGTAATGCATAAGTCTGCTATTAATTGTGATTAAAAAGTGGAAGTTAGATAGCAGAATAAAATACATTGTTCGTTTATATCTGCAAGGCGGTAATCAATTGAAAATTTCTCTGTTCCCACAAATATAAAGAAGAAATAGGAAACATTGAATTTGGGAAATATTTTTTCTCCTTAGGAGACGTTTAGTTTTAAAGTCACATAAGTCACTTTGCTTTTAAGCTGACAAACTTTTTAAAGGATTTTGTTTCAAAGGTTTTAAAAGTATTGAGGCTAAATCTCAAGAACAATTACTTTACACATCTATCCCAGGAACAACTAAAAATAATTTAATTTGTAACATAAAGGGTGTTCCTATAGTGACGTAATTTCACATATATGGCGTCAGTTTTCCAAAAGAATTAGACAGACATTTAGAATTTTTATAGAGAATGTTCAAATACTGTCCAATGTAAAAATTAATTTAAACAAAAAATTTTTAAATCTGGGGTGTTGCCTTTGAAGGCGTGATTTTGACCTAAATGGCCTACTTTTTAAGCTGAAAGCTTAAAATTGAAATTTGCCCAGTATATGTGCTGCTTTGTCTGCTATAAGGCCAACTATAATGGGAGTAAAAATGAAATTTAAAAATATAATTAGATATTTTTTTGAAATATATAATAAATATTATAAAAAGAAAATAAAAATAAAAAATTACTGCAGTCTTACATGTATTGTCATCCCATATTTAATCGTAAAAAGCAGACATTTAAAATTTTTAGTCACAAATAAAACGTAACAATATGAAGGCCAGAAATGATTGATTGATTGGGGAAGACAATATATCACGAAGTAATTTTCGGCACAATAACAACATTTAAATTATGGATTCAACTTATACAGATACCGATATATCGTCGATACTTCTGGTTTTCCGATATATCTATATCGGCGATATTTTACTATCGGTACGTCCATATTCCTTATATTTTTTTTAGAGTTTTTTTTTTTAGCAAAATATTCAATTTTAAACTATTTTTTTTGCATGAAAACTATGAGAAATAACATATTAAAACCAGAACATAAAATTCAAATGAGCTCTGTCGCATCGGTGAGACTATTTCCCCCTGCAGGTCTGCTTGAAACGGGTTTGAGAAATCGACTATCTCCGCAAAATTTGAGAGCAATTTGTTTTTTAAACAAAAATCTTATAAATTTCAATTTTAAATATTAATCTTTTGCAATGTCGTTTTTATAATTTTAATTTAATTTTAACATGATCTCAAATTCATTTCGTTGTCTTTTAAATCTTATTAATATCAATTTGAAATCTTGAGCCAATCTAAACTGAATGCCATCGTTATTTTTCTGTAAAATCATAAATATTGCAGACGTTTTGTAGTTTGAAAATTTGAATTTTAGAAACTGAAATGTATTAAAAATTTTGATGATTTGAATGGCTCGTTAAAAAACACTGTTATTTTGTACAATAGAAGAATTCTCTATTTGAGTTTTGTTAATTTTTACTTGAGCTCAAGTTCAATATGCGTATCGGTATCGGCGATATTTATTTTTTAATATTGGTATCGGTATCAGATTGGCGAAAAAGCGTATCGTTACGTCTTTAGTATAAAGTCGATGTGAAAATTTTTAAACACATGAAGATAACGATATTTTTAAATAAATTTGGCATAAGTTACCGTTCAAATTTATTTTATTTTTTAGTCTGCTTTCATTATTCTCTCATATTTAGTATCACACTTTCCTAGCAATATTGCCACATATTTCCATTCGAATTCACGATAAAAGCAAAGGCAAATTATTTAAAGAAAAATAGAACAAAAATTCAGGATACAAATAACAAAAAAAAAAAGAAAAAAAAAAACTGATGTACGTAAATGAAAAATATAACTGAAAAAATGTGAAAAAAATATTTAATTTTTATGATTATAAAAATAACTGAAATTTAAAAAAATTTAAGCCCATGTTGAATCTAAAATCAGTCATCATTTATTCTTCGTCCCTCTCTTTAATCTCATTATAAGGATTTGAAAAGTCCCAGAGAGTCGTTTCATTTTTATTTGCATGTAATAAAACATTTAACAAAATATATTTGAAAACAGATACAAAATTGAAACGAAAACTAGTATCAATAATGTCGTCGTTATTTTGTTCATTAACTCTCAATAACGACAAATCGTTTCGTTACCGTCATGTGTTGTATTCCTACACTTAATTGTCATTATTTGCCTGTGTTGCCACAATTTCCAAATTTATTTATTTTTGTGGGTATTTTGGAAAGAAAAAAATTGTTTTAAAAAAATCTTTACCAATTAGAAAATTACAAAATAAATTTAACAAAAAAATAAATAAATAAATAAATAAATAAATAAAAATAAAAAAAAAATAAAAAATTTCATATTTTTTTATTAATTTCAACTGCCAATACGAGGAAACCTAAAGAAAAAAATTTATTTCAGTCCACAGCCACCGCAGAAGTTTATTAAACCGTATTTCAATTGCTTATTTTTTTCCAATATTTTTTAAAAATTAATAAAAATTAGAAAAAAGAAAACAATGATACAAGCAGAAAACTACCCAAGTTCGTATCTGTATTGTTTTAAAAGAGAAAATAGTGTGTTAAATTTTTCTTTGTCCGTATTGTGCCTTGTTTGAAGGGAAATCATTCCTAAAGTGCTGCTCATATTTTCTATGCCAAAATTATAATGTAAAAAAGCATTAATACATTCGATTAGGTTTCAATCCTTCATTTTGATTTTATAGATCACTAGCAGTGCCCAAGACTTCGTCCGCGTGTCATTCATAATTTTCTCAAAATTCTAATTAGAAAAATGTATTTTTAAATATTTATTTTAGAGTTCTGTGAACAGTGTTAAAAATTTTTCATCTATGAAAATAAAAATTGCTGACAACTGTTGTAGTACCATTATACCGGTAAAATTGGGTAGCTTTACATTTGTATCTCTATTTCACTATGAGATAACTTGTTTTTCGAAGCAAAAAGTATTCTATATTTGAATCAAAGCTCCAGGGGACCCCCACACGGAAGTTTAATCAAATCCTACCAGAAGTTTTTACGTGATGCGAACACAAACAGACAGAAATACAAAAATACCAAAACAGGTGGTTTGTAATTCATTTTGATTGCTATCTACACCAGCACCAAAATTTTCTTAAAATATTTCATGTACAGAAATGACCCAGTAACTAAATTATTAAGTGTATAGATTTTCATAGAAGCCAGAAGTGGCTTAGCATTTGTGTTGCATTGACTTCATTAAACTTCATTTTTCCAATTGTTCGAAATCTTAAACTTTTTTGCGAATGCATTACAAACTTTGTTTAATTGTGGTTACTGCAGAGTATGGGCTTTTTAAAGACAAGTTTAGTTACTCCATGAAACTTATTTTGCATCTAAAATTTATTTTTTACAAACCTTTTTTTAAGCTTTAAATTCTCCAAAAGTTTTGTTGTATTTACTAATTTTAATGTCGATGTTAAAAAACAGAAACAAAGAATGTTAAGGAGCTTTAATTTTTTATTACCTGAGTTTATATCCCAGCTCAAGACTTAATTTCTTTATTCTACTTTTCTTTTATTATTTTTTCTTTTATTTACAAAAGAACTGTGATGGGTTCATCTGCGTTTCCATTTCATTTTTTTACCTTCCCTATTTTCTTTAAGGAAATCTCTTTTTAATCGTTTTGCTATTAAAACAAATTTATGCACTCTTTCTGTCATTTTTTTATTTGCAATTCATTTGCCATCGTATGTAAAATTTATTCTGAAAAAAAAACCCACAAAAAAGAAAAAAAAATGGAAAGTAAAATCACACGCAGATATTCTTCATGTTTATGAATGATGATCTGGATGTTGGTGGTGATGCTCAAGGTGGCATAAATAATAAAGCAAGAAATAGTGTAGTTAACGTGTGCTGTTTTATTGTTTTTTGTGGTTGAAGCTGCTTTTTAAAGGCAATAAAGCGAATTTGATGAGCTTCTGCTAGTCATTCTTATTTGAATGAATGTTTAAAAATATTGAAATTATTTGTTTTAATATTTTCTTTTGTTTCTCTTGCACTTTCTTATGCAAAAAAATTTGCATGCAAACAACGGTTTACAATATCCATGAGGCAGCTAGTGTTTACAACACATGCTCTTTCTGCCTGCCAAAAATTGCATGATGAAATTAAAAATAAATAAAACAAATGATGTGAGAAAATGGAAATATATTGAGACAAGACCTTCAATAAAAAATTTTATGGGGGAAAAATTATTGAAAAAAGAGAAAAAAAGAAAAATAAATTGTAAAAATAAAAAAAATGTACAACTCAGGCAGCTCTGCGAAAACTGCCACATATTTGACACTTTGAAAATGTTTTTGAGAACGAAAATAAAGAGAAGTCATAGAGTAAATATTGCTTCATATTAGTTCTTTTGCAGCTCATAAAAATTGGGCAGATTTGAATAATAAAAAAGTATTCAGTCCCATAGTGTCGATAAATAAGTGTTTTTTGTTTTCCATATTTTAATAGGAAAATTAAGTTAAAAAATAATTAATTTTTTTCAATAATATTTTATATGAAAATAAAGTGAGAATTTTATAAGTCTTCAACAATAATACTAAAAAGGGTTTTATTAAAGTTATAATTGTGATTGTGATTAAAAAAAATAAATCTTTCAAGTGAGACGTGGATTCTTGCGAAGGGTTCCGTGCCATAATAATTTTATGTCATAATTGTTTTTTGTTGGAATTTAAAAATGTCCGCCTGCTGTGATTACAAATTTCAATCAGCTGCCTTTAACTTTAGCAGTTGTCTTTTTGTATATATTAAACATGAGACCATAAGTTCGAATCCCAACAGAGTCTTAAAAATAAAGAAAATGAATTGTTGTTAAGTGTTGTTGTAAAAGCTCTGCTACTGACGAGAGTTCTTTTCTAAAAAGATATAAAACAAAAGCAAAAAAATCTCAATTATGTGTACGTGTGTCATCAGGTAGTGGTGCGGTGTACAAAACTGCGCAACCTGAATCGGTCTTATACATAGGTCCATAGGGCGTAAATTTGTGGACCTATTCAGACAATTGAATAAGTGCACTGTACCATGAGGGCTTTGGAGACAGGCAGGGCAAGGGTTCAAAGTGTCAGGAACTATTCGTTCACGGTAGAAATTGAGGATACTGTACCAAACGGCTCTTAGTTGTGCCAGAATTTAGCCTGTTTGCCTGGGCAGAAACCTCTTATCTTCTGAAATCTCGAGTGGGTGTTCTTTTAGGACTTTATTATATCTGTAGCCGTTTATGGTGTTTAAGACCGCTTGTCGATGCAATATATTTTGGGTATCTGCAGTGGACATTCGGTTTGGTGAGTAGTTCATTATGTTATCTGACCGGAAGAATCCTAGTCTCTTTATGGGGCTGATCTATTTTCGTTATTTTAACACATTCTATCGGTATTCTGAGTGCCTAATTTCGTGCAGGTTGTTATTTAGTAGTCAGGATGAATGGCTTGTTTAAAAGGCAGATAAAGGATAAACAGTGGAACAAACCCTCTGGAGTACTCGTGAGCACATTAAGGTACAATCATATTAGAACAGCAGATGTGGCAGTTAAGCCGTCTGTTTAAGTAAGATCAGCTCTCGTGGTACAAAGGAATTTTAGTTAGTTAGAGAAGAAATTTAAGCTTTTACAGCAATGGAAAATGCTATTTGTCATTAATAATCAAAGTAACAGGGACTTAACAAATAACTAATCTGCCTGAAGCTCACACATGCTCAAGTTTTTTAGGAAAATACTCTAAAATCTGTACGTGAAATTAATTGACACAAGTTTGTCTGCTATAAATGGAAAAAAGATTTTTCCACCATTTATAAGTTTTAGTTTTTTTTTAGTTTAATTAAATTTTTATTGATTCAATGAAATATTTAATTAAATAATTAATAAAAAAATTTTCAATTAAATAATTAATTAAAACAATTATATATTTATTAAAAAAAGGAAAACAAATAATTAATTTAAGAAATAAAAGAATTTATTAAAATTTGGTTTAAATTTAAATTCAAGGACAAACAAAATTTTAAATAAATGTAAAAAAAATTTCTTTAAAGTCTCTTCGCTGTTTCTAAAATTAGACAAATTTGAAGAGTCATTCGATGCTGGGTATCAGGTGCACAAAGTTGATTTTTTTAATAGCCGACATAAAAATGTTTTGATTTATTTTCAAAAATATAAAATGATAATGATAAAAAAAGTAGAAAGGTATTTTTAAATACTGAATTGAATTTTTAATAATAGAATTTTTAGCTTTTTTCTGCATGTTTCCTTAAGACACTTTAATCTTTTGACTGTGAATAAACAGATTTCGAGTACTGTAACTAAGATTAGAAATTAAAAATACACATGAACCATCTAAATGCGAATTTCGATTCGTTGTATGTCAGGCTATTTTTAAATCAAACACAACGGCTTCTTTTAATTATGTCTTCACATGCACAAGCAGGCTGCCACTAAAAGTCAATTAAACTGGTGGCATTATTAAGCAACAAATACAAAGAAAAATAAATTCAGTTATAGCGAGATAATGTGTATGTATGTAAACAAACACTTTATATGTGTCTAGGTATGTGTGTGTGTATGTTAGTGTATGTGAGTATGAAAAAAGGAAAGTGTAAACAAGTTTCAATGTAAAAAAAGACTTTGTTGTAAAATTAGTTGACTGACTGACTAACTGACTGACTGGCTGACTGGCTGGCTGGTTGGTTGCTCTTGAAAAATCCCAGAGACACAGTTTGATAAATTCTAGCACACTGATTAAGTGTGCATGTGCATGTGTAAATGTGTGTGTGCATGTATGTGTTAAACTACATTATATTGTAGTGAAAATTATCACACGTTTGTTTAAAAGCGAGGAAAAAATTAAAAAACAGCAAAAACAATGACGACAACCGACTGACTGTTGTTATTTCTTGTTCCTCATCCTTGCTGTCGTTTATGTTTTACTCGACAAAAGGGACATATAAACAATGCATAAATGCCACCAGACACAGAGACGCACATAAAAACACGCATTTATAAAATTTTTTTGAATACATAAATTTACTAACTCGCTGCTAAATACCAGCATTTTCCAATACATTTGAACGCAGTTTGCTTGAATAGAATAAAACAAAAACATTTACATGCATTGAAACTTGGCTTGCGTGAGTTAGCAAAGGATACAAATTTAACCTTAAAATGTTTCCAAGGAAAATCAAAAACATAAATTATGTTTTTGTGTTTAAGTCAAGGATTATAGTTGTTGTTATTGTAGTTACTATTGTTCGGATTTTGTGTTAGTTTTCTCTTTCATATATATTTTTATATTTATTTATAAAGTTATTGTTTCATTTTTTTTCTTTATAACAATAGAGAAGCTAAAATAACGTACTATTTTCTTTTATTTATAAAGGGTGTCCCAAAATGAAAAAAGATTGATTTTTTCTGTAGATTTTTACTTCTTATATCTCTCATTACAGGTGGTTAAAAAGGTAATTTAGTTTGTAATTTTACCAATTTCCAATTCCGACCCCATAAATTATAAATATTCTGAGTCATTATGCATAGCGAAATCGATTGAGTGAGGTTCCGTCTATCCGTCCATGTTAGTGTTGAAATAAACTTTGTCAGGGCATTAGACGAGATAGAGAAAATTGAAATAAGCCATTCGGTTAGATATAGTTTCAAACATTTTTCTACTGAAAATTAGCAAGACCGGTTCATGTCGTTCGAGGCAGCGGGCTAAACACCACGCCTGCCTCTAATTTTTTCATATCATTTTGAACAATAAATAAACTCCTACAAAAAAAAAAAAAAAAAAAGAAAACAAAACAAAACAATATATGAAGCAATAGAGATTTAAAAAATATGAAAAAAAGCATCCCGTGAAAAAATTTGCGCTCGCCCATATTTTCCGCATACTGGGCCTCAGAACTTTTCATAGAAAATTACGATTTTGCCTAAAATTTTTAAAGATATCAACATGGGTATCATTTAAAAGCTTTTAAAGAGTTATTTCAGAAAATACTTAAATTTTATAAAAAATGTTTAACCCATTAAGAGTGAATGAAATTTTTTTGTAAAAAATATTATTTCTCATTTCTTAATTTTCTGTCAATCCACTATTTGTCTTTTTGACTGGAGCTATATCACTAAACTTAATTTACACATGTAGTGAATGGTATATAAGATTCGGTATAGTCGAATGTAGCACTCTTACTTGTTTTATTTTAAGCCTGGCACTCTGTTCGAATTTGTGAAAATTGTTAAGCAGCATTAAATATTTCATGACATTTAAACTGTGCTGTCTATTTTGCGATTTGGAAAAATTTAGCGTTTTATTGTTTTCACTTTTACTACATTGTTTTAGAAATGTAAGCAAAATACATACGATCAGCTGTTTTTTGAAAAATTCCGCATGAAATAATGCCTCTTTGCTTTATTTCACAGCTTTGATAAAATGTTGCCAGAAACATTTTATATGTTTTTCTACAGTAAAAACAGAGTAATAATTCTGCAACATTTTTTCATGACTTTTTCATAAAAGTTTTTTATGTTTGTGTTTTGACAGCATTCCGCATGAAAAACTAAACAGAGTAGCAGGCTTTATCTTAGAATGTGCAATTATATTTTGCATAATTACAGCTAAATTTCGTTAATAATGCAGCAGCCATCATTCTCTTTCCTTTAGTTAATGGCTGTGGAGTTTTTGTTATCATATTTTTTTTGCTCTAAAAAGTTTCAGAAAAATTATTTCGAGAACCAACTTTCATAATTAAAAACGAAGACGAAATTAGTCTATCATTAGAAACTGATATGTGCGCTCTCTCAAGGCTACTTTGATGATTTAAAGTGTCACTAAGCAAGGTTGGTGTTAGAATTTTTAATAATTTCAAAAATATTTATTTACACAAACAGCATGATACAGGAACTACATTTTCTTTGATAAAAAAGAAAAAATAAGAAAGGAATATAAATTAAATTCTTTGTTAAACGGGCGGTAGGCAGAAAGACAGAAAAAATATATGAGATGGTTTATAAAGCCACCACGCAAGCACACTCTTGCGGTCCGGTGTGGACGTTATCTTATTAAAAAATAATTATTTAAAATTTATTCCTCGTCGTCTACTTTAATCAAGATTAAGTAAAAATCTTGTACAAGTTTTAATGAATCTAAGATATTGAAAGTATACTGAGGTTGATTATAATTAATATGTTTGTGTTTAATCTTTTCTTTTTCTGCTGTTTTTTTTTTGCAGAACTCTGTGTAATCATGTATAAACTGAAACTTATGGTGGATACGTAAATAAATAAAACGTAAGTAATACTACTCTTCTTAATATTAATAAAGGGAGACATAATATTATACAGTCTTCACCACAAAAATGGTAAGAAGGGTATAATTAAGTTTGTCATTCCGTTTGCAATTTCTACCAAAAGCATTTTCGATTGCATAAAGTAGATTTGTTCTGATGTCTATCTGTACGTCTGTGTTCGTGTTGAAATAAACTTTGCCAAGGCACTAGATGAGCTAGAGAAAAGTTAAATACGCTAATCAATCAGACATAATTTTGCAAATCTTGCTATTGAAAATCAACAAGATCGGTCCATATCCTTTGAGGCAGCGGACAAAACACCACGCCTGCCTCTATATTTTCCATATCATTTGGAAAAGCGAATTAAAAAAACAAATAGAGGGAGTGATGGAAATGTTAAAAATAAGACAAAAAAAATCAAATGAAAAAATTGGTGCTCGTCCGTATTTATTGTGTTATGGGCCTCTAAAACTTTCATAGAAAAATACAACTGTAAAATTATAAAAAAAATGCTTAACCCATTAATAGCCGATGACATTTAAAAAATATATGTATTAGACTCGGTATAGCCGAATATAGCACTCCTACTTGTTTACTTATTTGATTTTCCTACGAATTAAAAAAATGAGTCGCAATTTTGCCAATAATTCTCGTATTTATATTTTCCCACGATGTTAAGCATCACATTTGTGTTTTAATGGCCAAATTGTTTAAGTCCACTTAAAGTTTACTGAAAATAATTACAATTCTTTTCAAATTATTTATTTAAACGAATAATATTTTTAACATGAAAATTTATTATTTGGAAATTTTTTACGTTCATCTGCTTTAATTGCGTTTGATACCTGCGGGGATTCTATTCAAATTCAATCAAAATGTATTTAAAAAATAAAAAAAAATTATTGGGTCTTAAGCATATTTTTGTTTTCCTTTAAGTAAATGTTTTGCCATTAGTTCAATTGATTTATTTACAAGCTATCAATTCATTAAAAAAGGCTAAGTCAAAAAATAAAATTTTTAAACAAATGAAAAATATCAGTAAAAATACGTGAGCAAATGCACCTCATAATAATTAAAATAATATTTGTTTTAATTTTGTTTATACGCAAGACACCGCGCATTCATAATTCCTTTACAGCAATCGGTGTGATAACGAAACAACATCTTCTGTGATGTGAAGCAAAAGACCTAAAAAAATTACAATAAAATTGATTGTATTCGTTGCTACAAACGACGGCTAACAGAAGCATTTCCAAAGAAAATAATGACAAAATGCTTTAGGTTGTGTGTGGAGTTCGTCTAACCACATTATTACTAATTGTGTATGAATTATTCTTTGTATGTTATTTAAGCCGTACACAACCTTAGAAAGATAAATGTGAAGAATGCTGATGACTGCTGATGACTGCTGTAGCGAAACAAAAAATACTACTTTACATTTTTTAGTGACTTTTTTTGGTTAAAAATTAAATTTTTTTTATCATACAATCGTATAATACTTTGACCATAAGTTTTTTTTTTACCATGTTATGATTATATTTGATATAAATATGGTTGCAATAATCATACTATTATATAAAATAATAATAATATAATTTCCCTAAACCATATAATTTTAATATAATATTAAGTCTGAATTATATTTTTAAATCTATGTACTCCTGGCTGTAAAGTAACCGCAGTAGTTCTTTAACACCAATTTAATGGTTCATAAGGCTGTTAAAGTTCATTACACTTGTCAAATGTTTTGAGTTAACTGGTGACATTTAACGAAGCGTGGACAAGAAGTGTAAGAAAATCTTTCCTTCTTCAATAATATCGTGTGAACAGCATATGTTGTTTCAGTTTGTGTTAATTTATTTCATTTAAATAATAAAAATGCCGCCATGACCTCAGAAGGCATTAGGAGCTACTATCTTTCCTACCAGGTGTAAAATTACCAACATTTTTATTATTTCAACCTCATTTGTTTTATGACAGCACATTCCACAAAAACTTTTACTGTAATTGACTCTGACTAAGGTTTAGGTAACAAACGACCTTAACATTATAAATAACACAATAACAAAAAGCAAAAATATTTTATAAAATAAATATCAACAGCAATGAAAATATCACAAAGACTGTGCTGCTATATTACATCAATGTTCATTAGCTAAAATTACAGCAAAAGTAACACAAAAAAAAACAAATAAAAATATACAAAATTAAACAACGATAGAGTCGTGTGCCATTAAACCAGTTCGTTCAAATATTTTGTTAAATAAAATGAATTCTATTGTCTTTTATTTCTCTTGTTTTTTTTTCATTTTTGTTATTATTATTTATAAAAGCCCATTTGAGTGTGTGGGTTTACTATGTAATTATGTGGGTATGTATGTGTGTATGTATGTGTGCATATATGTGTGTGTATATGTATATGTTTGTATTTGCGGTTTTGTAGAAACACAATCAATATTAAAACAAAAGTCGACTTGGCATAATTGAAAGACAAAGGATATTGGTTAAGGATAAAATTATAACATAAAAACACTGATGCTTAGTGAGTCTACAAAACAAGAGATTTGACCGTGAGCTTCAAGATATAAAAGAAGATTTTATATTTCAAATTTGTGTCAAGACCTGCGGCATTAACGCTTGTTGTTAGTTTATATATGAGTAAAAATGTAAAAAATTGATTATCAGTATTTAAATTCTAAGAATATAAAAAAATTGAAATTAATTTAGAGAATCACACAAAATTATTTGTTGTTTGAATGTATAAAAATATTTTGTACAAAAAGAGAAAGCAGCTGCATTTTGAGAATTTCTAATTTTACTTTATATTTGTAAAATTAAGCAGTTTATTTTGAAAGTGGCGCAAGTCGCTTAAAAAACATAAAGTTTTCATAGCTGCCACAGTTTTACGTTGACCGAATTTTTTATTGGAAAAAACCAACTTAGATAATAACTTCCCGAAATTTAGCCTCATTTCTTTTTAAAACCTTTGAAACATTATCCTTTAAATATGTGCATTCACATAAAAGCAAAGTGACTTATGCCAATTTCAAAATTAAGGGATCAATTTTTAATATATAAAATAAAATAAGAAGTTAAAAAAATGCAGACGTCTTCTCTTTTTCTCCTAGAATTCATTTGAGTAAAATAGATCTAAATTAGTTTTATTATAATTATTTAAAAAAACAAAAATCTACCACAAAATCGATAGGCGGGCATAGGGTCATTAAATATGAAAAAAATAATTGGCAGTTTAAAAAATAAGGTCACATACATCAAAATTATATGGGAATACCATTTAATTTCTTATTTTGAATATTTATACTTTAAGTTATAGCAGACTTAAGAGTACATATTCGGTGTAAAATTCAAACTGTTAATCAGAGGAGTTCAAAAGATCTGGCCACCTAAGTCAAGTTACCTCTGGGGTCACTTTTGAATTTTGAAGTTTATTTTTTTAATTTTAATTTAATTATTGCGTTTCCTTTGCTAAAATTATTTATGACTGTCTATCCCGGCTTAATAGGCATAACTATTTTATTAAGACACCCTTTAATTTGTTTTAATAATACTTAACCGAAAGGATCTTCTTCGATTAAAAAAAATTAAAATGAGTTTCAAAATCACCAAGATCTTTCGGTAGAAACATAAAACAATATAAACGAATGGAACACCTTTTTTTATAACCTTCTCCACAATATTCATATTCGAACCCATAAAGTATAAATATTCTAAGTCCTTATGCATAGCGAAGTCGATTGAGTGATGATGATGTCTTTCTGCCCGTGTTAGTATTGAAAATAACTTTGCCAAGGCACTAGATAAGATAAAGAAAATTTGAATACCCCAATCGATTAGACATAGTTTTTAAAATTTTGCTATTGAAAATGAGCAAAATAGCACCATTGCCTTTGAGGCAGCGGGCAAAACACTACGCCTGCCCCTAATTTTTCAATATCATTTAGTTCAATAAAGTAACTCCAAAAAAAAAAAATAATAAAAAAAAAGAAAATAAAAAAATACAAAAAAAAAAAAAAAAAATACAAAAAATAAATAAAATAAATATTTGGGAGATAGAGAATTAAAAAAGAAAAAAACATCAAGTAAAAAAAATTTTGTTCTCGTCCATATATTTCGAGTTATGGACCTCCTAACTCTTCATAGAAAAGTAAGATTGCATGTCATACTTTTTAAGGCATCATTATGGGTATCATTTAAAAGCTTTTGAAGAGGTCTTTTAGAAAATACTAAAATTTTTAACAAATGCTTTAACCCTTAAGAATCATCCGATGACATTTTCGTGTGAAAGAATTTTAATTTTTTTTTATTTTCTTCCCAACCAGGATTTGAACGATGGAAATCACAAATGAATTAAAGTTTTTACAATCATGGCTTAAGGTTAATTGTTTTAATATAATTTATAAAAAATTTTAGAAAAAAAAAAACTATTAACAAATGTGTGCGGATGTTTTCCAAAGAAACCTAAGAAAAATTAGACACTAGCAAAATTAAATGCTGCATTTTCTGGATCGCTGCATCCTTCATCAGCATTCTTTGCATCTATCTACTATAGGTGGTGTATATTGTAAACATCATTTATTTAAGCAACCAATCAGTATTAATTTGGTTAGATAAAGGCAACACACAAAGCATTTCATTGTTGTTCTCTCTGTAGCTCGTCTTGTGCAGTTGTTTTTGATTTTATACCAACCATCGATATGACTAAGAATGCAATTTAAATTTTTAATCATTCGTACTTGTTTCTTAACACAATTGGAACACGTCCGCATACTTTTGAAAATAATTTTAATTTTTAAAAATTCTTAGAATTTTATTTAAAAATGAACCGAAACATTAAATAAAAGTAAATTTTTTTTCATAAATTTTTTTTTTAAATTCTTCTTGACCTCATTATTTGTTATTTTTAATGGAGTTACTTTACTTAACTAGATTTAGAGGCATGGTGAAGGGTATATAAGATTAGGCATAGCCGAATTAACCACTCTATATTTTTGCTTTTAATTTGTTAATACTTTTTTATTGTGTCGTGCTTTGAGCTCTCTAATAAATATCTAGTTTAAACTTAAACTGTGATATATTTGTGTTATTTTAAAGCAGTCTTAACAATCTCATTTGCTTTTGTATTCAGGTTGCTTCACCTTCATGCTACTTTGGGCTTTTCGTTTTTAAGAATCTGGGAGGCTTGAGGTGCTCATTTCATTATTTCGCCTCTTTACTTTTCATTTTATTCGGAGCATTTTTAGGGATTGAAATCATGATCATCTTAATGATTTCCTGTAGTCGACTTTCATATTTACTACTGAGCTGTAAGCACTCTTTAGTACTTCGAAAGTCAACAGCAGCTTGGCTTTCTTAGTTTCTTAGTTTCTTAAGCAACATTCAAATATGTCACCTAATAGACATTGCCTTTTTTTGGATAATGGAAATTGTTTTAATTTTTTGAACTTAAAGCGAAGCAACAGATATCTAATTCTCCTAGCTATTCCACTTTCCTCCGCACTTCTGGTTTTAGGCCATTAGAATCCCATAGCGAATATTATGCTGCTTAGCTTTTTTTTATCAAAACATATTCTTTTTCGCAATTGGGAGAGTAACTATTTTATATTTTTTCTCAGGACATCTACCATCGCTCTCTTTTTCTAATTGTGAATTTCGTTATAAAAATTGACATCTTTGAATCCTCGTCCCTTTCTGGAAAGCTAGACCGGACTTAATATTAGGCTGTGTTTTAACAGAAGATCATGTTGTATCAGGAGCTGACACAATACTGGTCAGTTGATGTTTTAACAATATAAGAGATATTTTTCTTTACCTGCCAGGCATTACATTCCTCTCGTATTTTCGTAACAACAAATCTCTTTTGATTTATTTTTATTTATTACAGTAATTAATCAAATTTTATTTTGCCCACTGTTGCTTACCAAATGTTTTAGATATTAAGGAAAATATTTAAGATTTTTGACACCCTCCCAAAAAGAAATTGGGAAAACGAAAGCATGTCTTCATTATGGGAAATCAACAACAAAGGAAATGGATTGCTAACAATTTAAATATAAAAATAAAATAAAAATAACAATAACAATGATATAAAGATACAAATATGCAAGAAATTTATTTAGTTACAAAATTCACAAATAAACTGTTAAATATGTTTGTTGTTGTTTTTTTTTTTTGGTGAAATGTTGGAAGCTGATACATAAAATTAATATCTTTTAATATTTTACTTGCTGTGACCATTTGTTTATTTGTCTGACTATTCTAACAGTTAACGAACGGCTTGAAATTAAAACTAAAGGAATTATGAATGTGTGTGTGATTATCACTTTATTGTTGTTAGTTTTTCGTACTTATTTATTTATTTAATGAGACAAAGGCCTAGAGGATGATATAAAATAAATAATAAAATAAATAAAATTTATTAAATATTGCCATATTAATTTGTTGTTTTAGATTTAACAAAGGATTTTTTTTTGGCAGTAAATTAAAAAAAATCGTTATTAAAAATCTAAGTTACACACAAGTTGGCCACATTTAATTAAAGCAGACAGATGCCCTTGATCTCAGGTTACCAGGACAGAGATGAAGAACAAAAAGTCACAACCATTTAAAATTAAAAACCAAACTAAATACAGATAATTACATTTTTATAATTTCGGAAACTTTAGCCAGTTGTAAGCTCAGGCCAGCGTGTGATAACAAACAAAACATTTAAAAAAATGTCCAACGTTTTGAAGATGAACAAAATCAAAAGCAATACTTTTTGGAGAGTAAAACCATTGGCTTTTGGATCATCAACCTACCTTGAATAAAATCATACAATTGCCATTTTTACTTCGTTAAGAAATAAGACCCTACTTACATGATGACATTTGCAATGAATTTAGTTGTACACAGCTTTCTTTTGTTAGCAAGAGAGTAGAGAGGCAAGCGGGGTATACATTTCCTTGTTCAGATATTTCCGTAGAAATTTTCTTTTAAATTTTAAATTAAAACAAGAAAAAAGATGAAACAAGATGGTTGCATTTGTAACGTTACATCTAGAGTAATTACATTCGAGCAAAATTAAGAAATCCGTTCCTAAAATAAATCGGACCGGTGCACAGTAGGATTTGTTCATACAATGTTTGGCAAAAAAATATAAGGAATGCTCGTAGAATGTTGAAATTTGGCACACAGCCTTTTATTACCTTAAATAAGAATTAAATCAAGTTTCATCAAAATTGGCCACGCCCACTACCCACCGCCCATTGAGCCCAAATTTTATTTTTGGCCCAAAGTTGTTGAAATTCGGCACACAGCCTTCTATTACCTCAATTAAGAATTAAATAAAGTTTCATCTAAATTAGCCACGCCCACTTCCCACCGCCTATAGAAGCCAAAATTTATTTTTAGCCCAAAGTTGTTGAAGTTAGGCACACAGCCTTCTATAACCTCAATTAAGAATTAAATGAAGTTTCAACAAAATTGGCCACGCCTACTACCCACCGCCTATAGAAGCCAATATTTATTTTTGGCTCAAAGTTGTTGAAATTAGGCACACAGCCTTTTATTACCTCAATTAAGAATTAAATCAAGTTTCTTAAAAATTGGCCACGCCCACTACCCACCGCCTTTGGAACCCAAAATTTATTTTTAGCCAAAAGTTTTTGAAATTTGGCACAGAGCTTTTTATTACCTCAATTAAGAATTAAATAAAGTTTCATTAAAATTGGCCACGCCCACTACACACCGCCCATAGAACCCAAAATTTGTTTTTGGCCCAAAGTTTTTGAAATTCGGCAAACAACCTTTTATTACCTTAAATTAGAATTAAATCAAGTTTCATCAAAATTGGCCACGCCCACTACCCACTACTTCATTCTGAAGCATTACGTTTTTGGATGTAATGGAATCGGTTATCAATTTCAAATTTTCATTGCAATTAATGATTTTGTAACTCAGCCCACTATATGTCTTTTTCACTCCTCTATTTTCTATTTTTACAAATTGTTTTATTTTTATTATTGTTAAATCATATGGTTTTATTTTTAGTCTATTCCAAATAAGTTATTGTTGTAACTTAATATTATAACGCACCTGCCATATCTTTATCTAATTTTTTTAAATTAAAAATTTCACAAATTTAGAGACAAATTTTATAATTTTATAAAAGATTATTAATTATTTAAACTTTTTTTAGCTGATATTATGGAGTCCTACCTGTCATTTCATTATAGCGAAGGCACCAGGCACGACCGAGCAACCATTTTTCTTCCAAGGAAATTTGCGCGGTATATTATAGAACTAATTTTATTCTATCGTATCTTTTAAACCTCATATAGTTTGGCGAACTTTATATATATTTTTTTAATACGCAGAAAAGGTTATATTTGAAAAAAAATCACTATTTAAATCAGAACAATAAAATTATCTTACGTACAAAAACTATCGAATTGTGTAAACAGTTTTCAATATTTTGGACCAAAAGTTACATGTGACTTTAATTCATTACTTAGATATAAAATTAACGTTTTTGTTTGGGATACAATTTAAAGATTCAGTTGTCTACAAAACTGCATCATTCCTTTTTTAAATTGTATGTGTCGAAAAAATTACTTGTTGCACAGAAAATTCCTCTGTGCGGTGCCAGGCAAATCCGATAAGTGAAAATAATCTAAAATCAAGAAAAAAACTCTTACTACTTTTTAGGCCTTTAGTTTTAAATTACGAGTTTAAGAGTTAGTTTTCCTTCATATTTTACAGACCTTTTTTACTGCACGGTGAATACAGGGAACCTACACTCTGTGATGATCTATGACCTGAAATCAGAAGAACACAGTTTTTGTCATCCAAATAATAAACAAAATATTTGCAAACCAAGGAATAGCAGCGACTACAAATTTTAAAATGTGGGCGTGTGGTTATGATTTTAAGCTTTTTCGCCAAGAGCGGTCAATTAAAATAGGCAGCATATTAATCTTCCAAAGAACTGATAACGGAAGCAGTTGTGGTGTAAAAATTCCCACACATAGCTGTTTGGTATTTATGGGCGTGACAATCTTTAGGTGATGTCAGCGAGAGCGGTAGGTACCGATTTTTTCCCCCTTTAAAGAAAGATCGCCTTAAAGAAATAGCAAACGAGGATTAAGGACTACACAGAACTTGAGTTACTGGGAATGAAATTTATAATTAAGTGTTGATAAATCCTCAATTATACAGCTCAAATTGAACAGCTTGGAACCCCTTGAACTCTCTACACAATACGATTTCCTTGCAAGTTTTCTTGCAAAAAATTCCACTGTGCGAAGAAATCATCTGTTTAAAAATTTCCAGAAAATAAGATTTAAATATAAAACGTTTATTGAGTTTCAAGGACTGTTTTTGAAATGAAGTAGATTTAAAAATACCATAGCGATTTTTATTTTGCGAAAGATTTAGACATAACGGCGTTAACATTTTTCTTTAAAGGTTTACAGTCGCATAACCCAAGAAAGTCTTTTATGCCAACAGTTTGTTTCAGATATTTTGCGAACATAAATATCAATTTAAAAGGCCATAAAAGAAACAGACTTTAATTTTTGTTCTACTTTGTTTAAATGTACTCATATGTGTATGTGTGAGCATGTGTATGTGCGTATATTGTATCGGCATAACTGAGCTAATTTTGTAGAATATTGTCGTTTCTTGTAGTTGTCATTGCTGTTATTAGAACCATTTGTTAAACTCAATTGCTATTTCATTAAACAAGATGGTCAATAATTTTACAAAAGTGGCTTCACATTTGGTTCTTAAAATAACGATAACTATTGTATTTAAAATTAGAAATTGTGTGTAAATGGCAGAAGGTTTCTTGATCTGATTTTAAATTTAATTGGTTTTGGTAATAGTTTTTGGTATTTTGTGTTTTATTGCGGTAATTATTGTTTAATGTTGCCAAAAATTTAAATACAAAATTGTTGCTGTTATTTCGGCAGTTGAGGCTGGCAAGGTTTCTTTGCCAATAATAAAAATTATGTAAATAGTTGTTAAAAAATATGATTGTTGCCATGTATTGTTAGATCAAATTAACTTTAAGGAATCAGCTAAAAAAGGTTACAAATGTAACCTCAATATACCGCTAGAATTTGTTCCTCTGCCACAGGACTCTTTACTTGCAACTGTAATAACTAGAGGAAAGTTCCCCATAGAAACTTGACTTTCACAAGATTATCTTTACTTCGTAGCCAGATAGAGAATATGTGGTACTCTGTTGACATTAATCGAAATTTTGAAAATATAAAAAAAAATAATTAAAGGGTGTCCCATACACTAAGGGACTTTTACGTATGTTCGTCTAATTTTTGAACCGGAACAAACAGACTTTAAAATTTAGGTACATTAATGCCGTTATAATCGCAAGTGCGAAATATAAAATTATAACTTAAAGGGTGTCCCAAAAGCAGTCTTAATTTAATGTATATTGTATTATTTTTTAAGCTACAACAAGCAGACCTTTACGATTAATACGGAATGGATGCTTCCTATAATTGTGTAAAATATAAATTATTGACTTAGAGGGTGTCCCAACAAAATAATAAAATTTTACGCATTTTGTCAAATCTTTAGAACTTTGAGACAGATATTTAAAATTTATACGAATCAAATGGCCCTCATGTTTATAGGTGTAAAAAAAAAACTTAAACTAAAAGGGTGTCCCAATAGAAGACCTAATTTAATGTATATTGTGTTATTTTTTAAAACACAAGAAGCACACCTTTAAGATTAACATGAAATGGATGATTCCTACAATTATATGAGTAAAATATAAGTTATTGACTTAAAGGGTGTCCCAACAAAACACTAAAATTTCACGTATTTTATCGTATTTTAAGAACTTTAGGAGAGAGACCTTCAATATTTATACAAACGAAATGGCCCCCATATTTATAGGTGTAAGAAAAAAATTAAAACTTAGAGGGTGTCCCATAAGAGGCCATAATTTGATGTATATTATGTTATTTTTTCACTGCAAGAGGAAGATCTTAAAAATTTACACGGAATGAATGCTCCCTATAACCAGAATTGTAAAAGATAAACTTAAACTAAAAGGGTGTCTCAGTAAAACATATAATTTAATGTATTTTCAAGCCGCAGAAGGAAAACCAAACAAACTATTAAAAATAAAGTTAAGCGTGAAAGGGTGACCCCCATAGATGCAAGTATACTCTTTTATTTGTTGCATTATAAGAGACTCACCTTTTAAGTTTATATGGAATAAATGTCCCCTAACATAAAATTTAATGCTTAAAGGGTGTCCCAATAAAAGACATAATTTAATGTATATTTTGTTATTTTTTAAACTACAAGAAGCCTACCTTAAAATAAACATAAAATGGATGCTTCCTTTAATTGTGTAAAATATAAATTATTGACTTAAAGGGTGTCCCAACAAAATACCTAAATTTATTTAAAATTTACATGGGATGAATGCTTCATACAAACAGATTTGTTAAAAAATATTATAAAAACTAAAAAGGTTGTCTCAATAAAAGACATGATTTAATGTATTTTTAAACTGCAAGAGGCAAACCTCTGAAATTTACACTCAATAAATGTCCCCTATGATCAACAGTGTAAAAACTAAAATTAAGTGTGAAAGAGTGCCCCCCATAAAAGGCATGAGTTTAAACTATAATTTCTTATTTGTTGGACCGTGAAGAGTTCACCTCTTATACTTTTATAGAATTAATGCCGTCGGATAAAAAATGTAACACCTAAAGGGTGTCCCAATAAAAGATTTGATTTAATGTGCTTTATAAAATTCTACATAAATATTCCGTCGGCTCTTAATGGGTTAAGCATTTAAAAAAAAATTTTTGTGTTTTCTAAAAGATCTCTTCTGATGCAAAATCGTATTTATCTATGAGATGTTCAGAGGCCAATAACTCGGAACGTATGGGCGGGCGCCAATTTTTTCAGTTGATATTTTTTTCTTATTTTTTAGTTCTCTATTGCCTCGTATATTTGGTTTCATTTTTTTTTTATTGCAGTTTTTTTTGTTCCAAATGGTATAGAAAGATTAAAGTCGGGCGTGGTGTTTTGCCCACTGCCTCAAAGGGCATGGAGCAATCTGGCTAATTTTTAATAGAAAAATTTTCGAAACTATGTCCGATCGATTGGCATATTTAAATTTTCTCTAACTTATGTAGTGCCTTGGCAAGGTTGATTTCAACATCAACACGGACGGAAAGACGGATATCGCTCGATCGACTTTGCTTTGCATAAGGACTCAGAATATATACACTTTATGGGAACGAAAACGGATATTGTAGAAATTACAAATGGAATGACAAACTAAGATACATCTCTTTCCACATGTGGTGAAGGGTGTAAAAACAGAAATAAAGAAATTTAAAGTCTTAAATCAACCTTTTCTTTTAAGATTCTATCAGTTCAATTAAAAATTTTTAAAGCTTTTAAGTGTTCCAATTTGAGCATTTCTTTTTTTTTTATTTTTTTTAATTCTTCTTCTTCTTCATTTCATAATTTCATGGAGTATAAAAATTGCTTTTTTTCAAATATTTACAAGTTTTTAAATAAAATAAAAAAATGTTTCTTTCATTTTTTCATATTAATATTTTCAATGATGAAATATAAAGATTACAAATTTACGTCTACGTATGTCAAAATTGATGTATTCAAGATTGCTTATTAGCTAAAAGTAAATTTAAAATAATCTGGCAATAAACTACAGATAATAACGTAAGAAAATATAAGAAAATTCATTAACTTTAATCCTGAATAAAAAAAGAGAACGAGTGCTAACCCATGATTATTTTTAAGAATTATTTTGTTTGTTTACTATTTGATATTAAGAAATCCATAAACATAAATTTGTATGTATTTGTATATATGTAAATGTATGTACTTATTTATGTATGCATTTTTAGCAAGAGTATGTAAATTAAAGAAGAAAAAATTATATTTAAAAAATTGGAATCAAAATTCAACTTTTGTATTATTTTTATTCAATTCTTGTTAAGCTGTTTTTCTTTTTTGCTTTTAAATAAATTCGCTGATATTTAATTCAAAAAAAGGAAACATACATACAAACGAAAAAGGGAGGAGTGTAAGAAGAATATTATTTTAGTAATAAAAATAAAATTCATAAAAAAACAAGTACAAAAAGCAAAAACTAATGCTTAAGCAAACAAAAAACAAAAAAACCTGCAAAACATATCGAGCAAAGAAATGAATTCATACACCCACTCTACCATTCATACATGCAAATTTATTTATTTATATTTAAACACACAAACACATACTCGTATGCAAATTTTAACTAATACATTTATACTCTTGCATACATTCAACTACATTAACACAATATTGACATGAGTATTTTTTTTTTCTTTTTTTGTTTCTTTTTGTATATTTTATTATTAATTTTTGAAAAGTTTCTCAGTACGTGAGTGTATTTGAGTTTTTTTGTGCATAAAGCATTTTGTTATTAAAACTGTTCACATAAAATCTGGATGAAAAGAAGTATTATTAATTGTTTGCATATTAAAATACTTAAAAGCTTCGAGGTTTATTCCTTTACAAAGCACTCTGGATGTCTTTTTATTAAAAAATATCTTTAATATTTAAAGTCTCATAATGTTGTATGTTACTCTGCACAAAGTTGTAAATAGCGCAATCTTGGTGGCCAAATAAGTGAGTTGTTTCAGAGACAGTGGACTAAATTTAACTTGACATTTTTCTTAAAAAAAAACATTAAGTGAAAATTGAATTAAACTTTAGCGGAAATAGTTTAATTCATTCGTTGTAATACCAGAAACAGTTCAACTAACACGTGATAAAGATTAGCGGCAGTACCTGGTTGTTTGACTTGCTTTAGGATTGGAGACTATTTAACCCCGTCTGTTGAGAGTGCAACAAAACACTTCCGTCTATTCCACACCTTCATGCAGGTATAGACCTTAACACAACAGCCATCATGTGAACCCTGAAGGAACCTCACCAATAACCGCTACAGAGAGGGGCGGCTCTCTATATGGGCTACCGGTTCCCATGGCCTTTGTATAACTAAGAATACTGGTCAGTCCCAACTTGTCTACCCAGATTTAGTGCCTGCACACCGGAGCACTGATTTTCCCTATACCCCGAGAGCACTTTGTCTAAACATAGTTAAACTCAGCCAGACTTTAGGTACCTCCAGGGAGACAGTTTAACTAATAATTTAATAGAAATCAAATTAAAAAAATATATATTTTTCAGTACGCATTCTATCCAATAGAGATTCAGCAAATGTTCTTACAGCTCGCCGTTGTTGGTAACGGATTTGCCGCTCTAGTTTTTAAAGAATAAATCATAAGAAAATCCAACGACTAAAAAATAGGAATTTTTTAAATATAAAAGTTCCTGCAGAATCTAAGCTTGATATTTTTTCTTAAAGACGAAAATAATGTCGCTATTAAATATTCACTTTAAGCGAAAAAAATAAATCTTATCACTGAGTAGAATACATTATTAGGGTCCTACGCAGTACAACGATTTGCAACAGAAGTTGTTTTCTTGAAACGCCATGTATGACCTTTTAACAAATGCATTATATTTTTTAAATATATAAAATGCGATTTATTTCGGCCTTGAAAGACGTGGAATCACGATTATTGACATACATTTTCAAAATTTGCCAGCAATAGTTTTGCTTAATTCTAAATGCGATTGAAAGGAGAACCGAATTGAGCCCAAGTGAGATGGCATATAAATAATCATTTACCAGTTTAACAGCTCCTTTAGGAAAGCTGCAGTGTTGCAAGTTAAGCCCCTTAATTCTTAGTTCACATTTTTTTGTTGGCATATTGCCAACATGGTTTCTTTTGGCCTTTTTTAATTTTTAAAAAATTTAAAATTTATTTTTTACTTCTTTTAATTGCAAAGTAAAACAGAACTGTAATTTCTTTTTACCTCTTTATAATTTTATTAAAAATATTTTTACTAATACTGCTATACAGCTCAAATATGTGATTTTTATTTTTAGGCGAGGAAAAACGTCTGGATTGTTATACTATAAGAACGATCTGGCAACACTTTTTTCGTAGTCTTTTTATTAACACAAATATTGCGGTATTTGTGGGTATGCGCCAATAAAAAAAATGTCTGCAACAAAAATTGTTTTTTATATGAGTTTTTTATGTTTGTCAATGGCATGGAAAAATTCTGTGAGTGTCTGCGTACTGCAAAATTTTTCATATATTTGAGGTTTTGCTATTAATGCATAAGTAATTTTTTTGTTAGTTGGTTTTATTTACATTAACCAGCTAAGAATATGAAGATGTAAATAAACAAAGAACAATTTTACACAAGAATAGAGAAACATGTGTAAATTGCATTGTTTTAAAAAAATGAATTAAATTTCGCCTTTGATATACCTTCTCTAAATTATCAAAATCTATTGTGAAGTCATGTACCAGACGGTGGCAATGGCGAATTTATTCATATTCGGAAATATCAAACTTCGTTTAAAAAAAATTTAGATGCTGATAAATGATGTAGTAGGTTAGAGATGGTCACCTCCCGGTAACTTATGGAAACGATTCTTTTCCTCGTACGGACAAAAGGAGTTTATTCTTTTGAAAGATTGACGTGATTGTGATATAAAATGGCTTAAATATTAAAATTAAAAATTAATAAGCTGACCTGTGAGCCGTTTTCACATTTTTTTGAAAATTTTTAAAATTAAAATTAAAATTTAATTTTTTTATAAATTTTTAGTTGGTAGAAAAGAAGTTAAATTTTTTTCATAAAAAAAGTAAAAAATTAGTGAAACATGAATGATTTTCAAATAATTAAACTGAGAAAAACTTTACTATTGATTAAAAATTCAAGCTTTTCGAAACAGCCCTCGTATATTCATGTTTGTAATATTTTTTACTTTTGCCCTCTTGTGCTTATACCCATAGACTCTGCCACTTTAGTTAATACTTTTGGTTTATTTTAAGTACTTTTGTTTAGTTAGAATAAAAAGTTCCCCTTTTTTGACATTTGATGATGCTATTGTTGTTGCTATTGTGTATTTCCAAAACAGTTGTTATGCAAATGGTTTTAGGAAAAAGTAAATTTTTAGTTTTATTTTTGTTTTGCATTGTGTTCGAAGTCGAATTTAATCCCCACTTAACGACTGTCTATGTAAACTAATACACACAAACAGTTTAGGGTTCAAAACAGAAGGTTTTTAATTTTTGGGACATTTTACGAGGATGTTTTGTTCAGCTTAGAAACTAAAGAATTTATAATTTTTAAAAGAAAAGCCATTTAATCAAAAATGATTTTGAATTTTTAAATTATTCTGCAATAATTTCTGTTGGTTTCTGTTGTGTCATCTTTCTCGCTTAATCAATATTTGCTGTTAGAATGGTTGAAATGTTAACAGTGCTTTTTGGGATTTACTTCCAATTCGGAGTTCTTGATAAAACAAAACGAACTAGAATTCTCTTAAGATGTCTGTACACAATTTCTTAAATGCGATTACGGTCTTTCATCAGAATACTTACAAATTAAAAATTATTATTATTTTCTTTTTAATTAAGCACTAGGTCAGGTTTAAAATAATAAAAATATTGTGTTTTGTTTATTTTTTCAATATTTCGCCACACTGTTGGGTGGCATCTTCAGGAAACAGGAAACAAATTTATTAAAATTAGGTTATTTCAAATACAAATTATTAATTCATTTGAAAAAATTTGTCAAACGAACTCAAAAATTTTTTTCAAAAAACAAAGACAAAAATAATAATAAAAGAACAAATGGGTCTTAAAGGATAATTCTCTTTATGAATTTTAGGTAATCCATATAACCTAGGAGCTGTAGCAACATTTGTTTTAAGTCTGTTTTTTGTTAATAATTTTTTGCTTAAAAAGACATTATTTATTTTTTGCAATTTTGTTGTTGGATCTTTATTTGTTAATTTATAATTAGTAACATCCCCTACAATATTGTTAATTCTTAAATCATAATCATTTTTACTTATAGCTTCTGTGGTGTCACCTTTATCTGCTTTCAAAATAAGTATGTCTTTATTTCTTCTTAAAAATTTTTCAACCTTTTCCACATGCTCCAACATGAATGAATGATTATCAATTATTGAAGTTAATTTAGTCCTAACTATTTCCTGTTCTTCTTTTGTTTTTAATGTTTGTACAAAATCTTCCCCGTCCGCTACCATTTTTAAAACGGGATAATCTTCTCTCTTAATTGGCAAAGCATGCTTATGCCCTAATGAAAAAATCCACTGAACCTCATCTGGAATATCTAACTTAGTCTTATTGACAAACCACTTATTGTTAATTCAATACCTAACTCTCTCCTTTGCAACTCTCTTAAACAGTCAAATTTCTTTTTATGAATTTTATTTACCTTAATTTTAAAATTAAAAAGTTCCGTTCGTCCGTTTGTCTGTGTTTCCTTTAAAATGTTGTACCCTAAGTTATTGATCCGGTGCTGATTTTGTCGAAAGAAGGCGATCCTCTCTATTTTCCTTAGGTTTTGGCCATGTTATTTTTATTTTCTGTTATTGCTATTCTTTTTGCTTTTGCTTCTTTGTATTAAAAACCGAAAATTCAGTAAAAAATTTTTAGACTAACAAGAAATTGAAACTTCACTTAATAATAGAAATAATGAAAACGGAAATAAGTTTTGATTAAAAAATATTTATTTCAAGTAAAATAGAAAATAAAAAAACAATAATAAGTAAATAAATAAAATTAAACAAATAAATAAAAACTATAGTGAAGGACAACGAAAAAGGCGGAAAAGGGTATAAACAAGTTTGCTATTCCGTTTGTAATTTCTACAGCATCTATTTCCGACTCCATAAATAAAATTTTTATTCTAAGTTCTTATTTAAAGCGAAGATGATTGAGCGATGTACGTCTGTCCGTCTGTGTTAGTGTTGAAATTAAATTTGCTAAGGCACAAGATGAGCTACAGAAAATTTAACTACGCCAATCGATAAGACATAATTTCGAAATTAGCAAGATCTGTCTAAGTCTTTTGAGGCAGTGGGTTAAACAACACTCCGGTCTCTAATTTTTCCATATCATTTGGATAAAAAAAGTTTAAAAAAATATATAAAATAAATGAAGTGATAAAAAAATAAAAAAACATCAAGTTAAGAAATTGGCGCTCGCCCATATTTTCTGGTTTTTGGGCCTCTGAACTTTTCATAGTACGATTTTGCAATACATTTTTCGAGATATCAATATAGACACCATTTAAAAGCTTTTGGGGAGATTTTTTAGAAAATAATAGCATATTTTAAAATGCTTTACCCATTAAGAGCCGATGAAATTTTTATGTAATTTTTTTAAATCTTTTTATTTTTTATTTTTTTTTTATTCTCTGTCACCGCAATATTTGTTTTTTTGATTAGACTATCGATTCCTGCCCTTTAAGGCAGTGGACAAAACACCACGCCTGTCTCTAATTTTTCATATCATTTGGATAAATGAAGTAACACCAATCAAAAAAAAAAAAAACAAAAAAAAAAAAAAAAAATGGTGCAGTAGAGAATTAAAAAAATAAAAATAAAATATTAAGTAAAGAAATTGGTGCTCGCCCATATTTTTGGAGTTATGGGCCTCTGAACTTTTCATAAAAAAGTACCATATCTTTTGGATATCAATATGAATATCATTTAAAAGATTTTGAAGAGGTCTTTTAGAAAGTGTTGGAATTTAAAAAAAAAAACGTTTAACCCCTTAAGGGCCTATGTCATTTTGATGTATTTTTTTTTCTTATTTTTTAATTCTTTGTCACCTCAATGTTCGTTCTTTTGATTGGACTTACTTCACTAAAATAAAATCATATACATGGTGAAGTGTATAAAAGATTCGTTATAGCCGAATACAGCACTTTTATTTTTTTTTATTTTAAATTAAAAAGATTTTTCGAAAATCTCTTTACAACATGGAGTTTAATTTTTACCACATTTTCTATGATTTTGTTAATTATCCCACAGTCATAAGACAATCATAACAAAGCTAAATTCAGACTTGTGCATTTTACTTACTTAAACCTGACTAAATGGCTGAACAAATAAATGAACGTTTAAATGAGAGAATGACTAAGTGAATGGATATGTTGTACTAATAAATGAGTGTGTATGTGTGCATGCCTGCATACTAGAATTTTGCAAATGTATTTTATTCATTTTGAAAATGTGTATGTAACACGACGTGCATAAATGCCTTGAGCGTTGACACATGCCTTTTGGCATTGGCAGCTAGAAAACATGTAAAACCAAAAGAAAAACAAATGAAATAGAAGAAAAATAATAAATAGGAAGAAGAGACCTTAGTTTGTGTGTATGTATGTGTATGTGCGTGTGTGTGTGTAAATACTTGTAACTACTTAAAAAATTCATTAAGTTTGTGCGGCTTTTCTTTTAGCCTTTCTTATGTTTTATTTATTTCTTCTTGTTTTTATCTTTTTATTTAAATATTATTATTCATTACATTTCATTTCGTAATATAATTCTTTTAAACTTTTATTTTTATTGTACTTGAGTGAACAAAAAACATTGTTTTATGAGAATTTTTTCTTATACACTCATATACTTAAGTACACATACACGCACTCATACACATACAAACTTTACAAAAAAATATAATTTTAAATGCATTTTTGTTGGTGAAGAATGGAAAGTAGACTTGAAAATGAATTGAATGTTGTTATTGAAGATGCGTTAAACAAAATAACATTTTTATTCGCAATTATTGTGTGATTTCTTTTTTTGATGTCTTGTTTGTTATTGTATTTTGTTACTGAGTTGGCTGGCTGAGAACACTTGTTCTTTTTTTTTCCTTTAAATCTGTGTTTGTGTGTCATTTCGTCTGCTGTCTTCTTAGCGCCTTTATGTGTTTGTATTTGTGCGTGTTCTTTTTTAAATGGAAATTTTATTTTGTTGAACTTTCTTTTTGTTCTCTTTCTTTTAAATAGCAGAATTAATTTAATTTATAAAGGATTTTTTATGTTATTTATTTAAGCAGCAATAAATACTGAGCAAGAAATATTTTAAGTATTATCTATGTAAAGCATATTCATTTTTTAATGAAAAAAAAAATCTTTTCAATTTTTTTATTATTGGGTGCGATAAGAAAGTTTTCTTTGACAGTCGTTATTTTTAGAAATAAAATGGTTATGATGTTTAATAATAAACTTTTAAAAATTTGTTCAAGATTCATTTTCTCCATAGAGATTGTTAGGATTTCTTTTATCTATAAAAGAAATTTAAAAATTTCTGATAATCAACCAGAGCGAGTTCTTTTTACACCACCCAAAGCTTTTTCTCAATACATTTTTTATAATTCTTCACAGCTACACAACTAGACTAGTTTTCGAATGTTTTTTTTTCTTGCTTAATAATATTTTTGGCAGTCTTTTTCTTAGAAATTTAAAATTTATTTTAACAATTACTTTCATAAAAAATATTTTTGGTCACGCAGGCCCACGCGAAAAAATTTTTTTTTTGATCACGCCAGCTAACACATTCTTATTATTTGTCATTTTAGGTCTTTACAACTTTTTTTTAATTACCCTCACAAAAAATTTTTAGTCACGAATGTTTAATCACTGACAGAAAAAAAATTTTTTTTCACGCAGCTTAAGGATTTCTCAATATTTTTTAATCTTTTTCTTAACACCGTTAAACAATTTTCTAAAACGCCCGTTCCTTGAACTCACGAAAAATATGCATTATCATTACAAAAAATATTTGCTCAAAAACCTCCATTAACTTTTAAAAGCACCCCATAATTTCTATATTTACACAAGAAACAAAGTTTTGTTTTTAACAGGGGGCAAATTACGGCATTCAATATCGACCGAAATTTACATTTAAATTCTCTGGAAATTTTGATCGATATCGAATGCCGTAATTTGCTGCCAGTATTTTATTTTAGATAATTTCGTGTGGCATATTGTCAACTAAATTTATACCGGTAAAAGTGCTATATTTGGCTATTTCGAATCTTATGCACCCTTCGCCATGTATTTAAATCTCGTCTAATGAAGAAACTCCAAAAAAAAAAAAAAGCGGACAGAAAATTAAAAACTAAAAAAATCAAGTTAGGTTTTTGGTATAGTTTTATATAATACTGTAGTCGGCTCTCATGGGTTAAGCATTTTTAAAAAATTTTAACAATTCCTGAAGTACACTTTTATGAAAATTTCAGAGGCCCATAACTCGGAAAATATAGGCGAGTGCCGATGTTTTCACTTGATGTTTTTTCTTTTTTTAATTCTCTTTCGCTCCACATATTTGTTTCTTTGATTGGAGTTACTTTACTGTTCCAAATGATATAAAAAAATTAAAGGCAGGCTTGATGTACCCACTGCCTCGAATAACATGGACCGATTTTGCTAATTTCCAATAGCAAAATTTTCAAAACTATGTCTGATCGATTGGTGCATTCGAATTTCCCCTAGCTCTTCTAGTGCCTTGGCAAACTTGATTTCAACACGAACACGGACGGATAGATGGCTATCGCTCAATCGACTTCGCGCTGCATAAGGACTCAGAAGTGAATGTTGTAGAAATGGAGTGATAAACGTAGACCTGGTTTCCATTTGCAGCTGAAATTTAATACGCAAAAAAGTGAGCCATTTATTTTGAAAATGCAATAAGTCAATTTTTCAAAACAATAAAGAAAGAAAATTAACTTTTAAGAGCTGCTACAACTTATGTTGACTGAAGATTTTATTGAGGAATGTTTAATCTAAAATAGAAATGCAAGTAAGTCTTTTCATGATTTGGCTTCAATACTTTTTGAACCTTTGAAAAACAATGTGACTTATGCCACTTTCAAAAATCGTTTCACAACAAACTGAATTTTCCAAACCTTTATTGGAAATTACCTACAAATCGACAAATAATAGTTTTGTAAAATTTCCAAATTTTACCATGAAATCGAATATTCAATTTTTTTTAAGCAAAAAAAAAAAAAAAATTACGAAAATTCGAAAATTTTACAAAAAATCAAAAATTTCAAACAAAAGACAAAATAAAATTGAAAAAAAAATCATAAAGAAATAAATTTTTTCATAAACTGAAATTAAGAAACATATTTTTTGAAGACAACCGCTTCTAAAAATAAGAAGTCAATTTAAGTTTTATAACACCAAATTCTTGCCAATCGATTTTGGCCGCTAAATCTTCCATTTTTAGGTAAAACCATGAAAGATCTGGTCTATTTAATAGAATTAGTTTAAAATAAATTAATTCAAAAACTGCAAAAAAAAACCCATAAATTTGAAAATTCTTACAATTTGAATAACATCAGTCATTATACTCCAACTTGTTTGCCTGTCAACGCACAATAAATTGAAAAGAAATTTTGTGATGATTTTTTATTATTTTTTTAACCTTTTTAGCTTCTTAAAATTAAGGATTTTTTTTTGCAAAAGATAAACATTAAAATAAAGTGTTTTTACTTTATTTGAGTTAAAAAGATTTCTAAAGAATAAAAGTAAAAAAGTGTTTCTTAAGTTTTCTTTAATAATTGATATTGACACCTTCACTTTTTTATTTTCAGAATTTCATCTGAATGAAACTTAAACACATAAAATGTGTGTGTGTGTTTCAGTGCGTATGTGTGAATGTTAGTGAGAAGAATCATAAAAATTTACTTTTTATCATTTTGAGGCATCAATGAAGGAAGGTATAGAAAAAAGTATGAGTTTCAATTTGAAAAGTGTAAAAGAGTTAAGACGAATTAATGTGCGTATGTATTAGTGTCTGTATGTATTTACTAAAATATGTATTTCTGTATATTCTTGTGAATGTACATATGCATGAATGTATAGCATTTATAACCAATAAAAGGAAGACGGAATTCAAATCAAGAAAAAGAAAAAAACTTAAATAAATAAAGTGAAAAGAAAAAATAAAATAAAATAAAATCCCATTTAAAATTTTGTTTGATGTTTTCGTTTTTAAATGAGTTCAACAATTTAAACAAATATTGACTTTTGAGATTGACAAATAACAATAAGTACACATGCACACACACACAAGACACCAAGCCACAAATACACGCTGACAGCTAAAGGCCTTTCTTTAATACGGTTCAACACTCACACACTCACACATTTACACATATTTATTTATTTAAACATCTTGGCCTACTTTTCTCTTACTTTCAATTTCTAGATCATTTTACAAAGACAAGAAAACAAAAAAATTTTTAACATTTGATTTTCTAAATACGTTGAGGTTTTTTGTACAGCCATTTAAAGCCTACGCCCTTCCCGCTTCCCAATTGCTTTCTTTTATGGCTTGAAAGTTCAAGCTACTTAATTATATTTATAATGTCTTCTTCATTTCAAATAATTGTGGAAATGTTTTGAAAAGTTTTAAAAGGTTTGAGAAATAAAAAAGCCTGTCAAATATTAGAGAAGGGTTTGTTGTGATACATTAAGCAAATTTTAATAATATAATTTGTTGTTGTTATTGTTGCAAATGAAATAAATGTATTGTATGGGTTAAATGGATGGTAACGTAAAAAAAAAACTTTAAAAATATTTTTTTTATTAATTATTTTAGAAAAAGTTACATAAACACACAGGAAGCATTTCATACGAGGACTGTCGGATGGAAATTGTCTTTGCAAGAGATTATTTTATCTTTTAATTTAGAGAAAGCTTAAGCAAATTATCAGGTGTAGCTGTTAGGATGTGTAACACAGTGGTCAAAGTTGAAGTGCCTTTCGATTTTAAATGGCCAACTAAACAGGCAGAGTTTATTTTAAAAATAAAAATAAAAGCAAGAGAAATCTCTTTCTGAATTCAATTTAGCCGCAATCGTTTTTATACACGAAGGGTTTAAATAGTCCCCCAAAACTTATAGTTTCAGTACAAACAATAAATCTGGTCATATACGTGAAAATCACTTTACTATCGAGACACCCATTATTTAATTTTTTTTTACAGGGCTTTATATCAGACATAGCAATACAATACTTACGCAATTTTTAAATGTCTCCCTATAACAGTTCAAACGATATGGTCATTTTCATTAAAATCCCAGCCCCTATGGAAACAAGTGTGTAATGATAAATTTTAAAATTTTTAGCTCTTAAATAAACCTTTTGATTTAACAGAGGTCTGTTACACAGATAACATAACCCTGTAAATGGAATAAAAATCCCAAACTGTAATTTTCATGGAAACAACGAAAAACAGCAAAATCAAAATGAATGTGATTTTTTATTGCAAGGTTCCCCTCTTTACAAGAAATTTAAAAAATTCTAAAATGCCTGAAAATCCGTTCCAGCTCTAAATGTTAAAAATTCCAAGTATGGAGAATTAGAGAAGGAAACCTCGCAAGCAAATTACATTACAAATATTGTGATCTTGTCATCTTTCCTCATTGCATACTATTCTTCATTGTTTTAATAAAAATTATCTCATCTCTTAGAGAAACTTAAACTTTAATAATTTTTAAATACCCAAAATATTCAAGATGTCATCTGGCACTGTTAAGTATTTAATTAGGGTGAAGAAAATTTTGGAAACATTATCCCACTCATTTTGGTTTTGCCATCTTTCTCTCTTTCAATAAAAATGGCTTCATCCTCTTTGGATGCCTTCTTTTATTGTTTCCATAAAAATTCCCTCATCCCTTAGAGAAAAATTCAAATAAAAAAAAATTTTAAATAACTGAAAATTTAAAAACCAAGTCACGCTGTTAAATATTCTAGGTAGGAAGGACACCTCGAAAAAAATAATCCCATTCATTTTAACTTTGCCATCGTTGTTTCCATGAAATTTACAGTCTAAATGCACAAACCGAATTTTTATTCTTTTAACAGGGCTATGTTAATTTTCTAACAGAGCTCTGTTAAATCAAAAATTTGTGTCACTGCTAAAATTTTTTTAAATTTATTTTCACACACATATAATTTTAATAACTGTTTTTATAGCGTATATATTTGTAAATTATCAGTGTAAATATTAAACGTCTGCTTGCTGCAGTTGAAAAAGTACTTTAGTTGTTTGTACTTCAAAACATTTAAACGTAAGTTGTCTGATTATTGTGGTTAAAAAATAAAGTCACGCATGTTATAGTCACGTCGCGATAGGAACACCCTCTTTTACGTTTGTTATTTAAGCTGACTAGTTTTACTAACGCTATGGCATTTTAAGGTGCCTATCTATCGCAGCTCAAAAAAAAAAAAAAAAAATAATAATAAAATATTTCAATAATTATCACATCACTTTTATTTTTAATATTTTTTTTTATTTTTAATATTCACTTATTATTAAGGTTATAGTAATACACCTTATTTATTACTATAACATCTATATCCAAACACTAATGATTTTAACCCACTCGCTCACAGTAGGATCACACTTTTATTTAATTTGTGACTTACTCGACTATTAACAGAACAATTTTAGTTGCAAAATTTACTTAAGTGTTATCCTTTTTTTTAAACTATTAAAATAGTTGTGGCTCCTTGTCGCATGGCAATAACATAACAATTAAGCCACCGCTACTGTCGGGTAGTGTAAGAATTTTATCATATTTTAAGGAAAGGAATAATGACAAAAAATAAGAAATTTAAAATGCGATAGCAAACAGGAAAACACAATACGCACTGTGGGGCAAAATTATTATATACAAAAACTTTTTTTGGCAGAGAAATTTTTAAATGATTGACGAAACAACAGCCTCTTATCGAAGACTAGAAAACAAGAAACAGTGGATCAAAATGGCAACTTGGCAATCCCAAAGCATTTTTTATCTAGAAATTAGCTGATAGCGAGTAAATATTTAGAAGCGCATGATGCAAAAATATTTTTATATATTTTCAAGACAATAAGATTAAAAATCTTTAAATGTAATTAACATAATAACTGAAAGCTTATATTTTTAATCGTTGATCTCAATAGCTTTGTTACTTTACACCACTAACAAAAGTGGCAAGACTGAACAAAATGAATATTGAAAAGTAAGTTAACACTTGTTGAGCAACCGCGTTGATTGCATTTGAAGAGGTGTCTGCTAGTTTGTTAAGCAGAACAGAGTACAAAGAAAATAATTGTTGTTGAATAGCAAGCAAGTGGAAGACCCCTGTGTGGCAAATCAATCAATAAATAGTGTGTGTGTGTTAGTTAAATAAAGAGCCTGGTTAATAAAAAGGAAATGCTGATTAAACGCACGCAGAAGTCACGGCGTATTATATTGTGGATGGCTGCGTAAATTTGTTAAAGCAGATGTTGACATTTATGTTCGCTATGCTGTTGCAAATGAATATAAACAAATTGACGCTTGAAGAACGCAACCAAATCATCCACATTTATTTTAAAAGCTGATCCTTTGTTTTATCAAAATTGTGTTTAGCAATAGGCTAATTTTTATCTTTATGCATATAGAGTGATTTTTAGGACTTTCCTACTTCAAAGAAGAAGTTAAAACTCACGTTATGCTTAAACCGGGCGAGTTATGATTTTAACAGGTAAAGGCTACGGTATGGCAACCGCAATTATCGACTTATTGAAATTAAATTTTGGCGATAAAGTGATTTTGAGAAATGGTCTGCTCATATGGCCTCCAAAATCCTGCAATTTGACAACTCGAGATTATTTTCAATGGGTAACATGAAGTCTAGGATTATAAAATATACCCAAAACGGAACTTCCACAATTGTGTTTCGTCAAGAACAGCCACAGTGGCCATATGCATGCAATCATTACCGAACAAAAATTTTTTTATAAAATTTAATTTTTGGTGTAATTTTCTACAATTTTAGATTCAACCGGGCTAAAAAAAAAAAAAAAAATAATTAAAAATCACAAAATGAGGGAGGCAAAAAGTAATAAATAATTAATCTCAAGTTTAAATTGTTTCCCTGTGCTGCTACTTTCAGCGATTTATTTATTATTATTCAAATAAAAAAAAAAAGGTTTGATAGAAACGATTTTGCAAACAATTATTAAAAGGATTATGATCTGATGAATCAGCTGGACAGTTATTGTTAGAAAGCTAAGTAAGTTTTTGTTTTAAAAATAAGAGAATTTTTCTCTATGTGTTCCAGTAACTTTTGCTTTACCAGATAATTTAATTGCTACCCTCGCATTCTGCTTGAATTACATGAGAGTTTGTGGGATTTTATTTGTTTTTATTGTTTGACTGACTGTTTCTGGCAGACAATTTAACTGAACTAATTCGAAATGATCTGAACTGAACTGAACTGAGCTGAACACTTTCAACTCAATCCAACTGAACTTAACTTTGAACTTTGCTGTGACACATTCATTCTAATCCAATCTATTCAAAGTAACTCATAATGAATTATGGGAAGAACCCTTTTATCACGGGTATATATGTGTGTACGAACCTGTGTATGTATGTGTGTATGTATGTGTTTGTGTGTGTTTCTTATTTTATAATAAATTAAAAAGTCTTTTCATGACTTTCTCATTTTGGGATCTTTTTAAAGTCATAAAATTAATTAGTGATTTGTATGCTGTCAATTATTGCTTTGTTCAATTTTATTCAAAACTTTTTATGTATTTTTTTCACAAAAGACAAAAAGGCAATAACAACAATTTAAATTTTTTTAAAAGGGCTTTTAAAGGGCTAAAGATGAGAAAAAACTTATGTTTATTTGTTTACAAAGCAAACATTTATTTTTGTAAGAATTTCAAAAAAATTTTTGTGACATAATGAGCAGTTTATTTTGAAAGTGACATAAGTCAATTAAAAAATATTAAGAGGTTTTTATTATGCAACATTTTATTGTTATTGTTGTTAGCGTAGACTTCAAACAACATAAAACTAGAATTAAAGGTTAAAGGATATAAATATGGCCCTTGAAATTATAAAATTTTTTTCTTAATTATAGTTTTAAATTAAAAGAATTTTCTTGTGATTTAATTATATTATTTTTTTAATTTATAAAAGAAAAATTATTCTAATGCTTTAAACAGCATCAAATGAAAAAATTTCTTTTATTTAGTATTAATAATGCCAGCACTTCAAAAAATATGCTTAAAAAAAACAAACTTTACTTAAAAGTAAAAAGAAAAAATCTTATCTTTTTCTTGAGAGGATTTATGCTCAAAAGAGAAAACAGATAAAGGCAACGACAACAAAATATTTTCAAAGAAAACGTGTAGAAAATAAATAAATTATGATTAGTTGAGTTCGTTAAACAAAAAAGACAAATCATATTAAAGTGAAATATAAACTTGTGAATAAGATCTCAACAGAATTAGGAAGAAAAAAAAAATGAAATATTCTGAGAGCAGCTACATAAAATTGACATGTGTGACACGTGGTATCAGGAATGCGAATATTTTATTAAATAGAAACAGGACGTTATTAAAATGCAAACACATCCTTTAAGCTAAAATATTTACATATGAACGTGTATATATGCAAATTTGAATAAAATATTTAATCTTATAAAGAAGGATGCTAAACTATTTTATTGAGATGTCAAAAGGTAATGGATTTCGTAAAAAAAATAAACTTTCTTGGAAAAAATATTGGAGACACTGCTTACATTTAAATATATTTTTGCAAAAAGTTTTACTTTTCATAAAATCAATAAATGGCAGACCATTAAGTTGAATAAAGAAAACATAAATTTGTAGGCAGACTCATTTTCAGGTTCCCACACGAAAAGAATAAAACGGTAACCCTATTGTTTTCACTAAAATGTCTGTCTGTCTGTTTGATTGTCACACCCCTGGAAATTAAGGTAGAAGGTATATTTCTGTAGATAATAAAAGAAAACACAAATATTACTAGAAATTAAAGGGTGGTCCAAAAGTGCCAGGAAATTCATAAAATTTTTTAATTTGTTTAACTGTGAGAGGTGGAGGCATAAAATTTGCACAGTGTATTGTAAAAAGCAAAAAAAAAATTCAAATTAAAGGGTGTGCCATAAGTGACATTAATATTTTTGAACCGCAATACACAGGCACTTTAAGTTTTTTAAGTATTTTTTTGATCACTACAAGAACAAGTACAAAAAATTTGATATAAAATTAAATATAAAGGGTGTGCCTGCACTGGTAAGTTTTTACTTGAGCGTAAATGGCTTTAGTTTTTCAACCGGACGTTTATAATTTGCACAGATTATTTTCAAACATTTCAGCTATAAAAATAAGTTTGAAAATATTATTTAAAAAATAAAGGGTGTTTCCATAAAGGCCATTAATTTGACAAATGTGGCATAATATTTCAAACCGTTATAGGCAGACATGTGAAATTTGAACAAAATTTATACTGCTGTGTTTGCTATAAAGAAAAGCACAAACGAAAAAAAAAAGTAAAAAGTAAAGGGTGTCCCAATAGTAACGCGATTGTGTCTCTTCTTTCAAATAGTAATATAAAAAACAGACATTTAAAGTTTTAACAACAAAAAACTGAAAGAAAAAATTTGAAATTAAAGGGTGGTCCAAAGATAGTACGTAATGCTTCGTGTAAGTCCAAGCCACACTTGGCTAAATTTTAACATTGTCTTTTAATTCCACAATTTAATATCTCACAGCCCTTTATTTTTAATTTTAACTAAAATAAAATTTTAATTATTTGTAAACAATTTTTTTTAAGTCAATTTCGAGAGTTATAAAAACTCGCAAAATAAATTTGTCACGTATCAATACAATTGCTAAGATTTCATTCAAATCGAATTTATTTAAAAACATTTCTATTAAAAAATAAATAAAAAAATTTTAAAATTTTCCATACATGTTTTGACATGTTTTCTCATGTTTTACCCTTTGGGCTTTAAACATTTTAGTTAAATGCAATTATAATCCAATTAAATTGGTTTCATTTTAAGCCTTCCAAACTAAAGCTGATACAAATGATTCTAAATAAAAATAGAAAGTTTCATAATAAAAATAAAAAGCGCGTTCATAACGTATTTTGTATCATTTTCATTTTTGAAACAAAATTCATTTTAAATAAATAAATATATTTTAATCTTTTAGTAAAAATTATTGCGGAAATATAAATAAATATTTTAGTTTAATTAAAAACTATTTAGTTTAACAATTAATTTTATTGGTTGGCTGTTGATTTTAATTAAAATTTTTTGTTTAGTTTTTTAACACCAAATTAAACAGAATGTTGTAAAGATTAATAGGCTGCAATGTAATTAAAATTAATAACTTTTGCGATTAGTGACGTACAGTAATGTCAACTATTTTAGTTTATAAAAAGGTGTATTTAAAGCCCGATTGTTAAAAAGAAATAAATTTTATAAAATATGTTTTTTTATTTGAAAGATTAAAAATGCCATCAGTATTTGAAAATGATGTCGGTGATGCGGCAATTTTGGCTGCTTTTGACATAGTGCGTTTGGGACGCCCAATAATAGTACAAAGCTAACAACATGCCACTCATAACACAAACAATATTGGCCTCTAAAGCATTATTCGTTGGTGGTTTATCAGCATGAACCAGTGACTTAACATGATGCCACAGAAAATAGCCGAAAATTGGGAAATCGCAGGATCAAATCAAATTATCGCAAAATGTTGATTTTGATAAGTTAAGGTTTGCGGTCACTGTATGGCTCATAGTATCATCCTCCTTAAACCACATCTTACCCAGACCAATTTTAGCCTTATTATTAAAAAGAAAAAAATTTAACCATTAAACATGGCGCGGTAACGATCTCCATCCACCCTAGCACGAGCTCCATCTTCAGTTTTGGAAAAATATGGTCCAATGATGTTACCACGGTATAAGCCGTATTAAACATTGCATTCCTGTGGATTTGGTAGTGTCTAAAGGGTCGGCTGTGAATAGTTTTTGTTCCAAATCCGGCCATTTTGTTTGTTAAGTCCGAAATTGTTAAACCAAAAATAAGCTTCAGCACATAAGAGAATTTTTCAACTGCTCTAGAGCACACTCTTCCGTAGAACGAAGGGTCTCGCAGCTTTAATTTTATCCCACCAGAATTGTATTCGACTACAGGCTAAAATCTTTGTGCAGTATTTCTAGAAAGTAGAAGGCGCAAGCACCAATATTTGCGTCCGACGACCAATCAATAACAAATCTAGATCTTCTTTCGTACTTTAGTTTACATCGGTTATTTTTCTTCAGTAAAGTTATGTTAGGCAGGCAGCCGTGTTGCCACAGCCCACTTGGGTCCAAAAATTGGTCCCTTTATGCTTCCTGTCAGAAGGAAAAGAGAAAAAGAAAAACATAGATAGATATAAGCATAGTAAGGCAAGATATAAGATAAAGAAATGGAAGATGAAAAAAGAAAGAAACCGCGGGTATAAAAGGTCCAGATTGTAGAGGATCACACTGGGTAGTGCCAGCTGGCCAAAAAGTGCGCTCATCTAGTTGACTGAAACACAGTGTCCAGCAGTGGGCCAGTGAACTCCCCACTGCACCTAAAAAAGCAACTGATCCTGCCTGAACTTAAAGGCCCCTGTAGTACCGCTTCTCGAGATATCTCAGCCGTATATACCCCAGCGCGGGTCAAATATAAAGAACGTCTTCCACAGTCTCCTCTTCCTCGTCCTGACAACTTCTACAGTGCCCAGTAACTACAGCCGCCAAGTCGCGTAACCGACTTCTCGGTAACTGTGGTAGCGCAGCCACCCTGCACAGGTCCAAAGAGGGCCAGATTGTTCTAAATATCGACCATGTTGACTCGTTAGACCATCTGACCTCGGCCAGATTGTAGAGAGCAGCGGCGATACGCTGTCCACAGAAAGGTGTCCATGGCCCCTTCTTCAAGCATTGTCCTTATCTTTGCTACTTCAACGGCAACATGGTTGCCCAAGTCCCGTCACCTATTTTAGGGCGACTGTTGAAACCTCCGCTATCCCGTTGAGAGATGTCCGGCATTCAGTGACAAGTTAAGATGTGATAAGCACACCTCTAAGGGACATAATCGCTGCTTTGCTGTCGGTACAGAAAAAGATATCCTTACTGAAAGAAGGACTTGTTCAGATGGACTATTTTATATGCTATAAAAATCATGAAGGCATTTATAAGTTACACGAATTGATGACTAATTATCCAATTAAATCTGTAAAATTTTATGGCATTGTTCAAGCCTTGGGGAAATAGTTCCTACTTAAAGAATCCTTAATGCTAAAAGTTGAAAAATAAGCTGAAGTAAGAATAATAGAAGGAGTAGGATTTGAATAATTTTTTTACTGGAAAAAGATGCTTGATTTATTCATAAATCGTAAGTCTTAAAAACAAATTTTTCCCCAAATGCAAGATTTCTTAAAACAAATGAGGCTGTCGATAATAGGCTGTCTGACATATTATTAATACACGCTGTAGTTGAGACTATTAAACAGTAAAATACAGTTCAAAAAATATCGATGCTAAACTGACTTGATCGTGTTGAATACCTTACTGTAACATACCGCTGCTTTCTCTCTCTCTCTTTTTCTCTCTCTCTCTCTCTCTCTTACTCTTTCTTCGACGTATAAGAAAATTTCCAAAATAGATTTTGAAATATCATCCCAATTATGACAGCTCTACTGCACTTCCAATTGACTACAGATGGTAGAAAATAAAAACAAGACCAGGTTAAGTGAAGTATTTCTAATGTCATAATGTTATATCAAAAGAATTGGAGCACTCCAAGAAGATCAAGAGCTTCTGTCTGCTTAACATCTAAAAGCAAATCCTGTTCTTATACGAATTATACTTAGCGACATAAATCTTTATATAAAAAGTACTCAACATTAAATCATATGCAAACTTCTTCCTTTCATATCACTTAAGCTAAAACTAACACAAACACATTCTCTTTTTTCTTCATAACAACAAAATTCCTTAACAAAAATCCGAAACACTATTAAATTCAAACTGTTCTGATGCTGACAACTAAACGATAAACTAAAACTCTTGTAAATAAAATACAAATATGCAGCATTAAAAGCTTTAAAAAATTTGTTTTATTTTTTGTTAGAAATTTCTTAAGTATTCAAATATTTTCTAAAAGAAAAATTTTGGGTCTTTTGTTCGTTTTTGGTTTCTGCGGTATTTTTTTAAATTTAAATTTTCCAACAAAAACTGCAAAAATTCAAAATGCAGTTGCTTAGAACTAAAATTGTCTTTTTGACAGCTAACAATGTGCGATGCACTACAGCACAGTGGGATAGGAAACAGAAAAATCATTCAATATGGCCAGAAATGTAAACGTAAAATTTTTTTTTGGTTTCAGATAAAGATTTATTATGACTTATATTGCACTCTGGAGTTCGCTAATGAATTGTGGCTGCACTATTATAATTATTTCTCTTTTCTCTATGTTGGGATTCGAACTTATGCTTCTTAGTTTACCAAACTAGCATACGAGCTGTATGTTATTACAGACATGTAAAGCCTTCAGCTATTGTTTTCTGAAAAATGTGGTCTATAAAGTTTAAAAATCATTAAAATAAATAAGACAGTTTTTATTTCGAACTGAAGTTTACATGAATTTATTTTATTACATTTTACCTCGTTTAAGCCCATTGTGCTTTGCTTTGTTTCCTTTTTATGCTTCATGAAAGTTCTTTGTATTCGTTGCACATTTACAGTTTTGTCGTTGTACTTTTCGTTTTGCCTCTATATCCCCTTTGCCAGCCTTGTGAAAAGTAAAAAAAGATATTCAACTGTATTTTGTATAAGAGTGTGTCAGCCACTGTGTATTGGCGCTATAAGATTTTCAACCACATTAAGACTTTCTTTATTGTCGTTTGCACCTTTGCACCCTGTTTTAGACACCATTTTCTTTTATTCTTTTTGTTTATATTAATTTTATTTTCATTTTTATATTTTATTTGAACGTTTAAATTGCTTGCGTTTACTCAAACACTTTTACTCTCTAAATGCCTCTGCATTTAAAACAATAAAGTTGATGATAATGATGCTAAAGAATTCCTACAGTTAAAAAAAAAATACTTAAAAAAGCAAATCGAATAGCGGTTCTACTTTTTGTCTTTATGTTTTATTTTTAATTTTTTTTTTATATCTAAAAGTAAAAAATTGTGTGAATTTTTGCACTTGCTCTTCCTGTTTTTGTGTAGAGATTTGTGTTTGTGATATTTTTATGGACGCTGCTAAAGGGTGTAAAGGCGTGATTGTACACTTTTTTCTTATCTCAATTTAAAGGATTTGAATTTTTTCATTTGTATTAGAAGAGTATGGGAGTGAGTAGCGACCAGTTTAAGGTTTTTTAAAAAAAATTTTATTCGCCTTTAATTCAACACAGCGGTAAATGAGAAAGTTAAAAGAATTATGATTTTAATTTCAAAGAGTGTAATCCTTTTTGATTGCGCGTCGGGGTAAAATTTTTAATTTAATGAAATTTTTTTGCAAAATAAATGATATATTTTCTTTTTTCTAAGTCATATAAAAATGAATTGAGCTTTATTTCGGCTTAAGTTCATTTTTATTTTTTAATTTCTAAAAATTATTTAAATTATTTACGAATGTATGAGGACCTTTTCTACAGAAAACAGGAAAAATTAAAAATCAGAATAATGTAATACTGCATTTTCTGGATCGTTACATTCATCATCAGCATTCCTCGCATCCATCTACCTTAAGTTGTTAGCATTCTAAACAACATATATTTAACCAACTAATTTTATAAATAAGAATACGAGGAGTATCCACAATCAATCAATATTAATTTGGTTAGACAAAGTCACGCACAATTCAAAGCATTTCTTTGCTGTTCTATGTGTAACTCATCTATTAAAAAAAAATTTAATCATCTTAATAAAATTTATGAATTAGTTGTTCAAACCAGTGTATAAAAACAAGCAAAACGTAGCGAAAATGTTTAATACAAAAGATGTTAAACGTTTTGTTAACAATCAAATCAAATCAAATCGTAAAACTGCATTGCTTAGTTACTTTAGATATAATCGTTTCATTCGAAGAGCTAATGCATTTTAAACTATAGCGAGCAAATAATTTAGCAAACGTTTCCGAAACGTTTAAATTTTGTTCTCACTCTTTTCAGTTTTGGCTGTATTCATTTAATTTCATTAAAAGTAGTTTTTGCGCTCTTGCTCTCACGAGCAAAAATAATTTAAATTTATTGGCACAATTCTATCCTTTTTATTTTCTCTCTTTTCTGTATTTTAATCGAAAATAAAAGATTCCCGGAATTCCCAGTAATGTTCGGTAAAAGCTATCCACAACTTCCCGGGAAAATTTTGACTAAATGCTCAGGGAACGGAAAGTTTAAAATAGTTACCACTTTTAAAAATAATAATAATTGTTTTTCAAATAATTTGGTTGTGACATTTAAAAATTTTCAAATACCTGTACATGAAATATTTTTTGAAAATATTGATGTTGGTGTAGACAGTAATCGATATGGAATACAGCTATTTTTAGAATTTTGTTGTTTGTGTTCGCATCACGTAAAAACTGCTGAATAGATTTGAATGAAATTTTTTGAAGAGGTCCCTTGGAACCTTTGTACAAATATAGAACACTTTTTATTTCATAAAAATGTGTCATTTCGTAGAGAAACTAGAAATACCAATGTGAAGTCAGTCAATTTTATCGGTAAAATGGTACTAAAACAGTTGTCAGTACATTAATTTTTTTAGATGGAAAGTTTTTAACACGGTTCACAGAACTCTACAATAAATGTTTAAAAACACATTTTTCTAAATTTCAATTTTAATAAAATTAGAAATGATACGCAGACGAAGTCTTAGGCACTTCTGGTAAAATATTAAACAGAACAAAAGGTTACTAATTTGTTTAAAAAGGAATTCGAGTTATTCGAAGCCACTAACATTTGAAACACGAATGTGGATGATGTTTTTTTATAACGCATTTTTGACAACAGAATCTACTTCAGTAGAAAGTAAAAGGGTTTCTTCTATTGTTGGAAACTTTGCAACAAAAACAAGCAGTTAAATGCAGTTCTAAAATCATATATTAAAAAAATAATAATAAATAATAAAATACTTTTTTACTATTTTTTCTTTATCTCTCGTTATATAGTGCAATTGCTCATCTGCAGGTCTTGTCACCTGCATTGTTTTTAAGTTTTATAAACTGTTAAAACTATTATTTAACAATTATTTTTAATTTTTAATTATGCTTTAATAAAACAATCTTTTTATATTATTTCATAAAATAAACTTATGTTTTTCAAGAATCGTTTTTTACTGATAAATCCGTTTCCCGGTAAATTAAAAATTCTGGAAAATCCCAAACACTAATTTCGGGTAAAATACTAAAGAGGGACGGGCAATTGATTGAGTTTTGAGTTTGTTTTGCTCAAAACAATGAAAACATTTCGTTTTTGTTTACTTTCGTACCCTGGCTTAAACGTCCTGTTGTTTAACAAAAAAGCCTTGAATAAAAATATGTGATTCATTGTTGAGTAAAGATTCATGATTTTGTAAACCCACAACACAGCTCCACAGGCTGTGACGTATGATCAGTAATGAAGTCGGCAAAAAACCTTGCAGCATCTCTGAAATGCTCTGAGGGCCTCTTTATTTTATAATCATTTTAAGGCTAAACATTCTGCAGAAAACTGATCGTATTCTAGTCTCGACTTATTTGAACCAACACGCGTCCCCGGGTCATATTCGGATATTATTTTACATCAGTCATTTTTCGTACTTAGTTCCCACAGTTAAAACTTAATTAGTAATGATTTCTCCTAAAGCTTAATTTTAAACTTGGTCTAACGTAAGAAATCAATGGAATCTTAGATTTTTTCACCAAAGTTTGTAATTAAAAAAATAAATTTAATCATAAAAATTATTTTACTGTTTTTGGTTTTAAAAAGAATTAATACTTTTAATTTTTTACAAGTTCTTTTTTGTTTAAACAGTTGTACCGTTTAACTATTGCTCCAAATAATTTATGTTTTTGTTGTTGTTGCCGCTAATATTTCTTGCTGTGTGGGTGTAGTTTTTTTTTCACCCATCCAAAAAACCTTGTATGTTATTCTCTTTAATCTGGTCCCTTTTTATGTTCAACATTTTTTGTAATAAGAAAATAAAAATATTTTTGTGTTAAATGCACTTCAGGGCAAAAGCACTTAAGTCAATTTAATCGTAATCGTTGTGATGAATTACTTCAATATTAGATTTTTACTCTTTTCAGTTCAGTCTCATTTGCCAGACTTTGGCTTAATTTACATTTAAACAAAACACATACACACACACGACATATGAATGTCTTTTTAAAAGAAAACTTATAGTGACATCAGTCAAGTATTTTGCCAGAAGCCAGACATGAACTTTAATAGTCTGCCATATAAATGTGTATGATGTTGGCTATAAAAAAGTTCTCATTTTTTCTTTCTGCACCTTCTGCAGTTTATGCATCCAATACTTTATTGTTCACATTGACACGAGGTGTAGATGGTATGTGTGTGGATCAAAGTGAGTGTCAAGCCAAGTGTCTATGTATGTGTATGCTAATATTGATGTATTTTGAAAATTAGACTATTCAAATTTTTCAATACTTAATAGTTGGATTAACATATTTTTTCTTATTTGATTTTTTTAAACTGCAATTTCAATCTTAATAAACTTAAGACTGAAATAAATCAACAAAACAATTTTTCAATTGGTCCTCTTCATTTCTGAATCAATGCAATTTTTTTGTTGTTGTGAAAAATTGTTAAGGCAATTGTATGGATAATTTGTTTTTATTTTTATTTTTTTAAGGATTTTTTTTTGGAAAATATTTCACATGACAGATTTAAGAATTTGTGACAACATTGATTTTTGAAGTGTGACAAAAATAAATGCTACAAATTAATTTTTATTGCAGATGATTTAGTATTGTCGTTTATAAAACAACATTTACTTTTAAAAAGAAATTCAAAAGTGTATTTCAGATTTTAGGTTGAAAAATTTGGCTATAAAAACAAATTGTTAAATTTTTACTTAATCTTAAGTTCAATATTTTTTTTAATTCTCCTCTTATTAGCAAAGAATTGTTATTTTCACACACCAGTAAAACCTTAGCCATTTTAAAATTCACTACAATATTTTTTAAAAGTTTATCGTAGGTTAGTAATTTTAAGATTTCATATTTGCTATTCGCGATTAATAAATTTAGAAAAAATCGACGTCAAAAGAATTTTTATCTCTTTCTTTAAAACACACCCTTTATTTTATTACATCCTTGTTGTCGTTTGTAAAATAAAAAAAAAAACTGATGAAATTAACAAAAATATAAATAACTAAAGTAATAAAATTTATATAAAATATTTGAGCAAAATGGACAGTCGAATATTACTGACTGCATGTGTTAATGCACAAGAGCCTTTGTATTTTGCAACTGTAATATTTTAAAATTAAGCACACAATAAAATAAAATTTATCGGCTGTAGTAAAAAAATTTATGTGAAGTTAAGGTTTTTTTTTATTTTGTTATACTTTAGATAAAATGTTGCTTAAATGTTGCCAGAAACATTCTATATGTTCCTCACAGTACTAACAAAGCTTCATTTCTTTTGCATTATTCTATTAATATTTTATGATATTTTTTATATGAAATTTGAGAGCAACTCGTGTGAAATACTGACTGGGCTTGAAAAAAATTATTTGCCCAAGGCAAAAAAAAAAAAAAAAAAAAAACAAAAAAAAAAAAAATAAAAAAAATCTCATACAATGAAATTAAAAGTAAATTGTTTTTTTTTTTATAAAAGTACTAAATATATTTGTAAATAAATTAATTTATTAAAAATACCTTGCAAAATTGAAACCTCTCATGTTTTTTACACTTTTGAACAAATGTTGCTGAAATGTTGCCAGAAACTTTGTATATGTTCCTTATACCATTAATAGAGTTCTACTTATTCAGCATTACTCCATTAATATTTGGCGATATTTTTTATATGAAATTAAGGAGCATTTCCTAGATTTTTGAACAAATTATTTACTAAAAAAAAAATCCTAGAAAAAAAGCGAATTCTTTTTTTTAAAACAAAACTAAATGTTTTTGTAATAAGATTTATTTATTTAAAATAGCTTGTGAAATAGAAATTTTATATTATTTTTTTACACTTTGGAACAAATGTTGCTGAAATGTTGACAGATACATTGTATATTTTCCTCAAAATATAAGTATGAGTAAGCATTATTCCATTAATATTTGACGACATTTTAATTTTTTATATGAAATATAGGAGCAGTTCGTATGAGATATTGAAAAGATTTGTGAATCTGAATAGATTTGTGAACAAAATATTAACTAAAAGAAGAAAGATATATCCAAAAACGAATCCTAAAACAAAAAAAAAGCAAATTATTTTTTTTAATAACAGTACTTAGTGTATTTGTAAATAAATTTATTTATTAAAAAAAGCTTCTGCAAAAGAAATTTTTAATTATTTTTTGCACTTCGGAACAAATGTTGCTGGAATGTTGCCAGATATATATCACATCTTTTACTCAATACTAACTGAGTACTACTTTTGTAATAGTATATATTCCATTAATATGACATGATAAGCTTTTATATAAAGTCTTAGAGCAGTTGAAGTGATATATTGATAAGGTATCTGAAAAATTTGCTTACTTAAAGGAAACCAAAAAAAAAAAAAAAAAAAAAAGAATAATTACAAAACATAAAGAAAATTGAATTACTTTTTTTATTATGAGTATTAAATGTATTTGTAAATCTTTTTATTTACTGCAAATGTCTTGCAAACAAATGTTGCAACATGTATCTATTAATATTTTACGATTATTTTTATATGAAGTTGGGGAGCAGTTAGCATCAAATATAAAAAAAGTCATGCCTATGATGATGGCAAAAAAAAGGAGGAAAACAATTTCCCAAAAATCCTAAAAAATAATAAAGCCAATTAAATTTTGATTACAAGTATTAAATGTACTTTTAAATCTATTTATTTATTTAAAATATCTTGCGAACTAATATTGCCTAAATGTTGCTGAATGTTGCAAGATACATTTTAGATGTTTAACTCAATATTAACTGAGTCCTACTTTTACAACATTATTCCACTAATATTTCACGATTATTTTTTTAATATAAAATTTGAGTACATTTAGCGTCAAATATTAAAAAAAGTCATGCCTATGATGAAGGCAAAAAAAAAAAGGAAGAAATCAATGTACCAAAAAAATCCCATAAAATAAAGAAGCGAATAAGAACTTTATTATGAGTATAAAATATACTTTTAAATCTATTTATTTATTAAAAATATCTTGCCAATAAATGTTGGTGAAATGTATTAAAAGTATTTGTAAATCTATATAATATTTGAAAAAAATCATAGAAACCAAAAGAAGCAAATTAAATTTTTGATAAGAATATTAAATGTTTGTCTAAATGCTTTTTTATTAAAAAGCTTATGAAATAAAGACTGTTATTAATTTTTACCGCTTTGGAACAAATGTTGCTTGAATGTTGCCAGATACATTTCACACTTTTAAGTCAATATAAACTGAGTTCCACTTCTGCAACATTATTCCATTAATATTTCACGATTATTTTTTTATTTAAAATTTGAGAGCATTTTGCGTCAAATATTGAGAAAAGTCATGCATATTACTTCTTCAAGGAAAATACCATCTTTGTTGGACTTAATGGTTAAAAAAGTTATTATGACTTATTTGGATAATGTTTAGGAACATATGTCAACAGCTTCGACATTAACTACCACATTTAGCTAAAACTTAAATGGATCTTTACTTTTTAAAGTGGGCGTTGTCAATGCAAAGGAAAACAATGTTTTATGTACAAAAAAAAAAAAACAAACGACATTTGTTTAATTCATTGTATTTGCACCACAAGCAGCTTTCTAAGGAAATACAGAAAGTTGCTAAATAATTTTGCTAAGTTTGAACAGGGTACTTAACTTAAGTTAACAACTGCATGAAACGATAGTTGAAGACTTGTTTCAGCTTAAAGGACTGCTTTTTAAATATTTTTTAATTGGGCATTAATATTTTAATCATATTATGTTTATAAATAGTATTTTGTTATAGCAAATACTTTATTATGTTTAAAACGTGCAACCATGTAATTGTTAAATTGTTCATTATAAGAAAAGGTATTTATAAACAACCATAATTTGTTTACCCCAATAATATATTTATTACAGAGAACATAATATTGTTTTTATGACCATATTAAAAACTCGTTTTTTTTTCGCGTGTACGAATACCTACAATAAATAAGAAACTATAAAGCTTTTTACTTAAATGAGAGGACCTTAAATATTTAAAGAAACATGTAATCACTCGTTTATTTAATTGTATCAAAAGATTTTATCTTTTTTATTGTTTTTTGTTTTCCTGTACATTTGCCAGGGATTAAAGAAACACATTAATATTAAATGAAATACAACTTCCTGTCTGGGGCTTAAGACAAAAACACAAACACACACACACAGCAGGGCATCATTTTAATTTATAATATTTATTTATTATTTTTTTTTTTGTTAATTGTTTGTAGCATCATGTAACCCAACAAACATGTGGTGGTAAATTGTTCTTTTTTTTTTTTAATTACAATTGTATGAGTAAAAAAAGACACAAGCTGCAGGCAGATCTTTGTATGACAATTTATTTGACTGAGCTTTTAAGCACCCGACATTAAGTGTCAAACCATTTTTATTACTTACAAAGACTTCAAAGGCAAAACCAACAACAATGGTCGACATTTTGTAAATGTTCTTCATGTGTTTAGCAGCACAAACGCCTACACATTTTGTCTGTGTCTCTGCTAAAAAATGTGACTGAAGATAAGAATAGTGTGTCATGTTTACAACAACCAAATGATATAATTTTAACATACTTTTTGCAGCAACAACAAAAAAAAAAAGAAGAAGAAGAAGAAGAGAAACAATCTTAAAGTTGCTTGCTAGAGAAGATGGTAAATTTAAACAAAATTGTATAAAAATAACAAAATGCATTTAAAAAGTGTTTTTTTATAAAAAAATAAACACCGTTAGTTGTTGGCCACAAGAGAATTTTGTCAGTTTTTGAATACGTCACAATAAATTGTTTCGTTTATGTTTTGTCTTTTATTTCTGTTAATTCTTTTTTTTTTTTGTTTTTTATTGCCGTTTTTTTATTATTTTTAAGAAATATTTAATCTCTTGATTCTTTTTTGAGACAACTACGACACTTGAAAAATCTTCATTTAATTTTCTAAGATCTCCTCGGGGCTTTAAGGATATAACAAGCTTATTAATGCTGTTTAATTATAAACAGTTCTTTTTTAAGGGTTTGTGATTCTGAGTGTTTTTTATTTTCAGTAGAAATGAATAAACAAAAATTAAACGCTTCTGCGATTAAAAAAAACTTCGGCAAAATTTCCACTCACTTAACAATCTCCCTCCACTAGAGCCAACCGCTCCTTTATTTAACTTTAAATTAGTTAATAATTATTATTGTGGATATTAAAAGAAAATTCAGTTTTAATACAAATACCCTTTATCCTTGAAATATCTAGTATCCCAATCAAAATGAAATATGGAACAATATTTCCGTTAATGAGTATTTGAGTTGCTTGTTGCAGGTTCATTCAAATTCGACTCGCTGAGGTTAGAACATTTAATTGTTATCCATTTCCCAACATTTTTATTTTATTGTTTTTCTCTTCCTGTAAATAATTTTCATTAATGAGTTTTTAAGAAATACTCATTGTGGAAACAAATTAAATGATTGTTTTAATATCAAACACTTTAAGTAAAACAAATTTTATATCAAAAGTAAATGAGTGTGTGCGTGTGAGAGTAAAAATCATGTAAGCAGTCAATTAAGTAAATTTTGTTTTCTTTACTGTTTCAATATGAAAACATAATTTTATGTTTTTAAACTTCAAATGACAAGTGCAAAAACTCCAAGAAACAACTATTGTAACAAATTTATTTTTACAAGAAAAAAAAAATTCCTTGTTTAAAAAAATTTATTTATTATAATAAATAATATTTTAATAAAGTTTTTATTTGATTTTATTATTATTTTATTGCAAGCAATATCGAAAATACATATGAGTTTCATTAAAAGAATAAGGAGAAAATTAGAAATGTAATACATGATAATAATTTTCCTATTCATCTAACTATTAGATTAATAAGACAGTATATAAATAGGAAAAATATAAATACAAAAAATATGATTGAGCCAATGATTTATAAGTCTTTAATTTATGTACCAGGAGTATCAGAACGGATAAAGAAATCAAAATTTTTTAACTATAATAAATATTGAATGGCATACAAAAAACACACTTCGCATTAAAAAGGTTATTTAGCAAAACTAAAGATAAAATACCGAAACAAGAATAATCTAATTTAGTCTATACGATTCCATGTAGCGGAAACGAAAATGAGATTTGTAATAAAGTATATATAGGAACAACGAAGAATAAATAAAAACTAGAATTGCTGGTCATAAATCTGATCAAAGATATAAAAATATTTAATAATATTTAAAAAATATTACAAATTATTAATGCACCAACAGCACAGAGAATTAATTTTAAGGCAGACACAAATAATGTTGCTCAAATTTATAGACATTTTAATTTTGTACGAGGGCTGCTCTATATATTTATGGCCTAATAGTGAAAATGCGAATTAACAAAATCAAAAATGGTTTTATTGTTTTTCAAAGTATTCTCCAGCATGATTTATACACTTTTGCATGCGCTCAAACCAGTTGTCGAAGCACTTTTTCCACTCCGATTGATACACCTCTAAAACATGGTTTTTGAACACTTCAAAAGCTTTTTCTGGCGACGAAAATCGTTGACCACGCATTTTTTTCTTGATGTGCGGAAACAGGAAGAAGTCATTAGGTGCCAAGTCAGGGCTGTACGGCGGATGACCCATTAATTCGACGTTTTGGCCGATCAAAAACGCTCTGGTTTGAGCCGATGTGTGAGAGCTCGCATTGTCATGGTGAACAATGATTCGTCTTCTCTTGTTGGTTTTTTGAATTTCTCCGATGACTTCAGGCAAAAAAATTGTAGTGTACCAATCAGAAGTGACCGTTCTACGTTCCTCAAGCGGAACAGTCGCCACATGACCAGTTTTGCCGAAGGAACAGGCGAACATTTGCTTCGAAGTGCTTCTTCCACAAACAATTTTCGTTGGATTTTGCTCATCTTTGAACCCACACGGTCGATTGTTGTTTCGTTTCGGGCTCATACGTATAAATCCATGATTCGTCACCTGTGACGATCTTATAAACGTCTTTTGAAGCACCGCAATCGTATTTTTGCAACATTTCTTTGCACCAATCGACACGAGCCTTTTTATTGAGCGACTTTCAAATTATGCGGGATCGAACGAGAACAAATCTTTTTTACGGCCAGGTGTTCATGCAGTATCGAATGTATGCTGGTGGAAGAAACGTCCAAGAATGTCTTTATCTCTTGGTATGTCGCATGTCGATCTTGCATTATGAGTTTACGCACGGCATCAATGTTCTCTGGCACAACAGCCGTTTTTTAGACGACCTTCACGGAATTCGTCTTTGAGCGAGCTTCGGCCACGATTAAATTCATTATACCAATTTCTCACAGTGTTATAGGATGGTGCTTCATCGCCATACAAAGATTTAAGTTCATCAATGCACTCTTGTCGTGATAATCCACGTCGAAAGTTGTGAAAAATGATGGCACGAAAATGTTCACGAGTTAATTCCATTTTTTTCTATATTAATTTTTTCAAGTCACTGTAAACAACACAAATAATGGTCGTACGTCAAAACGTTTTGAGTACGATTATGCTTAAAAATGACAAACTTTCCAATGGAAATGTCAGATTGCATTTGGCAGCAATCAGTGTTGTCAGGCCAGAAATATATATAGCAGCCCTCGTACTTTGTTTTTCTTTTAAATTTTTTTTTTTATGGCAAAACAAATCTTTGTTTGTTGAAATATGGTAGTTTGCAAAAATATTTTATTACATTTTTGTTGTTGTTTTATGTTTGATGTTGTTTAAATAAATACTTCTTTTTCTGATGATCCTGCACAACAGAGTAACAAAATATCGAAAATTTTTATAAAAATAGAAGGCTTGAAAGCTTGAAAATTAAATTAAATATAATTCTTAAATTTTTATTACATATAACCGTTTTTTTTATATTTTTTTTTTACACTCAAAAATTTAATTGAAAATAAAAAAACTAAAAACCATATTATAGGGCCTTTAATAGGCCCTTTCACGCTATTATACAAATATTAAGATTTACATTAGATTTTGTAGGAAAAAAATCTAATGAGAATTGTTCTGATTGTCAAAATTTCCAACGTAAAATTACATTTTGTTTCTACACTATCACATTTCAAGTAGACTGAAATTTCCTAGCAAAAAAAAAAAAAAAAAAAAAACACAAAAGAAACTTTACTTGGTTATTTCTCGGAGCTTTTAGGTTCATAAAGAGTACAAAAAACAATCATTTGCTGTCCGAAAACCTTCGGATATAAGGGCTTTTTTTAAAACTGGTTTGGCTTAAATTAGTTCAGAAAATACCGTCTTTTTGTCTCTAAGGGAGTTCTTAAATTTTTAGATCCGAAAATACAAACTGTCAAGGGTCATACAGGAGTCATGGCGTGAGCCATTTTAGGGCAAGCTCAGAAATAGTTCTCTATGGGCTTCTTCTAAAAGTTTTTTTCCGAGTGCTCATTTAATGGTTGGTTGGGTTATGAAAAGCAAAATAACCCTGATAAAATGAAAAATCATAGTGTTTAGAAAAATTTTTAAAAATGATTTTGTATGATGGGATGTCAAATTTACTTCCGTATTTTTTTGTCATATACATTATATCTGCTTTCTCACTATCAAACATTTCCATAATGCTTAAGTATTTGACAAATCTTAATACTTAGTATTATATTCGTTAAGTTATTATAAAGTCAAGAAATGATTAGTAAGACTGCAAAACTTACAAAAAAAACTTTTTTTCAATAATTCTAGCAAAAAAAATCTCCTCCAAAACAGACAGAAAGTTTAGTTTAAAGTTTAAAATTGTTTGTTTACAAAATAATTCTAAGTACATAAAAATGCGTTACCTATGGGATCACCCTTTAGTTTTCAATTTCAAATATTTATTTTAATTGTTACAGCGGACCTTGAGGTAATTTTCAAATATTTAACTTTAAAATTTTTACAAAATTCGTAAGTCGAATTATAACGCTTATGAGGAGGCCACCCTTTATTTTTTACGCTTATTATTATGGACGTAGTAGAACAAAGTTTGCTCAAATTTTAACCGCTTAAATATAGTGTTTCAAAATACTCGTATAAGGTCATATATATTAAATAACATAACCTATAGGGACACCCTTTTGCTTTCAATTTAAAATATCATAATATTTTTAAAAAGGGATTGTGCATGCAGCTTCTGTGTTAATGTCAACTTGCTTTCTATAACGGTATAAAATATAGGGCACCCTTTAGTTTTTAGCTTTATATATTTATTCTTACTTTTGTAGCTGTCGTGGAATAGACGCTCAGTGCAATTTTCAAGTATTTGATTATAAAGTTTCCAAAAATACGGGCACATAATTCAAATTATGTCACCTGTAGAGTTACCCTGTAATATTCATTTTTATTTTTAATTTCTTTCTGTTATTAAGAGCCATAGTGGTACCAAATGACTTCAAGTTTTATAAGGTTTTCTGTCAGAGTTTATAAAATAGGTGAATATCACGTGAGTTGTATTGGAATACTCTTGAGTTAATAAAATTTGGACAAAAAAATATTTATTTTTACGCCCTTCATTTCACTTTTTATATTTGTAAAACATCCATTTCCGACCCTATTGAATACGTATATATTCTGAGTTCTTATGCATAGCATAGTCGATTGAGGCATGTCCGTCTGTTCGACCGTGTTCGCATAGAAATCAACTTTACCAAAGCACTTAATGAGCAAGAGAAAATTTAAATACGTTAATCGTTTATTTCGAACATTTTCTACTGAAAATCACTAAGATCGGTTCATATTCTTTGAAGCTGTGAGCAAAACACCAGGCCTGTCTCTAATTTTTGCATACCACTTGGAACAATTAAGTAACTCCAATAAAAAAAAAAAAAAAAACAAATATATGGAGCGATAGAGAATTGAAAAATCAGAAGAAAAAACATCAAGTGAAAAAATTGGTGCTCGCCCATAGTTACCAACTTATGGGCTTCTGAATTTTCATAAAAAAGTTCGATTGTCAATATGGTCAATATGGGCATCATTTAAAATATGTTGAAGAAATCTTTAAGGAAATACTAAATTTGTTTAATTATGCTTAACCCATTAAGAGCTGATGACATTCTTATGTAAAAGTATATATTGAACTTAATTGTGTTTATTTTCTTAGTTTTTAATTCTCTGATTAGGTCACCAAAATATTTTTTTTTTTTTTTTTTTTGGTTGTTGTTGTTTGACTTAAATAGATTTATATGCGTGGTAAAGGGTATATAAAAATCGGCATAGCCGAATATAGCACTCTAACTTTTTTTAATACTACTAATCAGTTATTATTACATTTCAGTTTAAAGAAAAAAATTTCTAAATTGTTTCAGAAAAAAATCAAATAATTAGAACCCCTCATTTTCTGAAGTTTTTATAAGAAAAGTAACACGAGGGGGAGTTGCTAAGAGGCTCATCTCAATCAATATGGATAAATTTGATATTCCCCTTTAAAATATTAATTTCGCTAAAATCATTTCTTTTTAGTAAGAAGCTATGAAATTTTTTTCGTTTTACTTTTTTGTTGTAAAAAAAATAAAAAAAAAAAATAATTTTTTAATAATTTTTAATTTTTTTGCTCATCATTGTTTTGTTTAAAGAACTAAATTAAAGTGTTTTTTTCCCAACTCAAACGAACTCATATCCTGTATCGATAGCAAGACTAAAAAAAATCAACTTAATTTAGAACTGAAAAAAAACTAAAATAGTTTTTCATATACGATGACAGAAATAAAAATGTCTTTTATACAAATATAGAGAATCAAGGAAAAGTTAAAAAGAAATAATAATTTGTATAATTTTATACAATTTATTAGCAAAAATTTAACTAAAAATTAATGAGCTTTAAATAAAGTATGCAATTTTTTCTATTGGTTTAATTTTTTACATAGTGAGAAAGAAAACTTTTTTAATTTAAAATACGAGTATCTGCCTGCAGATACAATAAAACATGAGCGATCAATAAATAGTTTAGGAAAAAACATCATATATGTGTATGTGTGTATGTTTGATTGATTGTTTCTTTTATGAAACTTTATTGTTTCCTTCATTTCTTAAAACTTTTGGTATTTTTATATAACGACGGCCGTCTTAAAATAACTTATTTCAGTAACTTTTCATAAATTTAAGCAGAAAATTTATAAAAATTTAGCTCTGGAGTTTGTATATGTGACGGCCATAATATTTGAAGTAATAATAATTATAAAAGGGTGTTCTGAAATTAAAAGAAAATTTTAAATTTACCACCATTTCGAAAGTTAGATTTATATGAAGGTTCATTGAAAAATTAAAAGGAAGCGACTTTCAACTGCGGCGTTTTTATTAATGATTTAGTAATGTTCTCATGTTGTATAAGTTGGAGTTCCTTTGGATTAATTGTATAAATTTCCTTTGTATTTTTATTAGAGAAGCAACCGATACCAATATATCGGCGATACTTTCGGTTTTCCGATATATCGATATCGTTGATATTTTACTGTCGATACGCCGATATTTCTTATAGTTTTCTTTAGAGTTTTTTAAACAAAATATTCAATTTTTAGCTCTCTTTTTTTGCATGACAACTATGAGAAATAACATATTAAAAGCAGAACATAAAATTCAAATGAGTTCTGTGGCATCTGAGAGACTACGTTCCACTGCAGGTCTACTTCAAACGGATTTGAGAAATTGTCTATCTCCGCAAAATTTGAGAATACTTTGTTTCTTAAACAAAAATCTTGTAAATATCAATTTTAAATATTAATCTTTTGCAATGTGTTTTTTATAATTTTAATTTAATTTTAATATGATCTCAAATTCTATTCGTCGTCTTTTAAATCTTATAAATATCAGTCTTCAATCCTAAGCCTATCTAAACTGAATGTCATCGTTTATTTTGTAAAACCATAAATATTGCAGACGATTTTTAGTTTGAAAATTTGAATTTTAGAAACTAAAATGTATTGAAAATTTTAGTTATTAAAAAGGCTCATTAATGAACACTGTTATTTTGTATAAAATAAGAATTACTCTACTTGCGTTTGGTTATATTTTACTTGAGCTCAATTTAAAAATGCGCATCGATATCGGCGATGTTTATTTTTCAGTGTCGGTATCGGATCGGCTAAATGGCGTATCGTTACATCCCTAATTTTTATGCTCATTAATGAACTGCATTCAATTTTTATTATTTTCCATTGCAGCAATTATTTTAGATCCCCGAATACCTAAACAAAACTAACACCGTGTCAGCTTTTAACAAATAACACAAAAAGAAATGTAAACATCAATACAGATGAGGGAACATGACGTTAAAACTTTTTCATAATTCAAGCAACATAAAAGGAAACATGAATTTTAACTGGAAGCATCGCTACACACGTGGCAACACCAAGTGGTATATGCCCATATTTCTTTTAATATTTAAATATCACATACTTACACGACGTCATCTTTACATATTTTTTATGCATAATGCACTTTTACAAAAATAGCGTATCAACTCAAATATATTTTAAAATATTACAATAAAACTCGACTGTTTATAGAAATCAAAGAAAAAAAAATACAGTAAAAAACAGAATAGTAAACAGAACATTCTCAACATACGTCGTAGTTTTTCCTGTCTTAGATTAAGAAATTCTAAAACCGCCTTAAAATATTTATCTACGCACCAATAAACTCTTGTGTTGTGTTAAAAAATTTTACAACTGTTTCAAATTCTCTTCTTTTCAATTCCTTCCCTTTTTTATTTTTATTTGATTTTTATCTTTAATTAAGTTTTTGGTTTTGTTGTTTTTGTTTAAAATAAATCATAATAAAATTTTGTTTAGTTTAAAAGAAAAATAAATAAGGAAGCAAATTGTAAACACACACACACACATACACACACACATACATACACATACATGGGTATGAATACATATGAAGTCAAAGTATTAAAAATCAGTACATAAATTTAAAAAAAAGGCGGGAGCGAAAATAAAAGATATCTTTTTTTTAAATTTCCTTCTTTTTTTTGAAAATAGAGACAAACAAAACTCGAAAAGGAAAAGTTTAAGCAAAAATTTAGGAATATCACAACTAAAGAACAACAAAAACTATTAGAAAGAATCATTGTGTTGATATACAAAGATATAAAATAATTGTTTTTAAATGTCAAAACTAAGCAACTTTTGCTAGAAATGATGATGACGATGTTGATGAGAAAAGTAAAGCCACAAAAATAACAAAAAAAAGGTTAAGGGTACAAAATAAACAAAACTTAAAAAGAATTTTAATTAGTAGTAAAACTAAGACGAAATCAAAAGTAAAATAAAAGCAATGGAACATTTTTAATAAAAAATAAAATAGAAAAATTATCAATAAAAAAAATATTAAGATTTGAAAATTTATAGCAACGGGAAAAATGTTTCTTACTTTTAAACCAGGACATTTTCCGACAATCTGATATTTTTTACATCATTCAGGTTCCTGGCCCTTCTTCTTTGTCTATAAGTTGGAGGTTAAAAGTGTGGCAACTATACAACAACGCACTATACTCCTGCAATGCTCTCTAAAATAATTTGTATTTTATGTGAAGGAATATCAATAGATCAGAGCTGGGAATATGTAACAGTAGATATATAGCAAAGATTTCAAATGCTTTAATATGCGTAGCTTATTGCCTCATTTTCCCGATTGTGGAGTTATATGAGAATTAGCGAAAAACTCGGGAAACCCTAAAAATTAATTTTCGGATGAAAAAAAGTCTGGCAGTAGAACTTACCTCGACCATGGGGACCAGGGTTCATTGTGACAATTAGGAATTAAGAAAGAGGATTTTTATTATTTTTGTTCTTCCGTTAAAACGCTTAAAAATAGCAGATGCTTAAATATGGGAGCACATCTTTAGAAAAAGTCAAAGAAGAAAAGACAAAGAAGTCATAATAAGTTTAGTACCCAAATGAAAATGAAATATGGAACATTTGCTCGCCTCTACTGAGTTTAGAATTTTTAATTGTTATCCATTTCCCAACAGTTTTATTTTATTGTTTTTCTCTTCCTGTAAATAATTTGCTTTAATGAGTTTTTAAGAAATAATCATTACGACAAAAAATTAAATAGTTGTCTTATATCAAAAGTAAATGAGTGTGTGTGTGTGGGTGTGTTAGTAGTTGAGAGTAAGAATCATGTTAAGCAGTCAATTAAATAAGTTTTGTTTTCTGTCCTGTTCCAATTTGAAAACATAATTTTATGTTTTTAAATTTCAAATGACAAATGCAACAACTCCAAGAAGTAACAATTTCTCACAGGTATTTTTATAAAATAATAAAAAAGCTTTTTTTATGTTAAAAAAAAAATTATTTATTAAAATAAATATAATTTTAATCGAAACTTTAGGAGCAATAATCGTTTTGGTTAAATTAAAGCGTTCTATTCAAAATTGTCTACGAGTATAATATTGTGGTCTTTTCTTACAAGTGAATAATCTTAATTTGGCTTAAATTCATTTATAATTTAATTTCTAATGCAGCATACTTCAAATCGCTACATTTCTTCAGTTTTGATTAAATATAGAAATTTTGTTGTTGTTTTTTTTTTTTAATTAACAATTAAAAATTTTCTTAAAAAAAAAAAAAAACAAAACTAAAAAAGATATTTTAGAAAAATGTTTATTATTAACCAGAATTTTTTAAGTTATTTTAAACTCAAATAAGGTTTTGTAATATCACAAAAAAAAATTGACTAGTACCCACAGAAAATAATTTATAGGTATCAAATTGCATAAATCTGAACGCCAATTAAGAGGGCCATGTGTCAAAACCAACTTATCACCAAATTTTAGTTTCAATAAGTCTTTAGTTGCAGTGGCCGTGTCATGAAAATCAATGGTATCCATATTTTGAAATAAGCAAAAATCATTAATCTTTGTTTGCTAATGATTTTCATCGATCGAGCGAGCTCTGACTTTATTTTTGAAAACATAAAGTCCAATGATGCTACAAGGAGTATTTGTTGTGGATTGTTTTATTACCATACGACGCAGTTTTGTTACTAGCCCAACCCATTACAACAAAAATGAGTATTGTAGCTAAACGCCGTTTTGTAAGAAAACAACTGTCAAGTTTCCAACTGCTGTAAAGCTCAACTGGCCAAAGAGTGACGCATATGGCAGCCTCATGGTTTTAATTTCTGCATCAGCCAGATCTTAAACGGCCTTGAACATATATAAAACTTTTTACATACTTTCGTTTATAGCGGCAATATTGGGCCAAAATGCATGATAGAATTTTATGATGCTCAAAAAATGTCAAACATGCATCAAAAAATGGCTGATGTGAAGGTTAAATATTTTGTTTTTAGTTTGTTTATTTGATTTTCTTAAATTTTATTTATTTATGCATTTCTACCATTGAATTAGACCTACAATTTTCAAAGCTTTTAATAAGAGTTCGACTAGAGACGGAAGAGGAATTTTTATCAGGAAAAAATATTTTTGTCAATAAAAAATAAAAAATTAAAATAAGTTTGTCAATCGCTTAATTTTATTTCATTGAAATGTTGGAGTTATTGTTTCATTTAGCAATGATTTGGACTGCTTTGATAGGCACCATTGAAATCACAAAGTTGTCTTTAAATTAGCCAAATTGATGACGCATTTTTAAGACAAATCTGGATAATTTGGAAACGTTGTTTCATCCTTAATCTTTATCGATAAATATAAAGCGTTTTAATCTTTTAATAAAAAAATCCTTAAAATCCAGCAAAAATATCAATGTAAAGAAACGAAACTTCCTTAAGGAAATAAAACTTTATGTAAAAAAAAAAAAATTTTATGTTTAACCACCGCTTTTGCTTCTTAAATTCGTCATATTTTCTTCACACTGCCGATCTTAACCTCGAATAAAATTTTAGTCCAAATCTAAACAGTTTATCATTATAAACAAAATTCTTCTTAAAAACATTATTAAAATATAATTAAGTTTATTGAAATATTTTAAAATTAATTTTTGATTATTTTGGTCACTTACCAATATTTCAACATTTGAATTAATTTTTTTTCAAGTTTTTTTTCTTCAACCTTTTTTTGAAGTGTTTAACGTAAATATTTGCAACCACTAAAAGTGAAAGAAACTTAAATCTAATTTTTGCTCATCATATCTTTTATATAACATTCAGTCATTCACTCATTCATGAGTTCTTATGAAGTTGAATGTTTGGAAAATTTCCCCCAATCATACACTAACTCAAGCAATAACACGAGTTTATACCACAAGAAAAAAAAAAAATAAAACAAAATATGATATGAAATGAAATGCAGCTGAACGAAGAAAAGAAGAGGAAAATAAGTGAAAAAAGAAAACATTTTAACTTACAACGTCCTTGTAGTTCGTCTGCAATGATGCAGGAACCTTCATCTGTAATAAAAGCATCAATAGTAATTGTGCCAAATTCTATGAAATCATTTTCACTATCTCTGGCTCATCATTATCGTTCAATATCCGTCTTTTATATTTTATCTTATTTAACCACCTATCGAATAACTGATACGTCTTGTATTTCGAATGTACACAAATCTAAAATGACTGGTGATGGCTGCTTGACTACTTTTCAATTTTTTTTCTTTCTTTTGCTTATGTTTAAGCTAAAACAGCAAGCAACAACAACATGATTTTAGAGGAGAAATAGAAATTCAATAAAAAAAGAAATAAAAATTTGAAATAAAAAAGCAAAAATGGATCCCATATAATGCTGCATGTTGTAGTATTTATGATTGTTACCTTTAATTGCATTTGAAATAAATAATATTGCATTACTGGGTGTGTGCATAGCTATGAAACAAAGTTTGTTACTAAAAACTGTTCAATAAAAATCAGGCTCGCCAAAATATTTGAAAAAAAATTAATTCTTGCCAAAAAATGACTTCCAAATAGTTTTTAGATGTCTGTGTATAACATTCCAAAAGCTTGGCCACATATATTAAATTACATCAACTATGGGGAAACCCTTTAGTTTATAATTCAAAATATTTATATTTGTTATTACAACGGTCCTATCCATCGCCAATCAGTTCAATTTTCAGTAATAATTTAAAAGAAAGGACCATAAGGGTTAATCTACATCACCTTAGGAGACACCCTTTAATTTTTAGATTTATTTATGCATTATTTTTTTCTATTGGAAGCTATAGTGATGCGAAGTTTTATTCAATTTTAAAGTGCTGCCATTTAGCGTTCACAGTTCACGTACAAAACATAATTGTGTTATAGGGACACCTTTTAATTTTTAAAATTAAACGGAACATAACTTTTTAAATAGAAAAAATGTTCTAAATCGGCTTAAAACTGACTGAGTGCTGCGGGCACAAACATTAAAAAGGCAACATTCAGTCGAATTGATTTCCTTATCTTTTTTTAACCGACTTCAAGAAAAGAAGGAGGTTATCAATTCCAGTGAATGTTGCTTTTTATATTTGAGCCTGTAGAACTCAGTCATATCTGAAACGATTTTAAAATTTTTTGTAATCTAATAGATTATGCTCACAGATTGGTCCCGTTTTGAAAACACTTTATAGTCTTAAAAATTAAAGGGTGTCCCCATACAACATACATGTTTTTTAAGTGTATTCTGAACCGTAAAGCGCACTTCCTTAACATTAAAAATAATACTTATTAATATAGCTCCCAATAGCAAAATCTAAAAATTAAAGAGTGTCCCCATATGTGACGCGAATTAATTTCTTTTTCCTTGTCATTTGAATCTCTATAGACAAACGTTGTCGATTACTGTGACCGTTATGAAAAAAAGTATAAATATTCGTAATTATAAATTTAATTAATTTAAAGGGTGTCCCAATAGTAAATGTAATTTTATGAATGTGGCCAAACTTCTAAACTGTTATAGACAAACAGCTAAAATTTACAAGGATCCTTTATTGCTAAGTCCGCTATTATAACAAGTATAAAATTTTGATTTGAAAATTAAAGGGTGTTCCCATATTTAAAACAAATTGACGTATATGGCCCTATCGTTTGAACTATTATATACAAACACTTAAAAGTTAAACAGAATGTCCACTACTTTGACTGGTTTATTTAGAAGTATAAATATTTAAGATTATAAATTATAGGGTGTTACAATAGTTGCTGTTATTTGATGTATATGACCAAAGTGTTGAACAGCTGTAGACAGTTAATTGAAATTTGCACAGAACTTTTATTGCTGGGGCCGCTATGGCAAGTAGCAAACTTGAAATTACAAATTAAAGGGTGTCTCTATAACTGATATAATTTGACTCAAATGGCCCTATCTTTGAAATCGTTAGAGACAAGCTCTTGAAAATTAGACAGAATGTCCATTACTGTTTCAAGTACAATAGCAAGTATAAATATTTTAAATTAGAAATTAAAGGGTGTCTGTAATAGACTTACGCTTGGAATTTGAATAAATTTTGTTTTACTTTTTCAGCAATAAAAAATGTAAAAAATAAAGGGTAACCACATAAATGCTGAATTTTTTTTTGATATATAAAAAACTCTAACGCAATCTTTCTCATATATAATAGAAGATAATTAATGTATAATTACCGCGCTAAAAAATAAGATTTTAAGTTGGTCTGTCTTAAAGTCGGTTTTTTTCGCGATAATTATTTTAGTCGGTTAAAACACTTAAAGCAAACCTTAAGTATAGACAAGGACTTTACGTAAAAAAATAAAGTCATTAAAGTTAGCAAAAGCAGTCTTCAGTCACAGCAAATACATGGGCACAATATATGATTGTGATTTAAACAATATTTTAGACGAGAACAATTTTTTTGTGGATCTAAATCATTCTAGTGATTTTTAAAACACGAATTGTTTTTACATAATAATTTTTAAGTCTGTATGAAATTCTGCCTTTCTGTTATTTAACAGAATATTTACAACATTTAATCACAAACGTACACGCAAAACTATGTCTTGTAACAGCTGATCTTTCTCATTTTATAAAAAAAATTTAAATATTTTTGGTTGCGCCACAGACGTACCGAAGACTCCTTAGCCATTTTTTTAAGTTTGTCTTACTCTAAATGTGAAATTGTTACATGATATATTCCGCTAGTAAAAAATTACCTACAGCCGGCCATTGATACCATCGTCAGTGGTTTCCATACGTGACCGGTTTTGGCAAAAATTTTTCATTATAAAAACAGCTTCCATTTTTGACCCCGTATATTTAATATATTCTGAGTTTTTATGCATAGTGAAGTCGATTGATCGATTTCCGTCTGTGCACCCGATTTTGTGTTAGAATCAACTTTCTCAAAGCACGACATGAGCTAGAGAATATTTAAAATGTCTGTCTTTTAAAAATTAGCAATATCGATCCATGTCCTTCGAGGCAGCGGAAAAACACCACGCCTTCCTAAAATGTTTCCATTCCTTTTTTCAACTTTTGCTTGTATTCTTACAGGTGGTTTTGTTTTCTACTAAACTTATATCTTTGACACAATTATACCAGCTGGGACAACAACCCCAAACAGCACTTACAACTTTTGATGCTTTTTTGAACAAAGAAACTTAAGGGTAGGAAAGAATATTTTATGACGATTTATATGCTAATGTGATTATATGCACATATATGGTGTAGGGTACAAGGACTTGGCATAGCCAAATAAAAGCACTATTACGTGCTCCTTATATAGTCAAAGCTTCAAAATGAGCAAATAATATTTGGTTACAAAAAAAAATATTTTCGTTTGGTTTTCAAAAGTCCTTTTTTCAGCTTGAAAGAACCTAAGAAAGGATTAGGATGCGAAAGGAACTGGCACGTTGTCGTGAATAGATTGATACCTGAAAAACTTAATTAAATAATTTGGATTTACTTTGAAAATAAGTCGGTAATTCAGTCATCAATCTGTTTAGCAATGAGGCTCACTTTTGCTTAGTTAACTTGAACAAGGAACAAACACAAAATTGCTGCATATAGAATAAAATCAATCCGCAGCAAGGTCTACAGCACTTTACTTTATCAAAAAATAAAAAAATACCATTTGTTGAGTTTTACAACCTGGTGGCATCATTAAACCATATCTCTTCAAAAGTGAATCCGGAGTTCGCGCTACGTATGAGAGCAATATGATCAATTATTTCTTATTGTCTTACTTCTAAATTTGACAATAATTTTAAAATGATCAATTATTTTTTTGTTTGAGATGTGGCTTCAAAAAGGTGGCACTATGCGGCAGGCGACTGCAACCCTTGATTTACTCAAATCCAAAGTTGACAATAATTTTGTTTCAAGTAACACACCTGTAAATTGGCTTCAAACGAAGTGCAGTCTGAAACCACCTTGATTACTTCTATTATGGCTATGGGGAGCCACTGACTTGTACAGATAAACCAACAATAATAAACGCCTCGGAGGTCACGGTGGTCACGGAGGTACGTGTTATTGGTGACACACGAGCAACACTGCTTGAAAAAATAATACAAAACTTGACTTTTATAGATGACTAGGAACTGTTTTTTTTTTTATAATAAATCACGTGTCACACAATGGACAAACTAAACGAAGCTTTAATGACGGGACATGAACAGAAGGTATAATATTTTCTAAAATCGTATTAAAGTTTTAAAGACACAAATGATCAACGCTGAAGTCACAGAATTTGGGCATAGGCAATAGGTTTAAAAAAACCTATTAACAATTTCCCTGAAAATTTTTGACTAAATTCCTGGGAAACGGAAAGTTTAAGATCATTAGCACTTAAAGAAAATACACTGATTGTTTTTCAAATATTTTGGTTGTGAAATATAAAAATTTTCAAATATCTCCTTTCGTGTGATTTCTTCTACGTCTACACATCTGTACATGAAACATTTTTTGAAAATGTTGATGTTGGTGTCGATAGTAATCGATATGGAATAAAAAACATCTATTTTTAGAATTTTTGTTTGTCTGTCTGTTTGTGTTCACATCACGTTAAAACTGCTGTATGGATTAGAATAAAGTTTCTTAAGAAGGTCTCTTGAAACCTTTGTTTAAATATAGAATACTTTTTATTACATAAAGATATGTCATTTCGTACATTTTACATTTTATCGATAAAATGGTACCAAAACAGTTATCAGTACATTTTATTTTTGCAGATGAAAAGTTTTTAAACCTGTTCACAGAACTCTACAACAAATATTTAAAAACACATATTTCCAAGTTTTAATTTTAAGTTAATCAGAAATGATACGGGGATCAAGTCGTGGGCACTGCTAGTATCGCAAGATATAAAACAGAACAAAATACGAACATGGATAATCTTTATAATGCATAGTTGAGAACAAAACCTACCTCAGTTAAAAGTAGAAGGTGTTTTTCTTTTGTTGGAAGCTTTACAATGAAATCTAGTAATAATAAATCTAGAGAATTGTTGAAGGTAGTTCGAAAATCGTATATTTAAAAAAATAATTAAAAAAAAAAAATACTTTTTCAGCATTCTTGTCGTTGTTATCTATCGTTATGTAGTACAAATGTAAATATGTGTGTCTTATAACCTGAATTGTTTTTAGTTTTTAAAACTGTTAAAACTTTTATTATCGATTGTATATGTTTTAACAAAACTGATTTTTTTTTATATTATTTAATTAAATAAACTTCTTTTCTTTAAGAATTGATTTTGACTAAGAAATCCCGGGTATGCGATAATTTTTATTGGTTCCCGGAAAATAAAAAATTCTGGAAAATCCCAAACCCTAATTTCAAGTAAAATACTAAAGAGCAGCGGGCGATTGATTGTGTTTTGACTTTGTTTTACTCAAAACAAAAAAAACGTTTCGTTTTTGTTTATTATCGTAACCTGGCTTAAACGTTCTGTTGTTTAACTAAAAACTCTTGAATAAAAATATGCGATTCATTGTAGAGTAAGTGTTCATGTTTTTATAAACCCACAACACAGCTTCTGGTAACCAAAAGTTGTGTCGGCATGTGATCAGTGATAATATCATGCCATGAGGTCTTCATTATTTTATTATCATTTTAAGGCTAAGCATTCTGCAGAAATTCTGTACCAACACGCATTCCCGTGTCATATTTTTAGTTCAAACCGCCGCCAATTGCAATGTTAAACCACCCAAGTGGGAAACCCCCTTCAGTACACATAATCTAAAAAAATATCCTTAATTTAAAAGCTTCTCAAAAAATACAATAATTACACTTTTTTTTATAATTTTCCATAGAAAAATAATATTTTTATGTTCCATTAAAGAAACACAAAATTTATCTTTTTTTATTTCAATTCCATTGAAATTTCCAAGGGATGGTATTATTTTTTTATATTTTTTTTATAAATTTGTTTTAATTTTTGTTGCTGCTTTTTCTGTTTTATTAAAACATGATGTCTGCCATAACATGCACTCTAACATATTTATATCAATAAGAATTTTTCTTCTTATACCTTGTATCAATGTATAGGAGTAGATATGTCTGTACTGATAAAATAAACCACTAATCGATTCTTTGTGTAGTTGTATTCATATTTAATTGCACACATTCCCAAACTCATGCATGCTTGAATATGAATTCGTTTTTCTTAGTTTTCTGTTGCCGTTATTGTTATTGCTTGCATGAGGCTGTGTATGTGTGTGTAACGTACAATACATAAATGTATTCATTGGATGTTTCTTTTTTTCTTTTTTGTAACTATTTCTTTTCAATTGCACAAATTTAAAAACACGAAGGCATTTAACTGAAGTTGTCTGAAAAAAAGGTTGATTGTAAAACAGGAAACAATGTCTGCTACTTACTAGAAGTTTAGGAAATTTTTTCTAGGATTTTTTGTTAAAATAAAAAGCATTATTTTGGGTTAATTTAAAATCGATTTTAATGTTAAATTTTAAAAACTTCCTTCTTTTGCTCTCTAGCATTTAGATTGCAAAAAAGTGTAATATCACGCACAGTGGGTATTTAATAAAAAAACAAGAAAAATTGTTTGTTTTTTCTAAACAGGAGCAGTTAATTAATGTAGAATTTCACAAAACTATAGTAGAGCTGATTTTAATATTTTAATGCTCACGTTATACTGCTTAGAAAGCAATCGCGATGGCATACTACGGGTTTAGGAAAAATTAAATTTTCTTGTCAAATTCTGATATTTAGCAATTAAATTAAAAATTCTGGCGATAGAAATAAATTTTAAGATTGACTAGTGCAAATCCCAGAATTCCCATAAAAGTTTAAAAATTCCCAAGAAGGGGATTTTTATTTTTTTTGTGTAATACCAAAAAACAAGCTTGGTAAAAAATTCTAATTGCACAGTATGAAAGGACATACTAAAGCATTCAAAATTGGTCTTAGTTTTTTAAGCCGTGAGAAAAAATCTGGCTCAAATTTGAATTTCACGTGGCTCTAAGTCGGGAAGTAATAAAAATTATATATATTTTTATAAATAATATATTTTTTTTAATAACTTACAAAACAGCATAAAAATTTTATATTTTTATTTACAACTTATTGAATAATTAAGAAAAAAAAGCTAACTTATTTTCACTGTAATATATTAAGGAATCAGAAGCTCTCGATGTTCTTGGCATGAAAATTCAATGCGATGTTCGTTGGAACAAGCACATTTTTCATGTTGCAAAAGAAGCATTCAAGTGCCTAGGTTTTTTGAAACGGTGTAAGAAACACTTCACTCCATCTGATCTCCTTACTATCTATGTCACTTTTGTCAGACCGAAAATGGAATACAACTCTCATGTATGGGCCGGTGCTTCAAAGTATATTTTGGAGTTACTCGACCGCGTACAGGAGAGAGCGAAGAAACTCATCGGTGACAGTAGGGTATCCAACTCTATTGACTAACTGGAGCATCGACGCAATGTGGGGTGTGTTTTACTGTTTTATCGTTACTACAACGGAATGTGCTCTTATGAAATCAGGGAACTCGTTCCTAAAAAGCGTAATTTCATACGCGCAACGCGATCTGCATCAAGAGCGCATTCCTTTGTGGTCGATTGGCCAGTGAATCGCACAACGCATTACAGAGAGAATTCGTTTTTTAGCCGAACAGTTCGTATGTGGAATAAACTCTCTGCAGAGGTCTTTCCTGCCACTTTCAATGTGCAAAGATTCAAATAAAATGTTCACAAGCACTACTCCCTCTATCCCCCATCCCAAAACCTAATTTCCTAGTTCTGGCACAATGCATTGCATAAGTAGGGGTCATCCCCTGAGTGCTGGTCCTAATTGAAAAAAAAAAAAAAAAACTACCTACGATTCCTCGGTCTGTTACAACTGAAAAATGTTTGTGAAGAGTCTAAAAAGGTAAAATTGTTGTGCTCATTTAAAGTAGAACGTCCGCAAATATTTCAAAAAACTTTTTTTAAAATTAAATTTAAAAAATGAAGCAAAGCCGAAGGAGTTAATTTTTATTGATTTATGAATATCCACGGTTCAACCCCTGGCTTCAGAAAAAAATAAAAAAATAATTTAATAAGAAAGATTCTAATTTTTTTTTAATTTACTCCCTCTGTCTTTACCCGCTCGTGTTTAGTTGGGAGTTAAAGAATATTTTTGTCTCTTTTTGTCTTTATCAAGTTCACCAAACGTTGGACAAACACTTTTGCAAGATGACCTTGTTAAATGAGAGAAGAGATTGAATTATTTCTACAGTAGTTTATTAGTTAATTAGGCAGTGTTGATTTATGTTTGACGCTTGCTAAATGTTCTAATAAAAAATAAAATATAAAACGATTTTAAATACTTTTCTAAACTGCACTCGTGTATTTATCAAAATTTGCTTTTAAATGTTTTTTTACGACCTTTTTCAACATAACTTTTCAATCAACGAATGTTTGTTACCATTTTTTTCTGTGACATTTTTTTGCCGATTTTTCCATTTATTTTTTGTTGTTATTGCTGTGACAACATTCGATCTAGATCAGCTGCTGTATAGAAAATTTCAATATAAAATGTTACAATAAACCATCAGAAAAATGTATATGAATTGAGTACAATGACGTTACAAAAAATTGTAACATTAATAACGACAACAACAACAACAGCATCAATTATAGAAAAAAAAACTAATAGTGTGTACTTGAACTTACGTGCAACATTCAATTGGTACTCATATGCATTTCCACTCTACATCGAAGAGGTTGTATGGGAAGTGTTTTCCAGCTGCTATTGCTTTTTTTATAAGTCTACAGTTCAAGTGATTTTGCTGCATTTATTTGGATTTCAAGTACAATTTCTATTTAAATTTTATTTGGTTGTTTTTTTTTTCTATTCAAATTTATTTATTTATTGTAATTCTTATCGGGCCGTTGATTTGAAAAATGATGAACGTATTAAGAAAACTTGAACAAACGGGTGTGATTTAAATAATAATTTTAGTACTCAAGGATAAGATTTTATTAGAAATAAATACTGTAAAACAGGGCTAAGATTTTTTTAGTGTTGTGAACACACTGTGTCTACAAGTTATTTTTTCTCTACAGGACTCCAGAATTAAAAAATAACAGAATTTTAAATTTTAATAAATATTTAAATATAATTTCTGGCATAAAGCCTTGTTGGTTGTTCCTGGCGAATTGCATTTCGGACGTCTAAGTTAGGTCCACTTTTTCGAGCAATGTTGGTCGAAAGGCCCAAATAACTTGAACTAAATAACTTGAACATAAAATTAAAACTTTAAATTTGGCCCCACAGAAACTTTCTGAGAGGTGTCAAATCTCACGATATTGAAACCAATTGACAGATCCAAACTTTGATATCAATAAATAGATGTTTGCAGTCGCCCTTAGAAAGCACTTATAACCTGGATAAATCTTATTTATATTTCTAAATATCGGCTGTAACTTCAGCTCCTGCTTAATGCTTGAAGATGGTAATGCCACTGCCATGTAAACTGCAAAAAAATCAACATTTTTTTTGTAAAGGCCAGGGCACATAGACTCTGTCATATGTTGTACTTTGGCTTACTAAACTGAAGCCAAAGTAACGAAGAGTGAGGTTGGCACAATAAGCACTTTGCAGACGGATATTAAATCAATGTTTTCTATCTATTTTTATTCACTTTTAAATTTAATTCGTATTTTATTTATTCGTTAATTTAATTTAATTTGCATTAAATTTTTTGCCATTAAAATTATTTTATTAAAATCATAGAGTACAATTGAAACAGAGCAAGAGTTAACAGAACACAATAAGAAAAAGCAATTAATAGCTGCCAAAGTATTTAACGTACGTCAAAAGTAAAAATTAGACTAACTTGTCTTGACGGACACGTACTGACTGTAACATCGCTCATAAGAAGACATGTATTTTAACTGCCTTGTCAGTTGAATTTGTGAAAGTTAAACGTATGACGGGTTCTATGTGCCCCGGCTTAAATGAAGCATGCAGAATCTGCTGCAGTTTGGTGAAATTTCATATGCGCAAATTTTTTTTATTTAGGAACCAATTAAGCTTCAAACAAGCCTCATTGCTGAATATAATTTTTAGATAAATTGGATTGATGTCGGACTTGCAACGTTGATGTGGATAATTTTGTAGCATTTTTAAACTTAAATGCCTTCAAAAGTGAACGCAGTACGACAAACTGGTAGGTCTATCAGGCTTAAGAAATAACTCTGTTCAAATAAATATGCGCACTGCAGCAGGGCGAAAAGAAAATTTAACGTAACTTAACTTTTCGAAAAAAAAATAAGTTCTGGATTCAAGGAATCCTTGCAATTTTCTTAAAAATTATTTACAATTTTTTTCTATTTAATAAACTCATGGTTTCCCAAATTAATTATTAAAATGTGTTAAAGAGTACGATTACAAAGGGAATGCTGGTTTTAATTATTTTCCTACTTGTGTGTTTTTAAATGAACTGATTTGAATCCATCAATATAAAAAAGGTTTGAAAGCTGCCTTAAATTAATTTGCTTAAATACAAAACAGGCTCTTAAACGGCTAAGTTTAAAAATTAAAATAAAAGGGGTATCCCAAAATTAACACAAGATTTTGCTTTAATATAAAACCCAATTACTTTTACTTGATTGCCTGCATGGCTTTGCTGATACAAACTCTGTTATCAAAATTTTCTGTGACTGCCTCCGATGGCTTCTTAAGTGTTGAATATACTTCTATTAAATTCATAAAATTCTTGTCCTAAAAAAGTCTTTGAAATCAGAAGAAATCAAAAAGGCTACATTTGATTACCGAAATGATAAATTGTAAACTTTTAAAAAGTGTCATGCATTACTTGAGTCCCTCCATTAGTCATATGTTTTGTTCTAGTTTTGGCAAAAATAATGGTGGTCACTGCTGGATCGTGCAGAAAGATTTCATAACGCCACCATGTCGCAGTACATAGCAAAACAATGTCAATCATTAGAATGAAGGTTTTTTAATCTAAAATTTTAATAATTTTAATGCGATTTACAATATCCAACAGGTAATAAATCAATCATACAAATAATTTATTTACAAACATATTTGTCGAGGTGTCAGCCTCTATAACATCCATCTTTCGTTGATATAAAAGCAAAAATCACAATTTTTCTAACTCTTAAGTAACAGCTGATAAATTTTCTTTTAAAGAATTTTCCAATATTTAACTAAAAAAGTAATTCAAATCTTCTATTAATTTGTGTGACAGCCTTTTATTCACATAAAAGTGCAGGACATCGAAAAGTCAATTTAGTTGAAAATTTCACTTTTATTTTTATTTCTTTAAACGTCGAGTAATCAATTGAGTTTTTTTTTTCTTACGAAAAACATAATACATTTTCCTTGTTGTTGTTATTTTTTGTTGATTTTATATGAAAACGGACAGAAAAATTGGCATGACAGTTATTACTTTTTGAATGGTTGAATGTCCGGATAAATAAATAAATGAAGAATGAAGATGGTTGAATGTGAATGATTGAATGTTGGAATGAATAAGTGGTGGTTGCTCAGTATCCAGATGATTTATTTTCTTCATGTTGCTTTTAAGGATTTGTTTTATTTTTTTTGTTTTGTGTTGATTACAAATATTTTTCCTTCATAGTGTATTAAAACTTTGAATATTGGTTTTTATTGAGAAAATATTTATAAAATTGTTTTGGGTGATAATTAAAACTAAAAATGAAGATATTATTCTTATCTATGATTTGAATTATTTAAGAAGTTTAAATAGGATTTTTAAGTTTGGCAAAAATGTTAACAGAAGTTTCAAAATATTTCGGTAACTTTTCTTAAAGGTTCTTTGAAAATAAAAACAAACACAAAGGCACTAAAATTATAGAAAAAAAGTTATTTTTACAAATTTTCAATATTTTTATTACTTTTTTTTAATTTTCAATTTTTATCTTAGGAGAAATTTTATTAGTTTTATTTACACAACTTTAAAATTTCTTGAAGCTTATTATTCGAAACCACAGCAATGTGTCAGCAATTATCTTTACTAAATTTGTTACAACTTAAAATTTACGAAAAGTTTTGTGAATTTAACAAATAAATGCAAAACCTTAAAATGTATCAAAAGATTTTAAAATTTTGTTTCAAATTTATTACAATATCGTTTTGTTCAAAAGAGCATTGTAACTTTAATTTAACGAAATATATAAAAATGTGAAAGGTACTTTTTTAAAAGGTACTTTTCTTAAATGGTACTTTTGCAAAAAGGCTTTACTTTAAGTACTTGTTTAAAAAATATCTGTTTTTATAAATTTGTTCTGAAAAGTTTTGTGGCTTTTTTAAAGACTTAATTTTTTACATGTATTTTCCGAAAAAAGTATTTAATTATTTTAATAAATCAATATATACATTTTTAAGGTACCAAAGGAAAAGGCACTTTTTGAAAGGTTACTTTAATATAAGATCTTTAAAGGTCGAGTTTTAAAATTTTTTTTAAATTTTCACCGAAAGTACTTTTAAAAACTATTTTAAAAGTACTATACAAAAAGTACTTTTTTGAAACCAAAATACAAATAATATTTTTAACGTTTTTTTTTTGATGTGCCGATTTATTGTAGGTACTTTTAACCGAAAAAAAATTTTAAGGTACCTTTTTGAAAAAAGTACTTTTTTAATTTTAAAATTTTCATGTATAAATCTGATTTAACATATCGGAACCCCCTTCGTAAATTCAGATCTTCAAATTCAAACAATTATCTGCACAAGTTTAAATGTGTTGTTCTAAGACTAATTCCCTGCATCTGTTCATTTTTTACAAAATTAGCTTATTGCTTTCACAAGATGAATAAACAGTAATTTAAACTTAGACAGAAAAAAAAAATTAAATGCAGTTTAGGAGGACACACAGCAGTGCACAACCTTACACAGCAGCGGCATCACAAACTAAAGACCTAAAGACATAAAATTAAAATTTTTACTAAAAAATCAGCATGAAATAAAAATATTAAAATAAAATGGAATAACGAAAGCAAAATTGGGCTTAAAAAAAATCTACACCAAAAGAAAGGTAATTTTTATGGAATATCTTCTTTCATCATTGTCTCATTGTCTCTGAAAAGTTTTGTGGCTTTTTTAAAGACTTAATTTTTTACATGTATTTTCCGAAAAAAGTATTTAATTATTTTAATAAATCAATATATACATTTTTAAGGTACCAAAGGAAAAGGCACTTTTTGAAAGGTTACTTTAATATAAGATCTTTAAAGGTCGAGTTTTAAAATTTTTTTTAAATTTTCACCGAAAGTACTTTTAAAAACTATTTTAAAAGTACTATACAAAAAGTACTTTTTTGAAACCAAAATACAAATAATATTTTTAACGTTTTTTTTTTGATGTGCCGATTTATTGTAGGTACTTTTAACCGAAAAAAAATTTTAAGGTACCTTTTTGAAAAAAGTACTTTTTTAATTTTAAAATTTTCATGTATAAATCTGATTTAACATATCGGAACCCCCTTCGTAAATTCAGATCTTCAAATTCAAACAATTATCTGCACAAGTTTAAATGTGTTGTTCTAAGACTAATTCCCTGCATCTGTTCATTTTTTACAAAATTAGCTTATTGCTTTCACAAGATGAATAAACAGTAATTTAAACTTAGACAGAAAAAAAAAATTAAATGCAGTTTAGGAGGACACACAGCAGTGCACAACCTTACACAGCAGCGGCATCACAAACTAAAGACCTAAAGACATAAAATTAAAATTTTTACTAAAAAATCAGCATGAAATAAAAATATTAAAATAAAATGGAATAACGAAAGCAAAATTGGGCTTAAAAAAAATCTACACCAAAAGAAAGGTAATTTTTATGGAATATCTTCTTTCATCATTGTCTCATGCCGATTGATAATTAAAAAAAAAAAAACGTCGCTATAGCAAACTGAAAACAAAAGGCCACTCTTTTGCCTGTTCATTAGTTAAGCAGACTAAAACAAAAGTATTTTAACCATAAAATATACAAGGGACAATAAACTGCAAATGACTATTTTTTTAGTTTTATTATCTAAAGGCCGTGATTAAATTTGGGATTATTTGAACAAATTTTAGCAAAATTTTAGTAAAGTGTCAAAAGTTTTTAGAAAGAAGATCTTTAAAAAAGACTTAATACTTTTAGTAAATTAAATTTTTTTATTTAAGGCATTTTTTAAATTAGATAATGAATTATTGTTAAGGAAGACTCCTTTAAAAGTCTTTCAAGAAAATTACTTTTTAAATAATTTCAATTAAAACACCTTGAAAGGCATCTTTGCTAAAATAAAAAGTTATAAAATTCTTTGCAATTAAAAACACTTAAAAAACTTTAGAAAATATTTAAATAAATTTTATTGTATGAGAAGTTTATTTGAACACCTGCGAACATTTTATGCATCTTTTACAAAGTACTTAAAAAAATTATGGTTTGAAAAACCTTTTTGAAAGTTGCATACAAAAATAAACCTTTGCAGAAGTACTTTTGAAGAAGAACTAAAAAGTACTTTAAAAACAGTACCTTTTTAAGTACCTTAAAAAAGTACCATAAAAACTATCACTTAAAAATTGTTTTTTAAGAAAATAACACTAAAAATTGTTCCATAAAATAAATTAAATTTCTTGAAAAAAGTATTTTTCAAAAAAGTACCAGCCAAAGAAAACTTAAAAAAAATAATTTAAAAATTTTTTCTATAAGAGAGTTGTTGAAAATACATTTAAAATATGAAAAAAAGAATTTTTTAAAACACTTAAAGTACTTCTAAAGTACTTTTTTTAAATATACTTTTTTAACGTTTGCAGAATATTAAAAGGTACCTTTAAGAAGGTTTTTATCTTTTACAAAAACTTTGATAGAGTGTTTTAAGTTTTCCCCCACCAGACTTGAGTTGTGCAAGGGCAACGTTGTCGCGATATTATTTTATATACAAATGGGCTGTGCTGTCATCACTTAAGCTTTCTTAGATCAAATTGACATAAGTCTATTATATCGTTTCTTTCAGCTGTGGCTCGGAGGATAAGGAAGAGACCGTACTGCACCTCCTGTACCATTGCCTATCCCTGCCTCGAAGTATGTTTAGGATTCTGGGCTCTCGTTTCTTCAAGACTCTTACGGAGCTATCATCTCACTCTATAGGGGACATAGCGAAGTTCATCCGGGAATCTTCTTGGTTCTCAATTAAATAGGGGGAGTCGCGCCGCTTTCCTTGTGATATCACAACGGGCCATACAATTGTGCTCAAGTGAGCTACGTCTTGATAGGCTGCCACTTCTAACCAAGTAACTATTATATCGTTTTCCGGGAGATGGAATGAACTTAGAGTTAGCCAAACGGAACCTAACTCGATGAATGTTTGGGCCTTCTTAAAGCAGAGCCCTTTGAATTCTGCTAAATTGCTTGTGCAAAGCAGGCTCTCATGTTAACGATAAAGTGAATCTTTTGATTAACAACATGTTAAAAATCACATTTAAAAGAAGCATTAGGTATTTTTCAAAGATATTTAAAAAAAAAAAAAAAAACAAATGTCAGTAAAAGTCAGTAAAATATCGTTAAGTCCACCTGGAACTACAAAAAATTTAAAAATTGTCTGATTTGTTTATATATATTTGTGCATAGTAAAAATAAATTTAATATTTCTGTTTGTTGTGTTTTCCTTAAGAAGAAAGATTAATTGTATGTAAAATGGCAGTTAAAAACGATTTCTAGAAATATTTATTAATCTTTATTTATTTATTTTTGTTTGTTAAGTTTAACAATTTGAAAACCCCTTGAAATAAAACGTTTACCTTTCCTTAAATATTGCGATGTATGCGATTATACTATAACATAACTTTTTCTACTCAGCAGGTCCTATAGAGATTAAAAAAAATTGTTTTCCAATTTTATTAGAATCCTTTTTTCTCTTTTTATACAGAAAATTAAAAAAAAAAATATTCTAGTTTTTGCTTAAACAAATTTATGTTTGTTAAAACTTTTGTTTGTTTTTGCTTTATATATTTTTTTATTTTTAGTATGTAGAGTGTGTGTTAATATTTACAAACATAAAAAAATCAAACAAATCATTTACGAAAGGTAAACTTGTAAAGTTAATCCTCATATGTTGAAACAACAGCGTTAGAAATTGCTCTAACAAAGATTTTTTTTTTATATATTTTTGGAAAATAAAAACTCACATACACACCCATACACCCGCCAAAAATAATAAATAAACAGACAAATATACCTACAAATATTTACTTTAAAGGTTTTCGAATAACACAGAGGAGTTTAATATAAAACAAACAGTCGTATGCTTTTTATTTCTTCGAACGCCACAGGGAAAGGCAATGTATTGGAATATATTGGAATTTTGAATTCTTTTTAAAAGGACTTCACGTCTTTAACCAAGTTGAATGAAAAATAAGGTGGTGGCTATAGCGAATTTACAAGTTTTCGTTGTATATATAAAAAAATCTGTGTACACTTTTTTATACGTAGCTTGACATTCGTGCTAACGGCGTAAATTAACGAATTCGCCATCGCTACCACCGTACAATTGATTCGCCTTATTTTTAACCATAAGAAAAAAATATAATTTTAATTCCTTTAATTTTTAAAAACAATAACACAGTGTAAAAAAAATACACTGGCTGATCTTACAGGTACAATCCAACTACCACTGAAAATAAATTATTTGGCGAGTTTGGTTCCAATTTTTATGGACCACAAAAAATTATATAAATCTCTACGACTCACTTTAGTAAAATTTAACACTTTTTATTAATAAAATTAATTAATTCCGCTTGACTGGACAAATTTTTGTAATTTCATTTTTATTTGTAAATAATCTTTCTTCCTAAAAATGCTTAAAAATTAAATTTTAAAATGAATCTCAAACCAAAAAAGTAAAATTTTTATCCACTTATAATATCCACAGTGCAAATCCTGGTTAGGGAAAAAAACTAAAATATATTCACAATACCAGGCGTTTTTTCATTAGTTTGCAAGTATGGAGATACCCTTTAAAATTATTTTTTGTATTTGGGAGCTACAATGATAACAACTTTATTTAAATTTGTTGCATGTATCCGTTACGTTTAAATAGAAATATTAAAAGGGGACACCCTTTAATTAACATTAAAAGTTTTTCAAACTGTTTAAAAAATTATTGAGTTCAATCCGCAGAAAAATTAAATTTTGAATTGATATCCTTCTTCTTTTTAAAGTCTGTAAAAAATAATGTTTCCTTATACTTTTCAAAAAAATAAATTATTCGTAAAATACTTCTCATTTTAAAATTTAAAATTTTCTATTTCATTTATTTACCTCTAATAAAAATATTGTGTTTTATTATATCAAATATAGTTTCGACCAAATACCCATTAAAAAATATTAAACTTTAAATGCAAATGGCGACTAAATTTTACTTCATTTTTTATTTTTATGTGTTTTATAAAACGCCTTAAAATTTACCCTGTGCAAAACATGGTGACGAATAAGTATGAAAATTTTTTGAAGAGACAAATATTAATCATACGCACCGTAAAATGTGTTCCCCATCAAATTTTAGATCGATGAAAATGTAGCATAACTTTCCGTTATTACAATTTTTTTAAAAATCATTACACAAATTTAAATATTTTTAGCAAAAGCATATATGAAGCAGTTAATCACCTTTTTACTTGTAAACTTTGTTGCTTAAAAAAATGTTCCGAGAACCGGAAAGTAGCCGCTGTTTACACAAATTTAGAAAAAATTTCATACAAATTTTAATTTGAAGTGAAGGCTAGAGTGTTAAAGTATACCTTTCTGTTCTTATTATTATAATAAAATTTAAAAATTATACATCGTACTCATCTAACGTTCGTTTATTTGAGTGTTTTAATATTTGAATGTTTGTTGCTCATTCACGATTAAACGGCCAAGCAAATTATGTTGTTATTTGAATCATAAATAGTTTTCTAAGCTTTTTAAGATATGGACTACAAATTCTAACAATTTTTAGAAAGGTGAATGAAATGGTTAATATTTAAGTCTAAGTAAATGGTCTGCCAAATAACTTTTTTTTAAAATGTTATAAAAAAAACTACTGAATGGTCAGTTGGGTTCAACTCCTGAACCAATTGGACTTTGTATGGCGTCATAACAAGGTTGTTATGCAAAATTCTTCTCATTGATGTCTCCGAAATGTTCAGTTGTTGAGAACGACGGTAAATTGATGTGGATGACGCTTCACGCACACTTTCTTCCACAGCAGCAATATTCTCGAGTGTGCGCACTGTTCTTGGCTTTTCACGCTTTGGTTTATCGATGAGGATGCCAGTTTCTTTCACTTTTTTCACAAGATAATGAATATACGGAGCTGACGGTGCTTCTCTTCTTTCAAAATCCGTACGCAATTTTTGCACACAATCTACACCATGATTTTCAAAGTAATGTCGCAATATTTCCCAGCGTTGATCAAGCAAATACACAACCATATTCATTCAGCGGAAGGATACAACTAATTATCTGTCACATCAGACATGATCTAAGTGTTACCATTTACAAAATAAGCACTAGTTGAAAAAAAACGTTAGATAGCGGACCCTTAATATTCTAAGGCTTTTAAAACATATTTTTTTAAATTAAAAGTTAACCTTAAACAACGCCTTAATTTAAGGTTTTTTTTATTTAAAAAAATCATATTTTCCTTGTATTGAAATAATTAATTATGAAGATAGATAAAGCAAAAAAACAAATAGATAATTTTTTCAAATCGTTAATATAATGAGAAATAAGAAAAAAATTTTCTTAGAACATAAAAAATTTAATTTATCAAGAGACAATTTACATCAGAAAGTAACAACCAGTTTTTTTATCGAAGATTAGAAACATGCACACATTAACGACGTCACATACATACATACACATACATTTACACACTTAAATGCTTTAGGGAATGGTTCTTGTTAAATTTATGGTTTCATTTATTAACTCAAACTCACCTTTAAGAGTAAATCAGTAACAAACAGTGTGACTTAATTTACTGCCAGTAAGACAAGCGGAAGTTGTATTTTTCTGTTTTAGAAGATATCAAAAGATACTTTTGTGTCATTTTTTATTTAGTAGAAAACAGGGAGTTGTCTTTGATGGCAGAGTTAAAATTTATATTTTGTGTATAAAAATAATTTAATGTAAATTTTGGATATTTAAATTTGCAAGAATTAAATTTTTTTGTTTTATTTCTGTTTTATATGTTTATGTGCGCGTTTGTCAAGTTGAATAATTTGTTTAAAGAAATTTTGCTTAAAAAAGGGTGTTTTTTACACTAAAATTGTTATTTGATATTTTTGTTAAATATATAAGAAGATGTTCAAATAGAAGCTTCTCTTTATTCTGTAAGAATAAACTTTGGGAAATTTTTCGAAACCTTATAAGAAATAAAAATGTGAACAAAATTTGTTGTCTTTTGAAGTAATAATTTGCTTTTTCAATTTATATATTTTTAATTATATTAAAAACGATAAAATATTTAAATAATATTTTTCAATTTTTTTTTTAATTTTTTTCCAATCAGGATTTGAACCGTGGATATTTTTTGCGATGCAGAAAATGCAGCATTTCATTCTGCTAGTGTCTAATTTTTCTTGTTTTCCTTGGAAGACGTCCGCATACATTTGTAAATAATTTTTCTTTCTAAAGACTTTAAGAAAATAAATTAATGAGTGAACCTGAGCAAAAACAAAAAGTAAATTTTAATTCATTTAAAAAAAATATTTTTCTTTTTATTGAAATCCTTGTTTGCTAGTAAAATTTTGTAATATTTTTTTTTATAAATTCTATGAACTTTGTATTTATTTTAAATTTAATTGAGAGTTCGTCACACTGAATTTGTGTTAAGGACAGGTTATATTACTTTTGAAGGGCCGTGTCATTAGCAGCTTATTGGCGTAAATATGCAGCTTATGAAAATAATAATACCAGAACCAAAAGAGAGAAACTCATGTTCTCAAAAGAAATAATAACTAATTTTTATTTGAACAAACATTTGTTTGAAGCAAATTTTCAGTTTGATGACTATTTTAATTGATTTTTTAAATTTTTTGTTAACTTTTCAATTTCAATTTGTGTTTGCGGTAAAAATAAACGACTAGACGGACATAGACAATATGAATTATTTGAAATTACCTATGGAAACACCCTTTAATTTTTTGTTTTATATTTTTTATAATAGCGGGCCTAGCAATACAAGTTTAGTGTAAAATTTAACTGTTTGTCTATAACGATTAAAAATATAAGAGCACACAAAATAGATTACATAACCTATGTGGACACCCTTTAATATATAATTTAAAATATAAATTTAATATTATAATGTAATTTTTAAATATTTGACTATAATATTTTAATAGGTGGGATGGTATAAATTAAATTAAGTTACCTATGGGGACACCCTTTAATTTTTTTAATTTTTTTTTTTAATTTTTTTTTAAGAAACTTAAATTCTCTTTTATTTTTTGTTCAGATATCTTAACTAAACAAGTTTCCAAATTTAAACTTAAATATATTTCAAAATAAAGATGTCATTCTTAAATAAAAAAAATAACTTTTAGCTTTTTCTTCCAATTTGAGATTCTTAAAACTTCTTTATTCTTTTAAATTTTAAGGCAAAAGCCACATATGAAAAATTATTCTCAATCAATTATTTATTTATTTGTTTATTTATTTTTTTTTTTTTGCTAAAAAATTATGTCTTGTTAACGTTCTGTTGATACCTTTTTTCGATGATTGACTAAACAAATAAACAATTTATAAGAATTCCTATCAAATTAGACAGAAGATTACGAATTTAGCTGTGCACAGAGAGATTTTGTCTGTACAAAACCCAGATTTATTTCTTTATTATTTCTCATTTCTTATAAAAAAATTTGTGAATTATTTTATTCAATTCCTTTGTTAATATTTATCACCAGAAATAAATCCTTAAAATGACTTAAGAAATTCATGTTTTTGGTTAAATTGTGTAGGTATTTGTTTTTTATTCCTTTTATCTCAGCTTTAATACTTAAGAAATTTTTTAGTTTTTTTTTTTTAATTTTCTTAAGAAATAAAAAAATTTATAAATCAAATAAATAATAATCAAATTTATTTATTTTTTTCTTGTTGAATGTATTTTAACGTCTGTTACACTTTTCTTTTTTTTCAGTTGCTCTACCGTTTGTTACTCCCCCTTTAAGCCCAGTGTGAAGGACTCGTCAAGCAAACATCCAACCAATCAATCATTTATTCATTTATTTATAATAATCAGCTGCAACATTGTTAAATAAAATGTTTTATAGGTATGTACGAGTATTAGTAAATATATTTATTTATTTACAAAAGTGTGTGTGTGTGTATGCGTGTTTACAAACTTATGAAAAAGCAAATTTTTGTGATTTTGTCTGATTTTTTCACAAGTGACTGCTTGATGTCTTAAAATTATTTTATAAAAAGATTTATTTGACACTTTGTTTTGTTACTTTATTTAAAATTATTTCCAGCAGAATATAAAAAACAAATTGATTTGTAAAATTGCTCTGAAAGTAGGCGGAAGGCAGGCAGAACACGGCTGATTAATTTATAAAGATTCTCTTTCATTTGTATTTTTGAAAAAGTAAAAATAGTTTAAAGATGATGCAGATAATGCAATTGAGGTTGTTAGAAAATTCTGCAGCAGATTAAAGAAGTCAAGAAAAAAAAGAAGAGAACAGAGCAGAACAGAACAGAACAGAACAGAAGAGAAGATTTAAATGCTGGAGGCATCATTGGATCTTCTTTAAAAATTATGGAACCATTAACGATTAATGATCATTGATTTTTGTTTGATTTGTTTGATTTGGTTTTGTTTGCACTGATCCAGGTGAAATGTGATTTATTGAAATTAAACTTGATCGAAGGTCTTACGATTTGATACCCATCTCGGTTATTTACTGTGAGGCCACATAAGGTCGCTAGTTAAGGCCGATGCTTTAGAGGCTTAAACTATTCGTATTAATTGTGACAAAAGGCCATCAGAGTTTTAATAAAATATTCGACGTTGAGAATGTTCTTTGTTTACAGCAGTCGCATTTACCATATTCTCCAAGTCATTTAAAATTGATAATGGCATTTTTTGATCTTCCATTTTTCATTAAAATTTAATTTCTTGATGTAATTTTTTTTAACCCAAATTTTTTTTGGGAATATGAGCTTTTTTGTTTGTTTATTACCCTAAGGCGCCCTAACTACTCAACCGATTGTTATGAAATTTGGCAGAGATATTCTCATTAGAATAGAAAAGGATATTAAAGGATATAGAAAATTTTGATTAAGAAAAATTGATGAAAACTGATTTTAAATCAGTTTTCAGCCCTTAAGATTAATTTTATATCAAACCATTTTAGAATAGAAACGAACACAAAGAAATAATGTTTATTTATAAGCCTTCATATATGGCAGAGGTTTGCATTAGATTTATTTTGGCCATTACGCGGTCAGCTTATGTCATTTGAAGAAGTCCGGCAGCAGCCAAAAGATAAGCGAAGTCGAGTACTACAGTTGATATTTATTATCTGTCTTCCGGAAATCTCTCTAAAACAAAATAGTATTGAAAATAAACTAAAGAGATTGTGACCTCATTTCATTATTTTACTTCAAACACAACTGTTGTTTCTAAACTTTAATTGAAACATAGAATTTTTTTTTCCATTTTATTAAGTGGCAGCCACTCCTTATCAGCTCTTCACTTCTACATCAAGTAAATTATATATATTTTTTTTAAGGAACAAAGACAACTTAATTATAGATTACAAGTTTATTTATCACTACATCCAAACAAAAATTGCGACTAAAGACAGCAGGGACAGAAGAAAAAAAAACAGGGCTCCATAGACTTTCCTTCAACGAATTAATGCTGTTATTAGGCAACATTGCTGTAACTTCCTTAGATATGTATGTGACTGCAGTTAAAATTTGCTTTAATTTTGACAGAGAACTACAACTAAAACAGCTATAAATACCAGCAGCAGAAGCAGTAGAACTTACAATAGCAGCAATTTATAATTCATGGTGGCTTAAGTTTTCAAAGAAAAACGACAACAATGAAAAGAAGAGAAAAATATGACAAAAAAAAAAATTACATACAAATATAACAGAGAAAGTAAAAAAAAGAAAAAAACAAAAATATATTTTTAAAACTACGAAAGAAAATATCTACAACCAAAATAAACAGAAAACGATAAAAATAATAAAAATTAAAAAAAAAATACCACAAAAACAGTTTGAAGACTTGAAAATATTTACAACTTTTTCCTTTTACCATCATCATCAGCAGCAACATAATCATCATCATTATTATTATAAAGTGACAAAAAAAAAAAAACTCAAATAAATGTTCGTTAGCAAAGAAAATTATGTGAATTCAAGTAACAGGGAGTCATTTAAAAAACACCCGTAAATAATACATTCCAGCTAAAAAGGGAAAACAAAATTTATAAAAAAAAAAAAAAATTCATGAAAAAAAAGTTTTGTAGTCAGGTTGCGGTTGGTCTCCCTTAAATTTGATCACAAAAGTTTTACGTTTAAAAAGGAAATGTACAATAAATGAATTATTGACAAACTATTTAGTGGCTGGTTGGAAATGTACGTACATAGGAGTGCATTAAGTAGATGTTGAGAAGAAAAAAGAAAAAAAAAGAAACAAACAAAAAACTATCAAAATATGTTTTTCATTATTAAATTCATTTGACAGTTTTTTTCTTTTTTTCTTTCTTGGAATTTTCCTCAAAAAAGTTGCAATATTTAATTCAGCATAAAAGTTTTATTACTACAAAATAAGAAAAGTAAAAACAAAGTGATTTTCTTTTGAATTCGAAAGTAATACCAATGAATGCATTCAAATAGAAAAGAAATACAATTTAAGAAAAACAAATGTTAAGAACTCTTAGACTCGGTTAATATATTTCATATTACAATACTGTCCTGATTAACCCACTTGGCCTACCTGACACTTTAAATTATTTGCTGCTCATGTGGCTTATAAATTGTGATCTCACATGATATTAAAAGTAAATTTGGGCTGACAGTGATCGTTCAGCTTAGAGCGAAAAATCGATATAAGGACATACTTTCATTGATATTAAAAAAGCCTCTACTGCTATTATGAAAAAAAATATAAAACAAATCAAAATAAGTTGCATCCACGCTTAACCGATGGTTAAAAGAAAGAATAGAGTTTTTTTAAATCCGTCTGTTCAGGATGTTTTATTTAAATTGTGATACATAGAGAATGGTCCCAGTTAAAAATTTCATAATTGTAAAAATTAAACGGTGTCCCCATACAACACACATGATTCACATATATTTTGAATCGTAACGGACACCTTTATAAAATAAATAAAGTTGCTACCACTTTAGCTCTCAATAGCAGAAAATTATAAAAAATTAATTAATTAATTTTAAAAAAATATCGTGCTATTTTATTGAGGTTGAAGCACGTCTTCCGTGGTTTATTTTAATTAAATAAAAAACTTGAAAAATTAAAGGGTTTTTCTATAGGTAACATAATAACAAGTATAAATATTCAAAATATTTTGAAACTTGATGTTCACGATTTTATATTTTGAATTGTCCACCTTTAATTTCATATTCGATGGCCCGCTACCCGTTTCTACGATTTGGAATCGCTTTTCTTTTGCAAGATTTATTTTTAATTTTAAAATATGAAACTTTAAAAATTTTAAATCACGGGAATATTTATTAATTTAACTTTAAACTTTAAAAAATCGTGCTGATTGTCCCAACCGAATTATTAAAATCATCAATATTGACTATTGAAGGTGGAAGCACGTTTTGATGGCCATTTCACTACCGCTCACTTAGCTCTTCATGTTTTAGCTTTTATTTCATGTTTTAAAATTTGCTCTTCTGTAATTTGTGTATCGCATAATATTTTTTTAATTTATTTGTCATTTAGAAAATAATTAATAAACCGTTATATAAATCAATTTCCTTAACCCTTCAGCAAATATCTGTTGACACTTTAAATTCTCCATTCAACTGCATAATAAAAAGGGCGTTTTACAACATTTAATGGCACTTGAAATCTATTTAATTTAATTAATAACTTTTTTTAACAGTCTATTACAGTTTATATTTATAATTTATTTTGTTTTATATGTTTTTAAAGCAATTGCAAATTCAACACTGATACTTAACTGACAGTTATTATTGCAAATTAATTTGTTTGTGCAAATACAAAATTCATGTCTAAATGTAAACGTCTCTTTTCTAATTTCCTTTCTTTTTTTTTTTTGGAAAATTGCATTTAATTGCCTTCAAAATAAAACAAAAACTTGATTTAAGTGCTGTTGCCCATATTCATGTGGGTACAAATGAAAAAGATTTTTTATGTTGCTCAACTCAATACTCTTCACAGACACTTACATTATATTTACATGCTCTCATGTTTTACCTTGAGGTGCCTATACCTACAAACAAACACTTACACTTACACACATACTCATACTTCTGTATCATCAATCATTTATCATCACTTTACACATCTATCAATGGCTGAACCAATGAATGAATGAATGACATTTACAGCACAACACAACACAGACACAACCCCGGAACTCTAATTTTATCCAATTCACGCTGGGCGTTGCTGATTTCTGTGTCACATTTTCGTTTATTTTTGTTTTTGTTTTTACAGATTCAAGGTTTAAAGGAATGTTTTTTGGTTTTAAAAGTATTTAAAAAAAACCTGTCATTATTTGAAGGAGCCTTTTAAGTTTGTCAGAAATATCATACGAAACACTTAAAACTTTTGAGAGAAACAAGAAAACCATCAACTATTTTGCGTTTGTTTCTTGGTTTGATCAATGCAATGTTTTCCTGTATAAGAGAGGAGAGTCGGGGCCAGTGATAGAATTTGGTTTTATAAAATGTGATCTAATAAGTTCACACACTTATAAAATCCACTCAACAAAAATATACATAAATCAAATGGATCTTCGTTCCCACGACAATTGAATCTTTGTTCCCGCACGACCCAAGTCTTTTTCGGCAAAAGATTGTCAGCTCAGCAACAGCTGTACAAATCAAAAACTCTCGTCAGCAGCAGAGCTGTTACAACAACAACAATTATTTTGGGTTATGGTTAATAATTCTTAGTGAATTTATATCAGTCAGTAGCCGAGGGCATGACCTTAGATATATAAAATAAACAAACTTCTTCATACTTGCCTTTTAATTCTTGCGACTCTCATTCCAGCTGATCTTAATTTTAAGCAGCTCCTTTATCATCACTAAGTGATAAACTTCAGCCTAGAAATATTTACTTATAAAGGACAATCGAAAAAGTTATTTACGCCCTAATTTAAAAGGGCCGTTACACAGAGAAATTTTTTTAGCTTAAATAAATGATTTATTTTGCTCGTATTTTATATTATTTTGCGGCAGATTTTTTTGCTTTAAATAAAGCTTTATCGGATTAATAAATTTATTCATTTGGACATGAACTTAAAGTAGATTTAAACTGTCTTTACCTCTTGACTCATGGATGCTTTAGAATCGAATAATTTCTGGGTTTCAGTTAACGAAGTCAACTTTCTCATTGCCTTGGACTGTCTAAAATCTACGTGTTAGTGCCCTTGACCTGAAGATATTTCAAGCAATTAGATATTTAATGTATTTGCCTGCTGCCTTTATTTTAACATCAGTTTACCCTTCAACACACATCACCTGCTTTGATTTTTTCTCGGTTAGATAATATTGGAAATTGTCGAGTGTTGTCACCAATACTCTTTTCGGTTTAAGTTACTGAAACCTTGAAAAATTCCAAGCAGAGTGGGAGCTACTCTGCGTCTTTGCTAATTACGGATCATTTATTTCTAATCAACATGGCTTTCGTAAAAACTGCTCAACTGTCGCTACTCTTGGACAACTCTCAACTTTGGTTAATTGTGGTTTTGGCAATAAAGTGCAAACTGACGTGGCTTATACAGATTTTAGCAAGGCATTTAAGAAAGTTAATCAAGAACAACTTATCAGGAAACTAATTTATATGGGATTTACAGAAAATTTTTTAAATTGAATAAATTCATACCTTCTCAACAGGAAACAAAATGTTTTGAAGACATTCGATGTTCCACAGGGGAGTATGTTGGACCTCTTCGTTTCTTATTATTCATCAATTGCCTACCTAGCGTTAAAAAGAATTCCATTTTACTTTTGTATGCGGATGATATTAAAATATTTTTAACATATAATAAATATGATAATCATAAGCTGCTACAGGCAGATTTAGATTCTTTATATTTCTGATGTGAAGCGATTAAATATTAATTTTTTTAATTAAAATTTTTTTTAAAATCGTGGGAATATTTATTAATTTAAACTTTAAAAAATCGTAGTATTTATACCGGCCGAATTATTAAAATCACCTATATTGACTATTGAAGGTGAAAGCACGTTAAGTTTATTTAGTTTATTTAAAAAGTAAGTGGGAAGTTCCCTGAAGAGCTATGTGAGCGGCAGCGAAATGGCCATCGAAACGTGCTTTCACCTTTAATAGTCAATATCGGTGATTTTAATAATTTAAATCTTGGAATATTACTAGACCATAAACTAAACTTCATTCGAAATATTTCCCCAATTATAAGCAGGGCAAGATGCCAGTTTGGTTTCATCAAACGTTGGAGTAAGGAATTTGATGATCGTTAAATTACGAAATATCTATTTACGTCACTAGTTAGTACAGTTCTGGAATATGATTAAATTATTTGGGATCCACAATATAAAATATACAGCAACGCAATTAAATGAGTGCAAAAACAGTTTTTAATATTTTGTTTACGTAGACTTGCTTTTATCATGTTAACATTTCTGTCTAATCGCAGAGCTATGCTAAATGCCATGTCAATTTTAAAAACAATTAACAAAAAAACCTGCTCTAACTTTTTATTTAAAAATATATTTTTTTGCATTTCTCAGCGTTCAACACGATACAATTCTTCACTGGATATTAAATATTTTAGAACAAACTATGCAAATTTCGATCCTTTCATTCGATGTTGAAAGAAATTTAATAAACTCTACGTTGATTATTCCTCAAATGAAAATGTAAAATTTTGTTCTCATTAAATATGTTTTATTAGTCTGTAAGAATTATTAATTGATACACTTGAATAAATATTAAATAAATTAAATTAATATAAAATAAAAATAAAAATATATAATAAAAAATAAAATCCTTCCCGTTTCCCGTTTGGTCTTAAGTTTTTTGATTTATCATATTCTCTCTTTTTATTTGAGAAAGAGACAATAAGACAGAGATTATCTTCTTTACCGTAGAAATTCATTATCAATACCGCTGCAAAAGATTTATAAATTGTGTATTATGCAGGGAAAACCGCAAACTCAGTGAGAATAAATTTGTATAGTACTTCTTGCTACCCAACTTAATAAGCTCACTTACCAGCCGCTACTATACAGAGGTTTATGTCAGTCCTCGATTATCTCACAATAATTTTAACAATATATCTATATGAGAGATTTTTTTTTGTTAGATGTTGGGACAACCGCTTTGAATTATTATTTTCCTTTTAAAAAACCATCACGGGTTTGAAACGTATTATTTAGTAAGGAAACAGGGAATAAACGTAATCATAATATAGTTAAAGCCCAATCATATTATTTTTTGTTAAAATAAAAATATCGCAGTTAATGGAACAATATTTTTATTTAATAAAAAAAGTATTTGAGGCAACCATAGTTATAATCAAAACATAAACACGAACATGTTATAATAAAAAGTAACCATAATATGTTTAAAAAAATATCTAACTTATTTTGAAAGTAGTTTTAAATATTTTATTTATTTAAAAAGAATTTTTATTTAATTTTTAAACATTTTTTAGAAATAAAAATTATTTACAAATGTATGCGGACGTTTTCCAAAGAAAACAAGAAAAAATAAACGCTGGCAGAATGTAATGCCGCATTTTCAGGACCGCCAAATGAACCTTAAGCTGAAAAAGTAAAATTCTATTTCGTTTATAATATCCACGGTTCAAATCCTAGTTGGGAAGAAATTAAAAAATTATTTATTTAAAACTTTAATTAATTTTTATTTTTTTTATTTATTTATTTATTTATTTTTTTTACGAAAAATTAGCTCCTTTTAGTTGTACATTTTGGGACCAAAAAATGGTCAAACAAAAGTTCTGTTTACAACGACCATAACATTTTTGCCAAAACCATATAATGAATCAAAAAAGTTTGAGTAACCACAGCATGGTCATATTCTCTGTAGGAACTTTTCTCTTATTATTCTACTAAACAGATTTTTTGGAATTGTTTTCAACTTTTTGAAATCAAAATTAACTGGCAGAATAATCACTTACTTTCATTTCGTAACACAATCTTTCTTTCAATATCAATATAATTTTCCATACAAATAGTATTAGAAACGTGATTAGAACTGCAATCAAAAGCCAGCTCTTTATTTAAGTTTCCTTAGCTTTTTCATTAACTTCAAAACAAAACATAATCACAAGTGCAGTAAGTAAAAAAACTACCACTTAGAAGCCTTTGAAATAACTGGCTTCAGTTGATTAAAGTGGGTGGGTGAAATTTATCTTTTGTACAAATTTTGTTGGCTTTAAACATTTTAGCTGTTGTTAAATACTACTGTCATTCTTAATGACCAAATTGCAAGTTAAATGGTTCGCTGAATGCCTGGCTGTAGGTTGCTATTGTGTTCCTGTGCTTTGAAATACAAACAATGCGATTTTAATTTTCACAATTGATCTCTTAACATAAAAAAATAGAATCCATTTAAGTGCAAAACATGCACAAGCTCACATACGTACAACCGTACACTAATACACAAACAAAGCTGGATATTTGTAAAGCAAATTGCAGTAACAACAACACTGATGTGAGTCTTTTGTATTTTTATATTTTAGATTTCAGCTCAAGTATGTGGATTATGATGATGGCATTTTACTTAAACGAATGATTACAATTATACTGACGATAAAGAGAAAATTTTAAATTTTTTATGACGACAGTTATGATGATGTAGATAATAAGGCGAATGTATGATGTGGTCAATAAAATCATGATTGTCCTCGCTTTCTAAGTATTCAGACGATGACATATATGTTTTTATAGTGACACACAAGTATAACGATTCTGTTGACAATAATCAAGAGTATCATCGTAACACTCATCAATGTCATTTTTAATGAACACACAATCACACAAGATACATAAAAATCATATTAAAAATTAAGAAGAGAAAAACACTAAAATTAGGTTTGTGAGATGTCCGCAAAAGAACGAACGACAGTAGACATCACATACAGGTTAATTAAACACAACCTTTGAAAGCAATAAAACAAGAAGTCAGCCAATGATAACCAACCAACCAACCAACTAACCAAACAGCCAGTCAACCTATAAATACCATTTAGTTTTTTGACAAGGTGACAACTAATGCGTTTTAACAATGTGTCAACAATGGTGAGCAGGAAGGAAGGAAGGTAACAATACAACAACAGCCATAATAATAATGGCAACAACTTACTTCTGGTTCTTAAATGTTTACCAAATCAAAATTTTCATTTCATTTTATAGCAACAAAAAACTCAACAATATACAACAACACTAACAAAAAATATGGAAATTTATTTTGGCTGTTAATGTTAAGCAACATTGAGAGTGAGGAGGAAAGAGATGTTTCTCCTGTCACAACCGTAATGAACAATGACAAACGTTTTTAAGCTTTTAAATAATTTTTTTTGTACGAAAAATTTCATTATAATTGAAATAGGAAATTTTTATTTTATGATTATTAAATAAGGAAACATAAAAAAAGAGTAGCAAAGGAACTATTATGGGATTTAATATTACACAACAGTGATTTTACTACTATTTTAACGTACGACACATGAAAAGAGAATCCACAAGACTCAGGCTAAAAGGACATTTAATAAAGAACAATCAAAGATGAAATGCATGTTTTACTACTTCTAATGGGAAGAAGTCAAAGGCAACTTTTTAGCTTTTCAACAAAGAGTTTTAAAACGTTAAGCTGGAGTGAAGACATAATTTTCTTGTCAAAACCTTACTTTGACAAATGCTACATTCAAATTAAATCAATAATAGAAATCAATAATTTTTAAAGTTTTCGTGATCTAAGACAAGATGAGAGATGAGAAGAATTTATAAACATTGGACTTTGTGTAGCAAAGTTATTGCCTTTAAATAGTTCCTCAGCTAAAGTATGAGACAATGACGGTAAAAATTAGGACCGTTAGAAATAGAAAAGAAATGCGACTTAAAAATATTAAAAAAAAAATTGATTTAAAATTAAGACTCCTGGAGGAAGAGAACCCAAGTCATGGGTTTAGTAAATTGATTAAAAATAGAAGCCCCTACTTATATTCTCATGGATACCTGCTCTTTCACATACAACTCTTAACTTAAATTTGGAAAAGCCAAAGTGGTCAAATAAAAAAATTGTACTTTAATGCAGTTGATAAACGACGCCTCTAAAGTTTTCGTTGACTTACCAAAATATTCAACCGCTGTATAACTTAAAAAAGCAAGAAATTATTTATGAAAAAATTTGGTTGGAATATGGTCATGCGAACCATATAATAGTTACTGCAACCCTATATAATTTTGGCTAACAAATTATTATACATATTGACATTAATATTTGAAACAAATTTTTTGCGGTCACCGTGGCTTTTCTCGATAAAGTGTATTATTGAAATCTGATTTCGGTCATGGATGGCTATATATCACGAATAACATAAATAGTTTTGACCTCCAAAGCTTCAATTAATGTTTGGTTTATCAGAACAAAACAGTGACTTTACCCGGCTCCAAAGAAATAAACGAGAATCGGCAAATCGCTTCACCATGAATCCCAATAAAGATTTCCATTTCTCAATATCAATTTATCGTAAAATTGAAATTTTGATGGTAGCAATTGCCGGATGGAAAGTAGCGCCACTTCGTCATCCATATTTCTATACGGCAACTGAATGTTGCTTTTTTATGTTTGCGCCTGCAGAACTCAATTATTTCTGAACTGATTTTGAAAATTTTTTTAAATCTAATTGATTATGCTTTCAGATTGGTCCCGTTTTAAAAACAGTTCATAACTTAAAAAAAATAAAGAGTGTCCCCATACAACCTTCATGTTTTTGTAAGTGAATTACGAACCGTCAGACACACTTCTTTAAAATAAAAAAAATCTTGCGTATCACTATAGTTCTCAATAGCAAAAAGTAATAATAAAATTAATCTAAATATTAAAGGGTGTCCCCAAAGGTGACGTAAATTGACTTATATGTGTTATAAATAAACGCTTGAAAATTGGAAAGGATGTCGATTACTATGAACGTTTTAGTAACAAATATAAACATTCAAAATTATAAATTAATGCGCGGTCCAAAGGTAATGTAATTTAATGTGTGTTGTTAAACCTTTGAACTGTTGAAATCAGATAGTTGAAATTTACAAAGATTCTGTTTTACTAAGTTCGCTATAACAAAGAGTGCAACATTTGAATTTATAAATTAAAGGGTGTTCCCATATTAGTTCTATATGGCCCTATCATTTGAACCATTATAAACAAATACTTCAAAATTAAACAGAATGTCCACTAGTTTTTCTGGTATATTAAGAAGTATAAATATTTAAAATTATAAATTATAGGGTGTTACAATACTTGCTATTGTTTGATGTATATGACCAAACTATTGAAGAGTTAAAGACTGTTTATTGAAATTTGCACATAACCTTTTTTGCACAGTCTGCTATAACAAGTAGAAAACTTAAAAATTTAAATTAAAGGGTGTGCCTATAACTGATATTATTTGATCTATATTCAAAACCGTTACAGACAAACTCTTAAAAATTAGACAGAATTATCATGTCTACATTAAGCATAACAACACGTATAAATATTTAAAATTAGAAATTAAAGGGTGCCCTAATGGTTGTCATATGATGTATATGGCCAATCTTTTGAACAGTTAACGCTTAGAATTAAAACAAATTTTGTTTTACTGTGTGAGAAATAAAAAGTAAAGGGTGACCATATACTCATAACTGTTGAATTTTCTTGTTTAGTCCGCATTCATATTTTGCTCTACGACTAATAAAAAAATCCTGACGTAATCTTTCTAGAATATCATAGAATATAATTAATGTATAATTACCTCCCTTAAGAAATATGATTTTAAATTTCGTTGTTTTGAAGTCGGTTTTTTGCAAGAATTACAAAAACAAAAATAAGGTCTATTGTAGCGTGTAATCTGCGCCAAACAGTTCATTATTCTGGATGTAATGGACACTGTAGGGACTGTTGTACATTGGTTTCATGTCATACGTAGATTTTTTCTTTTTACTGATAAACCAGTCTCATTACTGAACACAATTTTGCGATAAAACAACGGAGCAGTTTCCTATTTCTATGGAGCCCAATCATTTTGATCAAATGAGCGATTATGAGCGCTATAAAAATTATGAAGTCGTGTATAAAATGTGCGAATTTATCACTGATTTTTTAAGTAAATCTGGATAATTTCGTAGTGTTGTTGAAGTGTTAATATATTCATGACAAATTACACTGATCATAAAAGTCTAAGGATGAGCGCAGTAAAGCAATTCGTTTGGCAGTTAACGCTCACAATTTTGAAAGTTATAGTTGCAAATTTTCTATTTGTCATAACACCTTTGTTTTTTTTGTATATAAATATTTGTTCTTGTTTTTTTCTTTTAATGGCTAAAGTGGATTTATATGATAATTCCCCAATTATACAATAAAAAAATTCAATATTTTATACACTCTTCACTTTTTTATTTGTTGTTAAAATTTTACATAATTTTTATTTTTCGGAAACACACAAGTTTAAGCCCTCCATTTTAATATACGAAGAAAAACATAAAACATTTGCTTTAAATGTATTTTTTTATGGGAAAAACTACTAATTTCCGATCCATAAACATTCGTCTAGTGGTTGTGTTTGAATGGTTGTTTAGTTGACGGTGGTTTTCTAATATCACGACAACTTCAACTGCAATTAGTCACTGCAATACTAACGTTAATACCCATAATAAAGATGAAGCTTTACATGATTACGGTGAGAAGACTACAGACATTTTTAAAACTTTTCAAAAATTTTATAAAAATATGCAAATCCACGGCCGCAAACGTTTTAGAAAATCCACTTTTACACGAGTGTCATTATCATCATTATCTTCTTCTTTATAATGCTTATCACCCCTTAAGTCTGCTCTAAAGTGTTTCGTAAATTAGTTTAAAATTCATTTTAAAATTATTTGTTGCAAATGTCTTTATTTAACCTAAATTCTTCTTCTTCTTCTTTTTTTATTTTTCACTTTTCCTCTTTTATGAAGTTGTTGGTTTTGAACGTTGCAAAAAAAAATATGAAAACGTGGAAAACTAAATAAATATGAGACCACTTAGCCAAACACGCCAAGCAGCTATTGTAATGGTTATGATGTTGTTGGGCGATTTATTTATTTATTTTATTTATTTTTCTATTGCATTTTTATGTTTACTCAACTATAAATTTTACCCAGTTTCTTTTAAAGAAAAAAAGCACAATTTGTTGTTTTTTCGTTAGTACTTTTATTGCAATAATTTTTAAAATTTTTTTGCATCACATTTGATAGATTGCACTATGGACAGGAAATTAAAAGCGATAAAAACAATACTAATAAAATTAATTTACACGAGCCTGTGATAATTATAAAATGTGTCAAGAATGCTGCTTAAGAGAGCAAATCGCTCAAACAAGTACTTTTTTAAGCACCTCATATTTAAGAAGTACTTTTTTAAACATAGCATTTATTAACTCCTTTTTTAAAAAATACTTTAAAAAATATGAATATTCTTATTTAGTCTGTGCTTTCAAATAGTTTTCGTCCAAAAAATTTTATTTTTTTCAAAAAACCCCTTTTTAAAAAGAAACTTTTATATAAAAGTTGATTGGGTTATAAAAATTTTCTTATTTTTTATAATTTCTTAGTGTAAAATTAATTATATAAATTTTTAGAAAATTTACCTTTGTGAAAAAAGGTACTTTTTGAAAAAAAGTACTTATTGGAAAAAAGTACTTTTAGGAAGAATGCCTTTCAAAAAATTTACTTCTTGTCATTCCAAACTTTAGTACTTTTAAGAGATCAGTTTTTGTTTAAAATGTTTTTTTTTTTAAATATGTGTTTTTTTAAAAGGTACTTTTTTAAATAAAATTATTTTTAATCTGTAGTACTTTTCGCAAATTTACTCTGTGCTAGTTCATATAAATATAAAAATATGGTACCTAAAAAAATAATTTTTTTAAAGGAGATTTTTCTAATTTGTTTGTTTAAAAAGAGAAAGTCCTTTTAAAACTACTATTTTTTTTAATTCCTTAAACAAGGTGATTTTTTGGATAATTATTAAACAGATTTGAAGTAAGATACCATTGACAAAAACTTGAAAAAGAGTTTGTTAATATTTTTTTTTAGTACCAAGTACTTTATTAAAAAAATTTTTTTTTTAAAAAAGTACTTTTTTATTAACATGAATTTTAAGCTACTTTGCTCGTTTTCTTAATCACTTTTTCACAAAAATGTTATTATGAGTGGGTCCTTTTTTCCCAAAAAATTTTTTTGTAAATTTTTGCGTCCTTTTTAAGAATTGGCATAGAAAGACTTGTATAAAAATATAATTTTTTCTTAACAGATCTGATTTTAGAAAGGTAGTATTTTTTTGACATAAAAGTACTTATTTTACGAGATAAAATTTTTGAATAAATTTAAATTTAATTAAAAAAGTATTTCTAAAGTAAAAATTTTTACATTGGGTCGATAATTTCGAAAAGTCTTAAATTTTCATTCAAAGAGTTTTAAGTTGCCAACAATAATAACAGATTTAATAAATGTGTTAGATTACCATTCCAGTGTGAATTGACTTTAATTGTTGTTATTAAATTTTGTTTTAAGTTGCCCCACAGTGCACTTCTTTTAGTTAAATTTTTTTCTTCCTGAGTTTCTTTTGCTATTACTATCTTGTGATGAATATTTATTGCAAGCTGACCAAATTTGTTCAATCTCAGTATGATTTTTTTCTTTTTTCTTCTTCTTTTTTAAGCACATTTTTAATTTGTTTAACGAAAAAAAAGTGGACAAACAAAAAGCTGTTGTCTTGTTTTAATAGTTTTAGTCAACATCTGCTACAAAAATATTTATTTAAAAATACAGTAGTTACATGTGTGTGTGTGTGTGTGTGAGTGTATAGAAAAAGCAAAATTTTACACAGTATCCCAGCGAACACATGTTTAGTACGTGATGTTTTTATGTTTTATTAACATGTTTATTATAACACAATGTTTCAAATGTTTGTTGAAGGGGAAAATAAAAAGATCAGTATTTTTGCTGTGTTTATGTATTTGTATGTGTGTGCATGTAATGTTGTACATGTTTATCCTTCCCTTTTTTGTTAAAACCTTCGGTAACTTGTTTATAACATAATTAAGATTTGTTTGTTTTGTTTTTGTGATTTTTTTTTTATCTTCTTTACATTTCATCTGACTTCTTTGTTAAAGTCTGTTTACAAGAAAATTAAGCTGTTTTTCATATTTGCCAACACATTCTAGAGTTTACTTGAGAAGCGAGATGAGCAAAATTGTTAGAAGTGAAATTATAAGAAAAGCAAATACAAAAACAACAGCAGCAACAACAACAACAATATGTGTTTCTTTTTCTACTTAAATATTTTACAACAACTGTAAAGCTAACAATTCCTTTGGCTAAATTTCATTAGAAATGCATAACAAGTGTTTGTGTTTGTGTGAGTGGGTTTTTTGTGTTTTGGTTGCATACACATACATAAGTATACACTCTTATGTCTGACAATAATAGAAAGAGAGATCTATTCTGACTAGAGCAAAAGTATTACAAATTTTATTAAAATGTTATTTTTGTGAGTTTTTTTCTCTCCTCTTTTATTCGCTAAAGTTTAAGTCATCAAATTTATATGAAAATTCTGATTTAAATTTTAATAAAATCAAATATTTTATTTCCTTTTTAATTACAAGCAGAGTAAATGTTTGTTTTATTTTAGCACTACCATTTTTTAAAAATTGTTTAATTTTGATAGTGTCAACTGACTTTGGAATTTTTGAACAGGAGTGGCAGAGACTTGAGTAAAACTATTTTTTGTAAAAATGAAAGTTGTCTTTGTTTAGTCGAGGGTTTCATTATATTGTAGTTATGGTTAAATTTTATTTTAATATTTTATACATCGTTTCAATATTTAAATATTTTAAAATAAATAAAAATTTTAAAAAACTTTACTTCAGACTTTAATTAATTCTTTTTAACATTCAAACTTTTTTTCAAATACATATTTTTTATTTGATTTTCAAAAGCAAAAAAATTCTTTCAAAAAAACCTTTTCTTTCTTATCATGTAGTTGCGATGTTGAGATGTTAAGTTTTCTTTTTCGTAAAACAAAACTTCTTAAATTAGTTGTTTTTTTTAGTGTTTTTTCTTTTTTTTTTTTGCAACATATATTGCGACATTACCATACAACATATTTCAACACGATGTGTTGACAGTGTTTTCAAAATTTAATTTATTGGTTATTTGCTGATTTTCGCAACATTTGCACATACACTTATACATTTAATACATGGCACATGTGTGTGTGTGTATCTCTTTGCTTTGACAACTGATATTTAAAGTATATCACAAACAAAAGAACATTTACAAACACACATCCACACACACACACACATAAAATTATGTAGCAAATGACTACAAGAATTTCTCAACGGAAGTTTTACTCGTATAAAAACTAATAACATATTTAAACGACTTAAAGCGTTTCCTGTTTAAAAGCAAATACACTGAGAGAATTATGTTTAATTGTAACGATGGCTTTTAAATTAAAAAAACAATTATTTTGAGAGAGTAAAACTAAATATTTTTAAAAAAACTATCTTCATATTTTCTTCAGCGAACGAAAAGCGAAAATTTTTTTCGTAATAAAAACATTATTAAATTCCAAAGTGGAATTGATTTTCTTTCAAAGTTTAACACGGAATGAAAAACATTTCTATTGGAATGTGTGACATGCCTAAAAATTCATTTTAGCTCAGCCAGGAAAACAAAAGAGCCAGGGTTGTGAAAAACCTAAAAAAAACTTTTATAAATTATTTACTTAAAAATAGAAAACATTGTAGAAGAAAAAAAGAACAATTAAAAATTTATTATTATACGCTTCACCACAGGTGAAAAAATGGTATATCTAAGCTTATTATTCCATTTATATATTTTTACAGTATCAGTTTCCGACTTCATTAAGTATATATATTCTTGATCCTTATGAGTCGATTGAGCGATCTGTCCATCAGTGTTAGTGTTCAATACAACTTTGCCAAGGCGCTAACTGTGCGAAAGAAAATTTAAATACGCCAATCGATCAGACTTAAGGCCTAACTATAATGTGCTTAAAATAGCTTAAACAATTGTGCGATTATACATAATCAAATGTGAATAATTTTAATGTACTTAAGCGACTTTTCGTCAAGTTTCGTCAAGTGTGATTTTCTCATGCAAACAACGAATCCGACCGTACTTTTTTTAAGAAATCAGATGTCAATGGTATTATAAATTTAAAAAAGCGAACTGCAATAGACGCTAAAAAAATTTAAATTAAAAGATCATCAAATAAAACATATAATGCAATCAAATATCTAATGTAATTTTTCTTATATTCAGAGTCTTTAATAAATTTAACTTTTTTTTAATTTTATTCCACATTAATAATTAATTTTCAAATATTAAAATATGTTTTTTTTTGTTGTTTAATTTATGTTATTTTTTGCTTAGTTTTTATTAAAGAAATAATTCATAATCATTTATTGTTGGTAGTACATATATTTTTAAATTGTAGATATTTAGCAACATTTTGGATAAAAAATAGATACTTTAGAAAGGTATAAAAAGAAAAAAATTCTTTCAATGGACAAATGTTTGCAAATTAGTAGATACGTCAATAAAGTAAAATGTAGCCACCAAAAAGTCTTCAATTAGTTTCTTGCGTATTTAACAGGCTTTTTGTTGACTTTTGGCAATTGCTTAAGTTAGCTTAAGCATGATATAGTTAGCCCTTTAGTTTCCAAAGTATATTAAAAATTAAAAAATCGGTCCATATCCTTTAGAGCAGCGGGCAAAACACCACGCCTTCCTCCAATTTTTTTTTTTTTTTTTGATCAGTTGGAATAATAAAGTAACTGCAATCAAAAAAAGACAAATATCGCCCATATTTTTCAAGTTATATGCCACTGGAATTTTCACAAAAATGTTCGATTGTCAAAATGGTCAATATGGGTATCATTTAAAAGCTTTTGAAGAGATCTTTCAAGAAATGCTATAATTTGAATGACTAACCTATTAAGAGCCGGTGAAAGTTTTACGTTTTTTTTTAAATGATTTATATGGGTTTTTAACTTCAAATTTAATTTAATAAATTTCAAAATCTATTTTATGAAAATATAAAATTCAATTTTTAAAACTTCAAATTTAATTTTTTAAACTTCAAATTCCATTTCTTAAATTTCAAATTAAGTTTTCCAAACACCAAATTTAATTTCGATTTCAAGGATAGAAAAAGTCTTACTATTAAATGTTAATGTTTTTTTAACCTTTATAACTAATTTTATTTTCTAATTCCACAGTTTCAAAATTTGTTCGAAAAAATTTGTCAAATGAAAATTTTTTAAATTAATTTTTTCAACTTTTTTAATTGAATTAATTTAATTTTTTTTTTTTTTTTTTTTTTTTGGAAAAAAATTTAATTTTTAATAAAAATTTTTTCCTGTTTCCTGAAGATGATACCCAACGGTGTGGTGAAATATAGACAGAAGAAATAAAAAGTAATAAATAATATTTTTATTTTAAATTTGACCCAGAGCTTGTTGAATTAGAAAATAAAATTTCGCATTATTTTTTTTTTTTATTTTAAATAAACAAAACGTAAAATATAGAAACAAAAAAACGCAAAAATAAAGTTTAATCCAATCAGTCGTGTTTTGAAATCCACACGAAATTTTCACTTTATATTTGTCAATGCTATGAAATTGTTTCTTACAAAAATATTTCCTTGAAAAATACTAAAGTGAAAATTTCGTGTGGAATTTATAATACGCTGTATATATTTAAAAAAAATAATATAAATAAAAAACGAAAGAAGTAGAAAATTAATTAGAAGTATGCTCAGCGGTAGCCTGTTGTAGTTTCATTGTCATATCTTTAATCTTCCGATATAATTGTTGCAACGAAGTCTTCAAAAATATCGACCAAACTTTTATTGTTTCGAGGATCGGCCAAAAGGTCTCGAAGTTAGTTTTCGAAAAAACCTTTTCTATTAGCCAAAAAGTCAACGACTGTTTTGTCTCGGCAACTACATCTCGTACTTCTGTTGTTTTGTAAATTTTAAAATTATCAAAAACTAATCATATGCTCCAGTAATGTTATTTTCTTCTCTGAGAAATGATAAAAAAAATTTGGAATTTAGTGACGATTTTTTTGTGGACAAGGCGAATTAATTTTTCCAGTTGGCATCGTTGCTGTCAAAAGAGAAGCATTTTAAAGTACAAAATTTCTTTTTTTTTTCTGTTATTCTTTAAAAAAGTATTGTAAGATGTGTTCTTAATCAATTTAAAAAACGAATCTTAGTATAAACGTTAATAAAAAGGGTAAATTAAATGTGAAGCAAATAATTGTGTTTTAACATAACTGTTTTTTTTTTCTTTTTATTGTTGTACTTTTGTAGCGGCGATGCCACCTTATGTGAGTTCGTCTTGATTCTCTACATTCATGGCAGTTATAGGAAATACATTCCATCCTCTTACAGAAAAACTAATCACATATGCAGCAGCATTAATTCTTGATGTACCTTTAATTCTACGCATGTGATAGTTGAATCCTGATTTATCTATAAAGATTTTTCCTTTCTCTTCTTTATGGACAATTTTGTGAAAAGTTTATGCAATTAGTTTTTCTTTGTTAAAGAGTGCTCTGAGAGTTAAGCCTATAAATATTTATTTTAGCGGTTTAAAAGGTTATTTTTAGCTATTTTAATGCTTTATTTACACAGGTCGATCGTACTTACGTTAATTTTAAAATGTTTATAGATTCTAGTCTGCTTATTTTTTAAGTTGCACATTGATTTTCCTCAACATTTTTTTTTTAGTTTTCTGTAATAATTCTGTCATTGTTTTAGTTTGTCTTCTTCCACTACGCTGTTTAATTGTCAATTCGCCATTTTTTCATAACAATTTTTTATCGAAGTTTCTGTATTTTTGTTTATTTCTGCTATTTCTGCAGATTTTGCAATAGTTTTCCTTTCTTCATAACATTTAACCAAATTTTTTTTCTGCTCAGCCAAAATTTTTTTATATGGCGGTCTTCAATATCTCGTTATGGAATTAAATGAATTTATGTCTGTTTCTGGTGCGAATTCGCTGGAAGAGCTTCTATCTTTTGTAGCCAAAATTCTCCTATAACTTTGTTGACGCAATGGAGTGGACTCATTAGAAGATGAATTAAACATGTAATTGTTTTAAAGAGATAAATAACTAACAAGGTTTTTATATGTGATCAGTCAGACTGTTTAAAAGTTAGTGAGTTGAAATTGAATTTTATTTAAACAAAATATAAAAAATTGAATTAAGATTTACAAAAAAAAAAAACAAAAAAAAAATTTATTAGATTGAATTTAAAGTTTATAAAATTGAATTTGAAGGTTTTTTTTATTTCCCTGTCATCCTGAGGGTACGAACAGAGTGGCCGCTTGTTGCCGAGCCGACTGATGGTTATTGCGAGAACTTGTTCATGCGAGAAACAAGTTTGAGGTTGCATATTGCATGCGAGAATCAGCGCTAATATTTTATCAAATATTAGTGTTTGATGTTTATTATTTTTTGTTGGAGTAACTTAACTAAAACAGATTCACATATGTATATGGCGAATGGTATATTAGATTCGGTACAGCCCTCTTTTTTTTTTTTTTTTGTTAAAATTTAATAATTTTTTTCCCTTGCTAATGAATTTTTCCACTTTTAGTGGAAATTTGAAATATTCAATTTCTTTTGGTGTAAGAAATACTTACACACATTTCCTAAAATATCCAAAACAATATGATGACAAACAAAAAACATAACAAGTTTGGCGAACTATATGACCCTTCTGATTGGATATTTTTCTTCTTCTTTTGCTATTCATGCCAAAATAAAAACTCTTGTCACTTTCTCATTATAAAAGCAGTTTCATGTTTCTTTTTTCTTAACAGCTGTTATTTGTAACAAATACATATGAAAAAAAATCCTCATCACATGCGTTCCTTTCAGATTCTTGTATATTTGGGGTTGGGCAAAATGGTTATTTGTCTATTTTAACAAATTTTACAGCACATGAAATTATTCTATAATAAAACTGCTGCTTGAATTTAATTACTTTCATTTATTTTTTAAATTATTAAAGCAGGAAGAAAATTTGATAAATCAAGTATTTACGTAAATAATAATAAAAATTAAAAAAAAAACTACTAAAATAAAAAATTTTCTCGAAGATTTCGGAGGAAATAAAAACACATCTAGAATTCTATCTTGAAGATGTTCAAATAAATTTATTTTTTTAACTGATTTTTTTATATGTTTGCCTGCAGACCTCAGTTAGTTCTGATTCGGATTTTTAAATTTTCAAGAAGTTCATAATCTTCAAAATTAAAGGGTTCCTCCATAGAACCTATATCACTTTTATATATCTGTTGAAAAGTAATGGGCAGCCATATAAAATTTTAACAAAGTTGGTACCACTATTGATACCAACAATAAAAAGTTATATAACAATAAACTTAAATATTAAAGGGTAACCTAAAGGTAACGCATTTTGCACCGCTATAGTCAAACAACGAAATATTACACAGTATGAATACTTCTATGCCCGCTATAACAACTATAAACAATTAATTGAAAATTAAAGGGTGTCCCATAAGGTGACACAATAAAATAAGGCCATATCTTTTGAACCGTAATAAATAAATGTAAACAATGTGTATTAAAATTTTTATTTGATAATCTATTACCATCTTGACCGTCTGCTTGTTTTTTAAACGACATCGCTGAATGTCGCTTTCTTTTTTATGTTTGTGCCTGCAGAACTCAGTCATTTCTTAACCGATTTTGAAATTTTTTGTAATTTGATACATTACGCTTACAGATTGATTCCGTCTTAAAAACAGATCATAATCTTATAAATTAAAGGGTGTCCTCATACAATAAACAAGTTTTTTCAGGATATTAAGAACCACAAAGTGCACATCTCGAAGATTAAAAAATGCGTATAGCTATAGCTCGCAAAAGCAAAAAAGCAAAACAAAAATAAATTTATGAATTAAAGGGTGTCCCCATAGGTGATGTAAATTGAGTTATATGCGCTTATCTTTTGAACCGTTAAAGACAAACGTTTAAAAATTGTTATAACAAAAAGTATGCACATTCAAAATTATAAATTAAAGGGTATCCCAATAGTTAATGTAATTTATTTATTTGTATTTTGAACTATTCTATCCAGATAGTTGAAATTTACAAAGAACCTTAATTGCTAACTCCGCTTTAATAACATTTACAAAATTTGTATTTGAAAATTAAAGGGTGTCCCCATAATTAATGTAAATTTATGCATGTGACCAAACTTTTAAACTGTTATAGACACGAATCTGAAATTTACAAAGAACGTCTATAACTTAGTCTGCAATAACACCAAGTAAAAAATTTGAATTTAGATATTAAAGGGTGTTCCCATATAAGTATTATATGGCCCTATCGTCAGAAACGTTGTATACAAACACCTGAAAATTAAACAGAATATTCACTACTTTGTCTGGTTTATTAAGAAGTATAAATATTTAAAATTGTTTATTATAGGGTGTTACAATAGTTGCTGTTATTTGATGTATATGACCAAACTATTGATCAGTTTTAGACAGTTGATTGAAATTTACATAGAACCTCTATTGCAAAGTCCGCTACAACAAGTATTAAACTTAAAGTCAGAAATTAAAGGGTGTCCCAATAACTGATGTAATTTGACCTATATGGACCTATCTTTGAAACTGTTACAGACAAACTCTTGAATATTATACAGAGTGTCTGTCTATTACTATTTCAAGTTAAATAACAAGTATATTTTTTTAAAATTAGAAATTAAAAGGTGCCTTAATGGTTGTTTAGTTTTAGACTAACGCTTAAAACTTAAACAAATTTTGTTTTACTGTATCAGCAATAAAAAGTGTACAAAATAAAGGATGACCACATAACTGTTCAATTTTCTTGTTTAATCTGCATTCTTATTTTTTTCTACGACATATAAAAAATATTGACGCAATCTTTCTCAAATATAATAGAATATAATTAATATATAATTACCACCCTAAAGAAATATGATTTTAAGTTTGTCAGTTTTGAAGTCACTTTTTTTGCAAGAATTATTTTAATAATAATATTGCATTTTATTTACCCCAATTTAGTTAATAGAATAGCAAATGGCACTTTAATCAAATATGGTAAAAAAAAAAAATTAAATAAACGAACAACAAGTGGCATTTTAATTTTAAGAACAGAATAATTTAAAATTATATAAAATAATTCGTACAAGGATATATTACGAAGACTAACAGTACCTTAAAAAAATTGCATTAATTATTAAAATAATATAATTTGCGGGCGCCGCCATAATTCATATTTTATTCTAATGCAAAGTCCTTTTATATATAGAAATTTGTTGTTAGGAACACCCGATAATTTGCAAAAAAAAGGGAAAATAAAAATAAGAAAATAAAAATAATAATTTTTTCTGGTTAAAAAATGCTACGTATTTAATTAGGTCAAAGATAAAGAATTTTTACTTCTTATTTTTTTTCTTATGTAATTGACAAATCACATTTCGTATATTTTAATTGAAACTCAGTTAAACCGAAATTTGTTTTGATCAAAAACATCTACAATTCCTAGGAAATGATCCTTTCCTAATAATTACAAAGTGTCATAATTCTACTGTTTTATGGTTGGGATAATGATTTATAGCTTTTCCTAGATTTCCAGCTCTCCAGATCAATCCATAAAACCAAAAAATTTAGATGTTAAATATATTTTCATTTATCTGCAATGTCATATTGAAATTGCTTCGTGTTTCTATTCCGATTTCTTCCAATATTTCTGTAACCCAGCGGCTTCATGCGAAACAAGGCAGAAGCCACAAAATATGCAAAGTATTTCCTTCACGATAATCCAGAATTTGCAAATAAAAAGAATATTTTTTTCAATGCTAACGCAACAGTGAAGAAAATAGCTATTACTAAAAATCTAAAAGATACCATTCATTTTGTACCCGAATATTTTTAGCCACCGCTAATGAAATTTAAAGTGGAATCTGTTTTAAATATAAAAATTAGTTTTTGGCATCAAAAAGAAATTTTTAAAAATTTTGTCTATTTTTTACATAAACTCAGTTTTGTACATTTTAACGGTGATCACAGATTTACTATTCCCATCGAGGTATTCTCCAGACTTTACATATTTTGATCACAACTTGTTTCAATTATGGACTCTTAGCAAAGCTGAATAGCACTTGCGTTGTCCTGAAGAAATGGAAATGTGAAAAGAGTTTTGGATTCGGTTTACACTTCTTATACTCGAAGGAAATGTGGGACTAAAATCTTGCGAAGTTTAAAGGTTTTTTATAAATCATATAATACCCTGAACGTGAAAAAAGCAGAATCAGCACCGTAGGACTTGTGGCTGGTTGTATATGAAAAAATGGTGTTAGAATATGAACTCATATTTATATTTGAGTGCAACATACCATCGAAATACAACTTAATAATTACTCAAGTGCTTTATTTATGTTTAAATGAGCCAAAACCCATTCACCCTTTTATAAATTTTACGTGCTGTATAAAAACAGATTAAAATGGGAGGATATAATAAATTTGCTTCTGATACTCGTACTGCTGCGCTTGTCACTTAATTCTTATATAGAATTTCTGCTGGTTTGTTTTCTTTTTGTACGTTTTAACTACTCTTCAACATTCCCTGTTTTTTCTTATTTTCTAAAGCCATCAGTGAAAGCTGCCTTCAAGAACGAGTTTCAGTTTTGAAATAAGGAAAAAAAAAAGCGTATCTGTGGCTGTTGTTGATGATGATACAAGTACTTATTGAGTTGGTTCTCTATAATGACATGCTTTTTTATTACTTTTCTACATCGCTCACGTCTAAGATCAATAGTGTTAATGCTGTCTATACGACATTATGGTAAAGAGATTCACACACACAGACACACAATATTCGCCCACAAACACTTTTATGCTTAACTACCAAGCTCTATTGTGTCACTCACTCCTTCTTTCTTTTTTGTCAACTATAACGATTATATTTCCCATTTTATTGTAATCCACACAAATAAAAGAAAATTAAAGAGAAAGAATGGATTTAAAGCAATTTACACAAAACACATTAAACTCATTAAGATGGATAGATAAATGGAAAAAGTTGACAGTCCACTTGGGTCAACATACGAGTGTCATTATTATCCACTGTTATTTAGCTGGTTGTGGCAGGAGTCTTCTTGAATGAAATGTCAAAGAAAATGACTACAGCATTTTCTTTTTAAGGGGCTTAAAATGATGCTTGGTGGATTAAGAAAAAAGAATTTAAATTAAATGAAAAAACGCAAATGAAATTATATTTTGTCGCAAGCAAGTGTCCGTTATAAAAACAAATAATTTCCTTGCTGCAATTCCAATTAGTTTATTATAACTTGTACACAAATTATTAAGTATTTAAATCAGAGGGCAAATTACGGCTTTCGATATCGAGCAAAATTTCTATTTAAATTCTATTAAAATTTCGATCGATATCGCATGCCCTAATTTGGTCCCAGTATTTGATTTGATATTTAAAAATCTGTTTTTAAGGTACAGACTTAAAAAAAATTAGTACTAAATTCAGTACTAAATTTTAGTACTAAATTTTAGTACTTAGGTAGAAATTAAGAAAATTACTCCCCATGAAAAAAGCATTGATATAATTATAATATACAGCATTTTAACTTAAAATTCAGTTTAAGTACTGAATATTGATCAAATAGATTTGTTGTATTTTTAAATATTCACTAAAACGAACAGTTGTAGATTCTAGTACCACAATTTCACTAGAACAATTTTCATTGGTTAGCAGAGTTTAAATCTTTGTAATTTTGCGTCAGTTTAGTACTTAAATATTTAATGTGTTTAAGTATTATTTAGTATTCAAATTGTAATACTAAAAATGAAGCAGACTGTTAGTAGCTAAATAATAAGTTAAACCTTCATTAAATAATAATTTTTATTCAGTATTAAAAATTAGGAAAATATTTAGAAAGTTTGATAAACTTTATTATATTCTCGAAATAATATTTAGTGCTTAACTGCCGGTAAATAGATAATTCTAATACATGAGATCTTAAGAACTTAAATACTTCCCCTAAATATTTTAACTAAAGAAAACCAACCTTTAGTACAATAACTTCAAAAGTAATTGTTAAAACCTTAAAAAGATTTTTAGTACATAATCGCCGTCTAATGATAAGACAAGCATTTTACTACAACTCATAATTTATACAAGAGATATTAAGCAACACTCCTTTACGTATTCTGCTTAAATTTTAATTCAGTAAAAACATCTTACCGGTAAGTACTAAAAGTTCTAAAATATTTATAGAAAGGCGTTAACAATTTTAAGTAGTCCTTAATACCATAGTTGTTGCTTGGCCCTAGGACTAGCGCTTAACTAACTCTTATATTTTGTAATCCTGACACCAGCGATAAATATTTATTTAATTTATGTCATGTTTTGTTCTAAAAAAATTTCTTACAGATATTTAGTACGGTTTGTTTTATACTAAAATAAGCGTCTCAAAATAAATAACATTTTTAATTAGAAATACTAGGCTAAGAACTTAATCTCTCGTTCAAATATTATAATTGGGTAAAACAAAAATTTAACTTTAGTACTAAAACTTTTTATATTTCTAATGCTGTAGTTTTGTTCTAAAAATTTTAAACAGAAGTATTTTATAAATTGACAGTTAGGGGTTCAACTCATAATTCATATTAAAAAAATTGGTTATTTAATATTTAAACTCATTTTAGTACCTAAACCTTCATGTTGTACAGAACTAGTGATTAGAACTTAAAATGTTATTTAGAATTATGACCACTAAAAAAGTTGTTTAAAAGTTAGTAAGTAACAAAAAATCTCTTTAGGTATGTATGTTTAATATTTTTACCTGAAATGAATTTAAAATCAAATAATGCTTGGAAAGTTTGTTCTATAAAAATTTAGTACAAGAAGTAATAATTTTGTTTTTTTTGCAGGAAAACTTTTTAATTGAATTAAAATTTTTCACTTGTCAGTTAGCACTTAAAGGGTCTCTTAATAATTTCATTTCTAGTTAGAACTTAATTTAGTACTTCGAATGGTAGCTTTTCATACTGAGAAGTACCTTCAGTACAAATTTGTTTTCTGATTTTCCCTTTTAATTAAAATTAATCTCAAAATTCCTGTCCATAAGAAAAATTAAATCTTTTACTTCTTAAAATGTTGCATGAAAAAATAACATTTCTATTTATTTTCTAATAAAATTGAATTAAAGAAATTTCTAATTTATTTGAACTTATTTTACAATAGTTTTTTGTTTGCCTTTCTCTGCTTAACTAAAGAAAAGAAATCCACAATTTTGCTTTTAATCCTTTTTATGAGAAAATGCCATGGTCTGACATAGAAAAAAAAAGGAAGAATTCAGGCTAAAGCATGAAACAAAAGAAATCCGAATAAATTAACTAAATAAAATGTATTAAATATTTTTCGTTACATTTCTTTAATGCGAATTTCAAATGAAAAAATAACAAAAAAAAGAAAATCTTGAAAAAAGAAAAGATATTGTTTTAGTTTCCACAACGATAGTTTCATTTCAGTATTCATTCATTCATTCTTTTTTTTTTTTTGTTTTTTTTTTTTTTTTTTTTTTTTTTGTTTAACATTCATGCCATCATTTAGCGATTCGTTGAAGGTCCTTGTTTGCCTGCTAACAACAAAAAGGAAGATTTTCTTTTGATTAAATCATTGAAAACAAAAACGTGCAAAAATGCTAAAGACATATGCAAATGAGGTATTAAATTGTTACAAAGAGGCTTTACTATCATTATAATTATAATTATACTTATTTATTTATATATATTTGTTTCTAAACGATTATAGTCTTCTTTCTCTTTACCTCTGCGCCTTGAGCATAAATATTTTATTATATAAAAAAAATTCAAATAAAAATTTCGCCAGGGGTTTTTATTTAATTGGAAGTGAGAATAATTTTTCCTTAAGAAATATTTTCAAAGGGAATAGAAATCAAAGTGATTTATTTTGTACTACATGACTCTAAGGTTGATTCCCTAAAGAATCGAGTTGAGTTTATTTATTGTTCTTACTGTTTATCTTTTAAGTATTTGATACTCAATTGAAGTTAGACATATTAGCTTTCATTAATATACTTTAATATTCTTACGGTATTTAATGTGCTTGAGAGGCTGGTAAAGATTATTACTCTGTGTTTAGAATAAAAACTACATACAGGGGAAAATCATGCTTCTACTTTCTGGAAAAGTGGTTGTGTAAAAATAATAATGCTTTAGAATGAAAACTCCTCCTTATGTATTAATCACACGTTCAAAGACAAAACATGGGTGTGAAGTATTATTACTCTGTGTTATATTATATGGGTTCTGTGAACATGTTATAGGTGTTGTTAGTTATGGTTAACAGTCTTTTATTAAAAATTGTAACATGATTAATTTGAACTTAATATTTTTGACTAGATTCCAGCCGCAATCCATATAATGATCGTATTAACTAAACAACAATGTTATAAAAACAATGTTATTTATATGTTAGACAACAATATTATTTAAATACCAAGTAACAGGGCTATGTTCGGCTATGCTTGATTTTATATACCATTCACTATCTAATTTAGCGAAGTAACTCCAATCACAAAAAAAAAATTATATAAAAATACCATCGGCTCTTAATGGGTTAAGCATTTATAAAAAAGTTACTATTTACATAAATATCCTTCAAAAGCTTTAAAATGATTTCCCTATTGATATTTGAAAAAAAATTTTTAAATCTCAGAGACCGGTAACTTGGAAAATATAGGCGACAGCCAATTTTTTTACTGGATGTTTTTTCTTATTTTTTAATTCTCTATCGCCCCACATATTTGTTTTTTTGATTGGAGTTACTTCATTGTTCTAAATGATATGAAAAAATTGGATGTGGACTCATCTTTCGACACTATGTCTGATTGCTAGAGCTCTGGCAATGTTGATTTCAACACCAACACGGATGGGCAGACGAACAGACGGACACTGCTCAATCGACTTCGCCATACATAAGGACTCAAAATACATATATCAAAATAAGATATTAAAAACGGAATAACAAACTTAGATAAACCTTTATTCCACTTTTTGTGGTGGAGGGTATAACAACAACAGTAGGAATGAACTATAAAAGGCCTTGTAAAGCTTGACTATAGGAATTATGACTATTCGATGTGAACAAATTTTCCCTAGGTCCACAAAACATTTTATCATGAACTCTCACGAAAAAAAATTTTGATCAATTTCACGAAAAATATTGTTGGTCACGTCGGCTAATCATTAATATTTCTCAATTTTTTTAAGATCTTTAAAAAAAAATTTCTTCACGTAATCTAAGGAAAAATTGTTTGTAGACATTTTCAAAACACACCTCTGCAAGTGTATTGCAGACATGCTACTTTCAGATTGATCTTGCTTTAAAAACAGTCAATAGTTTCAAAAATTTAAGGGTGTCCCCACACAATCGTGAAGGATACTACTTAAAAATTAAGAAAGCTTCGTGTCACTATAGCGAGCAAAAATTAAGACAAAATTTAATTTAAAAATTAAAAGGTGTCTCCATAGGTGACGTTAACTGACCTATATCGGCTTATATTTTGAATCGTTAGAGGGTATCCAAACAGTTCATTTATTTTAATATATACGGCCATATTTTTCACAGATGAAGATTGCTTCCTCCACTATCGTAAAAAGTATAAAATTTAGTTTTGGAAATTAATAGGTGTCGTAATATTTGATATAATTTGGTGTATGAACCATACTTTTGAACCATTACAGATAGAGACATGAAATCTGTTTTGAAGACAGTTTTTTTTTTGGAAGAATTATCAATTATGTATAACAAGCCACATCTGTAAATAAATATAAATTTTTCACTTGAAAGTTGTGTAGAAAAATATTGTTTTTTTTTTTTGGAGATTTACAAGTATTTGCAGCTAAAATGTACAACTTGTGGAAGAAAAATGATTGTTTAAAAAGATAGTTTAAATGTAAAACAAACTATCGATTATAACCAACTTTATTAGCGTCTGTATAAATTTCCAATTTATAATTTTCCAGGTTCTTTTTTTGGGTCACTTTAGTTTTTTCAATTTAATCGAACTTTTTAACAGACAAATTTGCTACAATATTTTCTAATTCTCTTTCAGTTTTATATTTGCCTTACTTCAACCTTTTCTCTAATTTACTATTATTTTACTTCACTCAATCTCACTTTTTCTGACTCATTTAGAAGCCACTTACCGTTGGATTTATAAAGTAACTGTTGAGCCACGTTGCTGAAGAATCTTAATCTTACTTTATTGTGTTTGAAAGAAATTTGAAAGTTTTAAAAAAACTGTTTTGATTTTGGTCAAAACAGAGAAAACTTTTACCATCAAAAATACTATAAACAACTTTAAGTGACTGTTAAAGTGCTAGGAATATTTTTTCTATGTGTTATATTCCTAAAACTTAATATTAGTTAGTTTTAGTACTAAAACTTTTGTTTTTTTTTATTAAAATTACGGTTAAGTATTTTACGAGCTTTTTAAATTTAATAATTGTTTATGACAATTTTTTTAACAAACCAGTACTAAAACTTAATTTTAGTTTTAGTACTAACATGTACTAAAATGTTAAATTTGTAATTAAAATTACTATCTAGTTTTCATATATGGTTTAAGAACTAAAATATTATTTTTGACCTATTGCTGTGTTATTTTGTAGTACTAAAAATTAGTTTTAGTTTTATTATTAGGAAGTGGTAAAATGGAGGTGTCATAATTAATAATAAAGTTTTCTTCAAGACTAGTTCTATATCTTTTTTCCCAATATTTCTTATATATTTTTTGGCACTAAAAGCAAAAAATTAAAGTGGACATTATTATTTTAGATTATCATTTTAAATATTAAATTCAGTTTTAGAACTTAAATCTTATTTTGAATTTTGGATGTTGATTATTTTTGTTTAAAAGAAAAAAGAGTGTGTTGAAGATTTTGATAAAGTGCTCTTGTAATACTTCAATATAGATTTAGTAACGAAATATATCAAAGGCTTCGTAATAAAAGAAAATTCGCTTTATAAAAATTTTTTTTGGTACTTCTTTATTGTGGTCTTAATATTTCTGTTACTAAGAGGAGCTTTAAATAAATCTTTTTTTAGTTTCATTTACAAATATTTCAATCTGTGTATTTTTCTGTATTTTTTTATGAATTTTAATATCTTTTAATACAGATATTTAATTTAAAATTCATTCTAAACATTTACTGTTTTTTAAATCTTTTTTTCACATCTTAAAATTAAACGTTTTTTTTTTTTGCCTTTTTTTGTGTCCTAAAATCTCTAAAAATAGAAAATTTAAGAATAAATTAATTTCTATATTTCTTTGTTCTTATTCCTTTAAATTTTATATGTGTCAAGGAAGAATTATTTTCTTTCCTCATAATTTTTATACGCTTTTCTGACAAGCTTTAGGATTGTCAATCATTGTTTTCAGATTTTATATTTTATTATCTCCTAAAGTCTTTTTTATGAATGTGTTTATATAATTAATATAAATTGTTTTCCGGAAACTTGTACAGTTAAATTTATGGATTTACTGTTCATAAAGCAAATCTTTATGTTAATTTAAAAATAGCAAAAATAACGCAACTAAGAAAATGTAATGGTAAATTTGTGAGTGATGATGTTTTGGTAAAACTGTGAATATTTTTTACATCGCTTGAATTCATTTTACACTACGGCAATTTAATGTTAATAAAATAATTTTTTATTTCAATTTTAGTTTATTAAAATATATATTCCCTACTTCATACGTGGCTCTACATGAAAGTTTTTATCTTTTTAATAAAAAAATTTATTCAATGGACTTATGATGAGATAACCTTTGTAACAAATGCCATGTGGATAACGATAAAAAAAAAACTTTCTTAAGACAACTTAAAAACCTAAAGTTTATACGGCTGTGAAAAAGCACATGGACGATAACCTTAATCGCGACCTTTTGGTAATTTCCGAATGGGGCCTGGCGAACAAGGTTCAGTTAAACCCTCGTAAGACCCAGTGCTGTGTCCTTTCGCAAAGGTGATCTGCAGAACATGCTACCTCATGTGTAATTATGGATGATGAATTGTTGAGGAATCAGAAGCTCTGGGTGTTCTTGGCATGAAGATTCAGTGCGATGTTCGTTGGAACAAGCATATTTTTCATGCTGCAAAGAAGCATTCAAGTACTTAGGTTTTCTGAAACGGTGTAAGAAAATCTTCAATCCATCGGATCTACTTGCTGTATATGTCACCTTTATCAGATCTAAAATGGTCTTTGAAAGTCTGTTTTTGAGTTACTCGACCGCATGCAGGAAAGAGCGAAGAAGCTCATCGGTGACAGTAGGGAATCCAGCTCTCTTGGTTCACTGGAGAATCGACGCAATGTGGTGTGTGTTTCACTGTTTTATCGTTACTATAACGGAATGTGCTCCTGTGAAATCAGTGAACTTGTTCTTGAAAACTGTAATTTCGTATGTGCAACGCGCTGTGCATCAAGAGCTAATACCTTTGTAGTCGATTGTCCAGTGAATCGCACTTTGCATTACAGAGAAAATTCGTTTTTTAGCCGAACAGTTCGTATGTGGAAAATAAATTCTATGCAGAGGTCTTTCCTGACACTTTAAATGTGCAAGGATTCAACTCACAATCTAATTTCCTAGTTCTGGCACAATGCAACGCATAAGTAGGGATCATCCCCTGAGTGCTGGTCCTAATTAAAAAACAGAAACCTTTTGACTTGAGAGGAGATATGAACGATAAAATGCTAAAAAATTAAAAAAAAAGAACCTGTGTTTTTTTATTTTTAAAGCGGGGCTTAAAAGTCAGAGGCCGGTAATTTTTAAATTTTTTCGAATTCTTAACTTTCTATTTTAGAAGACTTAATCAATTTTTAAGTGACAATTGTGTTACCTGATCGAATCGTTTTTTTGTTTGATATATTTCTTCCAACAATATCCAATGTCTTTCATACCATCTTTTATCTAACTTTCCTTTTTACACTTTCCTCCTTGCCAGCAGCTGCAGGTTAGCTGTTGGAGGGTAATAAAAATTATATCTTTAACATTTAGTTTTCTTTTTTTTCATTTTACGACTTAATTTAAAAATACAGAAAATCACAAGTGCAAGGGCTTCCTTAAAAAAAAATTAACAAAAATAAAACAAGTTAAAGATAAGGAGGATCATAAAAAAAAAATTCCCCAAAATAAAAACTAATTAAATATTTTTGCAGACAAACACATTTTACGATTCTGATAATTAGCAATTATTTCTTTAGCGAATATAAAGTTTTGATTGTAAAAAAAAAAGTTTTTTCTTTTCTTTAAAATCAGCTATGAGATGTCTTTTTTATTGTTTTATAGAATTTTTTAAAGTTTACAAAACATAAATTTAATAATTAATGAATTTTCTTTAGCATGTTAAATTTGTTTGAAGGATGAAAATTATAAAATAAATTTTAAATAAAAGTCTTGGGAAGAAGACTTTGTTGGAAACAAGGACAACATATACTTTGACACATGTAATTTAATAACTTAACAGTGACAACAGCCGTCAACATTTTTTAAAACATTTATGATCGCATCATTATGGCTGATTTGAGAGAAGAGGTGGCAGCTTACATGTTTAAAATAAATATTATAGAACCAAAAAAAAACTGATTTTAGTTGCTTTTAAAAACCAACAGCTGTCAAAAAGTATTTTATGGCTTCTTATTTTTTACTGCTTCAAATTAATGTTAGAAAAAAGGTTAAATCGTTTTTTGAATATTATGATGGAACAGAAGAACAAATTAACGAAATTTAAGATGAATTTCGAGTTTTTTTCTTTGCGATGTGAAGACTTAGAGTTAATCTTTAAAAACCTCCAATAAAATTATCAGGCAAAAATTTGTCGATGTCACTTGTTATGTTCATCTTAAAAGCACCGAATCTGAAAACTGGCAAATGTCGGATGAGGCACTGCGCTCTTTCATGCCTTAAAATTCTACTGGCAGAATATCTTCTATTGAAACAGCGCTGTTATAAGTAGCTGCAATTTTAAGAAACACAAAAAGTAAAGTTCATCAACATTGTGTGTCATCGCCGTTTTACCTAATTTTTCAGTTATAGTGACATTTTTATTAAAGTAATACTGTTCACTGATTTTTCACTAGAATATTGAGCTCTTCAAATACTAAATGGTCAAAATGAAGAAATTTCATGGAATGAATCATTTTTTTTTTTAATAAAAACTACAGCTGGGATTCAAAAGCACACATTAAGACGTTTTGATTTTTTTTTTTACTATAAATTTCTTCTTTTTTCTATTTGAAAATACCCAATCAAATCATCAATTTGGTAGCCACAGCATATATTTCACTTCAAAAATGGCTAAGAAAAATTCACAAATAAAAATAAAAATTCCACAAAAAAAAATTTTATTTCATCAAAAACTTAGAATTTACCAAAAATTTTAAATTTCCTTAAAAACATTATTACGAAAATATATAATTTTAAATAAAGCATTTTTTTTTAATATTGAATAAAATTAATATTTTATAAGCAAAATTTAATTACAAGAGAAAAAGAAAAACTCATAAAAGTGTCAAAGAAGACCAAGTTTAATATAAAAATATTATTTTATGGTTTATTATATGAATTTTAAAAAAGAGTTAATAAAAGTGTAATAAAACATTCACGAATACGTAAATTTATGTCCGTTCATGACGATGGCTAAACAACGACTTCCTTTGAAATCGACAACTCGGCCTCTTCTGCCAATACGTCCACCTGGACGGCTTGACTCGGTTTATTTTCGCCTTCACAATCTAAATTAGCTTCAATATCAGGATTACCATGATACCATGGCTTCATTTGATCCGTTGACATGACATTACAATATTTTCGTAAGGTAGCGATCATTTCCCATGATCTTGGTGACCACATACGGACCTTTATACTTCGGGTCTGGTTTGCAGGATTCACCCGTAGCCTGAAGAACATAATCTACCACTACTAAATCTCCAACGTTGTATTGTCTTGGCTTTATATGACGGTCATCATAACGGGATTTCCATTTTAAACATTTTTGTTTGATATGCTCAGCAGCTTGCTCACACCTCTCTTGAATATCACTTGCGTAATTTCCCTCATCATTTATTACTTGCACTAACTAGTCAATTGCAACTAACATCTCGTGGGTTAAAATTGAAGACAAGTTCATTTGGCCTAAACTTTGTTGTAGAGTTAACTTACGAATTGGTACCCCATTGAATAATTGGAATCTTCTGGTTCCACTCTTTTGTTTTTTAAACTGAACATCTAAATTCGTTTTAAAATGTTTGACTAGCTCTCTCGGCCTGACCGTTTGCCCTTAGCGTACGCACTGCAGTTTGAATATGTTATATTCCAAATCGCTCTGTAAAACGTTTAAACTCTGAAGATGTAAAAGCGGTACCTCGGTCAGAAATGACTCTTATTGGTTGACCAAATAATGATATCACATCCTGCAATGCAGCTATTACTGGCATTGTTTACGTACTTTGTGTTGGCATGATAATGGTGCATTTGCTAAAGGGGCATACAATGAATAGAAGATACAAATTATCTGCTTTTGTGGGATCTGGCAGTTGCTTCAGCTTATCAAAGAAATCTGCTGTGCCTAATAACGACTGCCTTTGAAGTTTGCAAAACTTAAATATTTCACTGAAAACTAGAAATTACACCAATAAAAAAAAATCACGGCAATTCTCAAATAAAACAAAAGACTTTCAAAAATATTCCAAGCTTAGCCAAAATATACGCACTTTATTAAAATTCCCTATTTTGAAAAAATCCATATTTAAACAAGTAAGAGTACTATATTCGGCTTTGCCGATTCCTACGTACCCTTCCCATTTTATTTAAATCTAATTTAGTGAAGCAACTACAATAAAAAAATATATTGCAGTGACAGAGGACTAAACAATAAGAAAAAAAAAACTGCATTAAAATGCCATCAGCTTCTTATGGGTTAAGCATTTTTTTTAAATTTTAGTATTTCCTTAAAGATCTCTTTAAAAGCTTTAAAATGATACCCATATTGATGTTTTAAAAATTACAAAAATTTCAGAGGTCCGTAAATCGGAAAATATGGGCGAGTGCCAATTTTTTCACTCAATGTTTTTGTTGTTATTTTTTTAATCTATATCGCTTTATATATTTGTTTTTTGATTAGAGTAATTTCATTGTTACAAATGATATAGAAAATTTAGAGGTAGGCGTGGTATTTTGCCCATTGCGTAGAGGGACATGGACTGATCTTGCTGATTTCCAATAGCACCACTTTCGATACTATGTCTGATCGATTGGTGTGTTTAAATTTTTTCAGCTGATCAAGTGCCTCACCAAACTTGAATTCAACACCAACCCGGACAGGCAGACGGACTTCGCTCAATCGACTTTGCTATATATAAGAAGTCAGAATATATATACTTTATGGGCTCGGAAATGGATATTGTAGAAATTAAAAATAAGTTGACAAACTTAGTTATACCCTCTTTCCTTTTTTTGTGGTGAAGGGTATAAAAATTCGGAAAATCGAGAAACAAGAAAAAATTGATTTCATCAAAAATTCAAATACTTTCAAAATTCAGAAAAACAAAATTAAAATTTACCAAAAACTCAAGAAAAAAATCCGTTCACTTTAATAAAACAAAAAATTTAATAAATTCATGGAAGAGTATTTTTTATGATGAAGGTAGCGGTTTAAAGAATTCTGTTTAACATTCTTTTTGTAATTTTTTTTTCTTCTAACTTTTAGAAATGTAAATAAAAACTTAAGTCTAAAATAATTTAATTCATTATTTTAATATCAATCAAGTCAATAATTAAAAAAATAAAAATTCTGAAAGATAATTTTTATTTTAAAATAATGACTTAAAAGGCAGTCTAAAATGAATTAAAACATTTTTCTTAGAAACCTTTGAACTCAAAATTGCCTCAACTACTACGTTTCCTTTGAAATGTTTTTCAAGTTTTCAACAACTCACTTTGTCTGTTAAGTTAGCAATGAGACAAAGAAAACACAAGTAGTCAACAGCGTCAGCAATCTCATTAACAGCGTAATTCTCAAAAAAAAAAAAAAAAAAAATTTCTAGACTGCTGGTTAAATCACAACACAACAGAAATAACACTTTCTTTCTATTTTAAAAAGTGTTTGAATTAAATTCTTTGAAACATTTATTTTAAATTTTTATTTCTTTATTTCTCACCCAACAACAAAGTTTGTAATTAAGATGTTGTGTAGTTTATTTTGTGGTTTGATTTTAAAACATAAGAAACTTGATTTATATTAATTAATTAATTTTATACAAATGAAAACTATAACCCCCCAAGAGATTCACATAAAAGCTAATAAAAATTGTGTAGAAAACTAAAGCTTGTTTGTCCTGTTGTTGTTTACAAATGCCCACACATTTTAAGAATTGTCTGTCGTATTTGACATGAAATTATTTTTCATTTTAGATTTGTAATTTTTCAAAACTGATTTATGTGTGAATTTCGACAGGACTGACAGAAAAACCTTAGCAAAATAAAGAAATTGAAAAAGTTTCTCTGTATTCAAAGGCACACGAACTAACACTCTGAAATTCTTTAATATCCTTAAGCACATACACACACACGCCCAAATACAGAGACGCTTACGTTTATATTCCTGTTTGCCCATTTATACACAAGTTTCCATTTTACATAAAGATAAATAGATAAACATCAAACAAATATTGTAGATTTAATATTAGACTAATACTTTTAGCAGACAAATGCGTATTCATGTGCTACATTTTTTATTTTGCTTTTTGTTATTGTTTTTGCCATTTGTCTAACTCACTTAAAAAAAAAACAGTGAGTTTACTGTCGTTTAGTACGTCATTGTGCATGTATTTGCTGTTCTCCTATCGTCCTTGTCAAAAGTTAATGGTTGTTCTTTTTTTTTCTAATGGAACATCCTGCTGTTTGTTGGCTGCTTTTCTGCTTGCGATTTTTTTTCTATGCTTCTCCCCCTCCAGCACAATTCTGTCTATTTATTTTGTTTTAAAGATATTTATGGTTTAAAGACAAGTATTTAGTAGGCGCTTCTTAGCTACACTCGTGTTTAAGTGAACATGTGCATGTTTTTTTACAGGGTGTTAACATTAAAGCTTTTATTGACGTTACCTTTTTTTTCTGATAAAAGTTTTATGCAAAAAAATATCACACGTTATTTTATTTTAGGAAAAAGAAAAATAAAATCTAGATATTAGTTTGTGACTTGGCTTTTTCAAAAAGCGTGAGAAAATTTTTACTTCAGCCACGAATTTGTGTGGTGTGTGTGAGGGAAAAAAAACAATGTTTTATCTTTTTATCGAAATATATCTCTTTGTTGCAAGCAAAAGTTCCACTGCAATTTATACGCGATTTTAGTAAGAGGCTAAGATGAACGCCAACCTCCAGGAACGTCCTGCTTTTAAATCTGTAGACAGTTAATTGTATTCTCAACAAAGCCACAGTGAGAAAGCGTAAACTTCTTCAGAGTTATATGAACTTTATGATGTTTCTTTTTTTTCAAAATTAAATTAAAATACTTTTTCACTTATCAATTTAAAAATAATTATTTAAAAGTAAATAATAATTTATTTAAAATAAAATTAAATTAATTGTAAAAACCTTTTGCCCAAAAACAAACTGTCTATATTATGTCCCTTAAAAAACAAATTCGAACTTGAATTTGAGCAACACCTGTTAAGTCTTAACTTTAACTAAATTAAAAAGGTCTTTCTTCACATCCACGAAATAAACTCCATACAGCTGCTATATAAAATTTAAAGTCCCTTTGGAAAATACAATCCCAGCTATAAAATCCACTATATTTTACGTTTAAGAGAATCTATATAAATGTGTGTGCGTACGCTTTAAATACTTCTGTACACAAGTACACATGTGCATATATGTGTATGTGTGTGTGTTCTTACCTCAACTTAAGTGTTCTATTGTTTATTAGTTGCCATCAACTAGCAAGCAACCTTGTGTTATACTTTTTTCTTATTTTTTAATATTCTTCATATCGCTGTTTTTGCTGCTTCCATTTCAATTTAATATTTCATTTTCTACATTTTTTTTTTTTTTTCTCATAAACGAGATATTTTTTTTTACAAATATTATTCTTAAGGATTAAATGTCAAACGCGTTAAATTCTAGATTAACGTCAACATATCCAAACACATACACACAAACACATACTCCCTGACACACATGGACACTTTGGTATGGAATCATGCTGCATGTTCTTTTTTCTTAAATCAGTCGCCAGATTAAAAACTCATGTGTGCATTTTTATATCATAAATTGTTGTTGGTGTTACGTAGGCAGTTTTAAATTAATTATGTTTACTTTGGTTTGGACTTTAGGCAGCCTTTTGGTTAGTCTTCTGAAGTCCTGCTTTTAGATTGATACCTTTTTTTCAGAATTTTTAAACATTATGAGCAACTTTTTATTGCTATAATTCTTCAAACTTCTTAAAATTCATCAAAATTTACCTTATACCACTTGAAGAAAATGTACTTTTAAATTTAGTAATAATGGGGTGAATAGATTTGGTAGCTTAGGAAACTGCCAAGGTCTTGAAGACGAGTCTACATGTTGTCACTCATGTATGTTTTTCCTTTTGCAATGCAGAGGTTCATTCCTTTGCTAAGACAATAAAAAGAAAGCATACACCTCTACCAACGTAGTCACAAAGCCTGCTCTATTTTACCTCTCACACAAACACACTGCACCAAAAAAAAAAAAAATGGTAGAAAGCAACAACAATACAAAAACAACAACAAAATCTTTTAATTTACAAAAAAAAAATTAAATACCTTCGATCGATAGCAATCTCCATTGATAGTCTTCCAAAATAAATGGAATGAGATTTATCCCCCAAAGAGAAACTTCATACTGATGAGGACATCATGTGAACTTGTATCGCCTTAAATCAGCCTTGTTGCTGCTACTCGTGGATCCAAAATCAAGAGAAAAAATTTAAGGTTTTTCTATGGTCGCGTTACTTTAGACCACAGTTAAAATTAATAATTTTTATTATGAGCGAGGGAGATTATTTTCAATTGCATTTCCTTTCTATGTTCCTGTCCCAATTATAAAGGCCTTGGCAATAATTTTGACCCGTAGTTCGTCTGACTGATATCCAGTTAACTCAAGTGTTACAACAAAAAATTAAATGATAAAATATAATTCCAGCACTAGTCTTAAAGCAGTGCTTTTCGACGTAAACGCGTCTATTAGCAAAATTTTTCAGAATTCTATACCATATTGGTGAGTTCCCACCATGTCGGAAGGTTACTAATCCCCAAAAAGGGAAAGGCTGGCAACCCTGAAAATTACTTCCCAATCGCAATTTGCTCTGCATTTTTTAAATAGCTTACTTCGCGACCGGCAGTATGGCTTCCGTAGGGGACGCTCTACAGGTGAGATACTGGTCTCCCTTTCGAAAAAAAATTGGCGTCAATTCATTCCATTCATTTTATTTTGGCGAAAGTAAGGTTGTGTCTTTAGATATTTCCAAAACGTTTGATAAGGTGTGGTATGGTGCACTCACATCAAAATGTATTGCTTTTGGTCGGTGATAGCATTTTTCGACTTATATCAAGCCTTCTTAGGGATCACACCATATGAGTTTTTGTAGATGGAATCTCATCAAACGAGTTCAAGATAAATTCCAACCTTATCATGACTTTCGTAGATGACAGTAGTATATGCCATTCATATTCATTTCGCAATAGGTCACGCCTTCCTAAAATCTTTTGATAATCTCTGAAAGGGTCCTGTGTGCAAGGGTTCAATTTAACGCTCGTAAAACCCATTGGTGTGTGCTTCTGCACAGGCGAACTACTGAATGTGCTACCTCAGAATCATTGATGCAAAAGGCATATTTTTAATGTCACAAAAGAAGCATTTCTGAAACGGCGTAAGAGGTACTTTACTCCATCTGATTTCCTTACTATCTTTGACACATATATCAGATCGAAAATGGCATACAACTCTTATTCATGGCCAGGTACACCAAAGTCTACTTTGGAGTTACTCGACTGTGTGCAGGTAAGAGCGAAGAAGCTCATCTGTGACCGTAATATCCTGCTCTATTGACTCACTGAAATATCGACGCAATGTGGGGTTTGTTTCACTGTTTTATTGTTACTACAACAAAATGTGCTCTTATGAAATCAGGGATTATGTTCCTGAAAATCGTAATTTTATACGCGAAACTCGCTCAGCATACAGAGCGCGATTGGCCAGTGAATTGCACTACGTACTCGTATCCAGAGAATATTCGTTTTTTTAGCCGAAGAGTTCCTATGTAGAAAAACTCTCTGCACAGGTCTTTTCTGTCACTTCCAATGCCTACAGTCACTACTCCCTCTATCCTCCTTCCAACGACCTAATTTTCTAGTTCTGACACAATGCATTGCATAAGTAGGGGTCATCCCCTGAGTGCTGATCCTAAAAAAAATTTAATTGCGAAAATCTAACGGTTATTACTGGAAATGATGCTGTGAAACTATTTTTATTTGGATTATTACTGCAACAATATATGGTTGCAGTGACTAAATTAAAGTTGTTCTAAACAATACTTTAGTCACGACAATCAAGTTTTTGTTAACATTTATTTAATTCCAACCACAACCCAATTTTTTATCTATCCAAAGATAATATAGTGTTTTCGAAAATAATATTATTATTAAACATAAACAAATGATAAGTTTGTATGCAGTCAAATAATGAATAAAAGTGAACACGAAAATTTTGTTTTAAACATAATTATGGTTCCAACAAAAATATTATTGCTTATGATTACTTCAACCACTATTTGTTGATACGTAATTAATACTAGTGATCGTGTTGTTCTTAAAAATTAAACTACAAACATAACGGCCTTCGTAATAATGAGGTTACAGTTTCTAATGTTATTTACTCCTACTTCTTGGTTGGCATTAGAAACAGCCATGCCAGCATTTTATTACTCATCAGCATTTTAATGATTTTTTTTTTTTTTGTTATTCTTCTAAAACTTTAGCTCTTGTTATTAAAATTATGTTTTCATAATTTTAAGAATTTTATGTCCTTGCGTGTTCATTTTTTATGCAGTTTTTTTAATTATGTTCGCTTAAGGTCTTCAAACTAGATAATTGTTGCAACTTGTAAAAATAATATTTTTTTTTTCATGTCACATTTCTATGTTTAAATGTTAAATGAAAATGTTTGTCTTTATTTTTTTTCATATAAATTTATAAGTTTGACTTAATGTTGCATGAAATTGTATTTTCTCTACATTTCATTTGCCTTTTAAGTTCTTAAAAATAATAATTTTTTATATGTAGCAAACAAAAAGAAAACAACAACAACAAAATTGTCAGTTTGACTTGATTGCTTAAGTCTTTAGTTTTATGCTGTCATTTATTCATTTAACAAAATGTTAACCAGCATGTGACAGTATATCACTATTTTCTTTTAAACGGACGTTTAAATATTTTATTTTTTTTTAATTTATAAATTTTTATTTTATTAAAAAAGGGAAAAACGAAATAAGTACTCAGAATGTTAAATGTTTTCGAAAGTGTTATTTATTTATCAAGTCATTTAGATCGATTATATAGTTAAGTAGAAATATTTTTTCAACGTTAGATTAAAGGAACTTTTAACACATTTTTTTCTTGTTTTATATATAAAAAATATAAGTCAAGACTAAAAATAATAGAAAGCAGAGTATTAAGGAGTTTAGTTTTTTATTTATTTTAAATTGAAAATCGCTAAAGAATTCTACTAAAATTTCTAAGCGAAAAAAGTCTAGCAACCAGGGTTGTCTATTTTTTTTTCACCGAATTCGCGGAAATCATTTTCAAAATCGCCAATTTTTTTTTTGCTGGTTTTTGTCAAAGGTTTTTTTTATACCCTTTACCACAAAAAGAGAAAAAATTGCATAACTAAGTTTGTCATTCCCCATTAAGTATATTCTTAATGCATAGCGAAGTCGATTAAGCGATGTCCATCTATTCGTCTGTCCGTCCGTGTTAGTGTTAAAATTAACTTTGCCAGGACACTAAATGAGCTAGAAAAAATATAAATACCCAAATCGATCAGACATTACTTCGAAAATTTTGATATTAAAAATCAACAAGATCGGTCCATGTTCTTCGAGGCAGCGGACAAAACACCACGCCTACCTCTAATTTTTCCATATCATCTGGAACAATGAAATAACTCCCTTAAAAACAAATATATAGGGCGATAAAAAATTGAAAAATAAGAAAAAAAAAATACAAGTAGAAAGATTGGCGCCAGCCCATATTTTCCGAGTTAAAGGCCTCTCAAGTTTAAAAAAAAAGTTGAATTTTTAGTATGGGCAATTTGGGTATCATTTAAAAGCTTTTGAAGAGATTTTTCAGGAAATGCTAAAATTTTTAAAAATCCTTTCCCCATTAAGAGTCGGCGACATTTTTATGTAATTTTTTTTTTTTTAGTTTTTTTAATTCTCTCTCACCTCAATATTTGTTCTTTTGATTGGAGTTATTATAGCATACTTCGACATAGCTAAATAAAGCACCTTTGCTTGTTTAATTTTAATTTTTCAACAAAAACAAGGTTATAATAAAAAACAAATTTGGGCTTAAAGCTGCCCTTAACAAAAGTACGAGTATGAACGTATGACTGTCTTTAACCAAAAAATCCAATAATTCATTAATTCGTAATATTTACTTAAGTTAAGAATCTTTTTTATTTTTTTACCTTAAACAAATAATTTTATTTACAATTTATGCAATACATTTTGAAGCCATTAAAGTTGTCTTCCATCTCAATTACCTTGATACTCACGCTGCATATGTAAAATAATGTTAAAATGTCAGTAGAATTTTATGTGAAAATGTCTCTCTATTAAATCTTTTATTATTCAAGATTATCACTTACAGTTTTGCACTCAGGAGCCTTTTCTCTCTTCTTTAAATCATCCTTCACCAAACCGAAACCAAAACCTAAAACCAACAACAATTTTGTACAACTAAGTAGAATAAAAAGAAGCAACAACAAAAACAACTTTGAGGCATTTAGTTTTCTAAAGGTACAAAGAAAGAATATAAAACGATAAATGCCTAAAGGGATGGATGGCTGTATGAATAGCAGCCATAATGTTAGTGCTGCCAACACACGTAAAAGAGACAATTTAACTTTCGTTTATGTTTGGCCTTTTTATTTCAAGACACACACTTATACACGCACGCAAACACATACATACAGACACATATTTGCGTTTATACATTTTTTAAAATTTTTATTTTTTATTTAAAGAGTTTTGTCTTTTTTGTTTTCTTTTTAAATATTTTTCTAATATTGAGTTTGTTGTTTGTAAGTGTGTTTATGTGGAGAAAAATTTTGATTTTCCGCAGTTCGTTTAGTAAAATTTTGTGAAATGATCCAGTAATATATCCGTTTTTTTTTTAAAGGCTGATTAAAAGGTCAATTAGTTGTCGTCTTTACTGTTTTTGTTTCACTTCTTTTATAAACGTGACTCCAAATCCTATATTGTGGTAAAACATTTTTTTTGAACTTCTTAATGAAGTAGGATGGATCCTTTAAGTGAATCAAGTTTAAGGTTATAGCAATGTTAGATTAAGTGTAACTTGGGTGACATGCTTAGAAGAAGGGCACATTTAAAAAATGGCAGAGATCCGCTGTGCTTTTTATCGTTTGTTTTACTCCTGCACTTATTGTCATTGAATGGTAAGAAGGTGCTTACAGTTAAGGCAGTGAGGTGAAGATCTTTTTACGCTCTCCAAGCTATCAATGTCAAAATCTTTCGATAAAAATTGAGTTTAACCTTTTATCCAGTGACTTGTGGCGGCTTCTGCTTGACGTTTTTGCCATCCTTGAATTCATATTTAAATGGCATAGAGAAGAGTGGTATAAATTTTAACACTGATACTTTTAAATCACACGATACTGGTTGTGTGGTGGAGTGTGAATGTTTTTCCATCAAATGCTGTGAATGTTTACTCGCAGACTTGGTTAAACTTTGTATGTTTTGTTTCTCTAATCTCCTGAGTGCCAGGGCACTTGCTTGACTTGATATGACTCTCTTGGTCTGGACTCATGGGTATGCCATTGCTTCCTTGTAGCTCAAGCTCTAGCACAGAGCTGGCCAAAATGTAAATGAAGGATTTACTAAAGACGACGGTTGCGAAATCTCTAGATATTTGTAACCTCAGTAAAGCAGTAGGGCGCACTAGCTTTTCTACTTTAATTGACAAAAAGTGACATATGGATAACTAAGTCTTTCTGGAACATACAACGTCATACTAAATGATATAAGCAGCGGCTGCGGGCCATATATATTGAGTTTTGTTACAATAGCCGAGGTGTGTATGAGTACAATTGGGAGCAGATTGTCAAACATCTCTTTCATTAATTTGCTATTAATGTGCTTTATATTAGTTGACTTGCCTTGGTTTATATTAAAAGCTAAAAATTTGCCAGACATTCTATTCCTAATTTGGAAAATAGGAAACCTCCTAAATTTTAATAAAATATTATTGTTCCTCGAAAAATTATTTAAAGTTTAACTTTTATTGACTGTGAAATTTATCACAATTTAGTAAAGAATTTAATACAGATTAACGTCAATACTTTTCCATAGTTTTAAGCCGATCATTGTTCTACCGCTGGGTGAATAAATGATTTCTTTTATCGCCCTCTGAGCTTACAGCGTTTAAAGTATTAATTTTGATAACACGAATTACAGAATCTTGTGCAACTCTTTGCTTGAGAATTGAAGCATCACCTAAATTTCACTGAACTGCTATTGACAATATTTTGTTGAGAGCATGTACAGCATATAAACCACAGACACCACGTTACTTCCCGAAGGTTTTCTATCATAACCGGTATAGAGATGGTAACCTCTGGAGACCACATGCTCCTGTGTTACCAGTTATTTTCTTAAATCATTTGTCAGCGTTCAGATGTTTATTACCTGAGATTTTTCGGCTACCAAAAGCCCAGACGACTAGTGCTATCCCTAAAGCCAATAACGTAAAGGTATCAAAGTTCACCAAGACATAGTGCTTCTGGTAGCAACACAGCTAAGAACAGGAAGTTTTTTTTTTTGTTTACAATTGTTGTTATATGAATTTAAAAAAGACTGGCGTGTGATCTCCTACAACAACCTCATTTTAAAGTATTCACCAAAAAAGTTACCCATCTTGTCAAGCGACTTGAACACCAACTATTTCAAGAACTATAGGGAATCTTCTTTTACAAACATATAAGGACATTTTATAAATAATTTTACTTAAGTACTTTTGCTTTTTAAAAAGAGATCAAGAGAGATAGTGAACAAAAGTCAAATGTCTTTGTGGTATGAAAAAATGATTCTTAAGTCCAATTTTATATCTCAGCAAAATGTTCCTAAATTAAACTTAAATTATTTAAACGAAACATTTTTCACTATTTTCTTTTTTCTTTATTCTGTTTAAATGCTTTCAATTTAGTGGTGCAACTTTTGCAAAAGAAAAAACACTCAGGATTTTACGAAGATAAATCACGTTCAAACAAAATTTGCCGAAAAGAATTGTTTCGTATTTCTCTTTTTTTAAATGTATTTGGGTTTTTTTGATTTAACTAAACAAATTAGAAAGATTTTTGCAGTGCTCTGTGCTAAGCTGGAGCAGGTGTTTAGATTCTTACATTATTTAATGATTATTTATTATGCATGAAGCTTTTGCCCAAAAAAATCTATTAAAAAAATTTTATATTTACGTGGATCGAACTGATTTTAACCGACTTTAAAAAGCGAAGGTTATAAGTTCGAGTTTATTTATGTTTTGCTTTTCACATCTTCCTCAATTTCGGGTCGATTTTACATTGTATTAAAGGTCAAGCTTAAAAATTAGTCCGACTTATAAAAAAAATTATAAAGTAAAAATAAAAGGGTGTCCCCCGTGATAAGCAACCACTACAAATTTTTACTGAGTCACTATCTCTACAGCTACTAATAAAAAGTTAATAATAAACAAACATTAAAATAAAAGGGTGTGTCAAAGGAGACGTGAGTTTAATATTTTTTAATTTTATTTTACGAATTTTACTACCCATTTTAATTTAATGGAGATTGCTTGCTTCTATATCTGATGTAAAAACAATTATAGAAAATAAAAATACAAATGAAGGGGTCTTTCCATAGAAATGTGATTTTGACATATATGACTTTATTCATTGATTTGAAGTATGATATCAATTCAAATTTAAACGGTATGGGTGCTGCTAGACCTCGCATATAAAACAAAAAAAATTTCAATTTTTAGAGCGCTCCGTACAAAATGTGATTTACCTATGGGCTTTTCCATTAATATGTGAAACTCTTTTCAAATAATTAAACAGCAGAAATGTGGAAGTACGTATGACAGTTTCAAACGTTTATCTTGCGACAAAATTCAGGTTACATCAAAAATAAAATCAAAGTACATCCGATATAATTCTTGCAAGCAAAAAAACCGAATCAAAGCAGACAAACTTAAAGTCATAATTTTTTAGGACGGTAATTTTACAATAATGAAATTCTATTATATTTATGAAAGATTGCGTTAGGATTTTTTATATGTCGTACAACAAAATATGAATGCAGATAAAACTAGAAAATTCGGCAGTCATGTGGTCACCCTTTATTTTTGAAATTTTTTATATTTTTTGCTGACACAGTAAAACAAAATGTGTTTAAATTCTAAAGGTTGGTCTATAACTATTCAAAAGATTACCCATATACATCAAATTACAACCATTGGGCACCCTTTAATTTCTAATTTTAAATATTTATACTTTTTTTTACACTTGATGTAAAATCGGACATGCTGTCTAATTTTCAAGAGTTTGCCTATAACGGTTTCAAAGATGGGGCCATATGGGTCATATAACATCAGTTGTAGGCACACCCTTTAATTTCTAATTTCGAGTTTGCTACGTGTTAAAGCGGACTTAGCAATAAAGGTTCTGTGCAAATTTCAATCAACTGCCTACAACTGTTCAACAGTTCGGTCAAATACATCAAATAACAGCAACTATTGTAACACCCTATAATTTATAATTTTAAATATTTTTACATCTTAATATACCAGACAAACTAGTGGACATTCTGTTTAATTTTCAAGTGTTTGTATAAAATGGTTCGAACGCAAGAGCAACATAGGTCAACTTACTTCAAATATTTGAACTCCCTTTAAATTTCTAAATTCAAATTTTATACTCGATTTTATAGCGCACTTATTAATACAGGTTCTTTGTAAATTTCAGCTGTATCTCTATAACGGGTTTAAAAGATTAGACACATACATTAATAACATTAACTAGTGCGACACCCTCTTACTTATAATTTTAAATGTTTATACTTGTTATTATAACGGTCATAGGAATCGACATCCTTTCCAATTCTATAACGATTCCGTTTGTCTATAACGATTCAAAAGTTAGGCGCACATAAGTCAACTTACTTCACCTATGGGGATACCCTTTAATTTTTAGATCTATTTTTGTATTACTTTTTGCTATTGGATGCTACAGTACTACGCATATTTTTAAATTGTGCGCTTTATGGTTTTCAATACCCTTAAAAACATGTATGTTGTATGGGGACACCCTTTAATTTTTAAGATTATGAACTGTTTTTGAAAGGGGATCAATCTGTAAGTAAAATGTATCAAATTACAAAAAATTTTAAAATCGGTTCGGAAATGACTGAGTTCTGCAGGCAGAAACATAAAAAAGCAACATGAGTCGAATTGATAACTCTCTTCTTTTTTTGAAGCCGGTTAAAAAAATTGAGTTCGATTGGTGGTATAAAAATCCTTCGTCTTGGATGTTAAATGATAACGTCACATATTTAATAAAAAAAAATATTTTTCTATACGTCACTTGTATTTAATGGGCCTCAAGTGTTTTATTTTCTTAATTTATTTGGCTTAAAATTGTTTGGTTTAATTACATGGGAAATTTTTAACGATTAATAAAATAATTGGCTTTTTATACTTCTTCTGAGTTCGTACTGCTATTAAAAAGTCAATGTGTATTCACTTTGTAGAGATATTATCGATAAAAACTCGATAACAAAATCGGCTCAATTTTTTAAATTAACTAAAAACAAACTGTTTACGTCTTTGTTTTTAAACCTAAAAATTTCGACGAAATAACCATCATTTACAAGCCAAACTCTTACGTTTATATTTTCATAATTAGTATAAAACACAATAACTGTTTTATTTCCCTGCCATTTTGCCTTAAATAGCTTAATCTCGACCAAAAGAAAGGCAAAATAGAAAAAATCTTTGAAGTTTAAACAAAAGCTTACGCCTAAATGCATGCTACAATAAAAGACTTAACATACCTACACACTAACATCACATTCATCACTCATTCACATAAACCACTGCTGAAATCTATAAACAGGGATGGATACCCTGATGGATTATTTAAAATTTAGTTTTCATAAAATTTTTTCGAATAATAAATGAAAAAAAAACATTTAATTTAGTTTTTATAGAAAACAGAGAGCAACTAAATTCAATAAAATTGTTTTTATCAACAAAAAAAAAAAAAACTAATCTTGGGTAAAATCCACTTTAGAACAGATATAAACATCAGTTAAAAAAAAAAAAAAAGACCATAGTAGGCTCGCAATAGAGTCTATTTTTCCGATATATCGATATCGGTAATATTTTACTGTCAATACGCCGATACTTCTTATATTTTTCTTTAGAGTTTTTTGAAAAAAATATTCAATTTTAAACTCTTGTTTTTGCATGAAAACTATGAGAAATAACATATTGAAAGCAAAACATAAAATTCAAATGAGTTCTGTGGCATCTGCGAGACTATTTTCTACTGCAGGTCTGCTTCAAACGGATTTGAGAAATCGTCTACCTCCGCAAAATTTGAGAACACTTTGTTTTTCAAGCGAAAATCTTATAAATTTCAATTTTAAATATTAATCTTCTGCAATGTTGTTTTTATAATTTTAATTTAATTTTAACATTATCTTAATTTCTATTCGTCGTCTTTTAAATCTTAAATTTCAATTTTAAAACTTAAGCCAATCTAAACTGAATGTCATCGTTTATTTTGTAAAATCATAAATATTGCAGACGTTTTGTAGTTTGAAAATTTTAATTTTAGAAAGTGAAATGTATTGAAAATTTTGATGCTTTGAATTACTCTACTTGAGTTAAGTTAATTTTTACTTGAGCTCAATTTCAATATGCGTTTCGGTATCGGAATCGGTATCAACGATGTTTATTTTTGAGCATCGATATCGTTATCGGATCGGCGAAATGGCGTATCGTTACATCCCTAATAAAAATCTTTAAATTTTATGCAAAGGTATTATTCTTATGTTTATTGTAGCTGTCAAATAGGTTTTGTATGAGCCAAATTTTAAGTACAAATTTTAAGTTTTTTGTACTTTCAATTTAAATTTCAAGTATCTGTTTATTATATTTCGTCTCTGTAGGCACACCCTTTAATTTTGAATCTCATGTTGTAAATGTGTTTTGTTATTAGAAGCCATCACAATTTTCACTTTAAGAAAATTTGAAATATTTGCTAATTACGATTTGAAAATATACAAAATCCAGATGTGTTGTATGGGACCACGCTTTGGTTTTTGACCTTTAAAGAAATAAAAAATAACTGCAACTGGCTTAAAATTGAAAGAAGTGTAAAGCAACATTAAAAAATTTTTTGTTTAAATTTTACTAAAAGTTTAATTAATTCAATGAAATAATTAATTAGATAAAATATTGGTGTCTCCAATTTTGATTTAATTAATTAATTAATTATTTTTTTTTAATTATAAACTTTTTTACATTGTTTTCAATTGAATTAACTTTTGAAGCAATTATTCTGAGACCAAATAAAATCCTTGATATGTGTAAAAATTTTCCTCTGTAAAGCACTTAAAAAATGAAAAGAAATAATGATAAATTGATAACTTTATTTTCGGAAATCGATAAAAATAAATTTTGTTAATATAAATATGAAGATAAGTATTTGATGTACTTAGGATAGATTTTTTATCAAGAAGCACATAGAAGACTAAAAGTTAATTTTTACATAAAGTCCAACATGAAGCCAAGTATTATCGTGCTGAAGCCATTTAAGCAGACATGATTCTAGTTTTATATTTTCTTTTCTCTTTTGTTTAAATTTTTTACCCTCTAATTACAAGTTGTACTTCCCATCAAAGTGACAGCATTAGGAAAAGTGTTAAAGTGTGTGAAAAAGCCATAACCACTGAACCTACAATGAAAAGGAATGAATAATATTCTGCTCAAATGGTTAAATAAAAGAAAAAGTGTTCTTTCAATGCTCGGAGGAATAAAATGTAAAACGTTTTATTTATTTATTTTATTTTTTTTTTTTTAATATAAAACGATTCAACATGAATAAAATGAAACAAAAGAAAGAGCAGCAACAGAAAAAGAATTTTAAAAAGAAACAACAAAGTGGTATTTAAATATTGTATTCATGATGATGAATACGATTTATTTTCATATTCATTTAGATGGGTGTAAGTGCATGTCTACGTGTGTGAGGGTGTGTGTGTGTCTTCAATCACATTAATTATTTTTAATATTATTTTAAGTTGTGATAGTATTAGTTTTTAAAATTTATTCATAAAAAGAGTTGGACTTTCTTTTAATGATTTTTGTTTCGTTGTGTGTTTTAAAAAAAATGTTCACTAAAAAGGGAAAATTTATATTGGCTTCATTTCTTCTTAATGAGCAACAATTTATTTTATTTCACTTTTGAAAAACCTTTTCTTTTCTTTTCTTAACGCTTGAAAAGTGACTGTAATATTTTTAATGGCACAAAAAATTTTGTGTCGCTTCAGGTGTCTAAAAGCTTGAAGGCATTTTTCTTGCTTAGGATTTTATGTATTTTTCATGGAATAATGACTTAAAGATTTACTAAGAAAAAAAAAGAGAAAAAGTTTATTATTTGAAACTATTAGGCCTTGTTAATATTTTAAGGGCACTTTTGAATTTATTTGGAAACAGTTGTGATTTTTGTAAGATTGTAGGAGAGGTTTTAAATAAAATGGTTTTTAAATTAATTTTTAATTTTTTCCTATTTAGGATTTGAACCCTGAATATTTAAATGAATTTAGGTTTACTGTTTTCCGGCTTAGGTTCATTGATTATTTTACATTCTGCCAGCGTCTAATTTTTCTTTGGAAAACGTCCACATACATTTGTAAAGATTTATAAATTTTGAAATGAAATTTGTATGGAGCTAAAATAAATATGAAGTCTTCCCTTTTGCATTTCTTATTTTTATTATTTTTATTTTTATATTTAAATTTTTATCACTTTTTTATTTTTTTTTTTCAAATTTTAAATGCCGCTAATCTATAACAAATCCAGCCAGGTGTGACTAGAAGGGTTTCATTCCGTTTATGGGACACCCTTTGATTTGCAAAATCTTGTTTTATTATTATTTGCTTATAATTTAAGGATAAGAAAATATTTACTTATCAAAATTATACATTTCTAAGGGAATCTTCACAAAAATTCCGCCTCTTTGATTTTTAATTTCAGTGTTTACACTTATTTTTTTATCAAAAATATTTGTACAAACTTTTTGTACACTCTTAATGTCTGCTTACTAAAGTTAAAAAAGTAAAGCTATATATGGTAAAATTACATCACTATTGGACCACCCTTTTTATTTTAGTTTTGTTAAAAAAATTGTAATCTTTTAAAAGGCTTTAAAATTCAAGGGTTTGTCTACTGCGGTGAAAAAAGGCCACGTATATGAAAGTAACACTACTATAGGGATACCCATTAATCTTAGTTTTTATATTTGAAAATTTTTAACGCACTGTGTAAATTTTACATGTCCCTCCTATTACCCCTTTAAAAATAACCATAATTTTATGAATATCACGTTATTTTCGGAACACCCTTTATTCAAATACTAAATCTGTTAATCTAGCGGATATAGTAATGTGTCTTCTGTGACAATTTTAAGAGCATATTTATTTCGATTGTAGAGATAGAGAGCTGTAACAGATGAACAGACGGGCAGAGAGACATTGTAGCAAAAACAATTAATTTCCTTTTTAAGCACGTTCATCATCTTGTGCAAACTACCCTTAGAAATCGATATAAAATATTTGCAAGAAATAAAAAGAACACTAAGGTGCTCATACTGTACTCTGCTTATGACCCTCTACGTCAGATTTTCAACCCTTTCTATTCTTTTTCAGATGACAGTAGCATATGCCGATCATTTTCGTTTTGCAATAGACCAAGCCTTCAGGAAATTGGGGCTATGAGAAAGCACATGGACGATACCCTTAATTCCGACCTTTTGGTAATCTCCAAATGGGGCCTAGCGAACAGGGTTCAATTTAACACTCATAAAACTCAATGCTGTGTGCTTTCGCACAGGCGAACGGCTGAATATGCTACCTCATCTGTAATTATGGATGATATACATATTAAGGATTCAGAAGCTCTGAATGTTCTTGGCATGAAGATTCAGTGCGATGCTCGTTGGAACAAGCATATTTTTCATTTCGCAAAAGAAGCATTCAAGGGCTTAGGTTTTCTGAAGCGGTGTAAGAAATACTACACTCCATCGGATCTCCTTGCTATCTGCGTCATCTTGTTCAGACCGTAAATGGAATACAAATATCATGTATGTGCTAGTGCTTGAAAGTCTTTTATGGAGTTGCTCGACCGCATGCAGGAGAGAGCGAAGAAGCTCTTCGGTGACAGTAGGGTATCCAGCTCTATTTACTCACTGGAGCATCGACGCTATGTGGGGTGTGTTTTATTGTTTTATCGTTACTACTACAAAATGTGCTCTTACGAAATCAGGGAACTTGTTCCAGAAAACCGTAATTTCATACGCGCAACACGCTCTGCATCAAGAGCGCATTCCTTTATAGTCGATTGGCCAGTGAATCGCACTACTCATTACAGTAAAAATTCCTTTTTTAACCAAACAGTCTGAAAGTAGAATAAACTTTCTGCAGAGGTCTGTCCTCTCACTTTCAGTGTGCAAAGATTTAAATCAAATGTTTGCAAGCACTTCTCCCTCTATCCCCTTTTTCACAACCTAATTTTCTAGTTCTGGCACAATGCATTACACAAGTAGGGTGTTGGTCCTAATTAAAAAAAAAGTTACGAAATGAATTTGAGAGAGAATATTTTTGGAACCATTTTTTTTTTTTGCCAACTGCGAAATATTATTATGATCTGGGCTTGTTTTGAGCGAACTTGTTAACAGTAGCATCACTGACCAATCGCTAAATTTTTTTAACAGACCCATTGTTTATGTTCCTCAACAATTTGGGCAAATTGGAGAAATATTATAAATTTTCATATGTATTTATTGTTATTATTGATCAAACTAAGGTTTCTATATAAAAATTTCTTAAAGTTTCATGAGAAAACGTTTCTACCATTTTGGCTATTTTAATCACACTTTTCATTTATGAAATTAGAATGTAAATCAAAACTTTAACAAAAAAAATATTTTTTTTGCAAATTTTAATTTAATTAATATATTTGTTTTCCTTCTTTCTTTCAGATCTAAATTTAAGGAGTTCATAAGACAAGGGAAATAACAAAATAAAGCAAAAACTGCCATTGTAAAAAAACATAAAAATTAACTAAAATACGGGATGTAGTTTTCAAAAAAAAAAAAACTAAAATAAAAATAAAAATAAAAAAACTATGTACTGCAACAACAATAAACAAGCTGCCACAAACAACAACTTAAGAACACCTCAACAACAAACAATTTTTTATTTTAACAAAAATCAATGAACATTAATCCAACGACGTGACAGGATAATAACGGCCAATATATCAATCAACGTTGTAACAAACAAGAGATACAATAACAATAACAAGACCAAAACCGCAAAACAACAAATGAAAAGCGAAAAAGAAATACAAAAATGAAAAACAACTGGGAAAACAAGCAGCTGAAATTTTCCAACCCAAGAAAACAGTTTAAAAAGTAACAAAAGTTTTTCAAAAAAGACACTGTTAAATTGTTACCATTTTTTTAACTAACGAAGCTACCAATGAATGAATCCGTGTTTGTTATTGAAATAAAAAAAACTACAACAACAACAGCAGTAGCAGTAGCAACAGTCAGATATCATACAAAAACACCAAACGCGGTTGGTGTATTTAAGCAGATATTTTTGACGGGAACTCCCGCAAAGGCATCAATTGCAGCCACATCATTAGCTGCAAACACAGCTACAAACACAGCTGCAAACACAGCTACATTCACAACACAAAAGCGACAGGCTGGTGCATTTACATTAATATCACCACTACCAACAACAACATCACTACTAAACACTTTGTGTAGAACAAAACTACCAAAAGTTCTGTCAAAGTGGCTGCAAAACTTCAACGCCCACTTTACTAAAGCAACAAATTTAGATCATTTAAATTGTTGGCTTAAATGTAGTTGTGGTAATAAAACACCTCAACCAAGTCTTAGATAGCAAAACAGCATTTTACTTTGCTTCGATTTTCCAGTTGATCCATCAATTTTTCTAACTTCACACTCGTGAGGTGCAGGTAGCTCCCTTCTACAGTTTGTATATATTTTAATTGTGGCTTTGCAGCACAACAACCACCGCTTAGAAAAAACCTAAAAGCTACAAAACCTCTTCGAACTACAAAAGTTACAACGAAAACTTTAACACAAACTTAAACTACTACGAAATTAAAAACAAAACAAAAAATCTTTGGAAAAAAATCTGAAAATTTAAATTCTTAAATTATTTATCAAATTAAAAAAAAATAATAATTTAAAAGTTAGATATTTAAAGCTTAAACTAGAAAAAGAATAGAAAGGAAAATAAAAACAACAACAACTATAAAAAAGTACCATAATGACTGCCATTGTTTTAAAGAATTTAAAAACTACTTACATTTTTGTACTGGACAATTGACATCAGTGGAAACAAAAGCAGCAGCAGTAGAAACAGCATTAACTACAACTTGCAATACTTTGCTTAAAAACTCAATTACAAAAATCTTCGAAACTTTTTATTACAACTACGCAGACAACAAAGATAACTAAAACATTTGCTAACAATACATTTTTCCGAAATTAATTCATTGTCGTCATCTGTCTGTCGTCCTTTTATATTTTTGCATGCCACCGACTAGAAATTGTTTGCCTTAAAAGGCTTCTTCTTTTACACACATCAACAGCAGCAGCAACAGCAACAGCAACAGCAGCAGTCAACACTTGCAGTTACAAAAAAGGTCTTTGGCAACAACAACAAAGACAATAACTAACAGCAACTACTTAAATTTGAATACGCAAAAGATTTGCAACTTGATCTTTTGTTTTGCATTTTTTTGTGTGCTTTGCTTTTATTTTCTTTTACTCTAAAACAAGAGGGCACCAACAAAAAGTAGTTTAACACAAAATAAAGAAAAAAAAAACAACAAAAAGGATAAAAAGAAAAACAAAAACAAAAAAAGCAGAAAAACATCACAAAAGGGGAAATGAGATGAAGTGGTTTCAAGTGGCATTAGATATGATTCTTGTGCTTTCATTCATAACAAGTAAGTACATGCGGTGTATTATTGTTGTTTCTTTTATATACGCAAACATATTTACATTCATATCCATTTTGTGAATATTTTTAATATACATATATACAACTGAAGCATCTAATGTCACATACGAATGTATTCATTTATTTACAGCATGACCTGCTTAAAAGAGAGCTTCTTTTTTGTGATTAATGTTTTCTAAAAAAGCCTTTGTTTACTAATTTTTAAATTTTCTACTAACTTCCGGTATTGAATTTCTCTGCAAAAAAAAAAATTTTTTTTTTTTGGGACAACTTTTTTTTTATACAAATTTTTTCTTTCATCGTTTTTTAAATTTTTTTTATAGAATTTTTCGTGATTTTTAAAGATTTTTCTTCCTTTAAAATAATATTTAGCTAAAGGAAATTTTCTTAAAATTGGGAATATATTTCCTCTATGATATTTTTTTTTTTCGGAGTTAATTTCCATCATGAAAAATATTCCTATTTTCTCATCAGCATAAATTCACAATTTTTAAAATAGAAATATTTTTCAGAATTATTTTTTTTTCAATTTTGAGACAAAGTTTTCAGTGTAAAATTTTATGACAACTTTTAGGACAAATTTTTGGACAATTTTTTTACAAAAATATGAAAAGTATAAACCTTCGTTTAGAATTTTTTTAAATACTAAAATATCAACGCCGTTTTTGAAACAAAAAAATTTTTCAGTTTTCTCTTTTAAACCAAACATTCTATACAGAAATTAATTTGTTTGGTACTAAATTTTCTCTGACGATAATTTTACTTCTCTTTGGGACTTTACCCTCTCACTGTCTTATATTCAATTGAATGTGTGTGAATTTTTTCTAACTTCTCAGCTTGTATTTTTTATAGAGATTTTTTGGGACAACCTTTTCTTTATATTTTTTTTTTTTACTTTCCTCGTTTTATAAAATTTCTCGAAGAATTTTTCTGTGATTTTTGAAGATTTTTGCCTCCTTTGAAATAAAATTTTCTAAAGAAAATCTTTCTTAAATTTGCGATTATATTTCTTCAATGATATTTTTGCGGACTTAATTTGCGACATGAACATTTTTTCTATTTTCTCCGAATTATCAATTCACAATTTTTGAAATAGAATTATTTTTCCTATTTAAAAAATTTTTCGGTGCAGAATTTTATGACAAATTTTTGGACAAGTTTTTTTTCTATACAAAAATATAAATAATATGAACCTTCGTTTAGTACAGTTCTTTTTAAATATCAGCTCTAGTTTTTAAACAATATTGTTTTGGTTTTCACGTTACAAAAAAATATTTTATACGAAAATCAATTTATTTGGTACTAAATGTTCTCTTCCGAAAATTTTACTTCTCTTTGGGACTTGACGTTTGTGAGTAAACCTTTCACTTTCTTAAATTCGATTAAATATGTTTAAACATTTTTAAATTTCTAATTTATATTTTTATTATAAAATTTTTTTGGGACAAAATTTTCGGTATAAATTTTTTTACTTTCCTCGTTTTATAAAGTTTCTCGAAGAATTTTTTTGTGATTTTTGAAAATTTTTGCTTCCTTTGAAATAAAATTTTCCAAAGAAAATCTTTCTTAAATTTGCGTTTATATTTCTTCAATGATATTTTTTGCGGACTTAATTTGCGACATGAACATTTTTTCTATTTTCTCCGAATTATAAATTCACAATTTTTGAAATAGAAATATTTTCTAGAAATATTTTTTCCTATTTGAGAAAATGTTGTCGGTGTAGAATTTTATGACAAGTTTTTTGGACAAGTTTTTTTTTCTATACAAAAATGTGAAATATATGAACCTTCGTTAGAACAGTTTTTTTTTAAATATACTAAGATATCAGCTTTAGTTTTTAAACAATAATGTTTTGGTTTCCACTTTACAAAAAATTATTTTATACCAAAATTAATTTGTTTGGTAATTAATGTTCTCTTCCGAAAATTTTACTTCTCTTTGGGACTTGACGTTTGTGAGTAAACCTTTCACTTTCTTAAATTCGATTAAATATGTTTAAACATTTTTAAATTTCTAATTTATATTTTTATTATAAAATTTTTTTGGGACAAAATTTTCGGTATAAATTTTTTTACTTTCCTCGTTTTCTAAAGTTTCTCGAAGAATTTTTCTGTGATTTTTGAAGATTTTGCTTCCTTTGAAATAAAATTTTCTAAAGAAAATGTTTCTTAAATTTGCGATTATATTTCTTTAATGATATTTTTTGCGGACTCAATTTGCGACATGAACACTTTTTCTATTTTCTCCGAATTATAATTTCACAATTTTTGAAATAGAAATATTTTCCTGAAATATTTTTTCCTATTTGAGAAAATATTTTCAGTGTAAAATTTTATAAAAAATTTTTGGTCAAGTTTTTTTTTCTATACAAAAATGTGAAATATATGAACCTTCGTTAAGAACAATTTTTTTTCTTAAAATATACTGAAATATTAGCGTAGGTTTTGAAACAATAATGCTTTGGTTTTCACTTTACAAAAAAATATTTTTTTTTTTTTAATATTTTATACGAAAATAAATTTGTTTAGTACTTAATTTTCTGTGATGCAAGTTTTACTCCTCTTTGGGACTTTACGCTTTTAAGTAAGCCTTTAACTTTCTTAAATTCGATTAAATATGTATAAAAATTTTTAAACTTCTAATTTATATTTTTATTATAAAATTTTTTTGGGACAAAATTTTTTCTGTAAAAAATTGTTACTTTTCTCGTTTAATAAATTTACTCAAAGAATTTTTTTTTAATGGCAGTAGTTAGACGTTCCATATTAAAAATTTTGAAATACTGCTTCATTTGATATTAAATTTTACTAATGGGAATTTTCCTTGTATTTATTTTTGAACATGATTTCGTTGTTGGCATGTCATAAAGTCCAAGTACATAGTTTCCATGGACATTATGTCGCACTAGAAAGAAACATAATGTCCTTCAACGTAACATCATAATGTTTAAGATTCAACGTTTTTACATACTGACTTGCAGAAAATCTTTGAAAAGCGAAGCTGGTTTTTGCGATACCATAGAGGAGAAAAATTCATGTTCCCGGCTGATGCCGGCTATGCAAAAAATTTTATCATCATGTCATAGAGGCAAAAACCTTTGCACTATGCAGGAAATCTTAGTAATCGAATCCCTTGCTGTATTAAATGTGGACATTATGAAACTTTCGTAAGTTACACTATGCCCATGAAACTGCATACACATTAAATCATTGGATCCTGTAACATATTACAAATTTCATATGACCCTGCTTTTGGACTCAATTTCTGGCAAAAATGCCATTATTCCAATTTCTAGTTACGTATGTTTTGTAAAGAAATATTATCCCCGTTTGGAAACAGAGCTTTCTATGTAGAAATTTATGACCACTTTTGGAACAGATTATTTTGCAAAAATAATTTGTTGTTTTGAAATTTTTGGAAATTTCTTTGACAATCATTTTGCTTTATAAAATTGTAAATATTTTCGTAACAATTTTTTGCTGTCTGAAAGGCACTTAAACTTTGTGTTTTTGTTTCCGTTTTCAATTAAAAATTATACACGTAAATATTCTTAGTTTTTTTTTTTTTTTTTTGGTACTAAATTTTCTGTGTAGGACATACGGGTTTTTAATTTTATGTGTAGGAATTTTTTTTTCTTAATTTGTGCGATTGTTTGGGACTTAATTTTAAATTTAAAAAATTCGCCCATATTTTTAATTTTCTTTTTTCTCATATATTCTTTTTGTGTAGAGGTTGATACTATTCCTACGAAATAAAGTGCACATTTTAGCCTTTTGAATGCTATTTCGTTGAAAAAATCCCTCTGGTTTTCGGTTTTTCCTTTTATGACAAAATTTTTTGTGTTAAAATCTATTGCTCTTTTGAAAAAAAAAATAAAGCAAAATTATTTGTCTGTTTTAGTACAAAATTTTTCGGTTTTTTTTTTTTGGAATAAAATTGTTATATCAAACATGTTTTGCAAGAAAAACAAAAAAGTTTTGTCTACATATTTTTTCCTTTTTTTTCGAATATTTATTAGTTTTTGAGACTAATTTTCTTATTAAGAAAATTTATAAAGTTTTTTTAAAACAAATTTATTTTTTGGTATAAAAACCTTGGCCTTCTTTAGTAAAAGATTTCTCTATAGAGTATAACTTCATTTTATAACTAATATTCTTGTAGAGAAAATAATTTTCAAATGAATAAAAGCTTACTTTTTCGGCTTTAGGTTTATTTATTAATTAAATTTCTAAAAAAATATATTAGAAAGAAAAGTTATTTACAAATTTATGCGGACATTTTCTAAAGAAAACCAGAAAAGTTAGACGCCAGCAGAATGGTATGCTGCATTTTCTGGATCACTACATTCTTCATCAGCATTCTACGCATCTTTCTACCTCAAATTGTGTGCATTGTAAACATCATTCATTTAACCAACTAATCAATATTAATTTGGTTGGACGAAGTTCACACACAACCTAAATTATTTCTTTGTTGTTACCTCTGCTGTCGTCTAATGATTTGCTTTCTTTGGAAAACGTCAGCATACATTTGTTAATAATTTTTCTTTCTAAAATTTTTTTAGAAATTTATTTAATAAATTAACCTAAAGCCGTAAAAGTAAATTTAAATTCATTTATAATATCCATGGTTCAAGTCCTAATTAGGGAAAAAATTACAGAAAATTATTTTCTGTTTTAATTTTTTTTAATTAATTTTGTAACTAAGTTTCTTATAAAAAGACTATTTTCTCTTGAGAACAGATACTTTTAACTTTTTTTTTTTTACAAAAAAAAATTTATATTTTACTAAACTCTACATTAACTGTCATTTCTTTACCCTCAACTATTATTAGTCAAAATAATTCACCCTGACCGTAACAGTCATCTTAAAATTATTACAAAAAAAAGAAAGAAAAAAATATCTAAAGACAATGAAGTAAAATGAACAAACTGATTGCATTGAGGTCAAGTATCATATTTCAACAACAAACCAAACACACAAACTGATATTTAATCTTAAAATATGATGCAGAAGTTAAACTAAAAGAAAAATTTTACAAAGGAATAAATACTTGGCTCACAGTAGTTGTTTTAAAATACAAATGAATAAATTTTTTTTTTTCATTTCCGTTCTTCTTTATATTTTCAATTATTTCAATTGATTTGTTTTAATGCTTTTCGACCACTTAATCTATGAACTGCAATTAAAATTGTTTTTTTAAGTGCAAGTTAACTGTGAATTAAATAGAAATCTGCATTATTAAAATCACTTAAATTTTGAAAACAAAAGAAAAATTAAATCACATGGAGGTTAATGAAGAAAGTAATTTTGAATATTCTTCAAATTTTTCAAATGTATGTGCACGAAAATATTCATCAAGAAAATCAATATAAAAATTTTAATTAAATTGCACTGCATAAATTAAAAGAAACTGTTGTTACATTGGGTCGAATATTTTAGAAATAAATCAGAATTTGTTAATTGGCTACATGAAGAATAGGTGCCAGAGGTGCAAAAGCTCGCAGGCTTAAATCAGATGCCATCTTGGCTTGATAGATTTACCGCTAAGTGTTCTTAATAAAGTCACCTTGGACTTGTCAGTTTTTGTGAGATTTGCAAAAAAAAAAAAAAATAATTTAAAAGCCCTTTGATAGAAACTGTTTTCAAAACCAAGTAACCTAGAGTTATCATTTTAAGTTAACAACTAGTTTGCATTTTTTGATCTTTTCATAACTGTCGTCCAATCCTATAATAGCAGACAAAGATTTTCCGTAGTTTTTCTCCAAAAAAATTCCCGGCAAATTTATATGCGATTTTAAATTTGCAATTTATAATGTTAAAATTTATAATCCGTTTTTCCTTATAGAAAAATTCTTATTGAATTTAAAATTGCTTAACTTTCTCTAAATGAACCTTAATGAAAATTTAATTAATTTGATGAGTGTCTCATCTCTGTGCCTCGTCTAGCTGGAACTATTTTTTACAAAATTCCGCAATCGGTCCATATTTTCTAAATCAATAAAATTTGAATCCGAAAAATGAAGCCTCTATATTATTTATATTGTTTTTAAAATTGGTTTATATGAGCAAAAGTAAAAAAAATTCCATTTTTGGGATTTTAGATGCATGTTTTGAGAATTTCGGGATTCATTTTCTTTTAGCCTACATATTTTTATTTTCACTTGTTAACTCTAATTTATTAATTAAAATTAAAAATTTGTAGCAAAATGTTGTAGAAATTGCAGAAATCAGGAAAAAATTTTCACTTAATTTTCTAAAATTTTTTCATATTTTAAGCAGAAAAAAAATTACCCAAAAATAAATATAATAAACTTAGACTCGAATACTTTTCTTCTAGTAGCATGTGAAATTTTATTTCAACCAATTTTAAAGGGTGCTGATTTATTTGCAAAGTATTTCGTTCTTGCTGCACTGTGGATGTTTGGAAGAAAACTATTTTCTATAACTTATTTTTAAATTTCTTACATATGCCAGTTTATCTAGAATTTCTTTTTATAAAAACTCTTCTTGTAAAATTTCTTCTCGAATTAAAAATTAAAATTTCTTCCACTAAATGAGAATTAAGAAAGCTTAAAGCAAGATATTAAAGTTTAAAAAACAATATTTGTAATATCAAGGAGCTATTTAAAAATTAAATTACTTTTAAGTCTTTTAAGTACTTTTAAGTACCTTAAAGTAATAGAAAATTCAAGTATCAATAGTGTAAATAGCAAATAAAGAAAAAAATAAATAAATAAAAAAATACAAACTGTGCCAAAAAAAACTGAAATGGTAACACACAATGTGGGACACCTTTAGACAAACTAATACTAGAAAAAAGCGTGTATCAAAAATCCTTATAAAACAAAGGAGTTCTAAAATGAAGCTCTCTACTTAAAGATCTCCTTCGGTATTCCCCTACTTATTTGCATTTCTAATATATTTTTCATGAATTTGCATCCACTTCATTTGAAATAAAAAATAAAATTTTATTCAAACATTCAATGGGTTAGTCAACATATCCGTATCCGTACTTTATAATATTTTCTTCATCCGTTTGAAATTTATTCAAATTTACACAAATACTAAAACATTTTATTTTTTTTTTAATTTATTTTTATTCCGTCACACATAAATAAATTCATGCAAATTCATGCAAAGGTAGTGATAGTTCTGCTACAGCAACGCTAGCTAACATTTATCATACACAGCGACAATGGATGTTGCCAACGTCCACTAAAGGAGAAAATCTACCACAAACGTGTGCATTCAAATATAAAACGGAAAAAGGATTTTTTAAGTCACACAATCAAAAGTTTTTCATACATGAATGTTCAAACAGTTGTAGGTGATTAATGTTTTGTGTTTTATGATTTTTAATTTTTTATTTTTTATTTTTTTTATTTTCCATTCTCAGTCTCATTTTATTTGCAGCAAAAAAATCAAAGGAAGAAAAAAAAAATAACAGAATATTTTATTATAATGCACATGTGTCTAGCAGCTTCAAAAACCAGACCATAAATAACTCAAATATTTGGTTAACATTTTTTAAAGGAAATTCGTGGGCAAGATTAAAAACAAAGAAGATGGGTAAAAACAAACTATTTTTAATTAAGCAAAAAATGCAAAAATAAAAGACGATGGAACAATAAATAAAAGTTAAAAATATTTATTTAATTTTTGGTAATTTTAAACAAAAATAAATTTTTAAAAATTTTTTTTTGAAACTGTGATTCTTTCGTGAATGGTTTTCAAAATCTAGATGGAGATTTAAGTTTTTCGGCTTTTAAAAATCCTTTTATTCGGATAATCAGTTTATAGTAGTGACATTTGAAATTGAGATTTTGCGAAATCTTTAGCGGCGCTGTTTGTGATGAAGCGCTTTCTCGTCGTATTATTCTGTTCAGTAAAATAAAAAATGTTGGCTTCGAAGCGTCAATTATTGCCAGCTTGTCGAGCTAAACCAGTGACTTCTCCTGGTTCCATAAGCAAAAAGCGCCCAATTTTATTTTAATAAGTCGTTAGTTACGCCCGCTGTATGTAGGCCATTCTGATCAAACCAGCCCGATAAATGTCAGCCGTATTTTCAAGTAAAATATATTTGGTACAGTAACAATCTCCAACAAGCGAATTGAGATCTTTAGCTTAATTTTGCCCCCAGTGCGTAAACCACACCAAACGGTGCATCTTTTTTAATGTAATAAAATCTGTGGGGTCTATTGTCGATTTGTTTTTCAGCATCCATCTGTTTATAATGAAATACCAGAGTACAGTATGAAGGTTTATTTGACAGTTTAAACTTTCATTTGTTCTAAACTAAAATTAAATGTTTAAACTTCAATAATTAAAAATACTTATGAAAATTCCCAAAACCTTGATTTACTTTCAGTTGTTGAGTAAAGAAGTGGTATAAGAATGGTGAGACCCCTTCTCTAATTGGATTATTTAACACAAAGTATGTATTTATACTTTCTAAATTAAAATCTTTTAAATATCAAGAGTGCTTTTGTTTTTATTGATAAGGAATAAGTAACCCTAAAATCTAGACCAGCAATCCATCACTTAGAAACTGATAAAACAAAATATCCCACAACCACAACATTTACTACTTTCACATATTGGTTGGGGTTAGTAAATTCCCTTGTATGTATGTGTATGTATATGAATAAAAAATAAATATTTCAAAATCCAACACATTCAACAAAAATCCAATAGAGTAACAATGTGCAATTTTTTATATTTTTTAAAGATATTTTTCACACGCACACACAAACACACACTATCCTTTACTACAGTTTTTTCTTGGTTTTAACTTAGACCAAAAGTAAGTGTGAACATATAAAACACTTTATTCATGACAACAATAAATAAAGCAAAAAAAAAGAAAAAAAAAGTGAAATAAAAAGATTTTTCACATGTAGGATTCGTATCATCTCTGCAGCTGTTTTAGATTTTTCTGATACGAATACTTTGCCACACTTTAATATGAATTTCAAATGTATGCTGATGTAAAATAACTTTTTATTGAGGAGAATGAAAGAGAAGACCAAAGAAAAGTGAAAAGAGAGTTCCGATGTGAGCTGTATAATATTTTCAATTGTTAAGAAAAATGCAATTTATCATACGAGCAAAAAGTTTCCATATCGAAAAAAATGCAAAGGAGAACGAACATAAACCAAAATATTTTTACAAGAGTTGAAATACGTTGCACTGATATTCAAGAAGAAGTAAATTATTTGCATCTGTGTATTCAAATATAAAATTTAAGCTTCCTTTTTCAATTTGCAGTTTGTATTTTATTTATTTATTTATTTTTTTGTTGTTGCAAACAAACTATTGACGGACTGTATGAGGGAAATATTTTCATTGGTTTTTTTATTTTTTTTTTTTTTTTTTCTATAAAAAAAAAATTTTAAATACATTTTTGTTGGCCAAAAGAACCTTTCATGGTAACAAAGAGAAAAATATATGTAAATTTTTTTTGTAACTTTTACTTATGAATTGATACAAAAATTGATAAGGATGTATAAATAAATAAATAAATAAATATTTTTATCAACAAAATTGCTTTTAATATTCAATTAAATTTATTATTTTGTTTAATGCTCGGCAAAATAAAACAAAGCAAAAAATAAAAAAATAAACATAAACCGGCAAACACCCATCCTGAATCATTTTTCTACCAACACACACACACATACAACCGCATGCTCACTTCAAAAGACAATCAAATGAATTGAAAAAAAAGCCTTGATATCATAATTCCATTCATTCATCCATCCCATTGGACACAAACAGGTAAAAGTAATATTGTTTACAAGTTGTCTGGACCAAAAAAAAAAAAATGATTGAATTAAAAAAAGTACCATTCAAATAAAACACAACGAAAAATGAAAATCCATTTTTTCATAAGAGTTCTCAACTTCATTCATTTTCAATCTCAATGGATTTATTATTTGATTTTGTCAACATTTACGATACATATTGTTTGCTTTTATTCAATTGCATGTTATAAAGCTCTCAAAGGATATTTTGTTATTTATTTAAGTACTTTTATTTTGGTCTTATTTAAGTGGGTGTAAAATGATCTCAATTGACAGTTTAACAAGAAGTAGAGGCATTTTTATGAATTATAAATTTCTTGTTGATTATTGCAATGAAACGGGATAAATTTATGTTAAAAAGTGTCTCAATGTTAAAATAAATAGCACGTTCTGTACTAAGCATGTGAATGCCTTAATGGCCTGGGTTTAACTCCCAGCCACTGCTAATTAACAGCATAATTTTTTCCGATATAATCGTCAAGTGAAGAAAAATAACAAATAAAATGTTTGTACTAGAGGCAGGCTTTAATGTGCCTACTTAACGCTAGAGGCATTACAAAACCCTTCTTAAATAAGTTTAAAGTGCAATTGCAGGGCTTTAAAAAGTTAAGCTTTTTATTTCTTGCTCTTCATCACTTCAAAAAGGAGACAGTATTGCATTCTGTAGCATCGTATCATAAGCTTTCTATCGCTGTTTATTTTACTTTTCCAAAAGTTAAAAGCGAACACGCAGGGTCTAAGGTAAGACTCGTTTGTTGTTTTTATATCAAGTGTTCTTTTAGCCCGAAAAAATTTAAGTGTCAAGTGTCAACCTACGTTCTCTTTTCCACCGCCTTTATAACAAGTAGGAGGTTATCAATTCGAGTGAGTGTTCCTTTTTTATGTTTGTGTCGGCAAAACTCAGTCATTTCTCAACCGATTTTAAAGATTTTTTGTAATTTGATAGATTATGCTTACAGATTGGTCCCGTTTTAAAAACAGTTCATAATCTTAAAAATTAAAAGGTGTTCCCATATAACATACACGTTTTTAAGCGCATTATAAATCGTAAAGCGCACTTTTTTAAAAAAAAAAAAAATCATAATACTATAGCTCTCAATAGCAAAAAGTAATACAAAAATACATCTAAAAATTAAAGCGTGTCCCAATAGGTAACGTTAATTAACTTACATGCGCCTATCTTTTGAACCGTTATCGACAAATGCTTGCAAATTGGACAGGATGTCGATTACTATGACCGTTATAATAACAAGTATAAACAAACAAAATTATTAATTAAAGGGTACCCCAATAGTTAATTTAATATTTGATATATGTGGCCAAATTTTTTAGCCAGATAGTAGAAATTTACAAAGAATTTGTATTGCTAAGTCCGCTATAAAAACAAGTATAAAATTTTAATTTATAAATTAAAGGGTGTTCCAATATTAAAAGTTAATTGACCTACATGGCACTTGAGAATTAAAAAGAATGTTCTCTACTTTGTCTGGTATATTAAGAAGTATAAATGTTAAAAATTATAAATTATAGGGTGTTACAATAGTTGCTGCTATTTGATGTATATGACCAAACTGTTAATCATTTTTAGACAGTTGATTGAAATTTGCACAGAATGTTTAATGCTAAGTCCGCTATAACAAGTAGCAAACTTGAAATTAGAAATTAAAGAGTGTCCCTATAACTGATGTAATTTGATCTATATGACCTACTTTTGAAACCGTTCCAGACAAAGTCTTCAAAATTAGACAGAACGCCCATTACTGTATCAAGTCAAAAAAACAAGTATAAATATTTAAAATTAGAAATTAAAAAGTGCCCTAATGGTTGTAAGCTAACGCTTAGAATTAAAATAAAAAAAAATTGTTACTGTGTCAGGAATAAAAAGTGTAAAAAAATAAAGGGTGACCACATAACTGCTAAATGTTTTTGTTTAATCTGCATTCATATTTCATTCTACGACATATAAAAAATCCTGACGCAATCTTTCTTGAATATAATAGAATATTATTAATGTAAAATTACCGTCCTAAGGAATTATGATTTTAATTTTGTTTTGAATTCGGCCTTTTTTTAGCAAAAATTTTTAATTTTTATAGCCAAAAGACTTTGGCTAATTATTATGAATACATAATAATCTTGAACAAAGCAACCATATTTACTTTAAAAATCAATTATTAATTTGGTCATCAATCAATTGCTTAACGATTGGACTTGTGCTTGCCATTAAGAGTTTGTTATTAAACATAATTGCCGTCTATTGAGTAAAACTTATTCTTAAGAGACTCTACAAAATTCATTATATCTAGAATAATGCTCCGCTTGATGAGGCTTACAGGTTGATGGCGTCATTGTACACTTTTCTTTAAAAATAAGTATAGACATTGCGTTACGTTCGATGGAGATCGTTAGCTCACCAGGATCAATGATGTTTTATTGAAAATATCATGAAAGTATGCGGCGATACGTGACTTATTAAAATTAAAATTTTGCGTTGAGTTAATTTTAGGCAGTAAACTTTCCCATAAGCATCAAAAGTCACCAAAGCTTCCATGGTCATGTAAGGCCTTCTGTAAGCAACAAATCCCGCACATTCTACAAATATGATTCAAAGAATCGCTACTTAAGTTCTTGGACCTTAACATTCTTCATTTTGTTTAAAGTGATGGAGGAGCAAATGAGGGGGAAACAAAATTATTCTTTGCGTTTCTAGTTACTGCTATCAGATTTGAAATCTTCGTAAAAATAAAAAATTTGCTATTGGAGTAGTAATGAGAAACTTCCAATCACGACCAACCAACCAACTAGATAATTTAAATCCGGCTGAAGTTCATGTATATTTTTATTTCTTAAGTCATTAGAGATTTAAAAATTATTTAAAATTTTTTGTGTTCAAAAAAAAAAATAAGCAAAATGTAAGGCACTAATTTCTGGATAGTTATTTTGAATTTTGCTTTTTTCTTTTGCTTCAGATTTTCTTTTAAGAAACTTTCAAATTGGTTTATACAACATTAAATGGAAAAATAAAAAAATAAAAAAAATAAAAAAAATTCTAGTTTTTTCAGACTAATTTTTTTTGATTATCCTACTTAAAAAAGTTTCAAAAGCCACTTTTAATTTTTTAAAAGTTTCAAAACATTTACATGTTTACATCTACCTATAAAAAAAATTTATTTCGTACGCCTTTAAGTATACTTAGATTTTTAGTCATAACTCTAAAGTCGCCTTCACCAAAGTTGTTGAAAACTATTTTTCCAAACAAAAAGTACTTTATGACCTTTTCTATAGCTCTGATACATTACATGCAAATTTATATACTGATTGTTTTATTAATAACAGCATAAAAGTGCCACAAACAAACAAAAATAATTCACATTCAATAATAACGTGGCACAGCAAGTATTCAGTAAAATCAATCAAATTATATTAAACTGTAAGGGCCATTAAATTTCAATGGCCACAACCAATACGTTTTCTTAGTGTAGAGATTTTCTAATTCTTCTTCTTATTTTTAATAAAAACTATCTCATTGCCATGTTTTATTTGTGACGCATAATTTCTGCTTCATTTCTGCTTTGGTCACCATGGAAAAGAACTTTATAAATTGATTGCTCTATTTTATTCTATTTCTTTTTAACCCACTAATACATTTAAAGTAACTCCATTTGTATTTATTTCTATTACTTCTTAAAAGTTTTTATTAAATCTTTAAACATAAATTATTGCTGCATATCTTTTTTACTTTACTGCACTCAACACAATATAGTGGAATGATATGTGTGTGTGTAAGATTAAATATAAGCTGTTCTGTTGTGGCTTTAAGAAACACGAGGAATATCTACCTCGTAGTATTTTTAAAATTTTAAATATAATGAAATAAAGCTAAATTAATGTCTTAAAATTTAAGAAATAAATTTTTAAAGTAGCGGCCAATTATAAACAGAAGATCCTTAGGAGGGGATATTTCAAATCCATATCATCGGTAACCATTTGGATCCAAAAACAATTTAAACTTCTTGTGTTTTCTTTCAAGATTTAAAGAAAGTTACTTTGTAAATTAGAAACATTTATATTGTCACGTTTTTCCTTTTTTAGAACAAACGTAAGGATTCTTTTGATTGCAAATAATACCACTGTGGCACAATATAAATTCGTTATTTTCTTACTTGTCTATAACACCTGGCTAAACTTCTTGATCCCACAGTCTATAGGATCCTGTGGTCTAGCAGTTACTAAAAATGCGTTATTACAAATGGAGCCATCCATGCTACACTACGTGTTTCTCCGGCGAAACGTGAAATTCTCGATGACTTGTTTGGTAACCTAAACCATATACAGAACACTCTACTTCGTTTTAAATCCCACAATCCACTCATATCCATAAATACAATAGCAACACCACACATCTGCCGTACCACTGTTATAATGCCGTTACTCCCTTCCGCTAACAGCTAGAGCTCTTTCGCTTTACTGTAAAAGGCATCTTGATAATCATCTGCTATTCTCATTTTTAATAGACGTCTTGTTTCATTAATTATCTGCCATGGCTTCACACAATAACTGCCTTTTACTTTTCCGGAAGGTTTGTACTGCTGTTCCTCAATTTCAAATTGCCATACACAAAGCTTGTTCTATTGCTGTTCTTTTGAACGCATGTCCCTGAAGAAGGTGCGCTCGAACGCATGATCTTTTGTTTTGCAGTACGCAGCTCTACCAACGCAGCTATTGAGGTTGCTCAACTTGTGCTAGCTAACTGTCGTATTATTCTATAAACACACCTAATGATGGTGGAAGTAATTTATTCACCTCTGGTTTTTACCACGTATATACTGAACACAACAGCAGGAGTTGCCAGATCTTATGTTCGTAATAATATTTTTCATTACACTGAGATAACTTTAAAAACCAACGTTCTCAGTCATTGCCTTGAAGGCAGCCTTGCATTATCTAAATGCTTGTCTAATCCCAAAATCCTGTTAGGCACTAAAGAGTCATTTGTGATTTTAGAAATGATTCGTGGATTTTTAAAAAGGCAATAAATGATCACTGCCTTATCACCTTCTTAATTAATCATTACGATTTCCCAAAATTAAATAAAGATCTCAGTTTTTAATCAGGATATTTAATGTGATATTTTTTATATCGCCATTTTTTTTTTTTTTTTTTGTTTATGTTTTTATACGCTCTGCTCAACTTTCTTCCAGATGCTATTTTCAAATACCAGAGATGCACTTAAATAAATAAACAGTAAAAAGTCTTTTGTATTGTTATTTCTATCATATTTTTCTTTAATAGATATTGTAAAAATATATAAAAAAATTATAAGAAAACATTCTCACACAACCATAAAAATAAAGTTTTTACAAGCAATTCTTTTCACTTCACTTCTTAAGGGCGTTGCCAGAAACTTCAGATAAAATTCCTAGTTTAAAGTAAGAAATTTATTTTTTATACCTTTCTTCACAAAAAGTAGTAAAAGGGTATATCATTCCGTTTGTAATTTTTACAGTATCCATTTCCGACCCCATAAAGTGAATTTATATTCTGATTGCTTATGCATAGCGAAGTCGATTGAGGGATGACCTTCTGTCCATCCGTATTAGTGTGAAAATCAACCTTGCCAAGGAAATAGATGAGCTAGAGAAATTTTAAATACACCAATCGATCAGAGGTAGTTTTGTAAATTTTGCTAATGAAAATCAGCAAAATCGGTTCATGTCTTTCGTGGGAGCGGGCAAAACACCATGCTGTCTCTAATTTTTCGTTTTCATTTGCAACAATGAAGTAATTCCAATTAAAAAAACAAATATTTGGAGCGATAGAGCATTAAAAAATAAAAAAAAAAAACATCAAGTGAAAAAATTGGCGCTCGGCCATATTTTCCGAGTTCCTCTAAACTTTTCATAAAACAGTACGATTGTGCACCATATTTTTTAAGACATCAATATGGGTATCATTCAAAAGCTTTTGAAGAGATCTTTCAGAAAATACAAAATAGGAGCTGACGACATTTTAATGTAAAATTATATTTAGTAACTGACTTTTTTATTTTTCAATTCTTTGTCACCCCAATATTTTTTTTTTTCTATTGAAGTTACCTAACTAAACTATTTCTCCAGAACTTGGGCCAGCAAAAACAAAAAACATGCATTATTTCTATATTGATTTTGCATATAAAGATCCGCCTCAAGATTCCTATGTTGAAATTTTCAAGGGAACAGACATTTCAAACTCATACTCTGGCAACTCTGTAAGACAAATGTATGAAAGAATGTGGAAAGCATGGACTGATACTCTGCTCTTTCTTTAACACAAAAAATACATGATTTTCCACATCGTTAGCAGTGTAACTGAAATTGTTATTTTAGTTTACTTTTTACCATTTTCTGGTGTAATTTGTGCGAAGAAGAAGATAGAAAAAAAATAGAAAAATGCAATTGGTAAAGTTTATGTCGTATAAATTTTGTTAACAAACGCTTGCTTTAAATGGAATGCAGGAATGCAGTTCGTTTGTTTTTTTTTTGTTGTTGCTTTTTTTAGTTATTGTCTAATAGATTACAAACCAAATGTTAAAAATGGTGATTGTTAACAATACTGGTACTTACCAGCAGTATTTTAAGTAGTCCGCAAATTTAAAGCCAGAACTCTTATAACCTTTCTAATGCTTTATTATCCAAATATTAAATTTAATTTATGACAGGAACCTTTCCCATTGTGTTTCATAAACACCAAATGCGCCGATGTGCATAAATATTTTAGTCTCCTTAAAACATATGAAATAAAGATGCCAAAGCTTTTAACCTTTTTTGTAAATCATAACGATGCTGCGAAAAATATCGTCAATTATGTTCCCTTCCACACTTTTACAAATTTTGTTTCGCGACTCTTGAGTTTGTAGGAGAGAGAGAGAGAGAGAGAAAAAAGACAAAGAGTAACGGATACACCTTTTCATGTAATTGCAATTCTCATTTGCTTTGTGATTCTAAGCAATCAAGACCGAAATTGCAGAAACATAATTTGAATGTGTAGACACGAATGCAATTTGAAAAGTGGCTTTAAAAAAATGCAAAAACAAAATTTGAGTGTCTGGACGAGGATTATCTCGCTAATCACTCTTCTAAAATTACCATCACCCAAAAGCATTTTTCAGCAACACATTGGGCGATAAATCGCCATAACTAACATCACTGCTACTTACTTAATTATGTGAGCTTTTGAATTAATGTGTTTTCAGAGAAAATGTCACTATTTGTTCTTCTTCTTAATTTTAACTTCTGTTGAGAGTCCTTACGGTTGAAATGATTCTTGGTTACCACAATATCCATTTACCTTATTATGCCCTTACTTTCTTACAACACAAACCAATATTTCTTACTCAAAACGTTACGTGTTTTTACTTTACATTTCACTTATGGAGAACGTAAGGTAGAACAGAAACTTTTATGTCCTCTACTGCACTCAAACACCTTTTGCATATTACAACCACTCGTAAATTTTATTTTCTTAATAAATAAAGTGCCTTAATGTCCATAAACAAAATGACATTAAAAATTATGACACATCAATACTCCAAAAAAAAGTGCTAAACAAATAATTTAATGACCTTCACAGGTCGTAAACGGGGATTTATTTGCTGTTGCTGTATCAACAGCTTTCTTTACACTGTGTAAATTTTTATAACTTTTATGCAGTTGTAACCGTGGTAATATTAAGGTTAATATTCAGGTATATATGTATATGAGTGTGTGTGTTCATATATTTACCTGTATTTATATTATCACCACACTCATACACATTAAACTTATTTCTTTTTTTAACATTTTACAAGGAGACATTGTTGTATGCATATTTTTCCGCTTGACAAATTTTATACTTTTATTTTCTTTTTATTGTTACAATTTATATTGTAGCTCCCATTTCATGTCTTACTTAAACATAAAATTATTTAACTTTTTACAAACTTGTTTTTTTAAACACAAAAAAACAAACTGTTTCGTTGTATCCTTCTTGGTTGTTTTGGGAGTTTAGAAATGCAAACATACTTTTTTACAAATATGTGTCAATGTGTGTGTGTGAGTAATACTACACCTGGTGCACTTAAAGTTCAAAAGTTAAAATGGAGTGCAAAATTTTGGAAGTTTTTAGTTTAATCTCTGGTGAAGCAAGCTTTTTGTAGAAGTGCTCAACTTTAAATATTTGCAGATACTTGAGCCAAACATTTCCTTAGCCACAATAACTTTTCTCAAGTCATTTAAAAAAAATCAAAAACTAATACATTTTTTTGAAGCATAGAAAAAAAGTAGTTTATAAATTATTTTATTTGAAAAATAGATTTTAAAAATATTTTTTTAATGCTTAATACATTGTACAGGCTCTTCCTAGAGTTATTTGCTTAATCTTAAAGTAGCTGTCTGACGTTGAAAGATTAATTTTAATTGCAACTGTGAAACTGCACAAGATTTTCAAATAAATCATATTTTTAAAAGTACCCTTTTTAGTACTTTTGACAAAACGTTCAAAAAGTTTTACTTTTGTTAACTGAAAGTAAATAAGATTTCTCTGTTAAAATTATCTTTTAAGTAAAAACTTTTAATAGAAATTGCTTTCTGCAAAATTTTACGTTTGTAAAAAGTACCTTTTGTAAGAACAATATTTTAAGTGCCTTTTGTAAAAAGAACCCTTTTTAGAAATTATATCTTATGAAAATACCCTTTTGTGTAAGAACTTTATTAATCCAACATATAAAAAACGGTACCTTCTTAAAACCCCACAACTTGAAAAAAAATTTTTTTAATAAATACTTTTCTCCCAAACATTTTTGTTCAAATTAAGTTGAAGTGTACAAAGGGGTACTCTAGTAAAATAACATTTCTTTCAGTAATCTTTATCAAAAGAACTTTTGTAAAAACTATTTCTTGCAAAAGTTCCTTAAATAAAAAGTTTCTATTAAAAAAGTACTGTTTCTAAAACAAATTCCTGTAAAAGTTATTTTATTGAAGGAAATATATCTCTTAAAAAGTAATTTTTGTATATTGTATTTTTAACAAAATAAGTTTTGCAAGATTGGCACTTTTCAAACTACTATCTAAAAAAGTACAATTTACAACAATCACATTTGAAAAGAACCTTTTCGTACAAATGTTGTTAAAATTATATTATATTTAAAAAAAAGGTATAACTGGTATAGAGTACTTTTTGTAAATTTTTATTTATTTCCTTACAAATTGTATTTAAGAAATGTTAGCTTTTTTTTAAATGTAGTTTTAAAAAAAAGTACCTTTCAAAAAACGAACCCATTGGTAAAAGTACCTTTTTATAAACTTTATTTTTTCTTGTTACAAAACTTTAGTTTAAAAAAAATTTCAAGCTACATATTAAATTTTGTAAAAAGTACTCTTTATAAAAAGTACTTTTTTATTAAAAAGTACCTTTTTCAATAATATATTTTGTATACATCTTTTGAAATAACTTTCTTTTAAAGTTATTTTTTAAAAAAACCCTGTTATTAAGCAAGGTACTATCTGTTCAAAGTACTTTTCGTAAAAGGTAGTTATTTAAAAAATATACTTTTGCAATTAAGCATTTGTAAGCAGCTTGAAATTATCCATTATAACAATTCTATTATTAAAAAAATTTAAAAACAAACTTTGACAAGCAGTAAGCTAGAAAAAGTACATTTTGCATAAAGTACTTTTTATAAAAATTTACAATTTACTTTTTATAAAAAGTAATTTGTGCAAAATTAATTATTAATTTTTAATATTCTGTAAAAATCAGTTTTATTAAAGCGTGATCATTGAGAAAAATTAAAAAGCACGTTTTGTAAAAAGTACTTATCTATAAAAAGTAATTTGTGTAAAAAGTACCTTTTGCAAAACTACGTATTAAATAAAAAAGTCACCTATTAAAAAAACAATTATAAATTAATCTAAAATTTTGTGAAAAGTACTCTTTATAAGAAGTACTTTTTATAAAGAGTACCTTTTTCAATATTATTTTTTATGTACATTTTTTTTTTAAAGAACTTCTACTTAAAGTCCTTTTATTAAAAAAAAACCTAAAAAACTGTTATTAAACAAGGTACTTTCTGTTAAAAGTAGTTTTTGTAAGAAAGGGAGTTTTGTACAAAATATATTTTTTTTTGTAATTTAGCATTTATAAACAGCTGTCTTTAAAATTATCCATTATAACAGTTCAATTCTTAAAAAAAAAATTTTAAAAACAAACTTTGAGAAACAGTAACTTTAAAAAGTACATTTTGCACAAAGTACCTTTTATGAAAAGTAAGTTGGCGCAAGGTATTCATTTAAAATATTATGTAAAAATTTTTTTAAAATAAACGTGAACATTGAGAAAAATGAAAAAGCTTATTTTGTAAAAAAGTAGTTTTTGTAAAAAGTACTTATCTATAAAAAGTACTTTTTGTAAAAGGTACCTTTCTTAAAACTACGTATTAAATAAAAAAGTCTTTTTAAAGAATTTACTCTTCATATTAATTAATATTAAAGTATAAATTTTAAATTCAATTTCTAAAAATCAATTCCAGCCATATTTTCTGTTCAATGTTACAAAAACAGTATCTGCATCAGACTTGGTGTCGTTTTCTTGTTGCACCTTCTAGACTTGTTGTCTTCTTACTGTATTTGTTACCAACATTTAAGCGATTACAAGTAAATAAAATCAACACAATTTGTAACTTCGTATCGTTATCGTAAATCTACTTAAAGTGTTTTAGACGTAATTTTATTTAAAATTCAAATCAAAAACAAGTTGACTCTCATTCTCTTTTACCAGTCTAGTGCAGCATCTTAATCAAATAAAGAATTTCTTCTTCTTTTTAAATTCTGCTTCTTGTTAGTTGGTTTGTGTGAAGCAACCATGACTCAGAAATGGAAAGAAAAGTTTTATGCCTCTGTCAGGTAGATAGAGAATGGTATTGAAGCTTGTGAGTATAATTGAATGTGCAGGTTTATATTTTATGTATATTTCTTCGGAATAAATAATAAACTGCATTATTGTTATTAGCATTAATAAGTATCTTTCTTCTTGATACTTTTTTATATTTTTTTTGTTTTCATTTTTGTTGCTGTTTCTCAATGTTTACTATTTGTTTTGGTTACCTCGGGAGACTTATACTTTTACAAGATATTTGTAATGTTGCAACATGCTGTATGCATGCAGTCATGACAACAACAGAAATATAAACAAGTAAACTAAAATAAACACATACAAGGTTTTAGAAATTCTGCTGTGGCTGTTCGTTGAAATCGTTTCGCCTCCTTTTTCTTATCCTTTATACATTTTTACATTAACTTTTTAAGTTTATAAATTTTTAATATATTTTTGCATTCATTTATTTCTTTTTTACTTGCTACTTCTCGGTTTTTGTTTTATTGCCATAACTTGAATGCTTGAGTGAATTTGTGTGGATGTATGCGTATGTGTTCGTGGTAGACTGCATATATTAAATATACCCCTTAGAAAGACAAACTAAATAACTATTTTAGTTGAACTAAGTAGGCGATGTCCTTGATACACAACAAATTTCACTTAAGGGATTTTTTTAGCGCAAGAAGAAAGTGGCACTTTTCGTGTTTGATATTTATCTTTAACTTTTATTTGATTTGGTAAGAAATTTTATAATATGAAGCAAAGAGGCACTGATGATAGCTAAAAGTTAAGGTGAATTTTTATTGAAGGTCTTTTTATTAATTTCCTTAGAAATTCACAAAATGTGAATACGTGATCATATAAAAAATTAATTCCATCTTGAATAAAATAATTTGAAATAAATTTCTATAAAAATGAAAAATTATTAAAGCAATGGTTTAAAAGAATGTTTTTGCTCACAAAGTACTATTTGACTTTCTACAAAAGTTGCATTGCTTAATGAATTTTTAATGGAGATATTTCTGAAAGAAGTATCTTTTACGGAACGTATTGTGTTGAAGATAGCTCTTTCTTCAAAATTGGTTTTCACAATAGGTACTTTATGCAAAGGTATTTTTATGTAAGGTAGTTTTGTGTAAAAGGTACTTTTTGTTAAAGGCACCTTTTTAAAAAGGTACTTTTTGAAAAGGTACTTTTTGTAAAAGGTACTTTTTCTTAAAATATACTGTTTGGTGAAAGATACTTTTTCGTAAAAGGTACTTTTTCGTGAAAGGTACTTTTTGGTGAAAGGTACTTTTTGGCAACAGGTAATATTTCGCATAATTTACTATTTTGTAAAAGCAAATATTGCAAAATACATTACTTTCACTTTACTTTTAGCGTAAATCTTAAAATATTAACACAAATTTCGTTATTGAGATACTCATTTGTCTGTCGTAAGCTACATGTTTCTGTTGATCTTTCAACACATTCTGAATGAAATAAGTAATACCTTTAAAGTATTCAAGAGAATATTGAAACACATAAGACGTACTATGACTTGACCTCTTTCGAATTTCTTTCCAAAATATTCTTAAGCCATGACGAATGCTACTTTTAAAAGAAGCAGAAATTTTCTCATTTTTCCAAATCAAACTTTTTAGAAGAACTTCCAAGAACATCCTTAATCGATTAGCTTTCCAATTTCAAAATATATAGTAATTATAAGGGCTTTATTTTAAGGCAAATTTTCTTTTTCACACAAGTCCGTTTGAAAAACCCTTTAATACATTTAATCAATATCGAAGCGAATATTTATATTTATTTAAGAAGCATTTGTTCTATTTTATCATTGTCACATGATTGTTTTTTTTTTTTTTTTTTTTTGCAAATGCAAAACGGAAATTAATTTTTCATCAATATTGCATTTTATCATCCAGGAAGCTGTTAAAGAAAATAGAAAAGGATTTTATTGTACGTCAGTATATAATCTAATGCAAACACACATCTAACTTTTATTTTTGACATACGGGTACATGCGTTTGAGTATGATTGCTATTGACATCAACAAATCAAAAGTTTAATTAAAGAAATAGCTTCCAGACATTAATAAAATGAGTTTTTTCATAAAAACTCAACGAATTTTTCCTAACTTTTCTAAATTTAAGTTTATAAAATAAAAACTAGTTGTACTGAAAGTGACAGTAATGTAAGCAGCAGCGTTGAGGTTTAAAATACAAGAGTGAATAGTTAGGAAAGAAAAAATAATTATCTTAACATGTTTCAGAACTGAAAGTACAAGCTTTGTATTTGTTAATTTATTTATTTAGAGGCTGGAATCTAATTAAATTTTTTATTGTTTCAAAAGTTTATTTAATAAGAAAATTTTTATCTCATTTGGACAAACTAATTGAATGAATTAAATAATTAGAAAATTTTATTTTCATTTTTTTAATTAAATATGTAATTAAATCAATTAAGTAAATTTTAATATGTGAATAAATAAAACGTTTTGTGGGTCTTAAAACTTTTTTCAAAACCAATTAAACTTTAATTGATTCTATAAGTTTTTTTATTAAGAATCAGATAAATTATTTAATTAGAAAATCTTTTTAGAAATTGAAATTAATTAGATTTTTAATTAATTCAATTATTTATTTAATTGGGAAATTCTCTTACTTAAATTAAATTTATGATTGCTTCAATAAATTTTATAATTAAAAAATGTTTTCTTTATTTTCAATTAATATGTAATTGAGATAATTAAATAAATTTCAATCTGTAAACAAATTAAACGAGCTGTGAGCTTTCGCACAGGCATACGGCTAAATATCTTACCTCCCCATCTGTAATTGTGGATGCTATGTATATTAAGGAATCAGAAGCTCTTGCTGTATTTGGGATGAAAATTCAATGCGATATGTGGTTGAACAAACAATTTTTTTCATGTCACAAAAGAAGCATTCAAGTGCGTAGGTTTTCTGAAACGGTGTAAAAAATACTTCACTACATCTGATCTCCTCGCTATCTGTGTCATCTTGATCAGATCGTAAATGGAATATAACTCTCATGTATGGACTGGTACTCTAATGTCTACTTTGGAGTTACTCGACCACGTGCAGGAGAGAGCGAAGAAGCTCATCGGTGACAGAATTGTACCCAGCTTTGTTGATTCACTGGACCATCAACTCAGTATGGGGTATGTTTCACTGTTTTATCGTTACTACTACGGAAAAATCCCTTTTAAACCTCACAGTTCGCATGTAGAATAAACTCCCTGCAGAAGTTTTTCCTGTCACTTTCAGTATGCAAATATTCAAATCAAATATCTGCTAGCACTAACCTCTCTATCTCAATTTCCCTAGTAGGTGTCATCCCCTAGTGTGTTCCTAAAAAAAGTAAAAACTTTAAATAAAGTTTTAGATGACTTTTATTAAACCATAGGCGTGCTTAGTTCTGCTGTTTGGAGACTGAAAATTCTTTTTTAATTAAATTTTTGATTGATTAAATAAATTACTTAATTTGAATGATGTGTATTTTCTTTTAAATTAGTTACATAATTGATTTAGTTTAAAACTTATTAAAATATCAATCTGTGAACAAATAAAACCTTCAGCAATTGTAAAATATTTTTTTTTTTGTAGTTGTACTCATATGGAGTCATCGCCGTTCTTAGCCTACGATGTTCGTGTTTTACAATATCACTATAAGTCTAGTTTTATGTAAAATATGCTTCCCACAGTAGTAACGAACGCAAAAAAATGACTTAAGAACAGCTAATCGGGCAGAGTGTCAAAGAATATGAAACTAAGTTTTAAATTATAAATTTTTGCTTTATTTACACAAATCCTGTCTAAATTTCAAATGTCTGGGTATAATGTTTTTAGACGTAATGTCATACATGTAAAGAACGTCACCACAGGGACATCCTATAGCTCTAGAATTTTTTTACTAAAATATTTTTGTGTATTGGCAGCTGCATTTTGTGAAAAATTGAAAAGACACCTTGCCCATACGGCTCGCTCTATATTTTGAAAATTTATAACAACAAAAAATAAATTTTGAAAATTTATAAAAAAAAGTTTTCTAAATGGCAGCCTTTTATAAACATGTATATCTTTCAAACAAATTTTAAATTGTTTTAGAAATGAAGAAACTCTAAGGTAGATAATATTCTAAAAAAATTCATATAAAATGATAACCTTCTTTTTTTTAAACTTTTAAATAAAATAAGAGACCTTCAAGCCCAATACTTCATCAGATCTTTTTTACTACAGAAAAATCTCAAACCATTACAAGAACCTACGATCTAAAGATTGGCAATTCTTTCTATAATAAGGGTGCGCTCTTAGGCTGTATTATCGCTCAGCTTAAAAATTTAAAAGTCTAGAAAGTGGTAGAAATCTTTGCGAAAGTGGTACCAAGTCACAGGAAGCTTTAGAGGTGGAATTTTTGAAATGTTAGCAGAAGGCAACTGTTTGCAAGAAATCCTTTAGCAAGAAGGCAATGACACTTTTAACTTAGAGTCAGAGGCTCTTGAGCTGTATTACTGCCACTGCAACAGGACATGACAACTGCTAATATCAGCGAGAAGGATAATAAAGGGTCTGGCAGAAAGAAAGAAACGATTGCAAATGCCATTTGGGATTCCAATCCAAGACTAATGCTGGCATTTGTATCAAAACAAAAATCGAGAATCATTGGTCTACAGCCAGCAATTACAATTCTAGAGTAGAGGCTGGTTAAATGATGGGGTATTTGGTGATGTGAGGGAAGATTACTTTCGGCTCATCACTAAGGAATATAAGGTGGTTTAAAAAGGACTCAAAAAATATAAAGGTCTTATTTAATACTCTTAAGATATCTTTTTCGAAACACGGAAATTAGGTTGTGGAAAGGAGGATAAAGTGAAAAAATAATAATTTTAAGTTGAGTAATTCTTTGAGTCACATCAAAAATATGCATAAATTATACTAAAAGAATTAATAATTTAATAAATCTGTTGGTCTTATTTTATTCTAACACTGGATTTTAACTTATATCTTAATATACACTTCTGAATAGATAAATTTGTCCGAAATATTGACCTTAAATTTTTTATTGTTTGTGACACTTGTAAAATTATCTAGTCGTTTGCACAAATACATATTAATGTATGTGTTGTTGTAAACTTATAAAATGTTTTTCAGACATTTGAAAGTAAATTCTCTTTTATTTATTTAAAATTTTTTGAATAGTTAATCTTCGTCGGTTGCTTGTTATGACTGACTTGCAAGTTGTTAAGCGTAATTTTACTTTAATATAAACAAAACAAAAACAAAGAAAAAATTAAAAAAGTCAGCGTTTGTTGAACAGCCTGGTGCCTGCGATACAGGCACACATGGCTTATCTCTAAAGTTAAACGAACTTGACAAAAGTTTATAATTTTTGCAATTGCGTGCGTGTGTTTTTCTCTTTTTGTGCTGTTCTTGTTTGTCTTTATTGTTGGAATTTAAAATTGTCATCATCCGTCCTCTCAGCTTTCGGTACGTTGGTCATGTATTTATTACACGAATTATTTTGAGGGCAATTACAACGAACCACAAACATGGTTTAGTCATGAATAGAGAACTCAACTAAAAACAAAACTATAAAAAGCAAAAAAGAGAAAACGTGACCCACATTTATCCTACAAATGCTAAAATGTAAATTGTATTTAATTCTTTTTCAATTGTAAGGAAGGAGTTAAATTTTAACACAAATCATAATTAGCGTAGACATTTTTGGGAATATATTTGATTTAGGAAAAAATTCGATTATATCTATCTTACGATAGAAGAAATTAGGTTGTTAATAAAAGTTTATATAAAAAAACTAAATTATATTTCTATATTAAATTACATTTTAATTTAGTACCATTATGAAATTGGTACTTTTCAAAAACGACCAGTGTATTTTTCAAAAAAGAAACAAATTTATTTTGGAATAAGCCTCTTCCTGAAGAGATGTATTTAATAAATTTTTTTTTTTTTTTATTTTTTTTTTTTTTTTGGAAAATCTTCTTTTTGAAAAAGTTACCTTTTTAAAAGCCATACCTTTTTTAAAACACTTTTAAGTGGAACATGCCAATTACTGAAAACTACCTTGACAAGACTGTATTTCTAACAAAAAGTTTCTTTTACTAAAACTCTAAATTAAAAAAAAAAAATATTTAGAAAAGGCTAAATAATAATACTAAAAGGCTGTTTTAAGAAAGTACTTTTTCTTGTTGACAATAATGTCTATAAAAATGTATGTCTTCAAAAACATCGTATTAAAATTGTTTAAAAATATTATCTTTAAAAGCTTTTAACAAAAAAAATATTAAAATGAGTGTTTTAGAAAATGTACACCTCTTTCTACACAAAGTACTATTTCAACAAATTTTTGAATAGTACCTTTTAAATAAAAATATTTTTTGCTAAAATAATGCTTTTTCTAATAAAGCTGTTTTTGTTTTAAGTAGAATACTTATAAAAAGTACTTTTAAGCAAAAGTACCTATTTTAAAAATTGTACTTTTTAGCTATAAATATTTTCGAAAAATTATTATTCGATAAAACAACTTTATATTTGTTTTTATAAAAAATAATACTGTTTAAAAACTAATATTTTCAAAAAAATTGTTAAAAAAGGAACTTTTTTGAAAAAGTACTTCATAAGAAAAGTATACTTTTTTGAAAAATAAAATGTTTTGAAAATATTAAATGCCTGTCCAAAAAACCCTTCTTTGAAAAATTACAATTTTGATATAAGTTTTTTTGACATGCTAAGAAAAAAAGTACTTTTTGATAAGACAATGTTTGAAAATATTTAAAAAAGCGCTATTCTGGAAAATATAATTATAAAAAAAAAATAAATAAATATTAAAAAAGAATTTAAAGGCACCTTTTTACAAAAAAGTTTATTTTTAATAAAGAACTTTTTTAAATTAAACTTAAGTTGATAGAAAAATTCTTGTTTTAAAGTACCTAAAGTACCTTAGATCTTCTTTACAAAATTAAGTTCTTGATTATGATGCTTAAGTTACGCCTAAGAAAGAATTTTTTTAATAGATTTTCATAAAAAGGATTTATTAAGAATATATAAGAAAGAAATCTTTGAAACTATCTAGAGATGCTGAAATCTTAAAAAAAAGTTTCAGTTTTAGTCGGAGTAGTTAAACATTTCTAATATCTCAGCCCTTGCAGTCATAATTAATTATTCTGTGGATGCTGCTGCTGCGGTAGCGGCTGCTGCAAGCACTTTTATTAAATCTGATACAACCCCGTGTATGAATAGGAATGTGAACTAGTATTAGTGCTTGAAGCTAGCAATATAAAAATCAACCTCCACTGTGTTTCTATAGATTAAAATGCAAATTTTTTGTAACCCTTTTCAACAAGTACGAATGTATGTGTGTTTAATTCTTCATTTTTTTGCCTTGTACAAGGACTCTTGACAAAAGTTAGTGTGGCTGATGCCACAGTGGCAACAAACAATAGGGCATAGTTCACGTTGCCGTCAAGGACTTATGGGAAGTTCAAAGTAAGAGAAAATAATTTTTGCTCTCAAAAGAGGAAGAAAGAAAATAATCAACCATACACTCTACAAAAAAACACATGAAATTTGTTCATAATTTCATTATAAAATCCTTTGGAGAAAAATCATAGTGAAGATTTTTTGCCATTCTTCCCATAAATAGAACACATATTTAAACATAAGTTCACGTGTACCTAAAATATATTTTTGAATCTGTCTAAGAAAATACATTTAAAGAAAAGTTTTTCTGTTTTCTTTTGGTGCGGTAACACATACAAAAATATGTTTGAGTTGTTTGAAATCAAATTTGTAAATATGAAAAAATAATGTTTCAAAAGTAAAAGTTTTAGTTAAGTGCAGGTTGGTTTTTCGATTGTAATGAAAGTTTAAAATAGTAATTTACTCTTTTTTTGAAGAGTATAAGATTTGCCATAAGAAATTCATAAAGGAACTTCAACAAACTTATGCAATTTGAAATACAGTATTTGTTTTTTGTTGTTGTTGTAGGATAACACTTTAATTATTTAAGGAATTGCTAAATCATCAAATTTTAAAAAAAGTATTCATTTGAGATTAAATAATTCCGACACTATTTCAAGGGCTGGCAATTTCCTTGCAAAGTAAATACTTTAAACACGAGTACTATTGTCTACATAATGTACATTTTTTTAAATTTAAAATCTATGTACATGCATACAAGCATAAAATATCACATTAATTTGCCACCGACAGGCCAAATTTCTGAAGCGAAATATTCTAAATTGGGTACGTTAATACTCCTTCTAGTGCTTACGAGATGTAAAGGATTAAAAACAGAAGAAAATCCGTCATCATACGATTATTGAGCTTACACTGATAGAAATAAAATTAAAAATGTATGTTTGTTTAATGAAACAAAAATGAGTCAAAACTTTATGGTACTTTTTGCTATTTTCGAAAGAGTAAAAAATGGGTACAAACCAGAGTACCGAGAAATGCTCTGTCACTTCTCACACATATAAGAGCAGTGAGACATTTTAGTTTTTGTCGCTTCTTTTCATAAATGTGTGAGAGGCTAGAAAATATTTTAATTTTTTTAAAATGAGAGTGATGATTTATTATTTTTTTTTTCCTTCTTTCAAAAGTGAAAAAATGAGAAAAATTTTTTTTTTCATGCAAGTGCTCATCTATGAGAATTTAAAATTTTGATAATTTTTCATAAGTGAAAAGACCGTAGAAAGAATTTATCATTAAGCGTTCATCTCTCAACCATGTTTCAGTATGTACATTTTAAATTGATTTGTTTTTCACGCCACTGAGACGTATGCAATAACAAAGTGTTTGTCCTTATTTGTTAGTGGAAAATTTTATTATGTTTGTGAACAAATTTTACTTTTTAGTTATTATAGTTTACTATTTCGGATCCATTTTGAACTTTAAAAAGTTTTTGGTCAAAAAGAAATAATTTTTTTTCATTTATAAAAAATTTCATAAATCTCATCTTTGAGTTCTCATAAATGAAAACATTCAAACGCTGAAAAAAATACCTGTTCGTTTATGAAAAGCAGCATTTATCATGTATAAATAATAGAGATACTTTTTTGTTATTCAGTCTTTTACACATGAATGCTTGAAAACGAAAGAGACAGACACATTAATGTGTGATTGCAGGCAGAAATTTTGTTGAAAAATAAAAAAAAATTCCAAAAAATCTGATTTATGAAAAATATCCAAAATGTTTAAAACTGAATGCTCATAAATGAAAAATTCTGAACTCTGGTACAAACTGAATTTCTTATATATCAATTCTGTGAAAAAATTTTGATATCTTTTTAAAATTACCCTTTTACCTATTTTTGGTACTTTTTTAATAAATATTATTTTTATGTTTGCTGACACAGCCTACACCATACTTTACTAAGAATGATTCTTTCTGTAATAAATTAGTTTTTTTAATGATTGTATATATATAGAATGCAAAAAAGTACCCAAATGGGTAAATAAAAACAAAAAACGAAAAAAGTACCCAAAAGGGTAAATGAAAAGCAAAAACCTAAAAAGGATTTAAATTGAATTTTTCTAGTATTTTTTACTATATTATTTTTACAAATAATGAAATTTTAACCAAAAATTATATAGTAGTTCTGCCAAAAATGTCGATACCCTTTTAAAATTGTTCACCCTTTTTGGGACTTTTTTAATTATATTTTTTCAGTTTACTGATATAGCCTACGATACAATTCATTAACAATGGCCCATATTCATAGTTAAAATAAAGTCTACTTTTAGGAAGCTAAAGTCGGTTTTACTTTAGAGTCGACTCTACTCATTTAAAATATATACTTTTGGCGTTGAATTCAACTCTAAATTTAAAAATAGCTAAAGCTGTTTTTAACTCATTTTTCCATAATTATTTTATTTGGTTTAAGAACACAATACTCTTTATCTGATTTTCAAACCAAAGTGAACAAAATAACAACAGGTTTACTTTTTTCTAATGTTTGATTAGAAATTGTATGAAAACATTTATCAAACTTAAGTTGACACCCAGTTAAAGTCTATTCGACTTAAAGTATGCTTTTTTTTCGACTATGAAAGCAAAAAAGATAATAAGAGCTTTTTAGTTTAGAGTATACTTTAGCAAGAGTCGACTTTGGTATATGACTATGAATATGGGCCAATAACTCTATCTGTAATAAGTTACTCCTTTAAAAATATTTATTTTATTTAAAAAAGCAAAAATTACTTAATATGAAATACAAAAACTAACGGGCGTGGGGGTAGAAGTTGATTTTTTTTTTTTTTGCTTTTTTTAACTCATGAGTCTGCCATATAATAAACTTGCAAACGAAAAATATAAATGAGTTTTGTCGAAAATCTCGGGCACATTTTAAAAGTGTTATACTCTTTTTTTGGTACTTTCTTAAAAAAAATATTATTTCTAATTTACTAATACACCGTACGACATTTTTTAGGAGAGACTCTTATTTGTAATAAATTAGTTTTTTAAATAATTTTATTTTACAAAGACAATACCAAAAGTACGAATAACGATAACTCAATTTCTTTTGCAAAAAAGAAAAAAAAAAAGTATCCAAAGGCTACCCATTCAAAAATAGCTAAAAAATTTATATTTAAGCAAATTAAATTATTTTGTGTTTAAAATATATATTCAACAAAGCTTAGATTTTTGTGAAAGTAGATTTAACACCTTTAAACAACTGAAACAAAAATACTCTACAAAACTTTACAAATACACAATAGTTATATCATATATGCATGTCTTCATTATTTACACACATAAAAAATATATTTAACAAACAATACAATTTATTTTTTATAGTTGTTGGATTTTTTTTTTTTTTTTTTTTTTTTTGGACCCAGATCAAAAAATATAAGTATAAGAGAAACAATTAGATCAAAACTGATTCCCTAGTTATTTTTCCATGTCCAGTTACTAAATATTGTTGACTAAACAAAATTATAAAATGTTGATAAAACTGTTTATTAGGGCAATGTAACTTTTAATTAATATAAGAAAAAAATTGTTGATTTGATAAAATTCTTAATTAAGACAACAAATTATTTTTTGAAGTCATTCCTTTTATTCAATAAATAAATTTTAGAAAATTAAATATTGTTCAACTTATTAATAATATAATCGAGAAAAAAAGTCAAAAATATTTTATTATTTGTGACAAAAATCTTAAAAAAGTCTTCGTGGTCATATACAAATTTTGATATCTTGTAAAATATTAAACTTTATGTAATAAAAGCTTAAATAGAATGTGATTAGTTTTTCAGTCTCGTTTTAAAATCTTATAACTTGTGTTCTAGCAATCGTCTCTTTTTTAATCTTCTATACCTGCCATAAAATATTTCCAGGACGAAGTTTTGGATATAAAATTACCGATTTTTTTTAGTTTAAAATATTTGCTATTCTTTTGTTGGTTGCTTATTTAGTAATAATGTTTTAAAAGGACCACTTATGAACACACAGAAATATTTTGTTACGATTGTCTTAAATATTTTCTGATGTAAATGAAGTTTAATTTAAAACTTTACTGGCTTCCCAAATTAAAGACAAATAAAAGAAGAACCTTTTGAAATATTTTTTATGACCTTAAAAAAGCGGGAAAATAAATTTATACACATTGGCGTTTTCACACTTGTTCATGGGAATTAACATTTGAAATTTTCAATGGCCTTATCATCGTGATTATGATTTTTAAAAATACATCCACATTTTGCATCTATTTACACATTTTCACCTGCAATATTCAGGTTTCTCTTGTACTCCAGTTAATCTCTTAAAGAACTCACATGAACCCTTTAACATAAACCGACAGTTATTTAACAGCCAGATGCAACACAAACTGTTATAGGATGGATGCTGTCAATTTATTTCAATATAAATTCTATAACTTAATAAACTCGTCATTTTCACACACAAGTATTGATGTATGAATGTACTTGTACGTATGTATGTGTACATATTTACATAATCGTAGGTAAATTTTCATTTAATTTCAATATAAAAGTCATAAATAATTGCACGTCTTTACATAAATTTTAATGTGGTTGAGTGAAGATATTTTGGTATGAATAAGTAAACGACATAAATTATTTAATTGAATTTACTACGTGTTAACGCTTTCAAATACGTACTTTAGAGCAATGTTTTATTCAAACATTCTTTCCTCAGTCGTTCACTTATTTCTTCTTCTTCTTCTTTACAAAACGAATGCCTGCATGTGTCTGATGATTTTCAAAAGAAGTCTTTCTTTTGCATGAACACATGTTGTTAAGTTTGTTAGTCGTATTTAGCGACTGTTATTAAAATTTAATATCGATGAGTCTTTTGTATTTAAATATTGAAATAAATTTATCTGTCTGTTTTTAAGGAATTTTTTTTGTGCATTTTTATCTCAAGACAAAGCCATCAATTTTCACATTAATTTTTTTGCCTTCCTTGAAATTACAGTGTGGATTTGAATTTTTATTTTAAAAGAAACAAATTCTAAGATTTATCTTCTTCCGTTTGTTAAAAAGGGTGTTTAAAAATTAACGCAACATTTTTTCTTTAAACAGATCTTTGCTTAATTTCAAATTGAATTTTATTAAATGGAAAATTTTAAAATAGTTAAAAATAAATAAAGTAATAAAAATATTTTTTTGAATATGGTACTATTTAAAAAAAGGTATTCTTTTTAACGGGACTCTGTTTTTAAAAGTCACTCATTACAAAATATAAATTTTTTTGCAGAGTTTCCATTTAAGAAACAATTTAGGAAATTTTCAAATTCACCCTTTTTCTTAAAAAATATTTTGATTTTTTTTTTTTTAATTTTTTTATTTATTAATTCAACTGAAGGGTTTTTTCAAATGGAAAATTAAGAAACAATTAAGCAAAATTTCAAATTCATGCACCCAATTTTTTTTTAAATATTTTAAAAATATTTTTTTATTTTAAAAATATTTTTTTATTTTAAAACTATATATTTCTAAAGTTTTTTTTAATGTTTTCTTTAAGGGAGTCTGTTTCTTATATGCTATGATTACTTAATGATTACTTAAAAGGAATATATCAGGAACTTTTTTAAAAAAAGTACCTTAAGAATTTTCAAATTTTCTTTAGAAAAAAATTTCTTTTGCAAATCATTTTTGCAACGGCATTCTGTTTTTAAAAGGCAATGATTTAAAAAAATTCTAGTTTAAGTGTGGGTTTTTTAAGCGCACACTTTTAGGTACCTATTGAAAAAAAAAATTCTAAAAAAGTACTTTTGTGTAACATGGTACTTTTTTGAAAAAGTGATCTGTTGTGGTAAGTCTCTGGCTTTAAGCATTTTTTATTTTAAATAATGATTCCTTAAAAGGAAAATATCAAGAACTTTTTTAAAAAAAGTACCTTGAGAATTTTCAAATTTTCTTTAGAAAAAAATTTTTTTTGCAAATCATTTTTTCAACGGGATTCTGTTTTTAAAAAGCAATGATTTCAAAAATTTTAATTTAAGTGTGATTTTTTTAAGCGCACACTTTTAGGTACTTTTTGAAAAAATATTCTAAAAAAGTACTTCTCTGTAACATGGTACTTTTTGAAAAAGTGATCTGTTGTATTAGGTCTTTGGCTTTAAGAATATTTAGTTTTACAGAATGATTCCTTAAAATGAAAATATTAGCAACTTTTTTTTAAAAAAAAGTACCTTGAGAATTTTTAAATTTTCTTTAGAAAAAAATTTCTTCTGTTAATCATTTTTCCAACGGTATTCTGTTTTTAAAAAGCAATGATTTCAAAAAATTTTAATTTAAGTATGGTTTTTTTTAGTGGACTGTTTTAGGTACTTTTTGAAAAAAAATCTCTAAAAAAGTACTTTTCTGTAACATGGTACTTTTTTGAAAAAGTGATCAAAAATTTATTTTTTACTTACTGTTTTTTTTTTTTTTTTTGAAAACCTGCTTTCTTAAAAAGATTTTTTTTATTTCTAAAAATTATTTTTTCAACAGGAGACTTTCGCCGGCATATGCTTTAAAAAATTTTAATATTTGTCAGGTAATGATATTTCTTGAGCGTTTTGTTCAATAAAAGTACTTTTTTTTGAAAAGGTACTTTTAAGTATATATTTTTTTCAAGAACAAATTTTTCATGTTCAAATAAAAAATATAAAAATTGATAATTGGATCAAGTCCCTTATGTACACTTCAAAACAATTATCCTGTATTTATTTCAAAAGGGGTATAAGCACACATAACGAGGTTTAGATGAAAAATAATGAGTTTTAATTTTTCATTTTATCCACTTGAAAATTACAATTTAGATGAAATGCATATTAAATCAGTTTTTTTGTTGCCTTTTAAATTACAAATTTTTTTCTCATACATTTTATAGTTGCAGCCATTTGTTTCCTTTTATCATCTTAAAACGTTTTAGTACAGCACAGTAGCTTAGAAAAAAGCCAGCTGTATAACCAATTTTAATTTTATTTTTTCTTTTATCGTGCAAAATATTTATTCAATCGAATATTTTGTGGGAAATAAAAAAGATTGTAATAAAATTCAAACAGTTACTTTAACAGCTTTAGCAACAACAAACACAATAAGAAAATGTCCAGAGCAGCAATAGAAATCTAGAAAAAAGCAAATAGAATATCTATGAACATAAACAAAGAGATTAGATACAATTGTTGTGACCACTGTAATGGAAAATCGATATTATTCCATCAAAGCATTTATTTTGCTGCCGCTGTTATTTTCTGTATTTAAGTATTTTTTTGTTTATTTATTTTATTCCTTCTTTCAACAAATTCAAATTTGAATATAAAACGGATTACAGTTGCGGAAAGCAGATTATTTAGAGTAACAAAAAAGTTTAAAAAAAAAAACAATTTGTTTTTTTAAAGGCTCTCCAGCTTTATAATTATAAAACTTTAATTGCTTCATATTAAGTTTAATTTGTAAAAGGTTTATTCCTTTCAACTGTAAAAAAGTTTTAGTTTTAGAAAATAACTTTTAATGGATGTAAAAAACAATTCTCTTTAATGTTTAGGCGGACTAGAATTTAGTTGAATTTTTCTAGACATTAAGTTCCACAAAAAGAGAAAATATGTGATTTAAAAAAGCTCTAGTAGTCAGATATTTTTTTAATACTTTTTGGTTTATTCTCTATTCATAAAACAATTTTTTTAAGGGAATTTTTTTGAGACTTACTTTCTATACTGTTCCTTTTAAGAAATTAATTTTTTGTAACATTTTTTCTTTTTTCTTGTTTTCAATATACTTTTTTTAAAAACGTATTTTTATTTAAAAAAAAGTACACTATCTAAAAAAATTGCATTTTTAACCTTTTTTGACCGATAGCTAAAAAAGAATAATAAAAATTATTAATCTCGCTTAAAACAGTTTTTTAAAATAAACGGTCTACTAAAAATAAAAAATTAATATTTTTTTAAATTATTTACTTTTGCGAATCCAAATTTTCTTATAGTTTTTTTTTTCGCAAGCAGTTGTTTTTTGAAGAGAAATACATTTTTAAAATAGCGGGATAAATTAAAAGATACAACACTGTTTTGAAAAAAAAAACATCTTTTTCATCAGCTGGATATCATTTTAAAATTTCTTTTAATAGGTACTGTAATGGGAAAAAGTACTTTTTTAAAAGTACTTATTTAGAGAGGTGGAATTTTTCTTTCAAAAATTTTAAAATGTTTTTAAGGTATATTTTTTTATATAAGGTACTTTTTGTGAATTAATTTAAATTTTCGAAAAAAGTACCCAAAAAATAGATGAAATTTTTTATATAATTTTGAATTTAAAATTAGAAGCCTTCTCTAAAGATAATTTTCTTTCTTCAAGTTACTTTATCGTTAAACAAACGTAGTTTGAAATATTTGTCAAAAGTGTATAACTAATTATTCTTTCGCAGATGAGAGTAGCATACGCAAGTCACTTTCGTGTCTTAATAGACCAAGCCTTCAGGAAATTGCAGCTGTGGGAAAGCACATGGACGATACCCTTTATCGCGACTTTTTGGTAATCTCCGAATGGGGCCAAACGAACAAGGTTCAATTTAACACTCATAAAACTCACCGCTGTGTGCTTTCGCACAGACGTACAGTTGAATATGCTATCTCATCTATAATTATGGGATATATATGTATTAAGGAATCAGAAGCTCTTAGTGTTCTTGCCATGAAAATTCAATGCAATGTTTGGTGGAACAGGCATATTTTTCATGTTGCAAAAGAAGCCTTCAAGTGCGTAGAATTTCTAAACCGGTGTAGGAAATATTTCACTTCATTTGATCTCCTCGCTATCTATGTCACCTTTATCAGACCGAAAATGGAATATGACTCTCATGCATCAGCCGGTGCTTCAAAGTCTATTTTGGAGTTACTCGACCGCATACAGGAGAGAGCAAAGAAGCTCATCGGTGACAGTTGGGTATCCAACTGATTCACCGGAGCATCGACGCAATGTGGGGTGTGTTTCACTGTTTTGTCGTTACTAAAACGGACTGTGCTCTTATGAAATCAGGGAACTTGTCCCTGAAACCGTTATTTCATACAAGCAACAATCTCTTGCCTTAAGAGCACATCTCCTTGTGTTCGATTGGCCAGTGAATCGCACTACACGTTACAAAGAAAATTCGCTTTTTAACCGAACAGTTCATTTGTAGAATAAATTCCCTGCAGAGGTGTTTCGTGTCACTTTCAATGTGCAAAGATTCAAATCAAATGTCCACAAGCACTACTTCTCCTATTCCCCTTTCCACAACCTAATTTCCTAGTTCTGACACAATGCTTTACATAAGTAGAGGTCATCCCCTGAGTCCTGGTTCTAATAAAAAACAAGCGTAGACCTACAATGTTATTTTTTCAAAAAAACTTATTTGAAATATTTGTCCTCTTTAAGAGCGTAGTTTTTTAGTACATAATTCAAAATTGTACTCTAAAATATGTTTTAAAAAATTTCTTTTAGTTTTAAGATTGTTGTTTTAAGCCTAATAGAACTTTGAAAAGGATTAACTGTCATCAATCAACTGTTTTTTGATTATAGAAAAAATTTCTTGCAATCAATATTCATTTTTTGTGTTATTTTTTATAATCTACCGATCTTAAGAAAACGCTCTTTATACCAATAAAAAAAATTAACAATTATATTGTTGTTTGTGTTGTACGAAAAAACAAATATCATTTGATAACAAAGTGTGACTAAGACTAACAACTGGCCATGGCTAAAGTATAATATGCACAAAATAACAAAAAAAATTAATTTACACAATATTTAAATACAGTCGCACACTGAAGTTTAAGATGTGAACTTTTTAATTAACACTAAATTATGAGCTTAAGAAAATATTTCAATTAATTTTTTTTTTCTGTTTGTCAAGTTTAAAATATTTTTAATCAAAATTATATCGCAACCATACGGTTAAATTACTTAAGAGAATGTTATAAAAATTTAAACTAGACAAAAGAAAATCTCCTATATTTTAAGGCTTTTGTCCCTCAATAATTTAAATTTAATACAACAGCAGCCCGTAACTAAGAAGAGTAAATTCAACAACAATAATATTCACATTCTGCTTAAAATTATTTGAATATCAAACCTGTAAATGAGCAACAATAGAAAATAAGTCTGTCTGTCTATAAATTCTGTAACTGATAACAAACAAACACTTACAAACACCCTAACGCGGTTTCTGTTTACAAATATTTTGCAATTAATACACACACATACAGCCATATCGTTGCATACATTTAAACAAAGCTCACAACAATGCAAATGTTTACAGAATATTTTTATTAGATAATAGAGAAAATTCAATTTAATTGGGTTTCTATTCGAGGTTTTCGGTTAATTATTGTTTACTTTGGCATCACTCGATTAACGGTTTTTTATCTTTATTTTTGTCTGTTTTGGAAGAGAGTCATTGAATGGGAAATAAAAATTGTTTAACTTCATGTTTCTATTTATAACCATTCAAAGAATAAGTTCAAGAACATTAAATTTCATCACTTTAGGGGCACCCTTTAATTTATAATAATTACTGATTATACTTTTCGTTATAGCGGACATAGAAATTCACATCTTGCGTAGTTCACAGTTTTTTTCCATAGAGGTTAAAAAAATTGCACCATATAATTCAAATTACTTCAGCTATTGACACACCCTTTAAATTTTTTATACCTATAATTGCAGAAAAAGTTTAACATATTTTGTTTAAGTTTTAAGTGTCTGTCTATGAGGGCTTAAAAGGTAAATCCATATACAAAAATTAATATCACTTTTGGGACACCCTTTAATTTTTATTTTAAAGTTTATGCTACTTTTAAAACGGATTTAACTAAATGCGTTCTGTGTAAATTTTAACTGTCCCTAAAGATTCGTAACAAAAGGCCATACACAATAAAAAACATATTCTATGGTGACACCCTTTAATTTTGGATTATATACTAAATGTTATAGTAGTTACACTTAACATCCTGTTTAATTTTGGAATGTTTCACTGTAACGATTTAAATGATAGGTCTATATAAGACAAATTATGTCATCTATTAGGACACCCTTTAATATTTAAGATTATATTTTTTATTTATTTTATTTTTTTTTTTTATTATTGCACGCTATAGTCAGGTATTAAGGTTCGTGAGTGTTCATAATCAAATAATTATTTTAGTGAAAGTGCGTAAAGGAGCGTGAACAAAAGTATGCGGCGTGAGAGCAAGTGACTAAAAAATGTTTGAGAGAAAAAGTGCTCAATAATTGCTCCTAAATAGGAAGCCTGCTAAATGTTGAATATAAAAATCCATCAAACTTTTTGGTTGTAAATAATTTTGGCAACAAAAAGTAGCCAAATATCTTATAATACGAGGGTTCACATATTAACCCTTTGAGTTTAGAACTCTAAAAATGTGACTGATTCCTTTAGGCCTTTAAAGATCAATTACTGATTGCATAAAAATAAATTTTTTTGTTCTTTGGAAAAAAACTTATATTTTTGGTCATGCAGATCTAGCTAATTGAATCGATTATTAAATTAAAGGTTTTTAAATTGAAAGCCCTAATAGAAATTATCTTTTATCATGAAATTACCGTATTATATTGTGTGTGTTGTGTGTGTAGGTATTTATAAATACATACGCACACATATACAATGCAAGGTAAGTTTTGTAAGTATTTGTAGGTTTGTTTGTGTATTGGTATTTATTATAAAATTGTTCATTTGGGTCCATTTACATTAATGTCTCTTTCGCGTGTTTAGATTATGAAAAGACAGCTGCTGCGTTTAGCCACTTTATGTTGTTTTTGTAATTGTAGAAATGTGTATGTATAGGTGTTTAATTTAAGCCCAGGTAACTTTTAAATGGAGGATATTTACATTTTCGTAAAATAAATGTAAAAAACGAAATAATAATCCAAGATATTAGAATTTCAAAAACAAAAGCTTATTGTAAAATTTTTAAATGGTAATTTTACAAGACATTTAATTAATTGATGTTGGCAAAATTGTATTTAGTTTTTTTAATATAAAATGACATTAACATGAATTTGCCTCGTTAAAGGGAAATTTAAATTTACCGGACTGTTCATGAAATTAGTCGTTTAAAAAATATTTTGATTGGTATAGTTTTGTGACAAGTTGCTGACTGCCTGCTGTCGAAACCACTTGTCAGCGATACTAATATCAGCTAACTAAAGAATGAAAAAGTTTAATAATTTACTTTCTATAAAGTGGGTCCATTGACTCTAACAACATCAGTTTTCAGCCTTTTAAGCTAAAGATTCCAATATTCTATAAATCACACCAAACAAGGAATTTTTACGGTTGTAATGGTCGTTCGATAAGGGATTGTAGATGATCTTTACTTCAAAGCATTAACCTTTAAGGCATCAATTGTTGTCAGTTTATTAGCACAAACCAGTAACTTCACCGGTTCCTAAAGAAAATAATCGAGAGGTGTGAAAATCAGAAACCGTGCATATCAATTTCACTTAACTATTTGAGATCAACTTATCGGTAAATTTTTGATTTCAATACGATTGCCATAAGTTACATGGCATAATCCTGTTGAAAGCTCATCTCGCCTGGATCAATGTCATCAATATTTTTAAACAAAAAATCATAAATCTTGTGCGGTAAAGATCTTTATCTAATATAACGCCAGTTCCGGCTAAATTTCTAAGGAAAAACGGCATAATAAAATTTGCTGGTCTGTTGTGGATTCGTTTTAATTTATATGAGGCATTATTCCTTATTCACAAAGCCGTAAAGCCAAAAATAAATCTTATACCTGTGCACAAAATAATCGAGAGGTATAAAAATAAGAAATCGCGAGGAAGACAATTTTACACAACTTCTCGCGATTAACTTAACGGCAGATTGGGATTTCAATTCGTCGATGATTGCGATCGCTGTGTGGCATAGTGTCATTTTGTTGAAAGCCCGGATCTATGTCATCCATTAGCAAAAAATCATTAATCAAGTGCGATAACGAATCAAACCGTAATGTCAGTTCTGGCTTCATTTTAGAAACGAATTGGTTATAATAAAGTCTATAGGTCTGTGGTGTATCGTATTTCAGTACACATTTCCCTTATACACAAAGTCGTAAAGCCAAAACTGAGTCTTATACCTGTACACAATCGGGTTGAATCATCAGATGAGTTTCCAACTGCTATAGAGCCCAACCAACAAAACAGAAACTACAAATATAATAGTTTTGTAGCTTAAATTCCTAAGCCAACTGGATGTTATACAGGTGTAAACAATGATTTTTAAGCAAATTTGGGACAGGGCCATAATCCAATTTCTGTGAACGACGACGGATAGATCCATTTGGATTTTCTTAAACATTTTCGTTTGCAGCGGCGATATTTTCTTTAGTATATTCACATTCCTTTGACATGTCGATGTAATTCAATCATTTAGAGGGTATATGAAATGAAATATTCACAGTTCTAAAGGCCATAGTTTACTAATCATAAATATCAAAATATAAGCACGAGGGAAACTAAAAAGGTAAAAAAATATTTTAATTATTGTAGAATTGTATAGAAAATCTTTCTAAGTCTTTTAATTCATAAAACACAACTTGAATATTTTTTTTACTAGGACCAGCATTCAGGGGATGACCCCCATTGTGCCCGAACTGGGAAATTTGGTTGTGGGAAGGGGGGAGAGGGAGTAGTGCCTAATGACATTTGATTTAATCTTTGCACACTGAAAGTGGCAGAAAAGGCCCTGCAGGGAGTTTACTCCACATACGAACTATTCGACTACAAAACGAATTTTCTCTGTAGTTTGACTCACTGGCCAATCGACTACCAGAGAATGCGCTCTTGAGGCAAGAGCTCGTGGGTTGCACGCAACAACAGTTTTCAGGAACAAGTTTCCTGATTTCAAAAGAGCATATTCCGTTGTAGTAACGATAAAACAGTGAAACACACCCTACATTTAGCATTTGAATGCTTCTTTTGCGACTTGAAAAATATGCTTGTTCTACCGAATATCGCATTGAATTTTTATGCCAAGGACATCGAGAGCTTCCGATTCCTTATTTACTGATGAGGTAGGATTAAGATATTTCTGAGTTAGTTTAAGAGCTAAAATTTCCTAGAAAGTAGAAGAATTGCTGAGGATGCCACTGAAAAGAGTCACCTCCAGTATGTTGGGCATCAAAAAGTCGAAAAAAACAAATTATTTGCAACCCATACTTTATAATTTCTAATACTCTTATAGAAAAGTTATCAGCTTAAAACTAAACCATTTTAAATCAAAGTTTGATTAGACAACAACCAAAATTAATAAATTCAAGTCAGCCGTGTCTTAATGTTTTCTTTTCGTAGCAAAAATTTAACAAAAAAATTTTATTGTTGCTTTATTTTTATTGTAAAACAACTATAATTTGTTTACCGTCATCATTTAGTTTTACAGTGAACATAATATGGTTTTTGTGACCATGCTAAAACCAAATAGCTTTTTTTTTTCTCTATAAATGGGTTCTTTGGGGCGTCTTTGATTATAAAAAAAGGTAAAATGTGCTTCATTGCTAAGAATGATTTTGTTTAGAAAAATCATATTCCATTTTTAAAATATATTCCAGCAACGAAAAAGCTTTTTTTCAATGATCACCTTTAGTAATTTGTTAACGATTGAAGGATAAAATAAGTTATAAAAAATAACCATGAAAAATGCAGTGCTTCTGAAGCGATATTTCTCACAATAAATAATAAAATGATTCAATAAAAACGAACATCTTAAAAGAAAAAAAAAACAGTAATTCACATTTATTTTCATACGTTAATTGTGGATTAACTTTTACAATTTAAAAAAATAGCAAACTAATTAAACAGTATTTGCTTATTTTATTTTTCACTTCGTTGCCTTTATATTGCTTCTGGTTGTTTATCGCTATGAGGTATTAGAAAAAAATATTTGACTTTTAAACCTAATTTTTGTCTGTTTTTTTTATTTTTATATTGTGGCTTTTGTTATTGTTGCTTTTTAAATTCTATATCCAAATTATTAACCGCAATTCAATATCTCTTTAACCGCAACAAAAATGACAATATTTATTTATTGTTGTTGTTGTTGTTTGTGTGATGGTTAAGTGGCATGAAAAGCCGTATTATTATTTTGCCTCTTCAAATATATTATTTTTTCCCCTTCGTGTTGAAGTTTTTTTCTTTTCTATTGTTTTGGATTTTTTTTTTCGTTGCTTTTGTTTTTTTGCTACTTTGTTGTCTGGTTTAAAAGAATTGTTTGGTTTTAATATTTTATATAATAAATTTTTTATATTACGAGGTGTTGTTTGTGTTTGTGTTGGTGTTAGTGTTATTGCCTATTGAAAAGCAGAACAAAAACCATTTTGGCCTTTTTGATACCTTGTTAGTATTTGGCTGATATTTTTATTTTTTTGCATTTGAACAATTGCCTATTGAGGATAAACGTTTTATATTGCAAATCCTAAGGATTATAGAGACTGATAATAACAAACAATAAAATAAAGCGGCCAATGAATGTTTTATATTAAATTTTTGGTAATAATGAGCTTCACATTATTAAAGTAATAATCAAAAAAAATTCATATCACATACTTGGCTTAAGAAGAAAAATAATAAAGAAAAAATTTATAAAATAAAAATTTAATAATTATTTTGGAGTGGCTCAAGTTACCCAAGTAAAAATGAGGACAAAGTCCCCTCCATAACATAACACAAAGACTGTTAAAATCTTTATATATAATTTAATGGCAATTAAAGCAATAGGATTTGAAATATCATCCGTAATATTAAATCTGGTATCGACGCCGCACAATGGCAGGCTTAAATTTTAATACATTTGTTTTTTTTTTTAAAGAGAAGTAGCACTTCAGGCAATAATGCCTATTTAGTTAATGTGTAACCGTGCTACATTCCTTAGATAAGGGATAAATGAGAGATAAGACAGGTGGTGAAAATAGAAAGATGGATATAGCCATTTTATTAGTTTTTTTACTTCGCCGGCGAATATGCTATTAAATGTACCCACGAAGGAGGCTGCATGTTTAATGTTAATTCTGAATATGTATTTATTACTTTAAAACAGAAAAAAATATTTTTATTTTTTGGTTGCCGCAGGGGTTGAACCAACCCCTGGTCAACCAGGCTTGTAGTCAACGTGCTTACCACCTTGACTACAGCAGCCTCATTAATTTGACTTCAAAAATAGATGAGGTAGACATATGATATTTCAATGTTTTAAAAATTTTGTGTTCCCTTCAAACGTGCCGTTTACTTTTAAACTGGCATAACTCACTTTTTTCAAAAAAATTTTAAACTTTAAGAGCTGCTACGATTTTTTTTTTTTTTTTACCTATTTTTTTATTGAGGAATAAGCATTTTGAGATAAGAAGTACGAGTAAGTCTTCTCGGTATATAGCCGCAATACTTTTTAGACCTTGAAAACAAAATTCTTTAAATAAGTGTATCAGCTTAAAAGCAATGTGACTTATAACACTTTTAAAATAAACCGTCCATATACAGCTTTTACTAATTGAAAACATTTTTAAAAGTGTTTTTGCGACAACTGGGAAGAAATATTTTTAATTGAGTTTTTGTGAGAATTAAATTTATTTTTAATGCTACAGATTTTTGTTATCAATCTTATTTAAGAAAACTTTGGAATTTTATAGAAATTTGTAAAAAAAAATATGTTTGAGAAAATTTTAAAAAGTGACTTAAAATGAGGCAGAAGGGAAATTCCAAGTGCACGGATAGAAAAGACAAATTGGCTCTAAATGGTTTGATTTCATTTAATTCATGAAAGGAAATCGGACTTAAATTTGATTCTTCATTTCTATTTTAAAAGTCTGTGGTACCAGAATTAATAAATATTTTAATTTATTTACTTTTACATAATAAACATCCCATAATTTTGTTTATAGATTTTTTAATAAATAAAAAATAATAAAAATTTTTACTAAAAAATTACAAAAAAAAAATAGAAATGTTTTTTTTAACAATTTTGAATTCTAGAATTTTTTTAAGTTTGCGAAAAATCGGAAGGATTTTTGTTTCGCTAAAAGCTAAAAGTTGAACAAAGTCTGGACCGAAAATAAATTTTTGATTTTTTAAAGCCGAATATCTATAAAAAATAAGAGATGACTGATACATTTTGAAGCTTGATGAGAATTAACGCTCGAATTAAAAATTTTTAAATTCTAAATTTAGATATTTCTTAATCATCCAACCGAGGTGAGCCACCACAAAAATTCGCTGCGCCTTCTCCCTTAGCTTAACTACACCTCAGCTATAGCCGTGTAAAGCTACAATCTTATTAAGCTGTTTAAAAACTAAAAAATTATATCAATTATCGTATTAAATATCCCACTGTGCTCATTACCGAAAACCAAAATTACACCAAAAGAGCATCATGAAAATTAAAAAGAAATATAAAGCTTGAAAAGCTAATTAAAATTAAGCATCTAAAATATGCTTTCATTAAATATAAAATTTGTGGAAAATAAATTTGAGAAAAAAAAAATTTAAAAATACCTAAAGAAAATAAATTACACTTTGAAATTAAAGAAAACTTTTTAATTAAAATTATAGCATGGGAATATTAAATAGTGTTTAATTTAAATATCGTTATAATTTTAAAAAGTCTAATCTAAAAACTAAACATAAATCAAAAATTCAAACATAGAAATATCGCAAGCAATATAATATTACAGTTTTTTTACCTTTATAATTAATTTTATATTCTAATTGTTCAAGCACTAGGTCAGTTTTTTTTTAATAAAAATATTGTTTATTTTATTTTTTTTCCAATATTTCGCCATACCGTTGGGTGGTCTTTGTTTTTTGAAAATTTTTTGAATTAGTTTAACAAATTTATTAAATTTTTTTATTCGAATTAATTTTCTTTTTTTAAAAAATTTATTTTTAATAATTTTGTTTCCTGTATCCTGAACAGTGGGGCGAAATATTGCAAAAAATATAAAAGAGTAAACAAAATTTTTATTAAAAAAAACGGACCTAGTGCTTGAACAATAAGTATATAAAATCACAAGAAATCGAGACTTTAACTAATAAGAATTGTAATTGTATTAAAAAAAAAACGAAATTTATCCAAGCAATCGTATATTTTTCAAAATCCGAAACTTAGTCCCAATTCGCACGATGCAAGTATTTAAGCTGAGCTGATTAGGTTGTAGGCAACGGGGTGAGGTAAAATTAAATGAGTACAGACTTGCTTGTACATGCAATTCGCTTTGCTTCCATATTCGTAAAACAAAAAACACAGATGTGTGTGTGTGTACATTCATGCAAAAATTTGAACAATTTAAGCAATAAGACTTGTACTGTGCGAACAATAATGAAAGTTCAAAGAAGAAAATGAAAATAAGCAGTCTTATTTTCTTGCATCGTGCGAATTGGGACTTAGGAAATTAATCAAGGCGAATTAATTTTACCAGGTGGCACCGTTGCGGCAGCTGACAATTTTTTGTTTAATTTTGTAATGTGTTGAATAGCTGTTAAAAGTGAATCATTTTATATCACAAAATTTCTTTTTTTATTATTCCTTAAAAAAGAATTGTAGGAAGAGTTTTAAATCAATTTAAAAAACAAATCTTAGTAAAAACGTTATTGAAAAGGGTAAGAAAAAAGTGTAGTAATTATTTGTGTTCTAAAGTTTATTATACACTTAAGTGCCTGTTTTTCTTTTTATTGTTGTTTTGTTGTAGCCGCGCTGTCACCTTATGTGAATTCGCCTTGAAATTAATAAAAAATAATTCACGTAAAATTATATAAAAAAAAATTAAGTCAGTCAAAAATTGGGCTCTTTTTAACTTTAACAAAGATTTCATTTCAAATAATTTATCAACTTTTTTTTGTTACATCTTTAAAGAAAATATTGCCGAATTTTTATTTTGTTTATGATTTTGCGAGCCCTCCTCATGAAAATTTCGCAAGGTGTGATACTGATCATTTATTATACAGCAGGTAACGAAACTTTTTTTGAACTGTGTCAATTTTATATATAATTTTTTCAGTGTTTTTTTTTTTTGTTTTTTTTTTATATACTTTCAACCACAAAAAGTGGACCCCATTAAGTAAATATATTTTAAATCATTATGCATAACAAAGTGTGTTTAGCGATCTCCGTCTTTCGGTTCGTGTTAGTGTTGAAATCAAGTTTGCAAGACACTAGATGAGCCAGAGAAAATTTAGACGTGTCAACCGATCAAACATAGTTTCCAAAATTTTGCTATTGAAAATCAGCAAGATCGCTCCATGTTCTTCAAGGCAGCGGGCAAAACAGCACGGCTGCTTCTAATTTTTCCAAATCAGTTGAAACAATGAAGTAACTCCAATCAAAAAAAATATATATATATGAGGCGATAGAGAATTAAAAAATAAGAAAAAAAACCACGTCCGCTCGCGAATATTTTCCGAGTTATAGCCCTCTGAGCTCTTCACAGAAAAGTACGATTTTGTGCCATATTTTCTAAGATATCAATACGGGTATTATTTAAAAGCTTCTGAGGAGATTTATCAGAAAATACTAAAATTTTTTTAAAATGCTTAACCCATTAAGAGTCGATGACATTTTTATCAAAAATATTTTATTATTGAGGTTAATTAAACTTTTGCACCATCAAACTTTAGACTTTGGCAAATTATGTATTTTTTGATTTATATTATTTTGTATTAATTTGTTTAAATGTTATTTTTCTTAATAAAATTTTCTCACCGAAAAATTCATGTTCACACTCACAAATACAAACATTTAAAAAACTTTTATCAGTTTATAAAAATTCCACACATTATTATTTTTATTATTTCGAAATCTTTATTTAAAACAAAAATTCAAACGATATTATTTTTCAACCACAAGAACAGCAACAACAACAAGATGCTTTAAAAATCTCTTTACCCAATTAAATTAAAATGTTGTGAAAGTAAAATTAGGAAAACTAACACATTCAGCACTTTTGCAAATTTATTTATTTGATTGTATTTGTTTTACTTTTTCCCATTAAATGTGAATGAATTTACCATAAAAAATGTAAGTTTGTGTACGTGTATCTATTGGTTGCCATATAGTTTTTAAATGTTTAAATGAATGTTTGCTAACTGGGTACACATACAAATACACATATGCGTTTTAAACACGATATCGCACACATTCAAATGTATTAATTTGGAATTATTTTGTTTATTCCCTTTTTTACTTTTTTGTCTTGATTTAAATTAATTTTTAAAGAGATACAATTCCAAAGCCAATTTTATTACATTTAAACTTTTGCTTCTTTTTTTGTTGTTGTTGTTGCTTTCTGGGCTTTTTTTCTTCGTATTTGGAATTATTTATGTTGTATTATTTACCATGAATATTGAGTATTCCATTATTAACACTTAATATTAATTCAGAGTAAACAAAAAATAAAAAAATAAAAAAAGATACAGAATTAAATGGAGATAAAATGGAGATAAAACAAAAAAAGGAAAATAAATTAGCCATATTGATAGCAAATGGAATTACAGTTTTCCATTAAAATAAAAAGGCCAACGAAGTAAAAATGTTGTTCATAAGACCATATTGAGGTCTTGTTTTAAGAGGAGTATTTTCTTAAAAAAGAAAAAAAAAACAATTTTTTTCTTAATGTTAAAACAATGTAAATGAATTAAGGAAATATGTCACTGTCGACTAATGTAAAGAGGAGTTTCTTATAGAAATGGAAAAATATAAAATAAAATAAAGCAAATTTTTTTTTTGCTTTATTCGATAATTTTATCACTCGTATTATGTGTGGAATAAAGACACCGCTAGGATATCACTCACTCCCAGACCACCAAGTAGGAGAAATCTATTCTAGTGTACGATCTGTGTGTGTATTTTACCATGTTCACTATGTAATTTAATTATGAATACATTTGGTTGTATTTAAAACGTAACTGAAAAATTTATTTGGATAGTAATCATAGTCCTAAAATAAGAAGTAATAATTTGAAGAAGAAAAATTCCTAGAAGTTTAATTTATTCTGGTGGTGGCTTAGCACTCTCTAATCAAGCTTATCCACACCGATGGACCAATGGCTACATAAAAGGATTTTTAAAAGGGGGAGCAAATGCTTAAAGCAAATATTTATTTTTAATTTTAAGTCACGGGAATATTTATTAATTCAATTTTAAACTTTAAAAAATCATGCTGATTATCCCAACCGAATTATTAAAATCACCGATACTGTTTATTGAAGGTGATAACACGTTTCGATGACCATTTCGCTACCGCTCACTTGGCTATTCAGGAAACTTCTCACTTACATTTAAAATAAACTTAAGATTTTTGTCCAAATAAAAAAATAACGACAGAAATCAAAGTTTAAGCAAAAACAACAAAAATCAACATTGATTTTATTTTTCTTTATACTGCGCACAGAGGGGTATTTGGCCAATCTAGTCGCCCAAAATTATTTTGATTGAATTTTGTATGCAAAATATTTAGAAAAGATATGTTGTGGCATTTAAAATTGTAAATTTATATAAGCAAGCAAAAAGACGTAGGGTATTAAGACGGTATTTCCCAAAACCAATTAAAAGAGGATACTTTTTAAAGAAACTCCAAGTCGTTCAGTATGAAATATTAACAACCAATTCTGCTTTTATTGAAAAGATAAAAATATGTTATAAAATAAAATCAATCGGCCATTTCTTCATTGCCTGAGCTGAAAATATCTTCTTTATTTAATTTATAAATGTTGTCTTCGGTTGGGACAAGCATTTCTAAGCATTCCTTTGAGAAAGGATTTTGTGTTTTTTTCGGTTGGATTGACTCTGTTGGTACGCAATTTTATATTTATGTGCGCGACTTGGTGAAGAAGTTACCTCTTTAAGCACTTCGGCAGCATCTCTCATTCCAACCGTAATTTGATTCGAGTAGCTACAGCCAACTCTCCCGTATCACTGCAGTTGCGTAAGGTTTCCGTTTTACGTCTTTTGGTTCTATCGCTGGACTCGTCGAAAAGTTTGGTAGGCCGCCCAGCATGATTAACCACTTTTGATATAGAAAAAGACCCTTTTATCCACGGCTGATTAGTTTCAGTGAAAACACTGGCTTTTCTATGGGCTTCAGCCCACTTTTGTTTTAATTGCTTTTGAATTTCGCAAAACAATTTTTTAACAAAGTTATATCTTCTTTAGAATAATTTCCGGATTGCATTTCATGTTTTTCGGCAGCAGCTATATTAGCAATTGTTGATGAAATATTGCAGATTTCGGAAATTAGTAAAACGTCATCACGAACTATGAATTTGACCTTTGAAGAACCTAGATTTGGAACCAAAAAATTTTGTAATTGCTAAATTTTAAAATTAAATGTGTAAAAGAAGTGTCCAATAAAGCAGCATGTACAGTAAAGCATCAGAATTTTTGGTATATTTTTCAGAAGTAGCATACTTCAAAGGGCCATAAAATAGTCATCCGCACATATCCGCAGCCAATTTATTTTTTCAAACCATGAAATATCAATTAACACACCCGAGCGAGAATCTCAATTGCGTTAAGTGGTGTTATACAACTTTATGACTATAGTTAATTTTTTTAATCAATTAAAATTAACAAAAATACCATCATTTTCAATGTAGCTCTGCCGGTACCAGAATATATTATATTCTTATTTAACTATATGAATTATATCATATTTACCTGCATTACAATTATCCATTTTAATAAAATTCATAAACTGAAAACACGCTTTAACTCAATTTTTTTTCACGTTGACTTGTCTCAAACACAGAAAAAAAGCATATGCGTACTTAGCAACACGAAACTTTGACTGCGTGGCGAGAGTGACCGAAAGCAAAAAGGAATTAAAAAATAACGGGATCTAGTCCAGCATTCTATTCTCTTCTCCCTACGGTGGGTAGTTAAAGAAAAAATGAGTTTTGAGAATTCGAATTTTGGCCGCTTAAATTGGACAAATACCCTTCTGTGCTGCGTTCACCTTCAATAGTCAATATCGATGGCTTTAATAATTCGGTCGGGATCATCATTTTATTTTTGTATTATTTTCAACCGACTTCAAATAATTCTTGCAAAAATAAACCGACCTAAAAACGGGCAAACTTAGTCATATTCTATTATATTCGAGTAAAATTGCGTCAGGATTTTTTATGTATCGTAGAACAAAATATGAATGCAGATTAAAAACAAAAATTCAACAGTTATTTGGTCGTCATTTATTTTTTACATTTCTTATTGCTCACACAGTAAAACGAAATTTGTTTAAATTTAAAGTGTTAGTCTCCATAACTGTTTAAAAGATTTGCCCTATACACCAAATAACAACCATTAAGGCATCCTAATTTTGTAATTTTAAATATTTCTAGTTACTATTTGTGTTGAAAAAGTATAGGACATTCTGTTCAATTTTCAAGAGTTTGTCTGTAACGATTTCAATGAGAGGGCCATGTGGGTCATATAACATCAGTTATAGGGACACCCTTTAATTTCTAATTTCAAGTTTGCTACTTGTTATAGCGTACTTAGCAATAAACGTTTTGTGCAAATTTCAATCAACTGTCTACAACTGTTCAACAGTTTGGTAATTTACATAAAAACCAGCAACTATTGTAACACCCTATAATTTATAATTTTAAATATTCATACTTCTTAATATACCAAACAAAGTAGTGGACATTCTGTTTAATTTTCAAGTGTTTGAATTTAACGGTTCAAGCGATAGGGCCATATAGGTCAATTTACTTCAAACATGGGAACACTCTTTAATCTATAAATTCAAATGTTGCACTTGTTGTTATAGCGGACTTAGCAATACAGGTTCTTTGTAAAAAATTTTATCATTTATATATATATTTCCTTTCATATACCTGTTACTTAAAATCGAAAAGGTTTTTACTTCTTAAAATAATACACAATTGTTGCAAAAATCTGGCATCTCTGATCATAAACTGCTTCAATAAATTTTGTTAATTTCTTATATGATTCTTAATGTTAATTACAGCAGTTTCAAAAAATTACATATAATTTTTAACTTAAGCAATTACAAAATGCTTTTAAGTTCTCTTGGGAATCTCATCTTAAAAAACAGTGTATCATTATTTAGGGTTCCGTACCCACAGTGTAAAAACGTAACCGATTTGTTGTCGCTACAATGCATATTTTGCTACCTGTTCATCTTCCACTGGATGTAACACTATACTCGCTACAACAGAAATAAAAAAATTATAAAGTGAAAAATTACAGGGTGCCCCGATTAGTAAATAAGTTTAACATATATTTTAATCAATTAAATTAAACACAGTACTTTGCCTAGTATCTTGACATAAGTAAAAAAAATTAAAGGGTGACCCCATAGATATGCTACCTTTGCCCATATCGCATGGTCTTTCAAACAGTAAAAAACTAGCGCTTGAGATTTTTGGCTTGAATGCCAAGTAAAAAAAAGAAATAAAATTAAAAATTAAAGGGTGCCCCACAGGATAATGATAATCATGCATATGGTCACAATAAATCATCAAAAGTAGACACTTATAATTTACACAGAGCATGTAGCTGTGATAATGACAAGAATAAAAAATTAAAGCAAAAGTTAAAGGGTATCCCCACAGCACATCTGAGTTTGACGTTTCTTGTTTTAACTTTTATGCCGTAATAAAAAATTCTTTTCCATAAAAAAATTAATAAAAGACAAAATTTTAAATTATAGAGTGGTCCATTTGTGTTGCGTTGATTTCTACCATATTTCTTTTCTGCCTCACTGTGCGCATAATGAATTTCATCACGAATTATAGATTTCACCACGAAAATTATAGAAAGCACACCTTTAAATATAAATTGAGATTTTTTTATGTCAAATTTAAAAATCGTATTTTGTGTTGCTGCAAAAAAATGAAAACTTTTTTGGGCTTCTTCTTTAGTGTTTTTTCTTTCCTTTTTTGCAATTACTTTAGCCAACTTGTTTGGTAAATTCACTTACTTACATTTTTATAACAACAACAACTGTTTATTTTATTTTATTACTGTCCCCTCTGCTACTGCTGCTTGTTACAGGCTGTTAAAAGAGAACAAACAATAAATTTAAAATTGTTTTAATGCAACGAAATTGTCAACAATAGCAGTAATACTTGGTAAACACAGTGGACACTTATTTAAAGATAATAAAATTTAAATTTATTGTTAGCAACCCCTTTTTTGATTTCTATGTCGCAAAAAAAAAGGAATAAACGTTTCGTGTGATTTGAGCTAAAAATTTAACACCAGAAAACCTCAAGTTTGTTGATTCCTAATATCGTCATATAAAACAAAAAAAACTTAATTTTTTATATTGCTTTCCTTGAGTGTAGTGTAGATCCCACTGTGTTTTATTTTATGATACAAAAACAAAACAATACAAGCTGCAGTAACGTCTACAAGGAAAACAGTTTAACAAAATCAGCACAACTTTATTGTTTGGTTTATATCTTTTTCAAAAAAACTTTTTTCTTCTTTCTTTGGAATTTATAGTTAAAGAATTATTTTTATGACGGCAAATAAGTACCATAATGACGAAGGTATTTGACCATATTTTATAGCACAACAATTCTAACACCCTTTTGCTGATGCCTTGAAAGTGAGTTAAGGAGGAATAAAAAGTTTGCAAATCATATTGTTTTTTTCTTTGTTGGCTTTTTGAGCGTGAATAATCTGTAAAAATATTTTTTTTTTCTTTCTTTTTATCCTTAAAAGTGCTTAAATATTTTTTACTTTCTTTTCTGTTTTTGGCATAAATTTGTCCAAAAGAATAATGGAAAAAAGCAAGAAATTTATAACTTTATATTTTTTTTTCAAATTCATTTTCGTAATTTCTTGGATGCTAAGAGAAATTGCAAAATAATGGAAGGTTAATTACGATAATTGTTAAAGTTTTTCTGCCTTTTGCATTCTCTGGTCTGACCTCTATTGAAATGGAAAAGAAATGTTTTCTTTAATCAAGTTTTTATTAAAGTGATACTTGAAGAAAAATTAAAAATATCTTACTTATGGTTTTTAATTTTGTTAATTTGCAATAAGAAAGTTTATTAACAAGAATTTGTTTTTTTATTTATTATTTACATTTATTATTTTATTAATCACTTAATATCATTAATTAAAAAGAGAAAGAAGAGTTAAAAATTTCTAGAAATTACTAACGACTTAAATAATTGAATTAAAAATATAACAAATTATTTTTCTTTAGATTAAAAAATTCTGCAAGATAAGTGAGAAATTTCTCACACGAATATTTTTTAGATACATTATTTTACACAGGGTGAGCAAGAATTACTTATAATATTTTCTAAATCACTAAAACATTAAACAAAAATCATGAATTTCTCTACTCACCCTGTGAAAAAAAAGATGACTTTAACATTTTTGTGTGGGAAATTTCTCACTTCAGTTACAGGAAGGTGACACGGGATATTGAAATACCAAATCTGGCAAGTTCAATTTAACTTAATATTTCTGATTTTCATGAGCGCTACACTAAATTTTATCCTCCATTTCATAGAGAAACATTCGTGTGTCGTGCTTTCTAACCCAAAACTAAAATTTGCATGATTTTTCGGGACAGCCTTTAACAAGAAAAAGGATTGCTTTTCGATTTAAATAATTTAAGTCTTTGTACCAAATAAAATTTTTATATGAGATTCAAATTCATGCGTTTTGTTTTTGTTTTGTTTTTCTTTTTTTTTTTTTTGGAACAACGTAAGAAAGGCAACACTGCTCAGTGGGGTAACAAGAAATATTTTTTAAATAAATCAATAAAAATTAAGAGGTTAAACAGATTCCAACAAATTTTTTCTCATTTAAGTTTTGTGTCCGAGTTGTTCACACCGATCAGGGTAATAAGGTGCAATACAGTCGCGAAATAGGTCACCTTGAACAATTTTGAAAGGCATTAAATATTTTTCTTATGCGGTTCAAATATTTTTGTACGCAAATTAAAATTACACATTCTAGTATAATACCAACTGATCATCTGAACAGTTAATATTTACTGTTAATGGAATAAATACTCTTGATTGATAAGTAATCGGATGTATCGAGTTAAATGGATGGCAGTTTGCATTCGGTCTTTTAAAGGAAAAAAATAATTATTTTTTTTTAAAATATATGCGGACGTTTTCCAAAGAAAACAAGAAAAATTAGACGCTGGCAGAATGTAATGCAGCATTTTTAGGACCCCAAAATCCCTCATCAGCATTCTTCACATCCATCTACCTCAAGTTGTGTATATTGTAAATATCATCCATTTAACCAACTAACTAATCAATATTAATGTGGTTGGACGAAATTCACACACAACTCAAAGCATATCTTTGTTGTTTTCTCAACAATACATCTTGTAAATTTGTTGCTTTTTTATACTACACCTTCGTTATAGTTACGAAATGCAAATTTTTTTATTTTTAATCATTCATACTTGTTTCCTCACAACATTATAGATGCTGTTCCAATATAAGATCAACTGTTGATGACTTAGGTATAAATGTATATGCGCTGTGCCTTGAGTGTTTTTTTTTTCTTTATAAATTTAAATTAAAAAAGGAACCAAAGCCGAAAAAGTGAATTTCATTTGATTTATGAAAATCGCCGGTTCAACCCCTGGCTGGAAAAAAAATAATTTGAAAAAAAAGGGAAAATAATCACAGAGTTTTCTTTGGGCATTTTAGTAAAAGCAAAAGTAACAGCAGAGACATTATCAGTTTTTTTTATGAACATGGGTTTAGGACTTAATAATTTATCTGACATTATAACAGACGGTGCAATCAATATGCGTGGCACAAGAAAGTATCTTTGTATTTTCCTTAAAACGAAAAATTCTATTAAATGAGTTAAATGCGTTCAGCATTCACTAAACTTAATCATCTCAGAACCGGCAAAATCAGTCCCCAACTCTGTCGAATTTCTCGTTAAGGAATTGTATAACTACGTCTTGCTTTCCCCATTAAATTGGATATTTATAAACCAAACACCGACATAGATATTGGCCTAGAATGTTGAAGAGAATTGCATCTGTTACAAAATTGATTTTAACGATAATTGTTTAGAACACTTAATCGTACCGGTGGAAGAAAAGCTCAAAAGATTCTCCGGAAATATGACAAACTACAAGCTCTTCAAAAATTTACAATTTAAGAATATTCAAACTATCAATAAATAAATTTGATCCCCTGTATAGAATTTTTAAAATATCCTTAGATTAAAAAGTTTACTACATACAAAAGCGAGTGGAAAAAAATTGCACATGTTTATTTCTGGTCATGCTATTCGGATAATTTCGGACAGTCAGGCGGCAATCAGGGCGCTTGCTGGTGCATATAGTACATCTAAGCTAGTCCTGAGTTGTCGCTCATTACTGAACACTTTATCGGAGCGATCACAGATTGACCTGTTTTGGGTCCCTGGTCATAGAGATATCCAGGTTAACTGTGAGGCCGATGATCTTGCAAAACGGGGCTTATTGCTTCCTAATGTCTCCCCGCTACCAGACGTTGGAATTCCTTTGGCTACGGTGAAAATGGCCATAAAGAACCACTATCTAAATTTGGCTCGCAAATTATGGGTAGATGAAAGTTCCTGCTGTGTCTCCAGACAACTGTGGACTACACTGGACCTCAAGCGGACTAGGCAACTGCTCAGACTGGACAGAAAATCCATAAGTATCATGGTCTCGGTACTTACTGGACACTGTCTAATCGGTAGGCATGCTGAAAGATTTGGTCTGCCTTTTAATGATTTCTGCCGCAGCTGTGGCTCGGAGGATGAGAAAGAGACCGTACTGCACCTCCTGTGCCACTGCCCATCCCTGGCTCGAAGAAGACTAAGAATTCTGGGCTCTCCTTTCTTTGGAATTCTTACGGAGCTATCATCCCGCTCTATAAGGGACATGCGAAGTTCATTCGTGAATCCTCATGGTTCTCGGCTGGGTAATGGGAGTCATGCCGCCTTCTTTGTGGTATCACAACGGGCCATTCGTTTGTGTTCAAGTGAGCTTTGTCAGAGGCTGCCACTCCTAACTAACTAACTAACTATTGGCACAAGCACAATATTCCAAAAATATTTCATTGCAAAGACATTTTTAAATTTTGGTCAATAGTTTACGCATACAAAGAAAATGCTAAAAATTATTTTTTTCCTGAAATCCCTGCCTTTGTGTTCAATCTATTAATTATGCCAATGAGTAATGCAGTTTTAGAAAGAATATATTTGTACATAAGAACTACGAAAACCAAACTGAGGAAAAAGATAGAGCAATGATAACAAGTTTTTTATCTAAATATATGTAAAAATTGAAATGAATTTATTTAGTTATATAAAAAATATATTTTCTCAGCCTCAAATTCTAATTCAGAAAAACTATTATGAAAACGAACTGAAAAAAATATTTCTTAAAGTATAAAAATTAAATTAATGTTTATAAACAATATATTTGTATGTTAACCGACTTGACTTGTATTATACACACATGTGCTCAACTAAAATTAAAATTCATGTAACTAATAAAACATCCGAAATTTGTTTTTATATTGAATTTCATACTTTAAATGAAAACACATCTCCCTGAATTCCAAAAAAGCAATTTTGAATATTTTATAGTTACGTGTTTTTTATTTTAGCCTGCTATACACTCTTGAATTGGAGATATACCATTTTTAATTTTTAAGAAAATACATACTTTATTTCTGTATTATACAGACTCTTTTATCACTCAGTTTCTAATATTAAAATTAATGTTTAAGAAAACAATTATTTAAAAAGTTCATTTTAATTAAAATACAGAAACTTATTTTAAATTGTTTCTTTTTGGGGACAAAATTGGGGATTTTCGTTTCGAAATTGGGATTCTTGGTGACATCATGATTCACTTTAGGGACAAGAGTCAGAATTTTTCTGGCAACATTGGTTGCTATAAACATTCTGATTCGTATAAACATGAAGGTAGAAAATGAACAAAATTAAACTTCGGCAACTTTAGTTTTTATTTATTTCGCAATAATTTTTTTCTAGGGGCTTTCGATAGTACAGAAGATGTGCAGTGGCCAGAGATTCTCTTTATTATTTTGGGGTTTTATTTTTTGTTTTCAATGAGAATGAATCACTTAAACAGAAAATCTCTTTGGTTACAAGAGTTATACCATGTTAATTGTCCCAAGAGTACGTTAACCTTAAATACATTTTAAAAGGGTTGATGAAAACTTAAGCACAAACAATAAATGTAAAAAAAGCTAAGGATGCCATAATGGAGAGTTATAAAAAGTTTTCAACGCACTCAAGGATTAATAGGGATCCAGATTTTTAAATGGCAAACATTACACTAAAAACATAATGTGAAGCTCCTTTCAACAAATTTATTTTGAAACTGAGTTCCAAATTAAAAAAGATAATTAAACTTTCAATTTAAAACTTCTTAAAAGTTTTATTTGTAAAACTTAAGCTCTTTAAATGAAGTATGATTTTGTTTTTCTCACTTTAAAGTCCAACATGCAACTAAAAGTTATGAAAACTTTCCAATTTTAACCATAAAGTTTCTTAATTATATTTGCAAAAAATAAAGGTTTACACACTATAACTTTGTGCTATAAAAAGTTCTTAATATTAAGAACATTACGGAGGATGTTTCATTAACACTTTGATGGTTTTTATTTTTTTAGTTTTTAAAAGCACTTCAAGATGAACGAACAGGAAACACAAAAACATATTGAAGTTGTTAAATTTTAAGTAGACAATTCAGCTGCTGCTCCAGCTAAGATTTGAAAAAGAAAAACACAAGGAAAACTTGAAAATCCAAATATCTATGAAACAACAAATTTAAATTAATGATTAAAGCTGCACAGTGGTATTAATCATAGAATCTACATCAATTTATAAAAAAATGAATGAAAAAAATTGATGTTGAATTTTTTTTAAGAAAATGTATTTAAATTGTGAAAAAAAAAAATTTTCTGCAGTTGTCGTTATCTTAAAAATATTGGAAAAACTTCTGCCTAAAACTTTTACAAAATTTGAACGTGTTACGAATATCCATTTAAAACCTTAGGCAGCCAGGAAAATGAGAGGCAGTAGATGTTAACAAATAATCTTATTTGCTTCAACAACATTAACTAAATTTAGCCCAGTTTGCAAACTTCAAAAATATGCTACGTCTTGATTACTTTTACCACAAGAAACTGAAATGTCACGTCAAGCTCATTTCCAATATTTTTTGTCTAAATTTTATTCAAAGCAAATTTCCCAACATTTGTCTAATGGAGTTAATTTTATGCCAGTATGTGTTTCTATGAACACGTTTCCAGAGCAAAAATATTTATTTCCCTGCACGCACAGTTTACATAACACTCTCTCTATTCCAAAAAAAAAAAAAAAATATTAAGCAGTTGCCAGCACGTATCATCAATGTCTTTCACCCTTCCCTACTGCACTCCAGTTCATTTCATAAGCTTATTTAGAACAAGAAAACTTAATTTCTTTTTCTAGCAAAATTATAAAACAAAAACAAATAAAAAACAAAAACTTACATCAGCAGCAGCAAGAAAATTTCAAGATAATAAAAAGTGTGGCAGCCAGGCGCAAGCACAAAAAGTTAAGTGTTGTTATTTGACCAATGAATTGGGTTTCGTTTTTGGCATAAAAGCCAAAAGCCCAATAAACAGAAAAACAAGAAAAAAAAATCCTTGTTTTAGTTTCAATGAAACAAGTAGCTTCATTTCTCTATTCAACACATAACAAACAAAACACAAACAATAAAAACATTATAATAAAAGAAAACTTTTGAAAGTAAAAACCCAAATATAAAAACAAAAATGAAAAACGACCGAAGCTAAACAACAGCAATAAGTTTTTATTTCATACAACAACTTAACTTTCAAAACTAAAGGCCCTTCTAAATTAATCGTTGCTAGTGGAAGTGAAAGTCTATTTATCAGACTCTTGTTGAATACATAAATGTTTGCATACTTTTAGGCTTTAATTAAAAATTTAATTAAAACTAGGGAGCAACCGAAACCGATACCCGTATATCGGCGATAATTCTGGTTATATTTTATATATATTCATTTTACTGTCGATACGCCGATATTTCTTATATTTTTTTTAGAGTTTTTTTAACAAAATTTTTAATTTTCAACTTTTTTTTTGCATGACAATTATGAGAAATAACATATTAAAAGCAGAACATAAAATTCAAATAAGTTCTGTGGCATCTGAGAGACAATTTTTCACTGCAGGTCTGCTTCAAACGGATTTGAGGAATCGTCTATCTCCGCCAAATTTGAAAGCACTTTGTTTTTTAAACAAAAATCTAGTTATTATCAATTTGAAAACATAGGCCAATCCAAACTGAATGCCATCGTTTATTTTGTAAAATCATAAATGTTGCAGACGTTTTGTTGTTCGAAAATTTACATTTTTTAAACTGAAATGTATTAAAAATTTTGAGGATTTGAATGGCTGATTAATAAACAGTGTTATTTTGTGTAATAGAACAATTACTCTACTTGAGTTTTGTTAATTTTTACTTGAGCTCAATTTCAATATGCGTATCGGTATCGGAACCGGTATCGGCGACATTTATTTTTGAGTATCGGTATCGGATCGGCGAAATGGCGTATCGTTACTTATTGAGGAGATATTGACTCGAATGTAATGTAGTCGTTTAGGTTTTAATTATATACAAATACATTTAAATCCAAATTTAAATTACAAATAACGCAAAAAAATTTTTACTCCTGTCTACTTCACCCCCTGATTTTATTGATCCACCCATCAACATCTTCATTTAGCAATTAATTGAAGAATCTGAAACTAATGGCCGAGTTGTAATTTTTGTGCTCTAAAGACAATGGCCCATATTCATAGTCATATATTAAAGTCGACTCTTGCTAAAGTATACTCTAAAGTATACCTCTTATTATCTTTTTTGCTTTCATAGTCGAAAATAAAGCATACTTTAAGTCGAACAGACTTTAACTGGGTGTCAACTTAAGTTTGATAAATGTTTTCATACAATTTCTAATCAAACATTAGAAAAAAGTAACCCTGTTGTTATTTTGTTCACTTTGGTTTAAAAATCAGATAAAGAGTATTGTGTTCTTAAACCAAATAAAATAATTATGGAGGAATGAGTTAAAAACAGCTTTAGCTATTTTTAAATTTAGAGTTGACTGCAACGCCAAAAATATATTTTAAATTGTCTATGAATGAGTTAGAGTCGACCTTAAATTAAAACCGACTTTAGCTCCCTAAAAGTAGACTTTATTTTAACTATGAATATGGGCCGATGTAAATTCAGAAGGTTCAAAACAAAAAATTGTTTGATAATAATTTTTCAAAGAAAAAATTTATTAACTTTTTTTTTCAAATAACTTCCTGTAAATTATATTTTTTTCAAGCAAACATTTCTGACAATATTCATTTTAGTAGATCTGTTTTTAAATATGTGAAAACAAATATTTCCTAAAATAATTTTTTTTATAAATAACAAATCCGCCAAATGCGGGCTTGACTGATACAGAACGGCTGCCGTACCAAATATTACACACCAGAAAATTTAAGCCGTCTGCCTGTGAAAAAGATAAGGCCTGGTCTAATTAATATTTTGTTTCAATTATTTTTGAGGAAGACATTCAGCGCATAATGATACCAGGTGACTGCTTTTTAAGCTGTCGAAAACGTCTGGCAATATGTGTGTATGTATTTGTGAAACTTACAAATGCTTAAAACACGGGGAGCGTCTTGCGTATTTACAAAGTCACACACAACAAAAAAAAAAGCACGAGCTAATTCAGTCACCTGTTTATTTCTCCTTGGACTTAACTATATATACTCTGTGTAAATTCTGAACGTCTCCGAACCACGGTGCTACTACATCCATGAAGGAATTTAATTAGTTTTTTATTACAAAAAGGTACTTTTTTAAGGCATCTTTTTTAAAAGTCCATAGTTTGGAAACCAAATTCCTAGAAAATTGTTTTATAGGTAATTTTTAATAACTACAAATCTTTATTATGATAAAACTCTTTTCTTTAGTACCTTTTAGGAAGGGTACTTTTCAATGTAAAAACTTACTTTATTAAAAGGTACTTTGTGAAAAGATTCTTAGAAAATGGTTACTTTGCAAAAAGGTACCATGTGAAAAGGTACTTTGGGAAAAAGTACTTTGTCAAAAAGTACTTGCTTAAAGGATATTTAAGAAAAGGTACTTGGTAAACAGAAACTTTGTCAAAAGATACTTTGTGAAGAGGTACTTTGTGAAAAGGCACTTGATGAAAATGTACCTTGTGGAAAGGTACTTTGCAAAAAGGTACTTGGTAAGAAGATTATTTAACAAAAAGAAAAAGAAACTTTATGAAAAGGTACTTGATGAAAAGGTACTTTGTGAAAAGGTACAAGAAAATAAGGTACTTTGAAAAAAGGTACTTTGTGAAAAGATACTCTGTAAAAAAGTACTTTGTAAAAAAAGGATACTTTATGAAGAGGTACTTTGTGAAAAGGTACTTGATGAAAAGATACCTTGTGGAAAGGTACTTGGTAAAAAAAATTATTGAACAAAAGGTACGTGATAAAAAGGTACTTTGTGAAAAGGTACTTTGGAAAAGGTACTTTTTTAAAAGGTACTTGGTAAGAAGGATATTTAAGAAAAGGTACTTGGTAAAAAGAAACTTTACCAAAAGGTACTTTGTGGAGAGTTACTTGATGAAAAGGTACCTTGTGGAAAGGTACTTTTTAATATAAATTATTTTAATTACTTTTCTAGTTTAAAAAAAGACACACAAAAAAATTTTTAAGAAATATTATTTTTTAAAGATATTTTAAAATAAACTTTTATTGGTTTTATCTGTCAAGAAATGGCTTTTTTCAAAGAGGTGTGTGTATAAGAAGAATTAATAATAATTTTGTTAAAAAAGTCATTTCATAACCTAAAAATTCTTTTTCAGAAAGTTGTAAAGAGCAACATTTTTAGGTTAATTTATCATCCTAATGTTAAATAAAAGTTTTTAAAATTTATTATCAAAATATAATAATTTAAGAACACTTTGGCGCAATATGCCCTGTTAGTTAAAATAATTTCTAAATGAAAATTTAGTCTGGAAAGATGACATTTAAATTTTTTTAAAGTAACGTATATACATACATACATATGTATATCTTTAAATAAAATTAAAAAGAAAAAACTGAATTTTATGATGTCAAATTTCTCTTAAAAAAAATCAAGAGAAAACAAAAATTATTAATGTTGATTTCTTTCCAAACGACATTAATTTATGTGTTATTTTTATTGGAATTTACATACATTATAAATGAAATGAATAAACGCAATATAAAATAATATGTGTTTTATTACTTCCTATTAAATATTTTCTTACATTATTGTTGATGCACTTAGAGAAATGCTGTATAAAAATATCGATATAAAAAAGTTTGAATTAAAATCGGATTTTTGGAATTATTTTATTTTTCATTTAACAAATAGCAATAGAGAGTTAAAATTGGTAACATTAAGTTATGAAGGAATGATATTCAGCCAGCATTTAATTGTTCTATTTGAAATATAATTTTATTTTATAAAAATTAAATTAAAAAATGAACCTAAGTCAATAAGTAGTTTTTAATACATATATAATACTTCACGGTTCAATCCCTGATTGGGAAAAAAATCAAAAAAAAAAAAGGAAGAAATTTTAATTTTTATAAAAAAAAAATTTTCTTTCGAGAGACATTAACATTTGATAATATTTTTAGGCATATGGCCACTGCGGCTGATCTTGACAAAGCTCATTTAAGAAGACCATATGTAATGAATAACACGAACAATATTGGCTGCCAAGGCGTCTATTACTTTGAGATGTGGCAAATTGTACGACCTTAGCGGCCAATAGGCAGATCCATTTTCCAAAATTAATTTAAAGCCAAATTTTATGTTTAATTAGTTGATAAATGCGCTCTGCGTATGGTACCATGGTACGTAGCTTTATTATGCTGGAACCACATTTAGCCCGGTTTAGTGTAATCAACAATTTGAAACAAAAAAATTTTGATCATCTCTACTACCGTAACGAGAGCACCGGCTTAATTTTTGTTCCAAAGCCACCACTGTCTAAATGGTTCCCACGGAGCATTTTTTAATCTACGTGGAATGTTTGGGGTCTGTTGTGTTTAACAACTACGTAAAGCCAACTGCTGTAGAAGACAATTGTAGCTTCAATATCTGTACTAGAAGTGTAGGCCAATCTCTTTATTCAAAATTTGTAAAGCCCGCAATTCCAGCGACCGACTACGATTTGATAAAAGTAAATCTTCTTCCACACTTTCGATTACAGTGGCGGTATTCTCTTCAATAGTTACATTTCCTCGAAGTGTTGTCGTTAGTGCATCATTTAGAGAATTCGACAGCTGGCTTGCTCAGTTTTATAATTATATTTAAGAGAAGAACCTCGAAGTCTTTTAAAAGTTTCGCGAATTGATGATTGAGTTTCAAAGTCAACCTGTTTAATTTGGTGGCGTTCTTTAAGCATAAATCTAATCATGATGATTTGCCAGAGTATACGGATCATAAGCGACATAAATCCTTCGGTAGATTCTATCGAACTTAAACAACATTCTAAACATTTAATATAACGATAGTAAAATTAAAAAGAGGATGATACGTTGCTAAAAACTTAACTTTATTTTTCTTTTTCCAAAACGACGGTAACTTACTGCCAAAAAAAAAAATTACATCTCTTATAAAACTTTCAAATATTTAAAACCTTAAGAATTTGAAAATACTTTGTACCATCAAAAACTTCGAAATGTTAACCGCATGGCACCAAATGGTTTTCTGCTACTGCTACTCCAAAGACATTTACAGCAGAGCATATCTTTAGTTTAAAAGTTAACTTAACTTCATGTTGTATTTCATTGATTGTCTACAATGTCATTCAGATGCTGGAGAACACACACTTACTCGCCCATAATGACTTTTCATTTTTTCTTTTCATAAACTATTATGTTTGAACTGTGTAGTGTGTGGTTTTGGCAGAGTTTTAATGGAAATAAGTTTTATTATAACGTTTCTTTTCCTTTCATAAAGATTTTCATCTGAATGTGTGTATTTTATATTACCAACTTTTCATGTTTAGAACCATTTTTCTGTACAAAACTATTCATTTCAATTTGAATGCTGAAACCAAAAAATACCACAGCATTTAAATTTTAATGTTACAAAAGTATTAAAAATGACCACAAAGTAAATTGTTGAAAATGTGCAATTTTCTGTATGTGCAGCTTTATATATGTGTGTGTATGATATTTCTCTCTGTGTTTGTATGAGTAAATTACATTTTATTTCAATACGAATTTTTGCCAAGATTCAATGCAACAATTAAAGTAAAACCTATAAAAATTTAAGTATTTATTGCAGCCATTGATGCAGTTGTCCGTCAGTCGCATTCATTGTAGGGGAGAGGCATGTTCATTTTTAGGTCAAATAAATTTTAATAAAAGAAAAATAAAGCAAATAAACAAAAATAAATGTTGATGCGCTCAAAAATTCATGGTTGAACGAAAGTGATGATGATGACCGAGACTGTGGCGATGTAAATGTTGATGTCAGTGGTAGAAGTGGTCGGTCAAAGTAATGGTGTGTATTTTTCTACTTATAGCTGGAAAATTTTAAAGTGCAAAAAATAATAAAAAATCTATGAACAGTGTAATTTTTGACAAAAAAATTCAGATTTTAGTTTCTTTTTTTAAGCTTTAAATTTCCTACAGAAGCTGATTTTTTGAGAGACTAAAGCCAGGCCATATATAATTCAGTCCCTTTTCGGTGATGCACTCTCTGCCTATAGTCAGTCCTCCTCTTTTTAAAGTTAGTAAACATTGACACTTCTTTTGCTTATAATCAAATTTTCTTTTAACATAAAAAGATGATATCTAATTTTGCGGTATTCTGAATCTGGGCGAAGACTCTTTATAAGTATTAAGGTAATAGTGGACTCTGTCACTTAACAGCTTTAACACAGTCAAACTCCAGATTCGGCTTAGAGGTAGTAGTACTTGCGATTCACTTGGCAATCAGCCATTAATGAATGCGCTCTTGATGCAGTGCGTGTTACGCGTACGAAAATACCGTTTACAGGAACGATTTTCCTGATTTCATAAGAGCACATTCCGTTTTAGTGACGATAAACCAGTGAAACACGACCCACACTGCGTCGATGCTCCAGCGAATCAATAGAGCTGTATACCCTACTGTCACCGATGAGCTTCTTGGCTCTCTACTGCACGCGGTCGAGTAACTCCAAAATAAATTTTGAAGCACCGGCCCATATAAGAGAGTTGTTCCTCTATCCATTTTTCTTCTTTTTCATTTTCTGATAAATGTGTAATAGATAGCAAGGAGTGAATTGATGAAGTGAAATATTTCTTACACCGTTTCATAAAACCAAGGCACTTGAATGCTTCTTTTGCGACATGCAAAATATGCTTGTTCTACCGAACATCGCATTGAATTTTCATGCCAAGAACTTTGAGGGCTTCTGATTCCTTAATATATTTATCACCCAAAATAACAGACGAGGTAGCATATTCAGCCGTACGCCAGTACGATACAAGCAGATTATATTTATATAAATGCGTGAAGTTAGTAAAATAAAAAATAATATAAAATTTTAAATTAAAAAAAATCAAAAAAATCTTCAAAGTGCGAGATGGACTTACTCTCAAAGGGTGCCGTGCCATGTATGAGCCACCTTTAAAGTTTTAATTTTATTATTTGTTCTTAAAGATTTAAAGTGTCTTCCTTTTATTTTATTATTCTAAATATCAGAAATAAATAAAACTTAACTGTCGGGACAAACTTTAATTTATTTTCTTTTATTTTTTTTTTCTTTCATTACTTGTCTTTATAGCAGGTATAGTCAAATATACTTTGTGCAAATTTCAAATGTCTACCTATAACGTTTTAAAAGATTAGGCCATATTCTTCAAAATCCTGTTCTCTATAAAAACACCTCTTAATGTTAAATTTTTTCCGCACTTAATTTCATAGCGGATATATTTGTACATAATCTGTGTAAATTCTAAATACTTGTGGTTAAAAAACAAGGTCCCATATATGAATATTACGTTACTGTTGGGGCACTCTCTTGGTTTTTAGTTTTAGTTATTTTTTATTTTCTTACTTCCTGTTATACAAAAAATAACAATATCATTGTGAATGTCACATAACTTTCGGGACACCCTTCAATAGATCTTTTGTGCAACTTTCAAGCGACTATTTGTTATTGTCTCAAAGATAGCAGAGGGCTATCGAAGATGGACATGTTAACGTTTTAACAATTGGAAGTCTGTATAAAAAAAAACAAGATTTTAAACGAAAGCAACATTTTGGACTGTGAGGTTCTATTATTTCAAGCACTACTGTAATGAAGAGAATAAAACACAGAAAGACAAAAAAAAAGCACTTAAATTTGCATGATTATTTTTATGCGGTTTTCTCTTTTATTATATTTATTTTTTTATTTTTATTTATTTTTTTGTTTTTTTTTTTTTTTGGTTCTTCCTTTAACGCCTGAAATTTAAATAAATTATTATTTTTTTGTGTTGTTTTAATTTCAGCTTTTGCGTATTTGCCACATAACCAATTGACTAAATATACAGAAGTGTAATTTACACACACACATATACATAAACACACATATCTATGTATACACACATATTAAAATAAAAAAAAACATACAAACGTTAATAGAAAGACAAAATACCTACAGGACAAATATATGCAAATCTATTTTTTATCAGCAACATCATCAGCGCTAACAACATCTAGTTAAAAATTACAAAAAAAAAATTTAAGTTAAATTATCAACAACTACAACCACCGCCACGCCATTATTAAAATCATCAACACCGCCATCATCATTTCCGGTAGGTGTTTATTTGTACGAGTGCAAAGACACTGTTACAGTGGTTAAAATGTTAAAATGTATTTGAGCAACTGAAAAAGCTAAACAAACAAATAAACAAATTTTCATAGTAAATTGTGACACAGAAAAAAGTTTTAAAATATGAAAAAAAATTACCTCGTCTCCTATCAGTAAAGTAAATAACACCAGAAAAAAACAACAATTACGCTGTCTTCCAGGAATAAGAAAATGTTGATTAAAAATCTATGTATATGGAATCGTATGAGCGCCAACGGCCATGTTTTTTTTTCTCTCATTTAGTTTAATTATTAAAAAAAAAAGACATTAACAACCAAAATACATTTTTTTGTTTCGTACCCAAAGAGCACACGCGTAATGCTACTGTCTGTTCCTCTGTCTAGACGCCATAGACCTCTATCTCTGGAACTGTCACAGATAGGCTATTAAGAATTTTACAGAGAGCGTGTTACTCCAGTCGCTATAACAACAAACACCTCAATATTATTATTTTTTGAACCGTAATAGGCCGACTCATCAAATTTACACAGTGTTAAAAAAAAAAAAATTATTTGCACTACAGCAATAAGAAAAAAGTAAAATTGTACATAAGAGGTTGTCCTAATAGCAAAGTGGTTTTGTACTTAGCAGGCAGCCTAAATTTAAGCATTTTTGTGTCCGCTAGAAGAAGAGAAATGATTTTGCCGTACTCAACTTCAATTTTTTATATGATTTAGGCAAGCTTTATATAAATGTGAACAGGTTTATATAAATGTGTACCACTATAAATATAAACGTAATCAATATACTAAAAATTAAACGATGTTTCCATCGAAGCATTGATTTTGACATATATAGAGTTATCTTTTCATTCATTAAATGCAGACGCTTGAATCTGTCATAGAATATGTTTTGCTGTTTTTTATAAAAAAAAAAGTACAAGTCATGAAAATAAAATTAATAACAAGCATATCGATGGCAGCGTAATTTTCCCTTATATGGCCTTATTTCAAGAATCGTTATAAGCTGGGACTATAAGTTTATGCAATTGATATATTTCTAGTTCGTTGTTGAAGGATAGTTAAGTTATTTTTACAGGATCTTATTTTAATTTTATGGCATTCATCCTATGTAATTCTAGCTCGCACTGGACGGATTTAATTTAGGGATGCAACCGATACCGATGCCAATATATCGGCGATACTTTTAATTTTCCGATATATCGATATCGGTAATATTTTAATGTCAATACGCCGATACTTCTTATATTTTTCTTAAGAGTTTTTTGAACAAAATATTCAATTTTAAACTCTTTTTTTTTTGCACGACAACTATGGGAAATAACATATTAAAAGCAGAACATAAAATTTAAGTGACTTCTGTCGCATCTGAGAGACTATTTTCCACTGCAGGTCTGCTTCAAACGGATTTGAGAAATCTTCTATCTCCGCAAAATTTGAGAACACTTTGTTTTTTTTTTAACAAGAATCTTATTAATATCAATTTTAAATATCAATCTTTTGCAATGTTGTTTTTATCTTATTTATTTTATTTTAACATGATCTCAAACTCAATTCGTTGTCTTTTAAATCTTATTAATATTAATTTTAAATCTTGAGCCGATCTAAACTGAATGCCATCGTTTATTTTATAAAATCAGAAATATTGCAGACGTTTTGTAATTTGAAAATTTGAATTTTAGAAACTGAAATATTTGATAATTTGAATGGCTCATTAATAAACACTGTTATCTTGTATAAATGAAGAATTAATCTTCTTGAGTTTTGTTAATTTTTACTTGAGTTCAATTTCAATATGCGTATCGGTATCGGAATCGGTATCGGTATTGGCGATATTTATTTTTGAGTATCAGCATCGGTATCGGATTGGTGAAATGGCGTATCGTTAAATCCCTAATTTATTTAAAATGAAATTATTACAAAATTTTTTATATCCGAAACCGTTCGTTGAGCAACTCTCAGTTTAAAAAAATTTAATTTCTAAAATTTTTAAAAAATAATTTCACTGCTCTTGATTTCTTAATATCTAATACTTTATAATATTTTTATTTAAAACTATAATATGAAATTTATTACTGCGGGGAAAGATAAATGAAAAAGTTTTTATCCTCAAAATAATCCACAAAGCATAAACATCAATAAATTTTTATTCAATTTGTAATTAATTGTAGTAATAACCAGTGAGAGTGCTATATTTGGCTCTAACGAATCTAATATACCCTTCACCATACACGTAACTCTAATAAAAAAAAAAAAACAAATATTGGGGTGACAGAAAATTAAAAAACAAGAAAACAAGAAAAATTTTAAATGAAAATATCACTGGCTCCTAATGTGTTAAGCATTTTCAAGAAAATTGATTATTTTCTGTAAGATCTCTTTAAAAGCTTTTAAATTATACCCATATTAATATCTTAAAAAATTTGGTGAAAAATCGTACTTTTTTATGAAAAGTTCAAAGGCCCATAACTCCAACAAAAGGGCAAGCGCTAATTTTTTTCAATTGATTCTTGTTCTTAATTTTTAATTCTCTATCATTCCATATATTTGTTTTTTATTTTCATTGGAGTAACTTCATTGTTCCAAATGATTTGGAAAAATTAGAGGCAGATGTGATGTTTTGCCCGCTACCTCGAAGAACATAGACCTCTCTTGCTGATTTTCAATAGCAAAATTTTCGAAACGATATCTGATCGATTGGCATATTCAAATTTGATCCAGCTTATTAAGTGCCTTGGCAAAGTTGAATTTAACACTAACTAAACGGACAGATGTATATCGCTCAATCTACAAACTTAGATATACCCTCTTTCCACCGGTACTGAAGGGTACAAGAATATGCCAAATTTGTATGTATGTTTGGATATATTTTTAAAGATTTATAATTTGTACTGTTGTCATACTTCTGGCTGCCAGAACGATGGTCTTCACCGAACGGTATGACAAAAGTATAATATTTACTGGCGGAACAAATCCGATATTTAATTTATAATTTGATTTACGAATTAAAAAATTTTTCATTCCAGTTAATTCTCCTTGAAATTTGGTTTTTTTAATCCTTATTCTTGCCTTTTTTTAGTTGATTGTCCTAGGTGCATAAAATATAGTCGACAACAATTCTGTCAAATCTTCAAATTGTCTCTATTCAGTGTTATTTCGTTCAAACATATTGTTTTTATATTTTAATAGATGAGCTTCGGGGAGAAATAAAAAAATACTTCAAAATAATAATGTAAAATATAAATCCCTCAAAAATTCCTAAAATTTTCACAACTTTCCGAAAAAAAGAAAGAAAAAAATCCCTTATTCCTAAATAACAAACAAAAATCCTTCAATCTGACAGCACTCTACAAGCCTTCCTTTGCCATACTCTGTCAAAGTTTGTCAACTCAACAACAGCTCTACATCCACAGCAAGTTGTTTACAGGGAAGAACTGATCAGGAGATGCATTTCTTAAGTATAAAAATCACTAACCAGTCATAATGTAAATATTGACACAATGTCTAGATTCATTAAAAACAGAAATATTAAAGAGAAACGTATTAGAAGAGGCAGAAACAAGATGTTCTGGCTGCAAAGTAGACAAAAATCAAAAATGCATAGAATCCATTAATCTATTAGAAAATTATTTTGTTATTTTTTTAAACAATTTATAAAAATATAAGAAGCACAAACATGTTTCTTCTCACTGGGAAGAAGAAAATTTATTTAAAAAAATAACTTGATCTTTAAAAACTAAAACTTAAAATTGTTGACGCCTTTTCCAAATATAAATCTTTCAAAATGCTGCTGTTAATACCTGGTTGCTGGTAGTTTAAGTGTAAAATTTTTACTAAATTTAATTTAGAAAGTTTCTCTATAGAGTTTTTTTTTCTTTTGGTCTTAACTATAATTAATTTTTATTTTTGCTTTTAATTTTTTTTTTCTTTTCTTTTATTTACTTCTACGCTAAAATGATTTCAAATGACTTTAAAATAACCTTCACCTGGTAACAGCATAAAGCAGCAAATACTCACACGTTTATGAATACATGAGTATGAAATAAAAGCTACAAACAACAACTGCAAAAAGTTTTTAAAACAGCAGCAGCAAAAACAACAACAACTACAGAAATTATTAAAAAGGCCAAATAACAAATATTATAAAAGTTTATAACTACAAATATAACATACAAGCATTTACCCTCTTTTATTATTATTGGCATGTTTTTCTATGGCAAGTTGCACAGTGGTTTGATGATAGCAGATAGCTAAAATAAAGGCATTTAATTTCTTTTTCAATAGTGCAGGATCACAGATGTAATGAGCTTTGGTCCACAAATGGTAATGTGTCCCTAAGACACAAGTAAATAATATCTGTGTTCACTTATAAAATTTCTAAAAATTCATTTTTAAGCCAGAAAAAGACAAAGTTTTTCTACCTTTTAAAGCTGTTGTTTATTTTGGGATTAAAATTAATTAAACTCTCAATTGCTTTAATTATTTGTTTAATCAAAAAATTATCTTTCTTATTTAATTAAATATTAATTGATTTAATTCAAGTTGATAATTAATTCAATAAATTATTTTATTAGAAATTTTCTACTCATTTTTTAATTAAATATATATTTGAATCAATTAAAAATTTAATCAATTTCCAATTAGAAAATAAACAAAAAACTTTAATTTTGTTTTGCGCGAACATTATTAAAAAAAAAGAAAAAAAAACTTGTGTTCTTTACTCTTTTATAACAGAAAATAAATATTAACAAAAGAAATTATTTTAATATCGTTAAGTGCTTAGAAGAAGGATCTCTGTCAGAACTCTGAGTAAATCTTAATGGTTGGTTATCGTAAGAGGTCACTGAGCACTGACGGCTTAGGTGTGTCTACACCACTCGTCAAATAGTCCATAGACATTGGACAATACCTTAAGTTTAGTTGGTGCGCAACTGTAAATAGAAATAGAAAATTCCTTTTCATTTCACGTGTCTTTTAAATAATAATTAAAGCTCAGCAGAAACATTTAAAATTTGGAGAATTTTAAGCTTTTAATTTAACAAGTGGCTAAAAAAATATCGCCCTTTTGTACTAAGGAAATATATCAAGTTTCGCTTAGTGTCTGTAAGATTAGTGTTTCATTTTGGATATTAATTAAAATCGTGTACTCTTCTTTTTATTACAAAGAGCAGAATCAATCGTTATAAAAAAAATATTAGTTAGATTCAAAGATACGCTGCATCAGTAGACAACATGTTGATAGGCTGATCAGAAGGAAAGCATGGGCAACCAGGTTACATCTGCACTATTATTTAAGATAAATCTTTAAAACACTAGAGAATATCATTGCTTTACTCCCACAGAGCTGAGACACAAAAAGCTTCAAGTCGGAATATTTATAAAATAGTTTTAAGGCGCTCATATTTCTAACTGCAAAGAAATAAATGAAGCTTGCTGTCATCCCGACAGGCAACTATACCTTGAAAAAGCACCTCAAAAACAATATAGATAAATTGGAGGAATGTGACTTTCTATATCACATTAGATGTACCAGCACGGCAGAACTATACTTCTGCCAAAACTATCATCTGAGGCTCCTCAGAAATGCAATCCTAGATGAAGTGATTTAAAATATGAATGGTAGCAGTCTGAACACTCATTTTTTGAAGATCAATCAATGAAAGTCCCCGCATTGGCAACAAAACACTGTACAACATTCACATTAATAATATTACGAGAAATTACTTTTATGATAAAAATTTTTATTGTTTCTATTCGTAATATCTGATGATCTTTTAATACATTTTTATTAGATTTTTATGAACAATTTAACTAAAACTATTTATTATTAATAAAACACCTACACGGCACAATGTATGTGTCACTCTTTATCAATCATTAAATAAAACTATAACGTTGGCATATATTTTATTACCAATAATCGCCTAATAATTGTCATTGGAGACAATTTTATTAAGCAGAAATATTTTCGTCTTTTAAAATAATTTCCTAAATACTAATGTCTGCCCATTAACATCTGTTTATGGTGAAACATAAATAATCATGTGTTTTATGGCAATTAAATTTAATCATTGGAAATGATTATTCGGTCAAACAGTCACACATTATGTTTTATTAAATAAAAACATTTTTGTTTTTCTTCTCCAAATGACTAAATTATGAAATGATTATATCAATAAAATAAAACAGAGATGAAAATGCAAACAATAAGATTAATTTGTAATAAAAACTTGACAAATCCCAGTGAACATTTCAATGTTATTTCAAGTTAAAAACATTTTAAAAATTAATTTTTTTTTAAGGAATATCAATAACAAATTATATTGTCACGTTTATTCTTTTTAAACTTAGGGGTTCTCTTGATTGCAAATATCAACATGAAAATTTCTTTTATAATCTGTGAAACTTTTTCTTTTCCACTTCATCTATTTCCCTCAGGTTTGTTTTCCACGATCTCTTGCCTAAAAATTCGTTTTAATAACTAATGTAAGCATCTGAGCCTGTTCGGTGATAATCGAACTACTCAATGTTTTGGTTTATCAGCACACCTTCCCAGGGCATAATACTCTGTAGTCTCGGTAAGAATAAAACTCTTAACTTCCTTTTTTAGCAACCAGGCCCTTTAAATAAATCAGCCACGTTTGCTACAAACTGTTTTCAAATATAATTCTCTTGCTAACTAAGGCTGCTTCTTTTTTTTCATAAAGTCTTTCTAACCATTCTATTTGTTATTCTGATTAACCGACTCCTGATAAAAATTCTTCTTCCTGGGCATTGCCTTAATTGTTTCTTTTTTTTTCTAATTATCGACTCTGGAATGTTTGAATAGCTGTTTTCGATTTATTTTTCTTTCAAACAACTGACCCAACATGGCTGCTCTAAAAGAATTACTTTTCTTAAAATTTCTGGCGCAGATGGGACTTGAACTCATAACTTTGTTATTTCCTGTTTCTAATGTTCTTTTAAAAAACAAGCAAAAACCTCTACTAATTTAGTCCGTTGCCACGTCAATTCGAACTACACTTCGGAACGACCCTAGTCTTGCTCGGCCAAAGATTGTCAACCCAGCAAAAGTAGTACAAACCGAAAGTTTTATCCTCAGGAAAGAACTCTCGTCAGCAGCAGAGCTGTTACAACAACAACAGCAACTAATCTAGTCACCGCAATTTCTTAACAAGTGGTTGCTAACTTTTTCTTTAGTTTTGTACAAATCCACCACACTTTTTAGTGGTGCCAAAAACAACTTATTCAGCTTTATTCTTTTTTAAGCTACGACATAATCCAACATTTTATGTAAAGAGTTCCCAAATCTTATTTTCATAACAAACACACATTATTTTACATTTCTCTCAAGTCCTTTTAATTTTTCAACGTTTTCCTGTTGTCAACCACCAATTTTTGGCTGCGTAAAATTTTACAGAGTTCACTCAGCAGAATAACCAAAACTTAGTTAAAACTTAAAGAAGGTCTTGCTGTCAATCTTAAGTTCAAATTGTAATGACAACATTCCGCCACCATATGAGCAGACGTAGCAATCAGAACACATTTTGTTACTGGATTTTCTTAGATCTTGAATACAATTGACAGTAACTTATTATCTCCTGATATTTTTTAAGATTGCAATATTATAGGTCCGAGTATTGAAATAAACAAAACAATCATGCTCACAAGCGAAGACAGTTGCACAGGCTGCCCGTCCCCATACGTAAAACCAACTCTTTTAGCTCCTAATGGATGTGAGAGGTGACTAAATCATCTATAGCTTTCCGTTCTCGCAGTAAAATTGTTCGTCTTCCCTCTTTTGAATAAATGGCTGTTGTTGTATTTATATTGCCGATCAAGTAATGATTGATGGTTGTTTGCTGTAGAAGCCCAGCCAAGGACTTCTCATTCTAGAGGCAACTGGCTTTAATACAGAGCAAATTACTTCCTATTAAAACTTGTTTCTTTTCTTAAACCAAAAAAAATTTACTTTAAATAATAGAAAACAAAGGCAATGCCTTAGTAGAACCCCATACGAAGAGATGACATTGAGCAAAAATGCCGTCTTTCTGGATTTACCTTTCGGCGTTAATTTTTGCTTACGAAATAGGTTCACGGAAAATTAATCATGTAAAAGCATTGAACAATTTATCTTTTGTAAAAAGCTTGGAGTATTCCCGAATAAAGTGAAATGAGCTTAAAATGTGACAAATATAATAAAAAACAAATCTACTTAGAAGATGTGTCTTGCTACGTTTTAGTAAATATTTTCTCCACGGAAAATTAACCGAGTCAAAATATTATCGAATTAAAGTGTAGTGACCCAGCATGAAATGAGTGAGCGAAACTTATACAAACAAAATTATTTTTTTTATTATTTGCAATATTTTTCTTGACGACAACTACGTTAGATTTCCAACCCTATCTATGACAGTAGCATATGCCATTCATTCTCATATCGCAAAAGACCAAGCCTATCAGAAATTAGGGCTATGCGAAAACAAATGGACGATACCCTTAATCACGACCTTTTGGGTACTTGTGAACAGGGTTCAAATTAACGCTCATAAAAACCAGTGCTGTGTGCTTTCGCACAGGCGTACGGCTGAAAGTGCTGCCTCATCTGTAATTATCGATGATATATATATTAAGGAATTAGAAGCTCTCAATGTTCTTGGCATGAAAATGCAATGCGATGTTCGGTGGAGCAAACAAAAGAAGCATTCAAGTGCCTAGGTTTTCTGAAACGGTGTAAGAAATACTTCACTCTATCTGATCTCCGCTCTATCTATGTCACCTTTATCAGACCGAAAATGAAATACAACTTTCATGTGTGGGCCGGTGCTCCAAGGCCTATTTTGTAATTACTCGACCGCGTGCAGGAGAGAGCAAAGAAGCTCATCGCTGACAGCAGGGTATCCAGCTCTATTGACTCACTGGAGCATCGACGCAATGTGGAATGTGCTTCACTGTTTTATCGTTACTACAACGGAATATACTTTTATGAAATCAGGGAACTTGTTCCTGAAAACTGTAATTTCGTATGCGAAACGCGCTCTGCTTCAATAGCGCATTCTTTTGTGGTCGACATGGCATTGAAACGCACTAAGCTTTACAGAGAAAATTCGTTTTTTATCTAAACAGTTCGTTTGTAGAATAAACTCCCTGCAGAGGTCTTTCGTGTCACTTTCAATATGCAAGGATTCAAATCAAATGTTTACAAACACTACTCCTTCTATCCCCCTTCCCACAACTTAATTTTCTAGTTCTGGCACAATGCACTGCATAAGTAGGGGTCATGCCCTGAGCGCTGGTACTAATAAAAAAAATAACTTTATACTGAAACGGCGTTGCAATTGCACTACTTTTGGTACTAAAATGAAAAGAATTCTTTTTTGTTAATTTAATCAAATTTTTTTTTGCTGAAGTCAGCTGTAAAGTTCAAAGTGGAACTTAAAAAAAGTTTTTTAATTAAATCTTTTCCAAAAATCAGGCAAAATTTGCATTATATCTTTTGTAAAAAAGTCCATAGCAACGATATTTGCTACGACATCAAACGTATATAAATGTTTATATCAGTTTCTTCATTTTCCCCTTAAGAATGTGATAGAAACTTTGTTCTACACAATGATGGATACTTTCATCATCAGTGATTGTCATTTGATGCATCAATTGATGGTCACTGTTCGTCTAGGGCAGCTTAAAGTGTGCCAAAAATAATAAGACACAAATCTACTTAGAAAATGTGTCTTGCTAAGTTTGAGCAAATATTTCTTAACTTTCTGTCAAATTAACTTAATCTTTTTGTTTTCATTTTCCTTAAAAATTCTTAATAAAAAAATGCTTGATATTTCTCCGTCGTAAAAAATATTATTTTAGAGATAACACAATATTATGTCTTTCATATAAAAATTTTATAACTTTATAAATTTTTTATATAATTTTTATGTTCGCACTCACCAATGTCTGCTCTATTTCACTTCAATAAAAAGCAATTAAAATAAATGACACTAAAAAGTGACAAGAAACAGTAAAAATTCTTACTCTGTATAAAACAATTAAGTTTTTTAAAATGTTAATAAACGTAAAAAATTACTTTGCTTTAAAATTATAAATATTTTTTATTTTAGCTATTTTGAAATAAGTTTTTATGACATTTTTCTTTGCAGGCAGCACATCGAATCCTGATGCTAAACGTTTATACGATGATCTTCTCAGTAATTATAACAAATTAGTACGGCCCGTTGTTAATGTAACTGATGCCTTAACTGTGCGCATTAAATTAAAATTATCGCAATTGATTGATGTCAATTTGAAGAATCAAATAATGACAACAAATTTGTGGGTCGAACAATCGTGGTATGATTATAAACTTCAATGGGAACCTAAGGAATATGGTGGTGTCGAAATGTTGCATGTACCCAGTGATCATATATGGCGACCGGATATTGTTTTGTATAATAAGTGAGTTATATTTCGCAAAAAAAAATTGTTTTATATTTTAATTGATGATCCTATAAAACGTAAGAAGGTTTTTAAATCAAAGTTACGAATATAGTTTTAAACTTGCGAAGGGTCTGTTTTTTATAAATGATGTAAATTTGACAAAAGTCATTTTACATTTAAATGGCTGTAATTTACAAGAAGTGTTTCTTTAAAATATTGTTATTATTATTATAATTTTTTTTTTTTTTTTTTTTTTTTTGTTATCAATTTTTAAATTTAGGCGTTTTTTTTTAAGTCGTAAACTAATTCTACTTTAGTTTCACTTTATTTGCTATTGACCTTACTTTTCAAATAATCCAAGCCACTGTTTATATTAACATTCAATTTAATAATGTCATATTAATTTTAATTTCATTTTCTTTTTATTGGCGATTAAAACTGTCTAAATTTTCGTAATATGAAAAAATCTGGCAGCTTGCTTTTGCTTTTATACTTTCATACAAATATAAGCTATTCAAGGGTATTTTACAACAACAACAACATCAACATGTAATAACTTTAATGTTCCAATAAAATTTTATATTAAATATTTTTTTCAGTTGTGTGTTATCTTTAACACAATATTTTGACAATGTGTTATCAAGCGCTTTCAGACTCTTTCTGTTGTCTGGGATACTATTCTAATTTGCCTGTTAATACATTTTTAATGCTTCCTTTAGCACATCTTAGCTGCTCTGATTCTACACTATCCAAACTACTTTCACACTCAGTCTTTTAAAAAGTTGTAACAGTTCTGCTGCAGTGTCCAGGATTATAAAGGCTACGTATGAATTTTCGTCCAGAAATCCGGGAAAGGAGTTGATGTTTCGATTTCACATAACTTAAGCCTGTAACAAAATTGGAGGTCAAAGCAAGGTTTTCTCCCCGACCGTCCAGTTTATACAAAAACCTACGTTCATTCGCCTATAATGCTATTCATCCGTCAACTGACCAGTAGTGGTTACATTAGAAATTTTCTTTTATGTTCTTTTAGTAATCCGTGAACACCACTTTCATTGCCCCCAGTTTTTGTTAAGACGAAAAAATATTAAAAATCCGTCTAGGATTTTTCTTTTTGATTGCAAATATAAACAAATCAATTTCTTATTTATTATCTTGGGTTTCTCCTGGGATTCTGGCAACATATGTACTCACGAGCTGTTGTTTAACAAAACACCACCTCAATAATATATGACTCCAGCTAGACACCATTAGCAGTCATCTAGAACACTCTGAAATACCGTCCAGATTTAAACTCGCAATCTCTTGTTAAATAATCGGCCAATACAGTCACATCTGACTCACACTGTAATGTTGTTACTTTACTCTCTATCTAAGGCTTCGTCAAAGTTTAGACAACAAATTCTTTGGTTTTTTACTACAGGATGCCTTAACCATGCCATCTGCTGTTCTAACTTACAGGAACCATCACCTTTTTATCTACCACTGATGCTGTTTATATTTATTTAACGAGGCTGTTCAACAATAACATTTTCTTTTCCGTTTAAAGCTTTTTTGGGATTTGAACTCATCGCTTCGTGTTAAAGAAACGCTCAAAACGCTTTATAAAAGCTCAACATATGAATATTTTTTTGTTTATGCGCGCCACACATTTTGGTGGTGAAAATAACAATTTATCATCAATAACTCATTTTCTTTAAAAAAAAAAAAACTTCCAATTTATTTAAAATCATTATATTGTAAAACAGGTACTTGTAAAATTTTTATATAATTAAAACTTTACACGATGCTGTCTTCCGTACTTGTCAACTTTTATTAAAATATTGATGGCTGGTCTCATTAAGCGTTCAACGGCTTGAATAAGCACCCTCCATTTGAGAACTTTTTAAAGAATTTCAACTAAATTTTAATTTCATTTCTGTCGTTACTTTCATTTTTAATTTCCTATTTTTCTATTACTGTTCAAAGCATGAAAAACAAATAAAATAAAGTCCAGAAGTCATTAAATCTAGAAGTGTAAAAAGAAACATGTGGACAAACAAAATGTTTAACTACTTAATCCTCCACACATGAATGTGTTACTGGATTGATTTTTTTTTTTATTTCTCTTTCTCTCTTTCACTTTTTTTTCTTTCGTTTTTTCATACTGTTTCTATTTCCAGTGCTGATGGTAATTTCGAAGTAACTTTAGCTACAAAAGCCACACTCAACTATACAGGACGTGTTGAATGGCGACCACCCGCTATTTATAAAAGTTCGTGTGAAATTGATGTCGAATATTTTCCTTTCGATGAACAGACGTGTGTTATGAAATTTGGCAGTTGGACGTATGATGGGTTTCAGGTAAGTTTTTTTGTTTTTTTTTTTTTATTAATATTTTTTGTATTTGTTTAGAACAAGGAGAAAATTTAAGAGGGTATTCAGTGTAAAACTTAATTTACTTGATAATTTTTTTTGCTGGTTTAACTTTGTTATATTTCAATAAAAAATTAATGATCCTTTCAAGGGTCACTTAGAATTTTATGCGGATTTATTTTGTTCTTAAAGACCTTTTTGTCAAAATATTTGTTACATTTATGTTTGTTTAATAAAATTTATTAACTTCTGAGATAAATGTTCCCAGTATGTGCGAGAGGTATTTAAGAAGGTCATTTATTTAAAATTATAAAAGAATTTCTATTTAAGTAAAAAATGAAATGGCTTCTTCTTCCTGAGAAAATTCACTCGTTTAAAAATTGAACTGCTTCCTAGAACACGATAACTTTGGAAACACAAGAATACCTTAAAACTAAATTTTAAGTTCTGTTTTAAATTGTATAACAGCGTCGCTGGTGATTTTATATTTTATGCCTATCACAGACGTATAAATGCTATAAAGAAGTTAGTGGAAAAAAATTCCCACAATTGTGGATAGACTCGCTGAGATTTTCCCACATTTCATCACTTATGTCAACCTCTTGCTAAACTGTTTTTATTACATACGACCTTCAATTTTAGACAGTTTTCAGTAAAATTTTGTATTACAAATTAAGGTGTTTTCTACGGTAATAATTGGGTTTGTCTCTTAAAAGAAGTCGCCTGATAAATATTCGTATTATTAGAGACCCAGCTGCAGCAGGTCTTAAGCTGCTTAAGACTCACTATAAGAGACATTTTTTAGCTTCCACAGTTAACTCACTTGAATTGATTTTATCTGCGAGACTACTTGAACTACTGTGGTCCAACTAATGTAGCTTCACCTTTTTTGAGACAGTTTCATTTACTCTAATCATATCCATCGATTTAAATCGCATTTGGTTTTCTCCAGTACAAAGAAGAGGAGAAATACAGTTTTTTTTTTTTTTTTAATGAACACCATTAACTTTTGTTTTTTTTTTTTTTTTTTTTTTGTTTAATAAACTTTCAGGGGCAAAGTGTTTAAACAGCATAAGGATGTATAAGTTTGATCAGATTGCAGCAGCTCATATTATAAGATAAAACAAGTAAGAGTGCTATATTCGGCTATGCCGAATCTTATATACCCTTTGCAATATATGTAAATCTAGTCTAGTGAAGTAACTCCAACTACAAAACAAAAACAAATATTTGAGTGAAAGAGAAATAAAATATAAGAAACAAAAGTTCTATACAAAAATCATTAAAAAAAATGGTTTTTTATGGGTTAAGCATTTTTAAAAAATTTAATCATTTCCTGAGAGATCTCCTCAAAAACTTTTAAATGATACCCATACTCATATCTTAAAACTACGGTGCACAATCGTGCTTTTTAATTTTTTTTTTTTTTAATTTTTTATTGTTCCAAATGATATGGAAAAATTTCCGGAAGGCGTTGTTTTTGTCCCGCCACCTCGAAGGACATGGACCGATTATGCTGATGTTTAATATCAAATCTATCGAAACTATGTCTGATCAATTGGCGTATTTAAATTTTTTTCTAGCCCATCCAGTGCTTTGGCAAAATTGATTTCAATGCTAACATGGATGGACAGACGGGGTCGGAAATGGATATTGTAGAAGTTGCAAATGAAATAACAAACTTAAATAAACCCTTTTAAACCTGTTGTGTAGGGTATAAAGAGACTAATGTGCTGTTTTTGTATTTCAGGCGATCAATTCGTTTGAAAAATTTATATGGAAATTACTCAAAAAATTGAGTGTTTTTCATATAAATTTTTCAAATGAATTGATTGCCTGAAATACAAAAATAGCACATAAGAGTACCGTTATTGCTCAATTTTTAACTTTTAAGTAGGCATTTCACAAGCCTTGACTGCTGCTTTACAAAGCTTTCAATTTCTTTGGCTATCAAAAGAGTTCAATGCTCAATGATTGTATAAGATCGGCTACTGCAAGGATCTTTACCGTATTGTAAAATTTCTATTTATTTCTCAAAATACACGCTTGTCGCCCAACAGCACAACTTTTTAAGGTAATAATTTCCTTTTTTACTTTTTAATATTTGAACTTCTATGGCAGTATTAAAATAAATTTTAATGATTTTGAAAATTTCCGTATAAAATTCATTTACTTGTTTTGATTTTTTCTTGTATCTTTTTTATGAGTGATAAACAAGAAGTATTAAAGTATTTAAGGAAATAGTTTATTAAACTAATTTCCTTTAATGTTTTCCAGTTACAATTTCCGTTTGTTAAAATATCAACTCAATTCATCACATTTTATCACTTTCTGTCAAGACACTTTGCACCGTTAACGTCTTTTCAACGTCAATTCTCTTAATTTTTTATTTCTTTTTCACAAGAAAATGTTGATGATGTTATGAAGAAGTGAAGGAGTGAAGAAGTGTCATCATGATAAGTAGCATATGATGAGGAGTATGATGAGCAGAATGAGGATAAAATATTTTCTACATTTTTATTGGCTTTTTAATCATTTTTATGTGAGGATATTGAGGCGTTCCCTTGCAAAGGCATAATTTATTAGTGTTTTTTTTTTTTCTTAATTTATGTCACAACAAATTTTTTTCTATGACTCACTAACATGGATTAAGTAATTTATTAAAAAAAAAACAACCAGTGCTGATGGTCTCATGATATTTATCTGGTTTAAAATCTGCTCTAAGATTTTCTGTTTCACCAATTTCCTTTTGTGTAAAAAGCATGTGTTAAAATATTTTGCAAAGAAAAAAACTAAGCAAGACTCAGTGTTTGAGAATCAAATGATAAGATCACATTGTGAAAAACGTATAAATTTTGAGACTGTGAAGAATGTTTCCTTCACCTTGACTGGCAAAATTATATAAACTACTGCATTTTGAATAAAAAAAAATTGTTTAAAATAAAAAATAAGTGTCACTTTTCTTTAACAACTGAATACAATTTCATTACAAGATATTATACTTTAATAAATGAGGTGACATTCACATATGATTTATCAGCGTTTAAGAAATTTTATCTTCTTTTCAAAGGTTTTTAATTTTTTTTTTTTTTTTTTTTTTTTTTTTTTTTTTTTTTTGTAGAAGACTTTTTGCACAAAAGAGGAAAAAATATTTAATTGAATTTTTGGGGGAATGAAATTTGTTTTTAATGCTTTATAAATTTTTTTCAATTTTATATAATAAAATTTTGTAGACTTATAAAAAAACATCAAGTGAAAACATTGGCGCTCGCTCACATTTTCGAATTATCTGAACTTTTCATAAGAAAGCCCGATTGTTCCCCATATTTTTAAGATATCAATATGGGTATCGTTTAAAAGCTTTTGAGGAGCTCTTTCAGGAAACACCTAAGTTTTTTAAAAATTCTTAACCCATAAAGAACCATTTTTCTTAACATTTTTATATAAAACTTTTTTCCTTATATTTTAATTCTCTGTGATCCAAATATTTAACTAAGAAAAACATGAAGAAAATATTTATATTTTTTCTCACGATCCTTATATTGTTTTATCACTTTTCCAGTGAAAGTTTAATTTGAAAAACAAAAAAATTATTGGCTTTAAAAAAATACTGTATTTCTCTTCTTTTTGGACTGAAGAAAACCAAATGCGATTGATTGGAGTAAATGAAACTATTTAAGAAAAGGTGAAGCTACATTTGTGGGACCACAGTAGCTCAAGTAGTCTCGCAGATAAAATCAATTCAAGTGAGTTAACTGTGGAAGCTAAAAAATCTCTCTTGTAGTGAGTCTTAGTAGTTTATGATCTGCTGTAGCTGGGTCTCTAATAATACGAATATTTAGCAGGCGACGTCTTCTGAGAGACCAACCCAATTATTACCGCAAAAAATACCTTGATTTGTAATACAAAATTTTACTAAAAACTGTCTAAAATTGAAGGACGTACGAGAATGTAAAACAAACAGTTTAGCAAGGATTGATGTAAGTGACGAAATGGAGGAAAATCGCAGCAGCCCATCCACAATATTTTATACTTAAAATAGCCAAAAAAGTTATTGTAAGAAGACTTTATTCTTAATTATTTTTTTAAGTTAAATTGTACTTAAAAGCAATCCCGTCTCTGATATCAATTACAAACTTGGTCTTTGTTATGCATAATTTAAGATTTAATTAAACAGATCACTTTTGGCAATAAATCAGACTACAAAAAACCTGTCTATATTTCACGTGTCATGAACAAAAAAAAAATTTAATTTTAAAATTCACATTTTGCAGGTACTTAGTCTAAAACGAGCTAATTTTTATTTATTTATTATTATTATGATTTATATATTATTGATTTATTTTTGATTTATTTTCATTTGTGATCACTGGGTTTTCTATCGGAATTTTGTATTTGACTTTACTATACAATTAAGGTGGAGCTACCGGTATTAAACGCAGCTTTAGGATTTTATAATTGAAAAATTATAGTACTTTTGCCCCAAAAGCTGTTTCAAAGTCATTAGTGCCAGCAAAAGCTTATCGCAACTTAATGTGATCTTTAATCAATTCCCTTTCGTCAACATTCTTTTTCATCAGTTATTAGACAAAAATTACTCACTCCGTAATCTGATGACGCATCTTTTAACCTTTAGAGTCACCTCACGTAAGAAATTCTTCACGCTATTGGAGGACATCTTAGGATTAGTGCAATAAAAAAAGTTTTCCTAAAAACCATAATGAAACTGAGAGTCGAATAGTATTAGAAGTCTACTAACGAGGTCCTGAACTTCTTGTACAGCGTACGAGTATTGCAAAAGTGGGTACTTTTCTCTGTTTCACTTGTGTAGTTAGTCACCCTAATTATGAGCTTAGTTTCTGTCACCTTACAAATTACATGTGTGCCGATGACCTTATGGCTGACTAAATACATTATTTTATTTTTTTTTTTTTTTGTTTCTGTCAATTACTTGCTGTTTGTATGTGATTTTTTACATGTGTAACAAAAAGACCAAAAACTTCATTTCAGCATGTGTAAAGTGAATCGAAAATCTTCTTTTACCTTTTTTTTTACTTTTTGTCTTTTCTGTCTTCTTTTTTTAATTTTTCTAATATATTTTCTTTGTCTTGTTTCAGGTTGATTTACGCCATATTGACGAATTAAATGGTACAAATATTGTTGAAGTCGGGGTTGATTTATCAGAATTTTATACATCTGTAGAATGGGATATTTTAGAAGTACCTGCCGTACGGTAAGTTTTCTTTATTTTTCTTTTTACACTGTTTTAAATTATTGATGTACAAAAAGCTTTTAAAATAAATCAAATACAATTTAAAGTTTTTTATTGAATTTTTTAAGTTCGTAAATTGCCCTCATGTAAGAGATGGCACTACAAACAAATTTAGTACATATTTTTATTAAAGTACTTTGTAAAAGGTGTTTTTTGAGATATTTTCTGAAAGAAACCATTTTTAAATAATTTTAGAGCTTAATTTTAAGGGTCCTTTTTAAAAGGCACATTGTAAATAGGTTCTTTGAAAGTTGTAATAAAGTACTTTATTTTAATTGCCCCTTTTTTAAGTTACTTAATGTTAGAAGTTTAAAAAAAATTAAATTTTTCTTCTGTAAAACAATTTTAGAAACAACTTGTCTTAATAATATAAATCTTTTATTATTTTTAATTTAACAAAATTGTTTACTTAAAATGTAATTTAATTAACAAAAATTATTTTTTAAGTAACTTTTTTCAAGAACTTTTTAAAAAGTCTGATTTTCACGACCATGCTATTCAAAGAATTTTGTAGAAAATTTTAAAAAGTTACTAACATATTTTTTTTTTTTTTTGCTGCCTTTTAAAATATATCTACTTTTAAAGCGTTCTTTTTCCTAGGATAATTTTTATAGGGAACATTTTTCAAGGCACTTTGATACAAAAAATTTTTAAAAGGTTCTATTTTTTGTCACACTTTCTTCAAATAATTTTTTGTATGATAATCTATAGAGATTGATTTTTCAAAAGATACTTTAATAAGTTTATTTATTTTAAGGTACTTTTTTTAGAAAAAGTTTTAGAAAAAATATTTTTAATAAGATAAGTTTTGTGCTTTTTAAAAGGTCCTTTATTCCTAGAAGTTATTAATTTTATTCGAACTTACTTAAATAATTCTTTTATGCATCTTTTTATAAAGATACTTTAAAAAAAGGTATTTTTAAAAAAAGTACTTTTTAAAAAAAGTACTTTTTAATAAGGTTATTTTTTTAAACGATGCTTTTCCATAAGATACACTCTTATAAAGTACGTACCTTATTTTTATAATATAAAATTTTTTATTCTATTTTTTAAAAATCATCTCATGTAATGAAAGGTACCTTTTTTTAATTTTTTTTCAAAATGTAATATTCTTATAAATGATTTAAGAAATTTACTTATTAAATTAAACTGCTTAAAAATTAAATTAAAAAAAAATTCTAAAAGTACTTTGTGGAACCTTTTACAACATGTGTTTTAAAAAGTACTTTTTTAATTAACAGAATTTTTTAAACATTCATTTAGTACCAATCACTTTAAGAAAATTAACTTAAGTTTCTTTTTCTAAAGAGTTACTTTTCTTTCCAAGGTACTTTTTAATTTTTTAGACACACGTTCTTTTTTCTCTGAATTGGTTTTAGTCTAAAAGTGTTTTGTGTTACTCCATGGTGCGTCTCTGTTTAATAATAACTTTTTATAAATTTTTTTAATTTTTTTATTACCGTCGCTTTTTTCTAAAAGTTTTTTTATAAAAATTATCAAGATTTCAAACTATGATTAATTGCAGACCTTGAATGTTTTATTTTTCTTTTCATGTAAAAATAAACTTTAAATTAATTTAATTTTTTTTCTAAAAAGTGTCTTTAAAACTTCAAACAAACTTTTTTATTTTAATAAAACTTTTACTTTTTGCTACTTTTTTAGCAATTTAAAAATTCAACTTTAAAGCATTTTATTTAAACTGACAGTTGAAAATAAGTGAAAGAATAAAAGACAACAATAAATAAATTCAAAAATATATTGCATAAATTCATTTGCTCACCTCTAGAAATTTAAAACAAAATTGCCAAGAAATTAAACATAATTTATTTTTTTTTACAATACTTTTGTTGTATTTTTTTTTTGTTTTGTTTTTCTTTTTTTTTTTTTTTTAAGAAATAATTTTTATTATTTAGTTTTATTTTGTTAAAATTTTGGCAGGAAAAAATCTGTAACTGCCACCACGTATAAATATTTCAATTGTTTGTAAGTCACTTGTTATTTCAGTCACTTCTCTTAATGTTGATGCCACAAATAGTGGCAGTAGTAGCACAAGTAAATAACTGGAACAACTCGTTGGGGTTTTTTTGTAACAAAAATGGCCTGTTGCTATTGAAGGTTTGCCTACCACTTTATCTCTATTTTTTTGTACTTGGTGTTGTTCTTTCCATGACAATTAGTTGATGTGTCACGTAGTTACTGTCATTTATGCCTGATGCTGAAGATATTCTTACTTCCGCTGTGCTCATACCTGCTTCCACTTATTCCTGTTGCAGTGTTTTACTTTTTTTGTTAATTTTTTGTTTATAATTATTTTTGTCATTTTTGCCAGTTTTTTGTTGACTATTAGGCCTACGAGTGTTAGAAAACTTACAACAACAAAATTCTAAGAAAAAAATTTTATTGTGAAAAAGCGTTGCTTGCAGTTTTTTTTTGTTATTTTTAAAGAAAATTTAGTATTAAATTTTAAGGCTATAAAATCATTTTAAGTAGACATTAAAATTAAAAGGAATTTAAAAGACCTCAAAGATTACAGAGCAATGAAATTTTTTCAGTGTGTTTTTGTTTTATCTTTTTAAATATTTTTTATGGCTTTTTTTTCATTTTTAAATGACAGTGGGGGTTTTAACTTAAAAAAGTAAGAGTTTCGTAGTTCAAAACGGTAAGCACGATTGTATTGAAACTGCACAAAGATATAATAGAGGTGTAGTCAAGCTTAAGTTTAAAATGAGGATATTATACGCTGAGGAAGCTGGCGTGGCATAACTTTAATTTAGCACACCTCAGGCATATAAAAGATTAAAAACGTTGCCAAATTAGCGGATTGTGGCAATTTTTCGGATAATATAATATTTTTTGTTTTCAATGCAAGAAAATAAATTTAAGAAAGCCCTTCGATTAAAGGCAAAAAATGGTGTTCAAGTCAAATGTTAAACGAAAATAAATGTTAAAGTTTTAAAAAAATAATCTTTTTACTTTATAACCAAAAGAACGAAGTTTTTATAACGGCTTTAAATCCCGTTTTATTATAAAATATTAAGAAAAAAAAACAAGTAAACTTAAAAAAAAAAATAAATCTCAACAATATTAATTTTAAATAGGGATGCAACCGATATCGGCGATACTTCTGGTTTCCCAATATATCGATATCGGCAATACGCCGATACTTTTTATATAACATAAAATTCAAATGAGTTCTGTGGCATCTGAGAGACTATTTTTCACTGCAGGTCTGCTTCAAACGGATTTGAAGAATCGTCTATCTCCGCTAAATTTGAAAGCACTTTGTTTTTTAAACAAAAATCTAATTAATATCAATTTGAAAACGTAGGCCAATCCAAACTGAATGCCATCGTTTATTTTGTAAAATCATAAATATTGCAGACGTTTTGTAGTTTGAAAATTTAAATTTTAGAAACTGAAATGTATTGACAATTTTGATGATTTGAATGGCTCATTAATAAACAGTGTTATTTTGTACAATAGAGGAATTACTCTGCTTGAGTTTTGTTAATTTTTTCTTGAACTCAATTTCAATATGTGTATCGGTATCGGAATCGGTATCGGCGTTTTGAGTATCGGTATCGGATCGGCGAAATGGCGTATTGTTACATCCATAATTTTAAAAATTTTTCTCTTATTATTCAAACAGAATTAAAAGACTAAGAACGTTTTTAGTAATCCAGGGTGTCTTTATGTCCTTTCTTACCATGCAATGCAAATGCTCACTCCCGTTTTTGGAAATTTTTAAAAATTTTCTGCGAATTGCAAGACTTGCATTAATTTCTCTACTTAATGTATTTTTATAAATTTTTGAAAAATTTCGATGTATAAAATTGATGAAAATTTTTTATAGCATTAAAAAATATAATTCCCACAAAAATTTAATTAAAAATATTTTTTTCCCGTTTCTGTAGAAATTTCTCCATAAATTTTTAAATTAGTAAAACTGTATACAAGTTAAAAAAGAAGACAAAATTATCTAAGCACTAATATATCACTTGTCCACCTCATCTCATTTTACTGTATTAATATTTAACATCCTGTAGTAAAATTTAACTGCTCTACCGTGGGCATGGAATCTTCTGTACAAATAAAAAAAAAACAGTAACGGGGTCATATCTGTAAATGAGATATTTTTTCAATCGATATGGAATACAAAACAACTTTTTTTAATTTTTCTTGCCTGTACGTCTGTCTTTCTGTGTTCGCACCACGTAGAAACTGCTAGATGGATATGAATAATGTTTTAAGTGAAGATCCCTTAGTATCTCGGCTTAAATATAGAGTACTTTTGTTATAAGAATAAAAGACTTCGTAGTGAAAATAAGATTCAAATGTGAAATCATCCAATTTTACCAGTTTAATGGTAATAAAATAGCTGTCAGCATATTTTATTTTTAAGACGGAAATTTTTTAACACTGTTTACAGATCTCTGAACTAAATATTTAAAAACAAATTTTTATAAATTTGAATTTTTAGGAAAAATATAAATGATACGCGGAAGAAATTGTGGGATACTGTTAGTTTTAAAATAATGTGTTAATTTTTATTTTATTTTTTATTATTTTATCGCTAATGGTATTTTTTTACTAAAAACTTTGAAATAAAATTAACTTAAAGTATTTTCAAGGATTTTTAATTATATTTAATAAAATCAATCATTTGAAATGAATAATTATTGTGAATTAATTCACAATAGTCATTTAAAAATACGATTTATTTATTAAAATTTTTTTTGGACCAGCACTCAAGGGATGACCCCTACTTATGCAATGCACTGTGCCAGAACTAGGAAATTAGGTTGTGGAAAGGGTGATAGAGGAAGTAGTGCTTGCGGAAATTTGATTTTAATCTTTGCACATTGAAAGTGGCAGGAGACACCTCTGCAAAGAGTTTATTCTACAAACGAACTATTCGGCTAAAAAGCGAATTTTATCTGTAACGTGTAGTGCGATTCACTAGCCAATCGACCGCAATGGGATGCGCTCTTGATGCAGATCGTTTTGCATGTACAAAAGTACGGTTTTCAGGTACAAGTTTCCTTATTTCACAACAGCATATTTCGTTGTAACGATAAAACAGTGACACACAGCCCACATTGCGTTGATGCTTTAGTGCATCAATAGAGCTGGATAATTTGATGTCACCGATGAAATATTTTTTCTTTCTCCTGTACGCGATGGAGTAACTCCACATACATGAGAGTTGTATTTAATTTTATATTTTATTTTTAACGAAATATTAGCATCTTCTCTATTTTACTATAATTTCCTTAAATTCCTTAATTTTAAATACAGAAAAAAGAAAACACTGAAAAATCGTGAAAAAATTTCTTTAACTTAAAGTTTTCTACAATTTGTATTTTAGATTTTTATTTATTTTTTTTTTAAATTTTTTGCAAAACTTTTTTGTTAAAGAATTTTGTTGGCTTTTGGCAAAACAAATTTCGTGTCTACTTTTTCTTTGCAAAGTCGCTTTTAAAACTCTTTGAACTCACACACACACAACACACACACACACAGGGCTGCAAACGTCACTATTTTTGTAAATAAATTTTTGAAATGGGAAAACTTTAGTTTAAAAAAAAGACCCAAAATGTTATTATTGTTTTTGTGGTTGCTGTTGTTGTTGTTGTTGTTGCTACTGGCACTGATTCGACTTTTAGTGTAATTTGACAAAGGTTTCTTCTTAAACTTTTTCAGGTTTTTTATCTCTTCCATTTCACTACAATTTCCATGATTTTGTTTTATTTTCGTTTTTGTTCTTTTTTTAGATGACGCTATTTGTGAACATTTTCTTAAGGGTCATGAAAATGTTCTTGATTTATTTATTATGTATTTGTTTTTAAGAATGTGTGTATGTATGCGTGTGGTTTGGATGATTTTTGTTGTTTTTTTTTTAAGAACAAAAAAACTTTCAAACCAATATATTTGGTTTTGCTATCTATTTCTGGTTCTTTCTTATCACAACAGGGAACAGTGGGACAATTTTTTATATTGAAATAGTGGTTAAGAGAGATAAAGAAATGCTAGCGATTTGATAAAATACTAACACAGATTCATTATTATTATTATTATTTTTTTTTTGGATTTATAACATCAGTACTGTTATCAGGGCGAAATATTTCACTTTGCAAAATTTGCCCAAAGTAAAAAAAATTAAAACTTTCGTTTCTCAAAAAAGGCATTAAATTATGAACAACTGCGTGAACAAAAATATTTTTCGTTATAATGCGTGACCAAAAAAATCTTTTTGAGAGCACGTGGTAATAAAAATTTTGAAGACCTTAAAAAGAAGATTGCCAATTTTTAAAAATGCGTGAGCCTACGTGATCAAAAGTAATTTTCATGAGAGTACGGAATTAAAAAGCTGTGAGAGAACATGACAAAGGATTTTAAAGAGACTGCGTAGCCAAAGGTACTCTTTGTGCCAGTGCGTGACCAAAAGAAAAACTTCGTGAAAGTAAACGATAAAAATTTTACGGTCGTTAAGGAGAAGACAGGCAAAAATTGAGAGTGTGTGATTTAACGTGACCAAAAATGTTTCTTTTGAGAGTGCGTGACCATTAATTTTTTACTACATGATTTTCACGTATTCCCTATACCACAGTGATAAAAAATATAAGAATTTAAAGAACTAGAAGGCACAAAACTAAAAGAGCAAAAATGTTTTTTGTGAATTTATGGGATGAACAATATTTAGAGAAAGAAGAAAGAAGTCTGCTTAACCAAATGTATTTTTCATTAAAATACGTTACCAAAAAATGTTCTACGTAATAAAAAGCTTTTAGGAATCTGCGTGACCAAAGGTAATTTTCATGAAAATTTGTGACAAGAAACATTTTTCGTGGGAGTACGTGATGAAAAAAATTTTCGTGACAAAAAGTTCTTAAGGAATCTGCGTGCCCAATTGGATTTTTTTTGAAAATGCGTGACCACAAATATTTTTCGCGAGAACACGTGATGAAAAAATGTTCGTGATAAAATTTTCTTAATGAATCTGCGTGACCAAAGGTATTTTTTGTAAAAATGTGTAACCGGAAATATTTTTCGTGAGAGTACGTGATAAAAAAATTTTCGTGATAAATTTTTTTTTCGTGATAAAATTTTTTTTAGGAATCTGCGTGCCCAAAGGCATTTTTTTTTAAATGCGTGACCACAAATATTTTTCGTGAGAGTACGTGATAAACAAAATTTTCGTGATAAAATGTTTGTGATAAAAATTTTTTTAGGAATCTGCATGATCAAAATTATTTTTTGCGAAAATGCGTGACCAGAAATATTTTTCGTGAGAGTACGTGATGAAAAATATTTTCGTGATAAAAAGTTCTTAAGGAATCTGCATGATCAAAGGTATTTTTCTGAAAATGCGTGACCACAAATATTTTTCGCGAGAGCACGTGATGAAAAAATATCCGTGATTAAATTTTTTTAGGAATCCGCGTGACCAAAGGTATTTTTTGTAAAAATGCGTGACCAAAAATCTTTTTCGTTAAAGTACGTAAAGAAAAAAATTTTCGAGACAAAAAGTTTTTTAGGAACCTGTATGACAAGATGAAAAACCGTGACCAAAAATATTTTGTGAGAGTACGTGATGAAAAAAATTTAAGGACCTTAAAGAAAACGACGGCTAAATATTAAAAATGTGCGAGCCTGAGTGATCAAAAATTTATACGTGATAAAAAGCAGAAGCCTGCGTGGTATTTTCCACGAGATTACGTGACCAATATATTATTTTCCAAAACAGTACGCAATAAAAATTTTTAAGGATCTTAAGAATAAAATGGACAAATATTGAGAATGTGTAAAAGTACGCGTCTAAAACTTTTTAGGAAGGGTACGTGATAAAAGATTTTTAAGGACATTTAAGAGCAGCTGCCAAATACTGGATAACAATTTCGTAAATTGTTTCAGTCCTGGATTTTCGCCACAAAAATTGTCAAAATTCTCACAGCGCATTGTTGAATCACTCGAATTAATAGCAGATTTTTTTAACCCACAATTTTCTATTTTAAATTCACTGTGCAACCAGAAATAATTTTGAGATTTTTCCCGTTTGAATTTTGTCTAAGTGCCAGCATTTATTTACAAGTATACGGCTGTAAATGATATTCTAAATGTTTATTTGTTTGTATGTATGTGTGCATGTATATTCTAACTCTTCAATATATTTTATTTATTTATTTATTTGTTTAGAAGTTAGAAAAAAATACATATTTGTGCGCCTGCCAGTGTATTGGTTTTTTGTGTTTTGTCTGAATGCGTTTTATTGGAAATGTGTATGTTGTTGTTCATAGTGTTGTTGTTACTTTTTTTTAGTTTTGTGGTTGTATTGCTCATCGTTGGAATCTCTGTGGATATTTAAGATATTTTAACTTCCTATTTGGTTTTTTCTCATCTTCCTTATATTTTTTTTCTATTGCTACAGCGAATATTGCTGGTTTTTGTTAAAAGCTCTTTAAAAAGTAAAATCTTGAACGAAAGATAGAGAAGAACTTTAAACATTTTGACCCATTTTCAATGTCTTATAAGAGTGAGGAGAAACTTTTATAACCAATTTTTTATTCCATATGTGTATTTTTATTGTGATTTGATTTGATTGTATTGTTTATTGTTTTTTTTTCTTTGCTTCTTTCTTATGCGAATTTATTGATCCATGAGTTAAAAGTGAACTTAAGTGAAAATATAAATGTGTTTAATTTTATTCTTATAAAGTTTTTATTTAGAAAAGAAAATGGATAAGAAATATTTTAAGAATTGTATTGTAATTGAAAGTGGAAAATCATAAATCAAAAATCAAAAATAGTGTAGAAGCAGTCATTGCTTTGATTAATGTTTGAAATCACAAGTGCATTATAAAAATAGCAACAACAACAACAAAAATAACGAAATTAAATTTAAGCTTTTTATTTTACTTCTACTTTCAAAAGCAAAGTTTATTTTAATTTATTTTATTTTTAATCTTCGCTTTGTTTTTGAGGGACTGTGCTGACCTCGTTTTGTAATGATGAGAAATGTTTTATACATTTGGCCATTACATTCATCTAAACTTGTAATTTGTTTTGTTTTTTTTTCTGTATTGCCATGCAAAATTGGGCCAATGTTTGATATGAAATTTTGAATAAATTTAAATTAATTGTTTTTAATCTAAAAGGTTCTCTAAAAATTTCTCTTAACAATTCAAATACAAATGCAGAGTTCAATGTTGTTTTTCGAATTCGATTCTTCTTTAAAACAAAAATTAAAGGAAACTCAAAGTCTAACGAAATTTTCTCGAAAAAGAAAAGTGTTGGTTGCACTGCTTCAAGGGCTAATTAGAAAGGTCTGCACAAACGCAGAAAAAATTAATTTTTAAATTTTAAAACAATAATTGAAAAGTAAGGCCATATTATGCCATATTTCAAAAGATGGTAAAACTTATGAAGAGCTATTAAAAATGATTTTGACAACATCGAGCTTGACTTTAGTTTAAGGTAATAAAGAAATTAAATACAGCATATAACTATATATACAGACATTTTTGGCGAAAATTCCACTTTTAGCGAACTTTAGAATTTTTGATAAATTTGGAATTTTTTGCGAATTTTCGGTTCATTGTGATTTTTTTTTTATTAAATTCGTGTTTGATGAAAAGTTAATATTTTTTCAAAAATCTATTTAATAAAGCCGATTCTTAAATTTCCTAAATTTTTCTTATCTATTTATTTTTTTAATATTTAATTTTTTAATACAATAACAAAATTGGAAAAAATAACAAAACGTTGTTTTCTTTACAATTAATTTTTTTTTTCACAATTATTGATTGCAGAAATTACCTATTTTTAGTTTTTATTGTTTTAAATTTTGGTGAAAATAGATACAGTAATAATGTCTTTACACACAAAACAAAATCGCAATTTTTACAAAAACATAATTAAAATTTTAAACAAAAACAAAAACTGCTCCATTTTTTTTTATGCCAAGAAACTCTTTACACAATTGTTGACATTTTTGTTAAAACTAAATTATTTAAAAAAAAATACAGTAGAAAATTTTAGTATTTTTTATGGCCACCGTTTGCATCTATCACGCATTGCAATCTCTTTTAAATTAACTTCTTTAAGTCGTTGGTGGATGGTATATTTTTCCCTTCTAATAAATCGCTTTTTCTTAAATAAACTAAAAATTTTCGATAGAATTAAAATCCGGACTTTGAGCAGGTGTATCAATGGCTTTGACGCATTTGTAAAGCAACCACATCCGTGCCATATGTGACTTATGTTTGGGATCGTTATCTTGATAAAATTTGAGTCCAGACTTATTCTCTCTAATAAATTTAAATTTCTTAGCACTATTAACGAAATGGGTCTGCAAAATGCGTAAATATTGTCGCTCATCCATTGTTGTTTCTATGAAAGCCAAATCACCCACTCCTTTTCTGGATAGGAAGCCCCAAATTATGAGAGACATTTTTCCAAATTTGACTGTAGAAATGATGTTGCTATTTTCTAGCGCTGTTAGGAGCTTTTGCCATACTCTATTAAGACCATCGTTGTAATACAACATCAGTTTTGTCTTGTCGCAAAATACGACATCGTTCCAATAGTCTGCCGGTTGCGAAATACCCGTAATAGCAAGGAAAAGTCTCTTCTCTATACAATGGTTTTTAACGTCCAACTCTTAAAGAGTATTTGTTCTTTATTTTATCTTGTCGAACTGTTTCATGGCAAACAAATATTCCGTACTCTTCTTAAAGTTCCTTTGCAAGTGCTCTTGTAGAAATTTAAGGGTTCTGTACAAGTTTTCTAATAAATAGGCGTTCTGCTCGTTTATGTATATAAGGCAATCTACCTTCGTTTTCAGCTTGCTAAAGCACATTTTAAATAGTCTTTTATGCTACCGAAAATCTCTCTGACATTTCCTGAACACTGAACACTGAACATTTTTATCATCAAAATATTACAAAAATATAACAACGTACATGATAGATAACGGTTAATTAAAGTTGATCGTAAAGTAGATGCAGAATTGAAAGAAAATGTTTTTTGTGTAAAGACTTTCATGACATCAGAAAATAAAGACTTGTGTTTGTTTCTGTTTTAAATTTTTGTTAAGTTTTTGTAAAACTTGCGTTTTTTTATAAATAGTGTAAATAATTATAATTAATAAAAAAAACTTTATATTTCATAGAATAAAAAGAGGTTCTTTTTCCTACAAAATATGAATAAGCTAAAATTTTTAATGTGTTTAAAGATGTTATTGACATACTGTATACATTTTAAGTTGTAATAAAATATAAAAAATTACGAACAGATGATTAGTAAACAGATGGGCCGAGAAATATTGCTAAATCGTGTTTTTAGAATACTGCCCTTAAAGAAACTTTTATTCATCATGAACTGCTAACCTTTTTCTAAATACCAATGTTTTCTTCTAGCTTCTTGGCAAGTATTCCTAAAAAAATATAGAGGTTACCAATAATTTTTTAAATAATGAAATAATTAACAATTTTTTGTGCCTACAGACACCAGCATCTCTGCCCTGTCTTCTCTTGATGTCTACAGGTGATCATCAGTTTTTTTTTTTTTTTTTGATACATTGCGATTTGTTGAATAAATTCAGGTCTTTTTTATGGCACTGTTAATGTTAACATCAATTTCAATGTTAAATTTAATGTTCGAAAACTGAATATCAAAAATAATAACGAAGTTATAACGCAGATAACGAAAAAATATTAAATGAAGGCGATCATTAAAGGAATTAAAGCAAATAATTATTACTATCTGTTGGCAGTGACTGCGACTGCTTGGGCCATTCTGTTGTTAATAGTACGAACGTCTTCTTTTTATAAGCTGAAAATTTCAAAACAACTAAAATATAGAATTATAACTTTGTGATGTTCTTTTGAAAGTATGGAAAAAATTATTTTTTAATTTTCTCCCCAGCCAGGGGTTGGACTGTAGATTTTCATAAATCAAATAAAATTTACTTTTTCGGCTTTGGTTCATTTTTTAATTTAATTTTTACAAAGAAAAATTATTTTTCTAATGTATGCGGGCGTTTTCTAAAGAAAACAAAAAAAAATTAAACAATGGCAGTATGTAGAGAAAACAACAGAGAAACGCTTTGAGTTATGTGTGAATTTCTTCCAAACAATTTAATATTGATTAGTTGGTCAAATGGTTAAATGGATGATGTTTACATTGTACACAACTTACGAAAGATAGATGCAAAGAATGCTGACGAGAGATATGGCGGTCCTAAAAATGCTGTATTACATACTGCCAGCGTCTAATTTTACTTATTTTCTTTGGAAAACTTCCGCATGCATTTGAAAAATAATTTTTCTTTGTAAAAATTAAATTAAAAAATGAACCAATGCCGAAGTAATTAAATTTTATTTGGAGCATGGAAAAAATGTACTTCTTATGCCTAAAAGTATGCTAGGAGTTCTTATAATTTCTAATTTCCTTCACGTTCGAAATGCCGAAAAAAAAGTCCTTAACATTGTGTAGCCATTTAGTGATGATTAACAACAACATCTGAACGTATAAATATATTTTTTCTGAGAAATTTTATTTAAACACAATATAAAAAGAGTAACTTTTTACATTAAAGGAAAATATTTTTTTACCATTATTCTGTCAAGTTTTTTAATTAATTTTAGTATTTATAGTCATTTTTGTCACTCGATAACTGAATATAATCTGTAGCGATGCGGAAAGTTTAAATTTAAATTTATTTTTACAGATTGTTATAGCTTTTAGTTCTTGAATTTAATATTAAGTTGTTATTAATTTATTACTTATTCATCTTAGCTTGCTCTCGCACTGTTTAAAATTTTTAGAAATGTTTTGATTGTGAGCTGTGACTTTAAATATCCTTTTTTTTATTTCCTGTAACAATATATCTCTTTTGCAAAGGAAACGAGATGTAAAAACTACTTTTAATATTCCTTATTATCTGTTTACAAACTTTCCAAGAAACTTAACTACTTTTTCCCTCGAACCTTATCGTGACTAAAGCAAATATCTGAAAACATAAACGTTGTTGTGGTTATTAACAAACCCCATTTTACTTGTTTTTATATTTCATTATTTTTTATTTAACAGATTTTAATACATTTTGTTAATGTGGTGCTGCGTATGAGTAATATTTAATTTCCTTTCCCAAATGTTTCACACTCATACGCCACAATACATGAGAGTTTGGTTTATTTTCTTTCATTTTATGACAAATAAAAATAAATCATACGTTTAGGTGTCCCATAACAAATGTATAAAATATTTTTACGGGTGCTAAATATACAAATATAAAAGAAATATTTCTATTTTATGTGATAAGCTTCCATAAAGGGTGAGATTAATTTCATGAAAGAATTTTTTTGCAGTTATTTAAGTAGAAAAGTATTGGTAACACTAAGAAATTAATTTAAGAACAGTTGGTAAATCTTGAAGAAAAAACTAGAAATTAGGGTCCAAGAATTGGTCAATATGAGTAGATTACAAAGGGTGTAAGTTGGGAACCATGGTGACTGGTTTAATTTTGTCGACGTATCACTGTTTGATGGGGCTGCCGGTACTAATTAAGAAAATTATTGACTGTTTTATTTAATATATGACGCTTTGAATTGGCAATTATATATTGCAAAAAACTAATATTTATCTCTTATTATAAGAAAATTAAATACGTTTACTGCTATAAAAATGTGTTTTATTAAATGTTTAATCAAATTAATTAATTTTATTTTCAGGAAAGAAAAAACAATCATTTTTCAATTTATTAAATTGACGCGTGATTTACATTCCGACTTTTTTTCGTGAAAAGGAAACGCAACAAATTATTTCATTCCAAAGGGCAACCACTTAATTTAGTTTCAGGATTTTCACAGTCAATATTTGGGAGCCAGAGACTTGCGGTGGTTCCAAAAAAAAAATAAATAAGTAAATAAAATTTCAGTAAGAGTAAAAGTAGTGTTGCTTTTATTCGCTGTCATCTAGACATATTATTTTTGTCATTTCCTTAATTATGATTTTAAAGCCTCAGCTTCAGCTTAGGAATCCTTAAGCTTCCTCGTGAAACAAGTAAGCTTTATAATGTCAGTGGTTCACAAAGTTGATTTTTATTCACCACTAGAGATTTAAAATTTATTTGGGTTGATTGTTGTCCCAATAATAAATAAAGAGAATAGCTTGACCTTTAAGAGTCGTAATAAAGTTTTTTTATTGTTCTCCTTAATTTCTGGTATCATAAGTGGTGAATTGGTGAAGCAGAGAAAGCAAGTTTTGCATCAATTAAAAGCGTTATTACTTTAAAGATGGAGTTTTATTAAATTTTTAATGGATTAAATTATATATTATTAAAGAATTTTTTTAACTAAAATTAGCTGTAATTAGATTTATCATTTATTTAATAAAAAAAATTTATATGTGTTTTTTGCCAATTAAAAAAATTATTTATTTGCTATCTGAAAATGCAATAAAATTTTTAATAGAAGCAGAATCTTTTGTAAGCGTATAACGAATGAAATTCCGTGTGGTATTTTGTTAAGGATTTACGTAAAATTTACTTAATTTAATGTATTTTGTAAATAATAGATTTATTAATTAATTATTCGACACAATTAAATCGTTGATTTAAAAGTCCTCTTTAATTTCTGATATCATAAGTTGTACAACTTAAATGAATTGGTGAAGCACATATAATAGCTTTTGCACCCATTAAAAGTTTTATTAATTTCATGCTGAAGTTTTATAAAATTTTTAATTGATTCAATAAATGATTTAATTAGAATTGTGTTGCTTTTCTTTTAAACTAAAAATATCACTGATTAATTATTTATTTAGTAAAAAAAATGTTGTTATTATATATCAATTAAAGATATAATTGAACCAATTAAAAAATTGATTCTACTTTAAAATTAAATTAAAATTTTTAATAGAAACAAAACTCTTTTTTATTTTTAGCGTAAAATCGTTAATTCCTAACGTATTAAAATAAGGATTTATGTAGAACTTATTTTATTTATTGTATTTTGTAAAAAGTTGATTAAGTTAGTGACTATTTGAAACAACTATAGCGTTAATTGAAACAACGCAACATTAAAGAATCTCAACAATGTTTATGCAAAGTGGTCATAGAAGCCTTAGAGAGCAATTGTCCGATAATAATAGTAACTTCTGTCATATCCTTTTATTATTATTTTATTTTAATGACGATTTTTTTTATTTTTATTTATTTATTTATTTTTTTTTTTTTTTTTTTTTTTTTTGTGAACTCAGTTTATTGCTTTGACAATAAACAGTAAAGGAATTTATTACACAGATTTATTTCCAAAAAACAAAAACCTTCAAATTGTGTTGTAAAAAATACACTTAAAAGTCTAAATAAATTTTAAGAGATTTAAAATATTCAAATATTTGAATTTCAAGATCACTAACAAGTTTTTATTTATTTATATTTACAGAAACGAAAAATTTTATACCTGCTGCGATGAACCCTATTTGGATATCACATTTAATATAACAATGCGCCGAAAAACCCTTTTCTACACAGTTAATCTCATTATACCCTGCATGGGCATTAGTTTTTTAACGATTTTGGTATTTTATTTGCCATCTGACAGTGGTGAAAAAGTGAGTATCTTTTTAAAAACCTTCACTTTTCTTTTAAAATTAATTTTTACACATCATTTAACGTAGTGGTGCGAGCTTAAATTTTTTATTTATTAGTTTTTTTCACATAAGAAAACTCAAGCCCAAACTTATTGCCTTCACGTAGGTTTTCTCCTGTGATCTCTTGACAGATATCAGTATAAGCCGCAAGAAAATGTTAGCGATAAGTTTAAATTTAAATGGCTTTAGGTGTAGAAAGACGAACGCTATTACACTGGTCTGCAGGAAAATCCTCTTTTAAAAATTTGTTGAGTTTAATTTCTTTTCATTTTCATATGTAGAAGTTCATTTTATTAAAAATACCAGCACGTCAAAAGAAAACATGCATTTTAATCATATTGTGACTACAGCAAAATTCGAACTACTCAATGTCTAATTTTAGAACACAAATGCCTCTAGTTCAGATTCATTCGGATTACTGTACACTGTGACTTAAGCGAGTCTCGAATTTTCATTCTACTCTTGATTTTTGCAAACCAGTGCGTCATTTCTGTAACTTAAGTGAGAAATTTCACATGAGAAAACATTATGTTCATATTATTTTGCACAGCGGGAGCTTAAGACTTACTTGAATGTTTTTTACTATTTTAGATTAAGAGAATAATTTAACTCAAACAGATCAACTAATAATTCCATAAAAACAGCGCCCACTCACACTTAATTTATAACAATCGTGTGGAAAAAACTACAAAAGAATAAAAATAAAAATTGTTCTTTTAGCTACACCGATTGTTAGCAGAAAGTGAGAAAGTTCTCACTTTAGTTACAAAAACGGGTTAAAGGCCTCATTAAGCAACAACTAACTCTGTCACATATTGGTTATGTAGTTACTTTCCTTACTAACCAAGGCTCCGTTAAAGTTTCAACCAAGATTTTTCTTGTTTTATAATGCAGGCGTCTTAAGTGTCTGTTGCTCTAATTTACCGATCTCTTCACCACCTCATCCACAACGACAGAATTTATTGTCCTTCTTCTACTAGAGATTTCGGAAGAATTTAAATCTTATTTTCAGTTTATTCACCTCACGTAGCGTGATACAACACGACAACAATTCTGGTTCTTTATACTCAAGGCGCTGTTGGGATTTGAACTTATGGCTCATGATCTTCTATTTAACAAACAAGCTGATATCTATCTCTATTTATACAAAAGCCGTGGCTGCCTAACGTATGTTTACAGAAATTTAAAAGTTATTTAGCTTTGTTAATAAAATATTCATGAACAAATATAACATCAGGGTTTATGCTAAGTGTTGCCAAATCTTATTTACGTAGCAGCATTAATTTGTCGCCACGTGAAGGAAGAACCTGTTTTAATTTTTTTTCTGTAGGCGTGATAATTTTTATATTTGAATTAAGAGGCAACACAAGTATGTTTTAGCACACCTCAGGTCTTTTTGTCCAGTTTTAAGGCAACAAGCAGCCCCACAACCTTCTTGGGAAAATTATCTTCAACTTTTTTAAAAATTTTTTTAAAAGACAAAACAGTTTATTTTGCAGGCCAGTGTTATTAGCGTCAATTATAAGATTCACAATTTTGTTTTCATTTAAATAATAAATGATAAAAGTTTTTTAATCACAATAAAACAAAGCAACAAATTAAACATGTCACATAATTATTTCCATATTGTTCAGCAGTCGCATCTTAATTATTGTCAATGAACTATAAATTATACTTTGCCATCATATTTCATTATTATTTATCCAGGTGGTTTACTTGTTGTTATTGCTTTTGTTATTTCTGTTTCCAGGTCTCATTAAGCATATCCATTTTACTGTCGTTGACTGTGTTCTTCTTGCTGCTGGCGGAAATTATTCCGCCAACATCGTTAGTTGTGCCGCTCTTAGGGAAATTTGTACTTTTCACAATGATACTCGATACATTCAGGTAAGTTGTTTTTAAATTTTTTTTAATCTATTTTCCTTTTAAACAACGACATCATCTAGACGCTATAGATATTTAAAAATCTTAATATTTGCTCCGTATCATTTTAAACACTAAAAAAAGCTCTTTCAATATGAATAAGCGAATATTTGATTGTATGTGTTTATGTGTTAAATTTGTTTGGATGATGTTTTATTTTAAATATTGCATTTTTATGCCATCATAAATTATTGATTTGTGGCCCATATCTGTTGTGATTGCATTGTTGACAAACGACTCTTGTTTATTTTTCCCATAGATTTTGGTTTTAGCTAAACTTGTGCTAAAAATAGATTTTGATATGCGATTGTTGGGTTTCTAATTTGAGTTTAAAGTTGACAAAGCAAAAAATGTTTTAAATTATTTTTATTGTTTTAAGGGATAAATTTTTAGTCAAATTTTTATCAGTATAAATTCTTTAGCAAGAAAATTTTTTTTTTAAATTTTCATATTGGGAATTTTTTAGCTTAATTTATGATCATAATTTAAAATCATAGTTTTAAGTTCTTAAAGTAAATTGTGCTTAATTCCTTAAAAATAATTAAAAAAAAAGGAATTTGGTTTTATTCTTTTTTTTTATGAAAAACAAAGAAAAATCATGGGTGCTACAGATATTCACCATTCAAGTAAATCTAGTTAAGTGACATAAGGGTGACAGAAAATTAAAAAACAAGAAAAAAAGTTTTACATAAAAGTTGATTAAAAAAATGTCATTGGCTCTTAATGGGTTTAGCATTTTTAAAATTTTTTTATTATTTCATGAAAAATCAGTATAAAAGCTTTTAAATGATGCCCATATTGGCCATATTGACAATAGAACTTTTTTATGAAAATTTTAGAGGCCTATAACTCGGTAAATATGGGCGAGCTCAAACTATTTCACTGGATTTCTTTACCTTTAATTCTCTATTGCTCCATATATTTATTTTTCTGTTTGGAGGGAAAATTAGCCCACTACTTTGAAGCAAATTGACCGAACTTGCTGATTTTCAACAACAACATTTTCGAAGCTACGTCTGATCGATTGGGGTATTTAAATGTTCCCTACCTCATCTAGTGCCTTGAAAAAGTTTATTTCAACCCGAACACGGATGGACAGACGGACATCGCTCAATCGACTTTGTTATACCTAAGGAATCAGAATATATAGACATCATGGGGTTGGAAATGGATATTGAAGAAATTACAAACTTAGATATAACCGTTTTTCCACTTTTTGTGGTGTAGGGTATAACATCAGGCATCGCAGCAACTAACATGTCCGAGATGCAAAACTTTTGGTCCGCAAAGCATAAATTCGATATTTAAGCTCCAATATTTTCTTACTACGGGAGTGTGGATTTAAGTTTAAATCGGCTAAGCTTTTTGGAAACTATTTAATTATTACCAAAATAATATAGATCTGACCCATTGTGCGAGAAATATTTTGTGAACAAATTACAAAAATGTTTGTTATTAGAAAATATTTTTAGTAACGTTATTGTGATAAATAACTAATAAATCCTACAAAGAAAGAGAAATAAATACATTAATCGCAAGCATTTTAACTTTAGGATTTTGCACTTTAGGATTTTGCACTAACAGAGTGAAAACGTAACCCTTTTAATTTTTGCCAGAATGTCTGTCTGTGTGTCACAGCACTCTATCTAAAAACCCGGAGGTAGACTTTTAAAACTGTTACAGAAAATGTATTGCTATAGCTGTTACAACTACAATAAGTGCCAAAAATTAAAGGGTGTTCCAAGAGTGACGTGAAATTCATAAAAATTTTATTTTTTAAGCAAGCACGACATATTCGCATAGTTAATATCGAATTATGTCCGCTATAGAAGTATGAAAAATAAAACTTGAAGTTAAAGGGTGCTCCAATAATGACGTGGTGCGCATGTAGCCTTTTTTTTTACAATGAGAAGTATCACTTCAGGCAACAATGCCTATTTAATTAGTATGTAACCGTGCTACATTCTTTAGGAAATGGATAGATGAGAAAGAACAGGTGGTGAAATTATAGCCATTTTATTAGTTATTTTACTTCGTGGGCTAATATGCTATGAAGAAGTACCGACGAAGGAGGCTGCATATTTTAATGTCAATTCTGAATATGTTTTTATACCATTAAACAGGAAAAAAGTTTTTTATTTTTTGGTTCCCGCAGGGGTTGAACCGGGGCCAGCCAGGCTTGTAGTCAACGTGCTTACCACCTTGAAAAGAGCAGCCTTACCTTTAAACCGTAACAGGCAGAAATACTTGTAAGAACAAGCACAAAAATAAAAAAATAAAACTAAAATGTAAAGGGTGTTCCTATACTGACGTGGGTTTAATATTAACGGTATTAGAGTTTCAATTGTTTTTCATAGAAATTAAAAATTAAGACATGAATACAGAAATATGTCCGCTTTAAAAATAAGTGCGAACAGCACATTTAAAATAAAAGGAAGTTGCCATAGAGGCCTCATTTATGGATTCATCTTTAAAATTGTTTCAGGCAGACTCCTTAAATATCCAACAAAGACTAAGAAAAATGTTAAAAAATATAAAAATTTAAAAGGTGACCCATACACTGAACGGAACCCTTCGTATGTGATTTAAACTCACACTTGGCGGACTTCTTTTATTTTCTTTTTTTTTAATCTTATATTTCTGACTCTGTATCTCGAAATAAGTTTCCACTCGTAAGTAATCTTTGCTGGATCCTAATATGTGACTCTGACGAGACTAGAGTTATTCAAGGTCGTATTTAACAAAAATGTGCCTGTAACAGGCGCATTTATATAGAGTCTGTCAAGATTTTTTGTTAACCAAACAGGCTATTTCTTCAGCTCAGCGACAACTGTCGCTGATGACTGTTTTCTTTTTAGCTAAAAGTTCCTCAAGTTTTAGATCACGATTTCCTTGTTGTATAGGTTTCTTAACTATCCAATGTGCTGTTTCTATGTACATGTGTGTCAACCTATCTCTACCTCCTCCTTCTCTCTCCCTCTTTTCTACTCGAGGCTGTGGGAGGTTGTAACTGCCATTTTCCATTTCTTTGCCTTCTTATCGATTCATTTATCGCGACTACTAAGCAATAAATTCGTATGTCTTTTCAAACAGTCTAATGGGGTTTGAACTTATAATCCTCCATTTAACAAACACGTTGACATCTTTACCAACGCAGTCACTACAGCTACTCAATAGTTTTGAGCTAACTTTTGCTCTTATTCTATTTTGTCACATTCACCACAGTTTTTAGTGGCATAAAGTAATAATTTAGTCAGCTCCGTTTAAGACACACATGCAATTCAACATGTTAAACAGACCAGACAACATTAGCTTTGAAAATAAATTGGTCAGTTACTGTCACTCATTTAAACAATAATCTCAACTCTGGGATGTTTAAGATTTGTATAGATCAAAATAAGAAGGAAATATTGGTATTATGTCTTTGTGTTAAATTCCAATGAAGGAACAGTCATATCATCAAATTATAAGTATTTTTCTTAAATCCTATTTTGTTATATCTCATTTACCATCAAGTTTTTAACCTCATGATATAATAATAATTAACGTTATATTGCCCAACACTTTTCAACCAACCCTGATTTTAAATTAAATAACACAAAATTATTACTCTAAATAAATAAATTTATTTACAAAATCCAACACTGTTGGTGGTAGAAAATAAATAAAATTAAATTTAATGTCGTGTTTACTGGCTGATCATAACATCAGCCATAAAAAAATAATGTTTTAATTTATTTATTTTTATTTTTCAACAGTCTGACTGCTACTCGTCTGTGTGTCTGTATATCTTTACTTGTCATATAATAAAAATTCTGTTTTGTGAATTTTTTGCAAGTGTGTGAATCTTATGCTGGCCTTATTCGTGACCAGCCGTCATAATAATTTGATTAAACATTCAATTTGCCGTGTTTTGTACTGTTTAAACAAATGGCTGGTAAATCACGTTAGAATTTTGTGGTTTAGCGTTAGTGTTTGATTATGCATAGACAATTAAACCAATGTTTGCAATATGTACGTACATACATACATACATACATACACACATACATACATTCATTTACACTGTGTTACACATTAGCGTATGTAGGAACACTAAGACATAATGCTTGTTAAACATTATTGGACATATCCAAGCATATGGTGGAAATATTTTTTTACTAATGTTGCACTATGGCTAAAAATAAAGTAAAAAGTTGTCCAGAAATTTTTTCTGTTTAAAAAACTGTTTTTACTATACCCTTCACCACAGAAAGTGGAAAAGTCATGCCGTTAGTAATTTCTTCAATATTCATTTCTGACACCTTGTGCGTAACGAAGTCAATTGAGTGTTGAACGTCTGCCCATCCATGTTAGGGTTAAAATCAACTTTGCAAAGGCATTAGATAAGCTAGAAAAAATTTCAATACGCCAATCGATCACATATAGTTTCGAAAATTTTGCAAGATCGGTTCATGTCCTTTTGCTCGCTGCCAAAACACCACTCCTCCCTTTAATTTTTACATATTTTTTGGAACAATAAAGTAACTCTAATCACAAAAATAAATATATGGAGCGATAGAGAATTAAAAGTACAAAAAATAAAATCTATTGAAAATACTGTCGCTCCCCCAAAATTTTTGAGTTATGGGCCTCTTAACTTTTCATAGAAAAGAAAATCAATTGTGTCATATTTTTTAAGACATCAATGATACCCATCATTTAAAAGCTTTTGAAGAGATCTTTTAGAAAATACTTTGCATAGCGGAATATAGCAATCTTACTTTTTTTAGCATTGCTTTGGTTATATTACAAAAAAGCATTTTATTTTTACTTTATAAAAGTTATGTCAATTACAAAATATCCTTAAATGAAATAATTTTCCTTTTTGTGAGGCTTATTAAAACAGTATGAGAATTTCCTTTTGAGAATTCCATACTGAGGACACACATTATCTTAATTTTTATATCAATATTTTAAAAACCATAATCTTTATCGTGAGTAGTTTGTTTGTAACGCCTACACTCCCTAACTATTTATACGATATTAATTAAATTTTGCATAACATATCGTCAGTTGTACAGATAAAGATATAAAATATATTTTATCTAAAAAACAGGAATATAATTTTCGTGATACAAAAAATTATTCTTTTAAATCGTCTGGCATCCAAACTTAATGCAGAAATTAACAAATAGAATAAATTGTTTTAGAATTTTAACCCGGAAAGTTATCAGTGCTTTTAAATTTAAATCTAAGTATACTTTCAGGCATAAAACTTAAACTAAATTGAAGCATACTTTTAAGCGAAAAAATAATCGATAGGCTATGAAAAATTTGAGATTTATAATATTAAAAAAAAAATGTTTTCATTGTTAAGCAATATTTTAAAGATAATTTTTGTTTTTTGAGCAAAAAATCCGACACGAAGAAGCACAAATTCACCTTAAAGAGTTTAAAGCGTTAATGGACCATCTTTTTATAAATGAGGAGAGCAAAGCAGTAACTATTATTGGTGGTGCTCGTGACATAGCAATGCATACCCTGCACAAACTTATAGTCTAAGCATATTACGGCAGCATATGGCAAAATTACGTTACTATCAATAATAATTCTTGTACTTATTTTTCTAGCAGACATATCAGTACATCCTCTGTACACATGTTAAACTTCTGCCTATAACAATTTAAAAGATTAGGACTCTTTCATTATATTTTTTTGTAGACATCCATCAATTTCTTAATTTTTTTTTACTATTTATTTTTATAGCGGGTATATTTGTATGAGTAAATTTTAAATGCCTGCTTACTACGGTTGAAGAGCTAAAGCTATATAAGTGAAAATAACGTTAATATTAAAACACCCTTCAATATAAAGTTTTATTTGTTTTCTATATGTTGCTATTGCGCACATAATTTTTCTGACGCTGTATAAATTTAATGTATCTCTCTATCACAGTACAAAAGATAAAAAATATATAACGCCACTTGCGGAACACCCTTTAATTTTTTTATTTGTTTTAATAGCAACTATACGAGGGCTACTATATATGTATATTTCTGGCCTGGCAACACTGAATGCTGCCAAGTGCAATCTGACATTTCCATTGGAAAGTTTGTCATTTTTAACCATAATCGTACTCAAAACGTTTTGACGTGCGACCATTATTTGTGTTGTTTACAGTGACTTAAAAAAATTAATATAGAAAAAAATTGAATTAACTCGTGAACATTTTCGTGCCATCATTTTTCACAACTTTCGACGTGGATTATCACGACAAGAGTGCATTGATAAACTTAACTCTTTGTATGGCGATGAAGCACCATCCTTTAGCACTGTGAAAAGTTAGTATGAATTTAATCGTGGCCGAAGCTCGCTCAAAGACGAATTCCGTGAAGGTCGTCCAAAAACGGTTGTTGTGCCAGAGAACATTGATGCCGTGCGTGAACTCATAATGCAAGATCGACATGCGAAATACCGAGAGATAGAGACATCTTTGGACATTTTTTTCACCAGCATACATTCGATACTGCATGAACACCTGGCCGTAAAAAAGATTTGTTCTCGTTGGATCCCGCACAATTTGAAAGTCGCTCAAAAAAAGGCTCGTGTCGATTGGTGCAAAGAAATGTTTCGAAAATACGATTGCGGTGCATCAAAAGACGTTTATAAGATCGTCACAGGTGACGAATCATGGATCTATGCGTATGAGCCCGAAATGAAACAACAATCGACCGTGTGGGTCTTCAAAGACGAGCAAAATCCAACGAAAGTTGTTCGTGGAAGAAGCACTTCGAAGCAAATGGTCGCCTGTTTCTTCGGCAAAACTGGTCATGTGGCGACTGTTCCGCTGGAGCAACGTAGGACGGTCACTTCTGAGTGGTGCACAACAATATGTTTGCCTGAAGTCATCGGAGAAATTCGAAAAACCAACAAGAGAAGACGAATCATTGTTCTCCGTGACAATGCGAGCTCTCACAAATCGGCTCAAACCAGAGCGTTTTTGACCGGCCAAAACGTCGAATTAATGGGTCATCCGCCATACAGCCCTGACTTGGCACCTAATGACTTCTTCTTGTTTCCGCACATCAAGAAAAAAATGCGTGGTCAACGATTTTCGCCGCGAGAAGAAGCTGTTGAAGTGTTCAAAAAACATGTTTTAGAGGTGTCTCAATCAGAGTGGAAAAAGTGCTTCGACAACTGGTTTGAGCGCATGCAAAAATGTATAAATCATGCTGGAGAATACTTTGAAAAACAATAAAACCATTTTTGATTATAAATATTCGCATTTTCACTATTAGGCCAGAAATATATATAGCAGCCCTCGTAATAATTTAATACATCTGTGGTGGAAATTTCAAGAGTCTACCTATGACGGTTCAAGAGGAAGAAGTCTGTGACAAGTGTGATACAGATTAATGTCAGTACCTGGCCGTAAGGCTCTAACTCTACAGTGGTTTTATCACTGAGTGATATACAAAGCATCGAATAGCGCCTTCCAGTGGCGTAGCCATGAAAGTTGCAAATTTAAGAACATGGCTGTCAAAATCATGAACTACGTCTTAGTAAAGACTGTTCAGCCCCGTCTGTTGAAAGTTCAACAGCACATTCGGAAGGGCACTGCATCTACTTTGTAGCCATCGCCCTTCATCAATAACCATCATGTATATCCCATAGGAAACTGAACAATAACCGGCTGCAGAGATGGGCGGCTCTCTGTATGGGCTACCGGTTCCTGTGGCTTCAGTATACCTACTTATCCAGATTTGGTGCCTGCACATCAGGGGACTAGTTTTTCTTATACCCTGAAAGCGCTTCGTCTGAAGCTAGGTTAGAGGGCTGTGACAGAGGAACAAACAGACATTGTGACTCAGGAATTTTTTACACTTTGTGTACAGAACACTAAAAAGGAAATTAAACGGCTCATCAAGTTCAGCAAAAAAAAAAAGAGTCATGAAAAATTCCCACTAAGGACTGCGTATGTTTTGGCAAATCCATGAAGGTCATTTGACCGATATGTTATTTCGTTAATAACTTTTTTTTTAGTTCATATTCATATTACATTTATCCTTGTCTTTCAGCCGAAATTTTCTAAATTTCTACAATTTTTAATATTCTGTTTGCGCTTTTTAGATTTGGATTCAGGATGAACTTTTGTTTCTCCTCCTGCTTACTTTTATTTTAACTTTTCTTAAGTCTATAGTTCGCTAGGATTAAAATATTTTCATAAACTTGTTCTTGATTGAATCCATATTCAAGGGTCTTGACTTGTTTGAATGATTTGCTGCAGTCCATTTCTAAATTTGAATTCAGACACTCTTTGAGTTTTAAATATTTTTTAGTCTCTAGTGTAGGCTCTGTTGTTTCATTTCTAAACCCACACGTGCATTGTTTATCTTCTAATGTCACACGTGCTATTAACATTTATCTAAACATGTTCGAATTAAAGTTTCACCTTAAGTAAATATCTGCTGAGCTTGCTTATGCATAAAATGTTGTGTGTAGAAAGATACAACAATACCAAAATTATCCAAACTTCCCTTTTCTCATTAGTGGAATATAAGGCAAAAATATTTAACAACCATTAAAGGTGCAGGTATTAATTAAAATGTGCATATTAAATCATCCAACTATTTTTTATTAAAACATTAACTTTTTCCTTTTATCGCTGTTTCGGCGTTTTTTTGCTTATCAGTGAAACCTAAAACCATAATTGCTCTTTTTTTAGGCAAATTATTTATTTAGCTAAATAATAGCTTTCCTTTTTTATTTTATATTTATTTATATAAATCAATTAAAATATTCCGTAAAATGTGGCTATTTTATTTTTCAACTATTTAAATTGAATTTTAATTAATTGTTTATTAGGCTAATTAAAAAGTTAGTAGACAAAGAAAAAAATAATTATTTCGAATGCCTTTGTGGTCAAATGCAAAATAATGCAGCATAATTTTTTTTAAAGGAGTTTTAATTTTAATTTTGAAATAATTTTAAACTAAATACATTTAATTAAATAAAATTTTTGTGTTGTGTTTGTTAAGTGATTTACGAAATTTATAATTTATATTTTTGCAGATAAGGAAAAATACAAAATAATTAATATTTAATCAGCAGCATAATAAATTGTAATTAGTAAAAATAATTTATTAAAACATAATTAAACTAATTGTTGGTTGTGTCCACAATTTAATCAGATATAATTTCAATATGATTAATATCCTGTACAAATAAAACTACGCTTCCTGCTGTACAGTGGTGGTTGTATATCTTAAAATATTATTTTAACTGAGAGGTAGCCTTTTAACTGCTTTTTTCCACACTTCCTGATATTTACTTATTTTTTTTATTTGTTTTTTTTTTTTTTTTTTTTTTTTGTTAAACATTAAACAAGCTGAGCTTTTCTTAGAGTTTCAGAAGACTCTTTTATTCTATCTGGATTTTTGTTTTTAGTATTATTTTTTTTTTTTTTTTTTGTTAAGAAAATAGGTTCAATCCCTGCGGCAACAAAAAAATTTAAATGTTTTTTTTTTCTTTTGAATGGATAAATATTTATTTAGAATTTAACAATACAGCATGCGGCGTCCTTCGTCGTAACTTCTACATAACACATTCGTCGGCGAAGTAAAATAACTAATAAAATGGCTATATTTTTACCACCTGTTCTTTTCTTTCCTTCTACTGCTTCACTTTAGAAAAAAAATTTTAAAATTAAAAAATCAATCTAAATTCCATTTCACCCAACATTTCGTCGATAATTGTCGACTTCTTTAAGATCGTTTAATTTTTATTAAATTAATCATAAAAATTAAAATACAATTACATTATAATTAAAACAAGAAACTTAAGACATAAATAAAGGGTCATTCAAATGCGACGCCTAGATGTCCGCACTATATAATTTTTACACGTGACATATTTTCAAATGACATAAGCCATTGTGTTTTATTCGAAGGTAGTACAGTTTTAACCATGGACAGGTACACATTGCAACAACGCGTTTACATCATTCGAAGTTATTATGAAAATGGGCGTTCTGCGAAAAATACCCATCACAAAATTTTGTTTAGTGACGAAGCTCATTTCATTTCGTCAATAAGCAAAATTGTCGTATCTGGGGTGATGAAAATCCTCGTGTTATTCATGAAAAATCTCTACACCCACAAAAAGTTAATGTTTGGTGTGCATTTTTCCTCAAAGATGATGCTGGAAATGCTGTTACTGTGAATGCTGAGCGATACCAATCAATGTTGAGAGACTTTTTATGGACACAGTTGAATCATATTGATGTGTCTAACGTCTATTTCTAGCAAGACGGTGCTACATGTCACACAACTCGAGAAAACATTACGCTTTTGCGATCAAAATTTGCTCAACGTGTAATTTGACGAAATGCAGATTTCAATTGGCCTCCAAGGTCATGTGATCTAACACCATTAGATTTTTTTTTTTGAGGGGTTTTTTGAAAAGTCGAGTGTATGCTAACAAGCCACAAACAATTAATGATCTAAAGAACAACATTCAAGTTGCAATTCGTGAAATAACACCAGCAACATGTCGGAAAGTCATTGAAAATTTCGATATTCGGATTGATGTCTGCAGACGCAGTCATGGTGGACATTTGAATGATATTCTATTCCACTTATAATTGTAATGGATCATACTTTTAATAGAAAAAACAGCTTGAAAAAATTGTTAATAGTTTGTGTTTTATTTCAGAGAAACGTGTAGGCGCGTTTTTTGGATGACTCTTTACTACAAAATAAGACGTTGGCAAATAAAATCATATTAAACATAAACACAAAACATGTAAACAATTTTACAACAGGCTTCAACCATTAACAAATTTCACTTTAAATGCAGATTAGCTAAAAGCGGCCCTAAAGCTCGCATTAATTTTTTCGACCGCGTACAAGAGAAAGCGAAGAAGCTCATCGGTGACAGAAGAGTATCCAGGTGATTCACTAGAGCATCGACTCAATGTGGCGTGTGTTTCACTGTTTTATCGTTACTACAACGGGATGTACTCTTATGAACTCGTTCCTGATAACCATAGTGTCATACGCGCAACGCGCTCTAAATCAAGAGCGCATTCATTACAGAGAAAAATGGTTTTTTAGCCGAACAGTTCGTTTGTAGAATAAATTCCCTGCAGAGGTCTTTCCTGCCACTTTCAATGTGCAAAGATTCAAACCAAATGTCCACAAGCACTACTCCCTCTATCCCCCTTTCCACAGCCTAATTTCCTAGTTCTGGCACACTTCATTGCATAAGTAAGGGTCATACCCTGAGTGCTGGTCCTAATTAATAAAAAAAATCATAAATTAAACCAAAGTAATTTATTAAAAAAAAACTCTTTTGACAAATTTTTGTGATTCACTTTTAATTTTAAATCTGATCATAAAATAATTATTATTTTATTATATTATGGAAATATTATATTATAATTAACCATAATTATAGTAAATTTCAAAATGTTAATGTTATGATAAATGACAAAATTGTTAAGAATAATATGATTTGCCTACAATCATATAATTCAGCCATTAAAAAAGGCATTTTTTTAAGCCAAACAGAACTTTTATTTGCAAAAAAAAAATCAAATCTAATTTTTATTAGAAAAATCATTACCTGGCCTTAAGTTTTAAAAATTATGTTGGGCATATGGCCGTCGCTGCTTTTCCTCAAGAAGTGCATTAAGATTGGGACTAATTTTTCGAGCACGGCTGGTCGTATGTCAAGAATAACACGAACAATGTTGCCTTTCAAGATGTCAATTTTGGCTTGTTTATTAGCATATAAACGAGAGATACAATTATCGAAATCAACTTGTCGTCAAATTTTAATTTCTATAAATTTATGGCTGCGATAGCCGTATTACACTGTTTGATGTCATCCATATTTTTTAATAATTTTTTTTTGAAGGAATAGGGGCCAAAAGGCCGCACCAAACGGCAAATTTTTTTGGCAGCACAGTCTCTTGTGGATTGGTTTTAATGCATTTGAAGTATTTCGTTTATTAAAATACCGAAGTGATGACTGATTTTCAAAGTAAATCTGAATAAATTGGCGTCAGTCCATTAACAGATTGTATCGCTCATAAATGTCAATATGCAAGTGTAGGATGACGGTTTTTATTATTTTTTACTCTAATGAAAAATCTGTCGGGCTTATAAAAAATAACTCAGATTATGGTTAACTCAGCCATGTGTTTTCTTTGATGGACTTTCTTATTTTCTTGTGCAGCAAAGTGCCAAATAAATTACGCATATTCTTTATGAGTTGAGTTTATTTAAGATTTTTTGAGAAGGTAAAAAGGTGCAACATACACTACTTATATTTACAAAATTAAAAACATTCGAAATTTGTCAATAAGTTCATACCGCAATGTAATTCAAAGTAAAGTCCTAGTTAAATTCTTTCAATAATTAACTCGCTCAACACAGGCTTTACTGCTTGCAATTAACAAAAAAAAATTAAAACAAAATTGGCAACATTTAAGGCTTTTTAGATACAATATTTGAGAATTAAGCAATTTGTTAAATTGATTATTTCATGTGGAAAATCTGACATTTACAATGTGGTATCTATCTCGCGTATTTAGGAGAATTTAATGTTTTATTTTTTTCACGTATGATACATTGTTTTAGAAATGTAAGCAAAAAACATATGATCAGCTGTTAGTTAAAAAATTTCGCATGAAATAATGCATCTTTGCTTGATTTCGCAGCTTTGATAAAATGTTTCCAGAAACATTTCATATGTTTTTCTTCAGTAAAAACAGAGTACTACTTCTGCAACATTTCTTCATGACTTTTTCATGCAAATTTTTTATATATGTAGTTAAACAGCATTTCGTATGAAAAACTGAACAGAGTACCAGGCTTTACACACAAAAATAGTACTAAGTTTACCATCCCTGATACAAAGTTAAAGTGAAAGTTGCCAGATTACGTAACTGAAAAAATGTTCTTAATATAAAATAATTTTTTATACCCTTCACCGCAAAAAGTGGAATTTTTTTTAGTAGCAAAATATAATTTCTACAATATCCATTTCTGACCCCATAATATACATTGTGAGTCCTTATGTATAGCAAAGTCAAATAAGCGATGTCGGTCTGTCCGTACGTGTTCGTGTGGAAATCAACTTTGCAAGTGCGGTAGATGAGATAGAGAGATAATTTAAATAGGCTAATCAATCAGACAAAGTGTCGAAAGAGTTGCCATTGAAAATTAGCTAGATCGGTCCATGTCGCTCGAGACGTTAAGCTTAACGGCACGCCTGTCTCTAATTTTTTAATATCATTTAAAACAATGAAGTAACTCCAATAAAAAAAAAACAAAAATATGGAGCGATAGAGAGTTTAAAAATAAGAAAAAACATCAAGTGAAAAAATTGGCGCTTGGCCATATTTACCGAGTTAAAGGCCTCTGAAATTTTCGATTGTCAATATGATCAATATGGATATCATTTAAAGGCTTTTAAAAAAATCTTTCAGGAAACGTTAAAATTTTTTTTTAAAAAGATTAACCTGTTAAGAGCCGGTGATATTTTTATCTAAAATTATTTATCGTTCCTAACTTTCTTTTCTTATTTTTTTAATTTTTTGTAACCGCAAAATTTTTTTTTTTTGTTTTTGTTCTTGTTTTTTTTTTTTTTTTTTTTGACAGGAGCTACTTATCTACAATAGATTTGTAACAGGGTATAGAAGAATATAGCGTTCTTACTCGACATTTTTTAAGACAAATTAAGTGCTTCTAAAGCTCACGTAAAATATCGACATAAGTTTTTAAATCGCCAAGTTTATTTAGACGTTTTTGTATTTTGGCAATCTATTACCTTTAACTACATAAGTATCTGATTTTAATAAACTTTAATAACCGTTTTTAAAATTAACGTCTTTAACGTTTTATTGAAATCTTCTTATATTATTTCTTATTTTAATTGTCCCTTTTTTGCGTGGAAAATAGGTTTCTTAATAAAATTTTTTGTGTTGCTTTTGTGTTTTTATATTTATTACAGATTATAATTCCAATTGATTTAAGTACAAAAAAATTCATTGATAGGCAGCCACACCAATGCACTAGTACTGTGTGTCCTTTACGCGAACACTATAAATTATACCCAGCAAACATAAAGTTAAGGGTTTGAAATAAAATAACTCTTGATATTAATAGCATTTTTTTATATTTTTAAGGCAGGGATTTTAAAATAAGAGTTCACTTGTTATTTTTTTCATGTGAAAATAGTTATAAGAAATTATGTTGTTCTCATTCCTGTTTAAATCTTAAATCATATTGTAACAAAAATAGAAGTTATTCTCTACACATCAGTGTTGTCAAATTATTTGAGCTTTAAATTGTTAGAATGAAAGTAAATAATTTTTTTCTATTCGAACAAGCAAAAATCTTTAATTGTATTCGAATAAGTGAATAAAATATTATTTTTATTATAATCAGGCATGTCACAGAACTCAATTCGGATCGAAAATGGTTTCAATTCCGTAAATTGCTTCTTCAGAAAACTAAAAACGAAAAATTTCTTCAGAATAAAACCACTTTCAAATTTCAAAGTGGAATTTAGTTTCTTTGAAATTTTGTTATTTGCGTTTCTTACTTTTACTTTTTAAGAACAAACAAAATCGATCGGAATCTGAAGAAGGTAACACAAAATCGATCGGAAATGTTAATACGGAATTAAAACCATTCCGATCGGAATGTGTGACATGCCTGAATATTCGTTTTTTATTAACTCGACTGTTAAGGTGCTTGACTTAAAGCAATTATAATTTTTTTTTTATTGCTGGCTCTATAAGCCAAAAGCTGTTTATGATCAAATTTCTGCCATTCCATTGAATTACATATCACTTTCAACTTGCAAAGTTAATTCGCCTTGGGGTTTATGTGGCACTCTTGCACAGAAGAAAAACAAAGTTGCATTTCATATTCTAAGATAAAAAGAATTACACAAGTATTTTTAATTTCATTTAACAAGCTTACTGGACGCATTATATTATTTAAGACTTTAAAAAGTAACTTTTTAAAAAATTAATCGAATATTTGACAAAAATTATTCGAATAGTGTTTTATAAAAAATTTGAAAATTGAATTCCTTTGTGCACAAAAGAAAAAAAATTATTCAAATTTTCGAATTATTATTTTTCGAATGACAGCATACTTGTGAAAGTAAAACGAGTATGCTGGCCGCTTATGTTAGTGGTTTATGTCTTAGATAAAAAAAACCAGAGCAACATGTGGTGGGTTAGTAAACAAAATAAAAAAATATTAAAATAAAATAAATAGCTGACACACAAAACACAATCGTGACGAAAGTGTCTGTTAATTGTAAAGCAGATAATCAGTAGTCATGTGTTCAACTCCCATTAGAAACATGAATATAGGAAAAAAAATTGTTCCCTTTTTGCTGGTATGTTAAGTTGTTCAAAAGGCGAATATTTGGAAAACAGCACATCAATCCCTTTGTTTTCTCCCAAAAAATATGGTGAAAATTTACGCGATCCTCCTCAGGAAAGTTAAATAATTAACAAAATTTAAGAAAACATTTTTTTTTCAAATCATTCTTAATTAACGTATCAACCTGCATGTTTGCTGGGTTCTCTCTTGTACGACATGTTCATTTATGCATGACATGAATTTTTTACATTTAAACAATACTTGCTTGACATGCTCCCCTCTGCATGAAGTGAGAGAAAGAGATAAAAAAAATGATTACCTGGAGGGCATATTTAAATGAGTACAAGTAAGAGTGTGAAGTATACAATGTGGTCCCATATGTCACCTACACACTCATGTTTGCACTTGCACTTGTAAAAATAACTGCTGGCATAGAAATACTCAAATGCATAAGAGCAATTAAATTGTATGCTCATACATTCAAATACGACTTTATATGTACAAATACTAAAAGTCAACTTGAATATAAAATAAAATAAATCTGAGAAGTGAATGAGTGAGCTGGTTGCTGGAGGAGTTGATTGTTAGGGTACAGTGTTGTTAATTAATATAAGATGTCATGCAGGCATGTAAAGCACAAATACACTTATATGTACAATTTTAAATGAAGAAACCTTAAAAAAAAGTGATGAGACTGCAAGAAATATTATACCGACCTTCAGCAATGCAATCCAGGTGTCTGGGAATAAAACATAAATAAATAAAATACCATAAATTATTATATTTTCAGTCATTATTTTTTACCATTTGTCGTTATTAAATTTTTCTGTTTTGCTTTCTTTTCTTTACATGTTCCACAACATTTTCTGGTGCTGCACTAAAAAATTCCTTATAAATCTTCAATGGATTTTAAATTCTGTTATTTTCCAAATTTTTGTACTGGACATGGTAATTGTATATGTATGCGCGCGTGTGTGTATGTATGTGTGTGGTTTTAAATGACAGTATATGTGTTACGGTAGTTGTACTTAATATTCATTTTCGTTCGCCGCAAACACACACTATGGCACCATGGGTGCGTACAGTGTTTATCAATCAACTGCCACGGTTTCTGGTAATGCGACGACCGCTTTATCCCATTGGTGAAATGATGTAAGTACATTAAAATAAAAATGTATTACAACAATTTTTTATTTATATTGAATATGTTTGTATGTATGTATGTGTAAAATCCGATTATTATATTTTATTTATTAATTAATTTTAATTAAAAGAATTTTATTTTATTGACTTTCTTATTTATTCATTTGAGTAATAATTAAAATATTTATGTGTGCATACGAGGTTAGTGTGAACAGTTTTTTAAACATCTGTATAAGAATTCTCAGTATAAGAAATGTCATTTGTTTATATTTGAACAAATCAATTTATCGCTATAAAACCTTTTTACAAGAATTAAAAATTTAAAAAGAAAATTCTTAAAGAAAGCAAAAACTTTATCACAACCTCGTACTACACTCGAATATATTCCCTTAAGAAATACCAATTATGACTTAAACATATTTTCATTTTTAGTAAAACATCACGACAGCTTATGCTGCGAACATGTAATGGACTTGAACTTAGGGATCAAATACCACCGCTGCCACCACCCGTAGCCTTATCACGGTAAGTTGTCTCTCATGCCTCCTTAAACGAACATAAAACTAAATAGATTCCCTGTTAACAAACATTTCACTAAATACCAAAAGTATTCGCAGACTACATCACAGTCCACATAAAACATCACGTAGCACCTCGCCACATCTACAACATCGAGTGCAAAGCCTAAATATGCTAGATGAAGTTAGTGGGGCGTATGGCGGTAGTTGTGTAATGGGTGTTGCCTCTACAACAACGGGTAATTGTACGATATTGTACCCATCCACTATGAACCAAGAGACTTCAACAACCAGCTCACTGGTGGATACACAACATCACAGTCAGTACCAACAAACGGGTGGCTCTTTATTGGATCATCCTTTGACACCAACAAAATTTCGCCAGAAAGCATCAACAGCGGTGCAAACGAATGGCATGGGTAACGAATCCTCAACATCACAATACAGTGGCTATGGCACAATACATCATCAGCATCATCAAACGCCAATGCATCACCAACAGCATCAACAGTCCTACATTCATCATATGAGTCATGGAGCAAATGCTGCTAAATCTTCTTCAACCACAACGCTACATCAACAACACACACATCCCTATCATTTGCATCGCCAACAGTCTACTTGCTCGGCAAACTTTTCTCCTGTGCCCGCACCTCTACATCCGCATCAACAGCATCAGTCGACGACAACTTGTGACCTGATAGGAAATACAAATTCGAATATGATTAAATCGACCACAACCGTCAATTCGGCAGCCACGGCCTCAACACTAGCAGGGTCGTGTTGCAGTGTTAACGGTGCGGTACAGATACATCAGGGTCTGGGTACTGGAGTGCCTTGTGATTCGGCCTCGAATCGTACTCAACAAACGGGTATGCAAACTACTACTACTACTGCTACAACAGCTTCAACTGCCAGAGGTGTGGTCACAGGTGGCGGTGAAGTTTATCCAGAGTGTCAACGAGAAGGTGGCCCTCATTGTTGCTCTGCTAGTAAAAATCATGTCAGACATCGATGGCACAAATGTCCCGAACTGCACAAAGCCATGGATGGTGTTACCTATATAGCGGATCAGACACGTAAAGAGGAGGAGAGTACAAGGGTAAGTGGAATAAAAAATAATTAACCAAACTCAGGTGGGTTAGTATTTGGTTAAAGTTAAAATACTTTTCCGTATTTATACTCGAAAACTGACACTCAAGGGTAGAAGTTAAGTGAAGGTGTGTTGGTTTTTAAAAAGACATGTGTTGCCAGATTATTCGCTTGACCAATCAGCTAGAACTTGCCGTTTGGGGCGCTAACTTTTATAACTTTGTGACTTTATAACCCAAAAGGAAGAAAATTTTTTTTCACATCAAGTATTTCGTTGAGTTATTTGGTAAAATAGAAAATTTTTAAATCAATTAAAAATGATTTAAATAATTTATGCCGTAATTTAAGACACACATAATGACATTCGTGAGCAATTTTTATATAACTGTCGAACGATATAGAATTCTGCAATTATTTTTATTGTTTTATTTCTTAAAAAAATTGCAATTTTATTTTAAATTTTGAACAACAAATAATAAAAATTTTAAAGGGTGTCCCCATAAAAAGCATAACTTTTAAGTGTGCTCCTGCTATCAGAAGGATGGCACAGGGATATGTTTTTCTGTGTCGAGAGTAAAGCCGAGATTATGTCTCTAAAGGTGTGTTTACTACATTTGAACTTGTTTCTTAATGCCGGGCATCCCTGAACGATGTAGCGGAAACTTCGACAGTCACCCTAAAAAGGTGAGGGGAAAATGGGACCAATTTGGGCAACCATGTTGTTAACAAACTGGGAAAGATGGGGACAATTCTTAAAGAGGGTGCCATTGACACCTATTGTGGCATACTCCTCTCTACTTGTGGTAAGCGTATTAATGCTGCTCTATACGATCTGTCTCTGGCCAGATGGTCAAAAGAGTAGACCTGTTTGATCGCTAAAACAATGTGATTCTATTTGGATCGGCGCATGGTTGCTGCACTACTGTAGTTACCGAGGACTCGATTGCGCGACTTGTTGGATGCGGTTACTAGGCACTGTCTGTTTGGTGCCCATATCATGAAAATGGATTTCTGGAGAAGTTGTCAGTATAAAGAGAAGAAAGAACACTTCCTTTGCCTTTGCCCTGCGCTGGGGTATATACGACTGAGATACTTCGGTCAGCGGTACTACAGGAGCCTATCTGGTATGTCATCAGTGGGACCAGATTGTATTAGTTCCTTCTTAAGATGCAGTAGGTGGTTCACAGGCCCACAATAAGACATTGTAACTCGATGAATTAAATAAATGCGCTCTTTGGCCAACCGGACTATACGGTAGAGTTTTTTCGCATTATTTACCCGACGTCTCTACAAGCCATCAAATTGAACAGGACATGCACATGGCACCGGCAGAACAACGGTATTATTTGTCGATATTCTTTTATGTGGCGAAAACGTGTTGTTGTTGATGTTCTGCCTAAGCATAATTTTCTATTTGTCGTCAGGATTGCTGCATTTTTCTTCACAAGGAAGAGAGTGTTTGCACTGTTGGTTGCGTTAATTAAAAAATAAGAAATCATACCAAAAGTTATATTTGATGTGAACATCATTGCTCAGACAAATGTTCAATCAACGATGGTTGCACATGAACGAAACATGAACATTGAGTGTCTACATTAGCCGAACTGATGTGCGACATGATGTTCATACCAAGTTGATGGCTAGTGGAGACGTAGGGTTATGCCCTCAGTTTTTTCTTTCGTCTCTATCTCTTTTTTCATCGTTCTGAATTTCTTTTCTCTCTCTATTTTTTTTTTTCAGCAGGTAACACAGAGAGACTACTTAATGGACCCAAGTGGGCTGTGGCAACACAGCCACCTGCCTTAACCTAATCTAACCCAAACCATTTAATTCTTAAACATTTAACTCGTTGTAGTAACTTTTATTTTTATGTCAAGCATTAAGCACTTCTAACGAGCTAAATCTCATTGCCTTCTCATTATCGCTAATCGTAGTATCAGTACCACTAAAGGTTTTTTAACATTCTGAACATACGTATGTGTGTATGTGGCAACAAGTATTGGATTTCCTTTCTATCGTATAAATATTTTATCAAATTTCATGAAAGGTTGACAGCAATCGTCATCATCATTATCATTGCAATCTGACTAAAAATGACAAGAGTTCTCTCTCCCTCTCTCTTCACTCTCTCTCTCTTTTCTTTGTCGTATACAATCTTAAACAACAAAGTCTCTGATGTTAAATGTCATTTACGACAAATTGATAAAATGTCATGTTATAGATATTCAATTGTTGTTAAGGTGATTGTACACAGTACAGCCCGTAAAGAATTGCTGATGTTGCTGTTGGTGTTATTGTTATGTTATTACAGTTATTTTTTGGCATTTGAGATTATTTGTGGTGATGTTGGTGGCAATTTTCCTGGCAATTTAATCAAAATGTTTGTGTTTTTTTTTTAATGTTTAAGTGTATGTGTGTGTGTTTTAGTGTGCAATAAAAATACTTTAGAAGTGAAATGACATGATTTTATATTTTTGTTTTATTTTTTTTATTTTTTCAAACAACCTGCCAACCAGCTTAACAGCAACTACATTCCAAATAGAGAGACATCCAAAAAAAAGTATTACAAATATTTAAATTATTTGTCGTGTTCGTTGTTCAAATACTCAACTACGAGTGGCTTTGTGTGAACGTGTATTTTGGGTAGAAATAATTTTGATATCAATTGAGTGGCTTGATGCCACAATTTTTGTTTAAAAATTCCAAATTCCATTTTATTTTGTTTTTTGTACATTTGTTGTTGTTGTTGCTGTAGTTGTTTTTTTACACAGTTGAACTGACTTTTATTTTTTTTTTTTTTCATAAACACACTTTTCACTACTGAATGAATTTAGTGGTTAAAATTTATTTACTGCAAGTGAATCATTTTGCTCAATATGCCACCAGCACCCACACCTACGCCAAACGGCAACAAAAACCACAATTTATTGGGGCACCAAACAAAAAATGTATGCACATTGATACAGATTTTTGTTTTAAATTGTAACTCGCAAAATTTACGGTCTTGGACCCCACGGTCAACAAAGACTCAGAGCTGTTTGGTTTTTTTTACATACAAAACTCAAACAGAGAGATAGAAGCAGTTAAAGAACCGGGGTTATGGAATTGAATTTATTGAATTATTTGAATTAAATTTTGTTTAACTTCTCAAAGTGTTGGAGATATGTCAGATGCCACAGATATCAGGTTTCGAAATTGAAATTTGAGAATAATAAAAATTACTAAGTTAATTTTTAACGACTGCCTTATTTTAAAACTCATGAGAATTCTTTGTATGCAAATCAGTAGGCGCTATTAATTTCTTAATGACTTTCCATGTCAGACTTTTAAACCTGTCTTTTCTTTTACAGATGGCAGTAGCATATGCCATTCATTTTTGTTTCGCAATAGATCAAGCCTTTGGGAAATTGTAGCTATGAGAAAGCACATGGGAGATACCTATACTCGCGACCTTTCGGTAATTTCCTAATGGGGCCTGGCGAACAGGGTTCAGTTTAACGCTTATAAAACTCAGTGCTGTATGCTTTCGCACAGGTGTACTGCTGAACATGCTACCTCATCTGTAATTATGTGTGATACATATTTCAAGGAATCAGAAGCTCTCAATGTTCTTGGCATAAAGATTCAATGCGATGTTCGTTGGAACAAACATATTTTTCATGTTGCAAAAGAAGCTTTCAAGTGCCAAAGTTTTCTGAAACGGTGTAAGGAATACTTCACTCCATCTGATCTCCTCGTTATTTATGTCATCTTAATCAGACCGAAAATGGTATACAACTCTCATGTATGGGCCGGTGTTTCAAAGTCTATTTTGGAGTTACTCGACCGCGAAGAGAGAGCGAAGAGGCTCATCGGAGACAGTAGGGTATCCAGTTCTATTGGCTCACTAGAGCATCGACGCAATGTGGGGTGTGTTTCACTGTTTTATCGTTACTACAACGGAATGAGCTCTTATGAAATCAGGGAGCTTGTTTCTTAAAACCGTAATGTCATACGCGCTCTGCATCAAGAGCGCATTCCTTTGTGGTCGATTGGCCAGTGAATCGCACTACGCATTACAGAGAAAATTCGTTTTTTGCCGAACAGTTCGTATGAGGAATAAACTCCCTGCAGAGGCCTTTCCTGCCACTTTCAATGTGCCAAAATTCTAATCAAATGTCCACAAGCACTACTCCCTCATTCCCCCTTCCCACAACTTAATTTCCTAGTTCCGGCACAGTGCATTGCATAAGTAGGGGTCATTCTCTGAGGGCTGGTCCTAATAAAAAAAAGAAGAATTTCTAAATATTTTAAATTGAAAAAACGACTTGCTTATCTTTTTTATACTTTGAAAAAATATAAGAAAGCTAATTGTTTTACATCATTAAACACTTTTACTAAAAGACTAAATTCCCTAAAAAAATTATTTTAGTTCATGGCATTGCTTCTTACTTAAGTCCTCCTAAACGTGGTCTTTAACCCACAAAATATAAGAGAGAAAATTTTCGAAAAATATTTATTATTAAATTTGAATCATGAAGATAATATTATATTAAAAACATCGCCAACAATATTTTTATTAAAAAATTTTTTTTAAGCCCGACAGAACTTGATGCTAAAACAACGCTATCAAATTATTCAGATTTACTTTGAAAAATTATCCATCAATTTGAGCAGCTTATGTACGCAAAATTATTTTCAACGAAGAGGCTCAATTTTGGCGCAATGATTTTCAATCGGCATATTTTTACATGTGGGGTGAAACCAATCCACAATAGACCCTACAGACCCCACTACATTCAGACAGATGTACTGTTTGTTGCGTTTAATATGCTGGTGGCTTCACTGTATTTTTTTAATTTAAAATTGAAGCTGGAAGTTACGTTGTATTCGATGGAGAACATGATTAACGATTTGATTTGGGTCAGATGCAGTTTTAACAGGATGTCGCTAAAGCCCAGGATTGACTATCATACTCAGTCGTACTATCTGTCAAAAATTGCATATGTTTTCAAAAATTATGATAGTGTGGATTAAAATTGTATGTGTGTGACAGACTTTGTGACAGACCTATACGATTTTATAATTTTTTGAAATACTTCATAAAATGATTTTTTTATGCAATGAGAGTTGATTTTTTGAAGATGAGGAGAAAAAACAACAAAATATTAAAACCATCTGTTTTTTTTTTTTTTTTTGCGTATAAAAGTGTGGCACCTGCGATGCTATTTTGAAACGATTGTTAAAGGAGGACAGAATTCTGTCAGATTAATCGTACGATTGTGTATGATAGTAAATCCTGGTCTTAAGTAATATAAAGCGCCCGTAATCATAAGCTTATTGAAATCAAAATAAATCTGTTCGATTTGACATCTCTCGATTATTCTCTGTGGGGCCATATGAAGACATTTGTGTATTCTAAAAGGCCATACACAACTAAAGCCCTGGAATCGAAAATTACACTGCAGGACAGATTCAAAAAATATTTAAGAAATAACTCTACCATTTGTAAACGGTTAGGCCGATTCATTTGAAATCAAAGAAATCCATAAGAAGGGATAAGAAAAAAATTTTTGATGTAAAGTACCCAACTTTGAGAACACATAGCGCCACTACTGGAAAGTGGATGGCAGTCAGCTTTAAAACTTAAGCTCAGATGCTCCTCTTTTATTCTCATGTCGAATTTCAAATCAATCGGCTAAGCCCTTAACAAATAGCTAAGCTATTTCCAAAATATTTTGATTCTGTCCCACTGTGAAATGTTCGTGGTAGACGTGGTATACGGTCAGCAATGCTCGAAGGAGTGAACTAAAATTGGATGGTAGTCTGAGATTCTTGTTTTTCTTTTCGTTTAATAAAATTATTTTTATATTCTAATTGTTCAAGCATTAGTTCAGTGTCTTTTTAATAAAAAAAATTGTTTATTCTTTTTTTTAATTTTTTTTTCAATATTTCGCTACACCGTTGGGTGGCATCAGGAAACAGAAAACAAAATGAGTAAAAATTAAATTTTTTCAAAAACAAAAGTAACTATTGAATCAATTTTTGAATTAATTTTTGTCTTTAAAAAAATTTATTTTTAATACTTTTGTTTCCTGAACAGTGTGGCAAAATATTGAAAAAAAAAATAAAAAAAAGATTAAACAATATTTTTGTTTATTAAAAAAATGACCTATTGCTTGAACAATTAGAAATTAAATTAATTATAAAGGTTAAAGAAACTATAATATTAATAAAATTATATTTTTAATGTGTCAGTTTTCACCTTTAAAAGTTGGGTTGAACTTAAAATTTCATTTGAAAATATTTAACACATTTACATACACTGCATTTTTTACATACACAAACACGCATTTAAATTACTGTTTTCTATAAATATTTTATTGGTGCATGTTTTCTGTTTTTTTCTTCCAAAAAAAAAATTAAATAAAAAAATTCTAGGTTAGAGAAGATTGGAAATATGTGGCCATGGTCTTGGATCGTCTTTTCTTATGGATTTTTACAATTGCTGTTGTTTTTGGAACAGCCGGTATCATATTGCAGGCACCAACATTGTATGATACACGCGTACCAATCGATATTAAATTATCAGAAATTGCATCAACAACAGCAAAACCGAACATTGCCAAAACTGTGTTGTAAATATTAAAATAAATTAAGAAAAAAATAATAATAATAAAATTAAATAAGACATAGTAAATAAAATAATAAAAAATAAAATAAACAAAACAAAACCAAACAAAGTGAAACCTTTCGTTACTACTCAATAACAAGGGATAAAAATTTAACAAAAAAGCTCAAATAAAAAATAAATAAATTTAAAAATAAAAATAAATGTTAAAATAAATTAAATTAAATTAAATTAATCTAAATTATAAACAAAATAAAATAGTATTAAAAATAAACCAAAATTTAACCATTTGGAAAATTAATAATTATAAAAAAGTTTCAGATTATAAATGGAATGAAACACACAAAAATTCTATATAAAAAAGTACTTGTAAGAGAACTTTTTACTTTAAGAGAAACAAAAAAAAAACAAATGTGGAAATAAGGAACAAATTTATTACATAAAAAATTAGGAAAATATTTTATTAGACAAAGCACAAAAACTAATGTAAACAACCTGCACAGTGGTTTGAAAAAGGAAAAAAGTGTAAAGAAATAGGTTTTTCATAAACTGTTTTGCTTAAATTACCTCTTTTAAGAAAACCGCTGTTTTTCTTAAAATATTTTTTAAAAGTACTAAATAAAAGGTACTATTTAAAAGATACTTTCCAAAAAAAGTTTTTTTATAAAAGTTATTTTCTAGAAATTTAATCGTTTTTGAAAATACTTTATTAAAGGGTGATTTTACCAAAAAGGTACTTTTATGAAAACCACTTTCTTTCTAAAAATTTATATTTTTAACACGTACTTAATAAAAGGTACTATTTTAAGAGTACTTTTTTAAAATAATTTTTTTTTTTAATTTGGTTTCCAGAAATTTAATCGTTTTTGAAAATACTTTGTAAAAGGGTAATTTTACCAAAAAAATACTTTTAAGAAAATACTTTTAGCTTTTTAAAAACAAGTTTTTTAATTTGATTTCTAGAATTTAATCATTTTTCAAAGTAAATTGTTAAAGGGCGATTTTAGCAAAAAGTACTCTTAAGAAAACCGCTTTCTTTCTTAAAATCTATATAATTAAAACGCTCTTAATAAGAGGTACTACTTTAAAGGTACTCCAAAAAAAATTTTTGTTGTATTCTGGAAATTAAATCTTTTTTGAAAGTATTTGTCAAGGGACGATTTTAGCAAAAGGTACTTTTTAAAAGTTCCCTATTTAATTTAATTTCTAGTTTTTAAAAACTTTTCTTTAAAATCTATTTATTATTATCAAATCGTTTGTTACGAAATCTTTCTCCAAGAAACATTGTTTAAAAGGCTGAAGCTATTTTAAAAGTACTTTTTTAGTAGCTTTAAAATAGTACCTTTAAAATAAGTACTTTTTGAGAATATAACCTTTTAGAAAAGTATATATATTTTTTGGAAAGGTTTATTTTAAAAAGTAATTCTTTTTAAATTTTCCCTTTTTAAATTTTTTTAGAGAAGTTTTTTTAAAAAGTACTTTTTCTAAAAGGAACTTCTTACAAAAATTTTATTTTCAAAAAATCTTTTTAAAAGGGTTTACCTTAAAATGTTTTTCTTTTATTTTTATACTTTTAAAAGAGTACTTTTTAGTAGCACTTTTGATGTAAATTTTAATTAAAAGTACTTTTTGTGAAAAAAAAATTGATTAAGTATAAAGAATACTTTTGAAGGTGCTCTTGAACCCAGCTTTTTTAAGACCTTTTCTTAATAGGTCGTTTAAAAAATTTTCTTGAACATTATTTGCTTTGTATCAAAATTTTTGGTACCTTACAATTCCCTTTAATAAGGGCTTAGTGTATTCTAATCATGACTAGTTCACACAGAGCAAATACCAAGAATACTAAAAATATTAACAAAATCAACCTTTAAAAAAATGCAATAAAATTTAAAGATAAAAAATATGACTTTTTTCCCAACTACTCAAACTACCGTGGCCAACAATAACAACAATGTATTTATATCTTTTTATTTATAATAATAAAACAATTTAAGAAGAAAAAAAAAATTGGTAGAAATGATTTTTTTATACACTGCGTAACGATGGAAGGATGATATTGTATATTTAGAGAATGTTTAGAGAAATTATATACAACAACAAAAACAACAAACTTACATTGATAAAAAAAAAATTTAAGGAAAAAATATTAAAAAAATTCGGTTCTTTTTCAAGAATAAAAAATTTATTAGGATTATTTAAAATTATAATAAATAAAAAAAACAAAAAAAAAACTTTATAAAAATTATTTAAGATTAATTAAGATAATTTAAGAAATAAAAAACGAAAACTTTATAACATTTTGAAAAGAAATATATAAAATATTGTGTAGAAAAGTTTAAAATAAGTGAAAAATTATTGGGAATATTTAAATATAAAAGTTTGTTACATTTATACATATTAAACTCATGCACTTTCATGTTAGCATACTTACAACATTTAACAACCATAATAACAACAACAACAAAAACAACATTTTTATAAAGAATAAATTTTTTAATATTTTCTTGTTTTAAAACACAAAACAACTCTAGAAAATCTAAAAATTCTTTACACCTAAAGTTTATAAACTCAAACTAACCCCAAGTATTTTCCGTTTCAATTCAAAAGCATAGCATACTTTTAGGTGTTTAAAAAAAACTTTTTTTTTTTTATTGTTTCTTTGTTTCGCAATAGAAAGTTCAAACGTTTATTTACATTTAAAAACTTTTTCTTCTTTCTCTTACATAAAATCTAAATTTCTATGAAAATAAAACAATAAAAAAATTTTAAATAAAATCAAATAACATTTGCCAATCCACAGCAATCAGACACGCAGCCAGCTCATCCCGAATATTGTCTGAAAGCAAATGTAAAACAAACAAAGTTAAGAAAAAGAAAAGGATACGCAAGGTAGTGCTAAAGGTTAAATAGCGTGTAAAGACCTTTGTTGAGCCCCTCTGAGGAAGAAAAAGATGGAAAACCCTTCTCCTAATACGAAGATGGAAACTGTGCAAATCGGATAGGAGCTGCTGTTATATATGGAATAATGAACGTGTATTCAGTCCAGGCCATATACAGAAAGAATGACTGCACACCCCCTCCTCCCCCCCTCCGATGTAATAAAAGTCTCGTTGAGTTAACATGGGTTCAGACATAGTGCTCTCAGGGTAGAGAGGGAACCAGTCCCCCGGTGTGAAGGCACCAAATCTGCATACACAAGTAGGGTACTTGGCGAAGGACTCACCAATGTCCTTAGTTATACTGGAGCCACAGGAACCGATAGCCCATACACAGAGCCGTTTATTGTGGGTCCCTTCGGCGTACACGTGTTAGCTGTTGTTAAAGATAGGTATCCGCAGGAAGGGTGCGATTCTGAACTTGTGTGCTGTTGCCCTCTCAACAGACGAGGTTAGATAGTCTCCAAGTCACAAGCAGAGGAAAGTTCATAGACCAGACCAGCCATGTTCTTGAAATTGCAACTCTGTTGGGTACGCCGATGTAGGGCGCTAGTCGACGCTTTGTATTTCTCTCAATGGTAAGACCACCGTTAGGTTAGAGTCTCACGGCTAGATCCTTTCGCAAATCTTGATCACGTGTAATGGGTGCAGCATTTGCATAATCCATCAAACTTTGCCAGAAAGTCCAACTTATTCGTTGTCGCCTTCCTGCCCAAATCCAACAATTTTAAAATCCTTTCTTGCTCTAACTCTGTTTTTTAGCTCCAGGAATTAAGTCTCTAACAGTTTGTGCTGAAATATCTTTATTCTCCCGTTGGCTTCATATTTTGGAACCGGCCTACCTCATTTGGCTTTTCACTCCATGAGAAGATCAGATTTTGACTACTAGAAATAGAACCTTCAACTTCTTTGCCGAGTTACTAACTCTTAACACAATAAGATCGTCGAGATCTACAAAGTATCTAGACTTTGCGGATGCTTCTTTGCCTCCGTTATTACCCATTAACTTTATCGCTAGGTCGCTTACTTTCAGAGTGTTGCCATTGTTCATTAAATTGCGAAAACGTCTAAAAAACTTCTCAATAATATTTTGATCCTTTCGATGTTTTTTCTTTTGCTTCGGCTTCTCGCTAACTCCGTTTTGATGCAGTAGCTCTAGTTATAGCTTTTTGCTACTATAACGGACTTTTCTGCCACTATTTGGGGTGGTCTACCTGAAATACTCACTGACCGCAGTAGTTGACTTTGTCCCCAAATAAAAGCTTTCGTTTTCTGCCTTTTTTATTTCGTACCTTTCAACTTTTTTCTTTTTTTTTAACTTTTAAGAAATTTTAAATTTATGAAGAAATTAGTTCATACCCTCAGAGCTCCAATGTTCAGGTGAGTCTATATTTTGACTTCAGATCTAAAGATATCTAAAGTCCTCTTACGAAAAAAACAAGTACATGAACAACAAAAGTAATTTTGTTGTTTTTGTTCAAAATTTAAATTTGAAGAACGAAACATTTTTCGTTCTGCGGTTACCTTTGATTAAATTAAAACTAAAATGAAATTATTTATTAAATAAAATTTAAAAATAAATTGTCTTTTGTAAAATCGTTATTATCACTATTATTTTTTATTAACAAATTAATTAAGTAGAATTTAAGAAATTCAAACCAAAAAAAAAAACTGCCCAAATTTATATGTTTTAAAGCGAAAAACACCTTTTCCTTCCTTTAAACACACAACTCCTGCCTACTCCTTTTTTTTACTTAATCAAACAAATAAAAATAAAACAAAATTTTGTACATATTTCAATGAAACTTTAATAACAGAAAATGTTGAAAATAAAAAAATTAAAAATAAATTGAAACTCATACTAAAGCAATTGGTTCTAAAGCTCTAGACTTAAGACAAAAAAAAATTATTATAAAAATAAAGAAAAAAAGTTTAAATTGAAAACCAAAAAACTTACACATACGGATCAAACAATTAGATTTAATAAAACAAGGAATAAATTTAAAAACAATATTAAAAATAAAACTAAATAAATAAAACAAAAGAATATATATTAAACTAATTGAAATGTTATTTACACTTAAGAAAAAAATCTTTAAAATAATAATTATTTTATTTTGTTAATAATAAATAAAAATATAAATACAAAAAAAAAATAACAGAAAAAGAAAACAAATTAAAGAAAGTAACAAAAGTTTGAATAATAAATAATAAAAAAATAATTAAACAATTAAAAAAACAACAAAAAAAAAACATTATTGTGTCCACTGCCTTCCCCCACAAAAAATAGGAATTTAAATTAAGAAAATTAAAATATTTTTATTAAAAAAACATTCATTTTTATATTTAATTAAAACTAAAGAAAGTTAAATTATTTTAAATGTGTTGAAATTTAAACAAAATAATTTAAATAAAAAGTCTTAAAATCACAATTAGCGAAATATCTAAAATTCTCTTCATTTAAATTAAATTAATATTCGGCTGGTTAAGTTTGGTTGCCTAAAACTATTTAACTTTTCTTTTTTCATTCAGATTGTTTGCACCCGTCTCTACAATATCACGGTTTCAATTAAACACGATATTTAAATAGCCTTCACGTACAACGGTCACTATATTCTGATTTTACGAGTGACTCAGATATACAAAACTTCCAGACTGGCAACAGCGTTGCCACATTTTATTTCTTAATTTTCTTTTTTTTTTTTGCTTTACAAGAAAAATATTATGTCGCACTTGAAATTTCCAAGAAATAATTTTGAAAAGTAAAAACATTAACAACTTTCTAAAATTTATATATGGATTCCCTTAAATCCGCAATGACATCTGGTTCTCGATTGTTAAACAAAAAATTACTTTACTTTCATTGAGCTTCGTGCTGTGAGTAGCCTTTTTTCTAGACTGTTATGACTACAGGTTGTCGACTGGTAACTTTCAAAGTTCTTTCTTATTTTAGAATTTCCCGCAAATAATAACACCATTGACGCCATGAGTCTGATCATGCTCAATGCTGCCCAGTGCTGGTCATTTACATACGACGTGCGCTAGCATTCAAGCCTCTTCTGTTGTGTTATCAAACTGTCGACTGATAACTGTCAACTTTGTTTCTCATCAAACACTCACGCGTAATTGCTAAAGTTCCCTACAAAATCCGTATTTAATATGTGTCTGCCTGTGGTCTTAAGCAGCCAGTACTGAAATTTCACACTCTTCCAAGCGCAGTCAGCAAGTACCGTCTTCTACTATTATTATCTTGGCTAGATCTCAGATGCAGATTAATAGAAAATATTTTTGTATTTTAACATTTCCATTCAGTGACATGACAGTTTTCAGGGATCTAAAAAAATTTATTAGTTGGATACTTAAGTAATTTTTAAGCTTAAAATACCTTAACCTCAGATATATTCTTGAGCTTAATGTTTTCACTTTGGCCCATATTCTCCTGGTTCCTCCATGGGATAGTAAATATCGAAGTTCCTTTGCAGACTATCTCTTCATCCCTTGCAAGACTTCCTTGTCTATTCTCATCGGATTCTCTCGGATTCTCACAATCCTTTTTAAGTTTGACAAGCACTTAAACTCATAAAACTCCCAGTAATGAAGAAAGGATATCGACAGGCTTTATTTAAACAGCAAAGATCTCTCACCTGTTGCCGGCTGCCACCGCGAGCTCCAAGTTGAACTTCTAATACTAAACTTCTCTTGCCAGCCGGTGACCACTTAAATGATCAGATTTGTATGAAACCTGCAAACATTTTAATTGAAGTAAAATCCTTTCGTTGTCTCTGTTTTCAATGCTCACTGTCGAACAGATGTTCAAAAAAAAATATTAAAAAGTTTAAGGTTTATTTTACCACAAGTTCAACCCTATTTTAAAGAGATGAAAGAGATAAATTTACAGTGTTGCCATTGCTATTTCTAATTTCCTTTCTTATGATTTTTATGTCATTGTAGTAATTTTTCTTTGGTATTTTGGATCTAGAGGAACTTGTAGTTTATTTAGTTCAGGGGGCAAATTACGGCATTCGATATCGATCGAAATTGCTATAGAATTTTAATAAAAAATTTCATTTGATATCGAATGCCGTAATTTGCCCCCTGAATTATTTAAAACTTTAAAATTTAATCAGAAAAGGCAATTAAAATTTTTTTAATAAGTAATCAATGACTTTAAATGAAAAAAAGTATCCAAAATGTTCATTAAAATACTTTTTGAAAAAAAGGCTTTAAAAAATACCTTTTATGATTAGCTCTTAGAAAGTACCTTTATATTAATCAGGTTCTTTTAAAAGTTTTTGCTTTCCTAAAAAACGTCCCCTTCAAAAAAAACTTTAAGACTTTAAAAAATAATATTTTTTCAAAGGATGACTGTAGAACTTTCTATAATATTTTAAAAACCTGCTTTTTAAGAAAATTATCATTTAAATAAGATGCTGTTCTAAAAAAAGTACTTTCTGAAAAAAGTTCTTCTTAATAAATGTACTTTATTTAAAATCGTTTAAAGTATTTTTTAACAAAATGTATCTTTTAAGAAAATCCTATAAAAGGGCATTTAAAAAGATTCCGTGAAATAAATCAGTTATTAGATATTTATCTTTAAAAAAAATAAATTAAAAGTGGATTTTAAAAAAGTACCGTAAGTAAAAACAATTTTTGAAATTTCTGCAATTTAAAATAAGCGATTGTGCAATGTCCGACTGTCAGTCCGTATTCGGTTTGAAAGCAACTTTGTTAAAGCGCTAGATTTAAATATGCCACTCGGTCAGTCATAGCATGAAAATTTTACAAGATCAGTCCATTTCCCTCGAGGCAGAGGGCCTCAAATTTTCCATATTATTTGGAACAACGAAGTAACTCAAATAAAAAAAAAACAAAAACAATTTATGGAGCGATATAGAATTAAAAAATAAAAATAAGCATTCAGAGAAAAAAAATTGGCCCAAATTTTCTTAGTTATAGGCCTCTGAACTTTTTTTTAGAAAAGTACGATTTTACACCATATTTTTTAAGACATCAATAATGAAATCACTTAAAAGCTTTAAAAAAGATCTTTCAGAAAGTACTAAAATTTTTTTCAAAATGCTTAACCCATTAAGTCCTGATGGCATTTTTAAGCAGAGATTTTTTCTTATTTTTTAATTCACTGTCACCTAAATATTTGTTTTTACTTTCTGACTGAAAATAATTCTTAAAAAATTCCTGCTGCAGTACATTTACAAAAAGTACCGTGTATTAAAAGTACTTTTTATGAAGTACTTTAAAAACACTTCAATTTAATAAAGAGGCTTCTTTTTTCATAAAATAATTTTAAACAGTTTTAATTTTTAAATCCACCTTTTTAAGTAAAATTTTTCAAAAGAATCCTTCTAAAAACAATTGCTTTCAAGGCCCACATCTTTAGAAGATTTTTAAAAATTTGTCAATAATAAAGAGGAGTTTTTAAAAGGTATTTATTTAAAATATTTTAAAAAGATTTAAAATCTTTTAAAAAATATTTTAAAAGATTATAATTAAAACGACATTTTTTTAGTGGTTTGTTTTTACATTCTATTGATAAGCAACGGTGTATGAAAATTAAAGGTTTTGAAAATAATTAGCATTTGTCCTTCAAACAAATTCTACATCAATGACAGTGTCCCACAAATTATTTTAAAATTCTTTATTTATACGTGAATTTATTGTTGATTTATGAAAAGAGAACTGAAATTTGCTTATCAAAAAATTACTCTTAAATTGCTTTAAATATTGTTTTATTTTTTTTTTTAATTTAATTTAAATAAGTGGGATGAAATTAAACAACAACATTAAAAAAACGGAATATTTTAATTGTTTTACCTAATTAAATAATTATATTAATATGAAAGCAAAAATGTGTTTTTTTTATTTTTTATTTGCAATTAAATTTGTCAAAATGCATAACATTATCATTATGAACGTTAATAAATTCCAAAAAGATTTAATTTCTTTCATAAAGTATAAAATGTGAAAAACCAACACCAGCTACATAAATTATTTATTAAAACATTAAAACAAACAAATATGAATGAACAAAATAAAATAATTATTTAAGTTAAATTAATAAATTTTTTTAAAGATGGTTGGGGACTAAATAACAACGATATTAAACCATAACAAAAAAATTTAAATAAATTAAAAAATAAATAAAAAAAAAATAAAACATTGAAACAGTTAACTTATATTCTAGTTAATAGTAAATTTAACAAATACAAATTACAACAAAAATTAAATTTACTTTAAAGAGAGAAAAAATTTAAAAAAAAAGTAATTTATGATGATTACAAACTCAATAAAAAAAAACACAAACAAAAAGAAATTAAATTCTTTAAATTGTAAATTTACGATTTGAAATAAAAACAAAAAATAATAAAATAATTAAAATGCGTTTTAATTAAAACTGGCTAAAGATTTAATTGTAAATATCCATGACTCTTAAAAGTCATAATTTTTTGTATTTTAATGCAAAACTTCTTTTAGCTCGATATACTTCGCACAGCGATACAAATCCTATAAACGTTTCACCATTGGCCAGGCATAACCGTAACATATTTAGCGTCACCGTAAACCAAATTATTCTATTGTTAGAGCCCAAATCTTCTCTTATTTAAGGGCTTTTATCACCCTTTAAGAAAGGTCTTCCGTAACCTCTATTCATTTTGCATAATAGCAGTTTGAAAACAACAAAAGACTCTACTTTCGTGGCTAATATACGATTATTTTCTGTCGCGATACATAAAGGCTCCGCCAAATAACTTTTTTTCGAAAATGCTATTAAAAAAACTTCTAACTATTTTCTTAAATTTCTTTTTTTATTTGAAAGTACAATCCTTCCGGTTAATAATGGAAAATAATTTCATTCAAATGACTGCCTCGGCTGGCCATTCAGTAGCCTACACCATCGGTCCAATTTTAATAAGTACATTTTCTATTGTGTGCAGCTGTATTTCACCAATGGCTTCACGAATATTGTCCTTTAAAACGTCAATTATCTCTAGCTTGTCAGCGTAACACTTATCTTTGTGGCACCCCACAAATAATTGTCCAACGATGTCAAATCGCAGCTCCAAGGTGGCCAAACGACATTAGCTCTGCGGCTGATAATGCGATCTTCAAAAACAGGGCGCAAAACATCGAGTGTAGCTTCGGCTGTGTGGCACGTAGCGCTGTTCTGTTGAAACCAAATGTTGCCAATATTCTCATCATTATTTTTGTGAAGAAAAATTCGATCAACATGGCCCGATAATGATCGCCATTGACTGTAACGGCCACTCCTTGCTCATTTTCGAAGAAAAATGGTCCAATTATGCCTCTGGGCCAAAATCCGCACCAAGCAGTGAATCGTTTTGGGTGCACCGGCTTTTTAATGTATGCGTGCGGGTTTTCTGTGCCCCAAATTCCACAATTTTGCTTCTTTACATACCCGCCAAGATCAAAATGAACTTCATTTGAAAAGATGATTTTTTTTGGCCAAATTGGCATCTTCTGTAAATCATTCGCAAACCCACTTAGCAAAGCGAAAACGCATTGGATGATCAGTTGGATTCTACTCCTGGACCAATTGAACTTTCTTTAGAAGAAAGGTCTTTATATTTCTAATCTCCGTAAAATCATATTTGTCTGCGGTTGTCATAAATAGAGGGTCATCCAAAAAACGCGCCTACATGTTTCTTTAAAATAAAACACAAACTATTTGCAATTTTTTCAAGCTGTTTTTTTTTTTATTAAAAGTATGATCCATTACAATTATAAGTGGAATAGAACATCATTAAAATGTCCACCATGACTGCGTCTGCAGACATCAATCCGAATATCAAAATTTTCAATGACTTTCCGACATGTTGCTGGTGTTATTTCACGAATTGCAACTTGAATGTTCTTCTTTAGATCATTAATTGTTTGTGGCTTGTTAGCATACACTCGACTTTTCAAAAAACCCCTCAAAAAAAAAAATCAAATGGTGTTTGATCGCATGACCTTGGAGGCCAATTAAAATTTGCATTTCGTGAAATTACACGTTGAGGAAATTTTGATCGCAAAAGCGTAATGTTTTCTCGAGTTGTGTGACATGTAGCACCGTCTTGCTGGAAATAGACATCAGACACATCAATATGATTTAACTGTGTCCATAAAAAATCTCTCAACATTAATTGATATCGGTCAGCATTCACAGTAACAGCATTTCCAGCATCATCTACGAAGAAAAATGGCCCAATGATTCCATTTGCCCAAAATGCACACCAACCAGTAACTTTTTGTGGATGTAGAAATTTTTCATGAATAACACGAGGATTTTCATCACCCCAGATACGACAATTTTGCTTACTGACGAATCCATCCATTCTGAAATGAGCTTCGTCACTAAACAAAATTTTGCGATGGGTATTTCTCAAAGTACGCCCATTTTCATAATAACTTTGAATGATGTAAACGCGTTGTGCAATGTGTACCTGTTCATGGTTAAAACTGTACTACTTTCTAATAAAACAAAATGGCTTATGTTATTTGAAAAGATGTCACGTTTAAAAATTATACAGTGCTGACATCTAGGCGTCACATTTGGATGACCCTTTATATTATTTGTTATACACATATCCAAAGCCTAAATAATTGCCGTTATTGTAAAAGATATAAAAAAATATTTCTTTAAAAATGTACGTTTCCTTGTCGATTTTTTTTTTTTTTTAAGAATTCAAAGCTTTAGTGTGACAACAAATTTAAATTCATAAACTAAGAAGACAATTTTTTATAGCTGGACTTTAGCAGTTATAAAACGCTTTTAATATGTAAAGTAACAGCGACATTAAAATTAACGTTACAAAATCGTATCATGATGGGTGGTGTCTGGACTAAAACAGTTTGTCTCATATTTCTTAATACCTAAAAAAAAATTAATATGGTGAAGAAACGTACTACGACAATAATAAGGAAAAATTTACGACAATAATAAGGAAATATTTTAGTCAAGAACCTCACGATAGATATTTCGTAATATTCATACTCTATAACAACGGTTCTCAAATTGGGGTCCGTGGACCCCTGGGGGTCCATAGCAACCATCCAAGGGGTCCGCATAAAGAACCGAAAAAACAGTGTTTTCAAAAATAACAAGAGTTTTATTTTGAACTTGGGCTTCAGAGGGGTCTGCGAAAAAAAAAATTAGCTTACTAGGGGTCCGTGAGCAGGAATATAATGAGAACCTCTGCTCTATAAAGTTAATACCTGTTGGAACAACTAAGCCAGTCACGAACTTTAATCAAACAAGAAAAAAATTTGGCAGAATATGAAATATAAAATTGTTGACTTTTTTTTTTGTTTGGTGAAAACGTTTTAATTTATTTATTGTATCTAAACATAATTTGGTAGTTTTTATCGAGGTTGTGTAGATACTTTTAGAAAAGAAGGAATTGTCGATAGATGGTTCCCCTGGTAAGTGAAATTATCAAACTAAATACTAAATAAAATTTGATGGCAGAAATCATTGTGTAAAGGAATATTCTGGCAACACTGATTTAACCTGAAACATAGCGAGCAGAGGTGCCAGATGATTTTGATTTAAAAAATCGGCAAATTTGCGAAAATGAACGGCCTTATCGGCAATTTAATATAAAAAAAATCGGCAAACTTAACGTAACTATTTGAATAAAATTAAGAATATTCTTTTTTTTTTAATTAACAAAACAGAACAATTCAGTATTAAATGTTGCCAACATATAAAATAACACAAAAAAAAATAAAAAAAAATCATTTAACTAATAAATTGCTTCCGTTATTGATCTATTGATTATATTGGAAATAGAATAATAAATATTTTGGTCATTTGAGTCCCTTAAAGCTGTTTTATAAAACATCCAACAAGGCTCCTTATTCTAGAACCTTTTCCATTGTTATTGAATCTTTTGTTGGAATAAAATTCTGTACAAAAAAATATTTCTTTCTTATTTCTATCAATTCAGAATCAAGGTCACTAGGTAAGGAGATATGACAGATACCAAAAATAAGTAATCTATCATTTAAAAAATACTTGACGATTTTTAATAACGTATAATCTCAATTTCTGAATTTTCTAAAACATATTCAAAAATAGTACATTTTTATTAATATCATAAAAATCACAATAAACTTATTCAATTTAAAGCAACGTCGTCTAAATAAATGGATCTCATATTTTTTTACTTATATCACTTTCATTATTAAGGATACAATATTTTACGGAACAATATTTTTTTTAATGTAACAAGTATTCGAGTGATGTCCAAAAGTAATTTTTTTATACTACAACAAACAACGTTACCGTGTTTAAAAATTTTATCGAATTCACATTTTCGGAGCAAAAATCAGTAAATGGGCACTTTAATCATTTTGAGCAAAAAATCGGCAAAATGCCAATAAACCGGCAAATATGGCAGAACTGATGGCGGGCCAAGAAATTTTTTGCTTGATGGCGCATCAAGAGATCTTCCACTTTCAAGTTTAACTTAAAACGTATTTTTTAACGTGTAGAGCAATGTCAGATTCTTAAATCCAAAAGGGAAAAGTTAACCAAAACCTTTGTATATAAGTATGTGATGTCTGTAGAAAATGGCGTTGCCACTCTGTTTCCTCAAAAACTACAAAAATTCGTTTAAACCCATTAACTTCTTAACAAAAACTGCAAAACAACTTTAACTGGATTTTTAGAAAAGATTTAAACTGCATTTTAAACCCTGTTAATTGACGAAAAAAAAATCATTCCAACTTGATACCAAAAACGCTAGAACAGCGTTATGTTTTATTGTAAATTTGTGTATACTCTAAACTCGGCCATTCATTTCTTGATGTGTTATTACTTAAATTCATACTTATAAGAGCGCTCTAATAAAAATGAACACAAAGTAACGATAAATGTTTGAACTGTTTATTTCTCAATAAATGTTTTTAATATCAGCTAAAACATTTAAAAGCAGCCAATTTAAAAATATCACTATAATTTTGATTAAAGCTTGAAGTATAAATAGGAATCGTAACAATTGTCATATATATTCACAATAACTGGTTTATCAGACGATAAAAATTTGTGATCAATATATATAGTTTTAAATGTTTACTAAACATAATTTGCTAGAACAAAAAATATTGTCATTTAAGGATTGTAACGTTAAACAGCAGAAATAATAAAAATTATAAGTTAACAAGTTGATAAAATGGTTAATAAATAATCACTCAGAAGAGACAGCATCATCAATATCATCATCAGTCTCACTACCACGACCTTCACGTATACGTTTTAATTTACGCTTTAAAGTTATAATACCTAAAATAAAAAAAAATAATTAACTTGCTTTAGAATGCAGCAGCTTTTGTATAAAAAATTTATATAAACTTACACTTAATAGCTTGGAAAGCTTTAGCCGATGAACTTGCTGGACCTGAAGCTTTCAAATTGCTAGCATTCATTCTTTCCTGTGCCAATTTGATCTCTAAATAAGCTTTTTTCAAAGCTTTAAAGTGACGATGCTCACTAGTTTCTTTCAACAGTATGCACTTGGCAGCAGAACCTTCACCCGAACAATCTACCGGTGAATTGTGATAGATTTGATGATAGAAATATTGTAAGACCGGTGAGTTCCAAATACTTAAACCATACCAAAGCCAAATGACAATATTCAATATAAATTTAAAATTTTTAGCAAATAATGTAGGAACTAAATAATTAAAAGGTAAGAGACTAATGAATACATGAGACCTGAAAAGAAAAATTTTATAATTCATATCGACTGATTAATTTTTAAAATAAATATTTTTAAAGTAAATATTTTTAAAGTAAATATTTTTAAAGTAAATATTTTTACCATGAAGCAATACGAAGGCCTAGAAATATTTGATAGACCAACAAATTTCTCTTGGAATTTTGTAAAGCAAAGAGCGATAAGATTTCAGTTATAATATTATAGATGCCAAGTATTAAGTTTACGCCAACAAAATAGTTTTCATATCTGAAATATTATACAGTTGTTATAAATAATATAAAACCAGAAAACTGTCCCAGCTCTCAGGCTTCACTAATGTCTTTTACTCCAATATATTCAAACATCAATTTACCAACCTGTAAAAGTCAATGGCCACCAATGACATCAAATACAAACTTTTCGAAGCCGCTTCTAAATAATCAGATTCCTTTAAGTCCAACATGGCGCCGTGTAAATAAAATGTGATAATAAATATCGAATAAAATTGAAATTTCTCGCATTGTTGAGATTTATAAAATATGAGATTATCTGATGAATAAAACAAGGAATACCGTCCTTGATTCTTTAAAATTTGAGGCAAAATCACCAATTCATTGTAGAAATATAAAAACAAAGTACAGGCCGTATAGAAGGCAATATTCCAAATAGAACGAGCAAATTGTTTGTGCTTGTAATATTTAATATTCGAAGTTTTAAGAAATATCTGTAATAAACACAAAATACAATTATTTTATAATAACAAAAATACTGTTACAAATAAAGAAGCATAAAACAAGTTGGCAAATCTCCACATGAAACTATTGTGAATGTTGTGGAAGCTTACTGTGAATGTAAATTTCATTTGTGTTGCCATATTCAACTAAAAGTTTAAATAGAAATAACTTTTGTGAGAACAAGAATTTAATCGTACTATAAATTTAGCTTAATTAGTTTAGTATTTACATTCACACCTTAAAAAGCCAACTGATTTTTAGCCTTGTGTATTTTTCGTTAGCTATCGGCCTTTATTGCACATAATCTTCTTTTGCAGATCATAAAGGAAAATCATAAATATAACATTTCGCTTCTGGTTTCTACAATATTAATGTTTGATCCTTTTAAGGAACACATCTTAATAGGTAAAACGAAATATGCCTATGAATATCTTGTCATGGTCAGGTAAAAACAAAAAGCGGCTAAAGAAATCGACAATAATACACTGAAAATTTAAAATCTCAAAGAAATCGATAACAATGTAAATTATATATTCACAAAAAATAAATAAATAAAGAATACAAAAAATCAGGCAAAAAGTGTTTAAAATTTTACAAAATATCAAAATCAAAGTATAGAAATTTACTAATAATTTTAAATTCCAAAAATTCATCAAAAGAACTTTTTAAAATTATTTTTAATTTTTTTTTCCAATCAGGGATTGAACCGTGGATTATTATAAATTAATTAAAATTAACTTTTATGGCAGACGTTTTTCACAGAAAACACGAAAAATTAGACGCTGGAAGAATGAAATTTTGTAATAATTAATCTTAATTAAAAAAAAAGTAATAATAAATAGCACCACATTTTTAAATAATTGAAAATTTAACTAAAAATGGGAGTATTTGTCAAAAGTAAAAAAGATGTACATATCCCTAGAATCTAAATTATGTTATTTTTTTGTTTAACTTAGCTCTAAAACAGAAAACAGAACAATTAGAAAATTTTCATTCTTATGAACTTTGCAAATGACTAATTTTAATTCTAAAAGAAATTTTAATTTGAAATAAGGAATTTCCAAAAAAAAGCATTATAAATTTTAAATTATCTTTCCAAAACATTATAAATGAGGTTGTTCACAGTTTGCTGGTTATCAGCTTATTTTGTTATATTAAGTCACTTCAATTGTGCTTCAAATATAAATATTTCATTACATTCTCATTTAATACAATTAAAATTCAATATGTTGTTATATTATTTTTACTCATATAATCACATAAATAATTATTATTTAAAAATGTTATCTTTACCCAGCAAAAAAAGACGTTCAAAATAAGTATAAAAAATAAATAAATAAACTGGTTCAATTAAGGGGATACACGCATGATTTTAAGATGAGATTAAAATGAATGCTTAAAACCAGTAAGAATTCGATGATTAGGATACGTTTTGTCATTAGTTTTTGTTTTTTATAATTTCTTTTTTCATGAACTTCAAAACTTATAACCTCAAAAGAAAAGCAATAAAAAAAACCATGATTTTTAAACTTCTTTATTATAATTATATTATTTTTTTTTTTTGCTGGGTAGCTTTTAGAATTTAAGGGGTCTTCGAACAAATAATTGCAAAATAATAAAACCGGAACTTTTATTAAAGTTGTCACAAAAAATTTTGCGTTGCATTTTATCTAAATCCATTGCTTTTATTTAATTTTATTGTTTATATTTTATCAATAAAAATCAGGAGTTTTTTATTGAAAAATTTGTAATTTTTTAATGAATAAAGCGTGAAGAACGCAAAAAATAAAATATATTTTTTGTACACACTATTGCACTTTATCAAGCAGATTTGTGTATTGAACAACGCCCCACATGTTTTTGTTACATTTTTGTAAATTTGTTGTTACAAAAGACCTGCAATTTACCAAATAATATGTAAAATTTAAATCTCTATTAATGTAGTTTTTCTGATAAAATCATACCGTTCTAGTCTAATATTTATTAGGATAAATACAAAACAAATTCCATTTCCCGCAATTTAATTAAGCTCTAGAAATTAGAAACCCTATGAACATGTGTGTATGCAAAGTACATATGTATGTTTTTTAATTAAAAGTACATTTATTTTTCCCATTGTTAAAAGATAACTTCTGCGTACAACTTCTTGCAATTGTTTGATAAGAAAAGGCCGGCAGAAAGTTGATAGCAGCCTAGCATTATAAGGTTAATAACATAATTATATGGTAAAAAAAATTGTTGATAAAAATAAAACAATATATTATAATAGCAGTAATATTTCTCGAATGTATGTATGTACTTATATAAAAGATTGTTGCATTCACCCTGAATCTATTTCTGTCACAAACAGTGCTGTGCAAGTGCATCGTTTATACTACATAGATTACCTGAAATATTTTCTGGAATCCTAGGAAGCCAAAGCTGAAGAATAGAAAAATCCAAAACATTGCATTCACCAGGTAATTGAAGTTAATATTTTCCACTAAAGCATCAAATCTTTCGCTGGTTATAATATACTTTAATGGAAGAAATAAATTACTAAGCTCCTCCCAAACGGTCGGCTTAGCCGTTCTCATATCCAATATGGAACTCATTTGTTACTACTTTTTTAACACTGTTTTTAAAATTCTTTTTTTTTTTTTTTAATTATTTTTATTTTTCGTTCGTTCGTTTTCTTAGTTTTTAATCATTTTACAAAAGTTGAACTAAATTTATGCTGCCATTGAAATCCTTGCTACAGCTAAATGTTTTTGCTTGAAAAAAATTAATGTTTGATCTATTTTTATTTTGTTTTTTCATGTTTGTTTTGATTCGTTTTTTCAATGTAACAAATTTGACACAACTATGGCGTTGCCAGTTGAAATTTATGCCATCAGGCTGTCGTTTTTTGTCTTATGGAGCAAAAGTTTTAAGGGAAAATAGAGAAATATGAGCCATCTAAAGGTACGTAATATTTACTTGAATATAAATTATTATTAACTTAAAAAATTGCACTTTCATTATAGCATTCTTGTTATTTGTCAAAAATTACCAATATTGCACCAACTCCAGTACAAATGTTTCGGTCTATAATTGAAAAAGCTGAACCAAACGTTTTGATCATGAATTTGGCTACAATTGATAAGTAAGAAATAATCATTTAACAGTTCTTAATATTCGCTTATTAATATTCTGAATACTATATACCCTTTATTATGCTTTATATCTATTAAAATAATTACGTGCTATTGGTAAGTGCATGTCTTGCCGTATTTCCAATTTATTAGTCGAATTAGTCCTTGCTTTCCGTTCTGTGACGAATCAGCTGATCAGTTTCTGTTAAATGGAAATTATGTATTTGTGGTTTGTTATTACTTAACTGCCTGTTCTGTTTCGTTCGAATCAGTAGAAAAGAGAATTTAACGTTAAGTTACAAATCCGATTAACTTAATGGTTTGATTGGCGATGATTACGCGATTATTCTCAGGGAATACGAATCGCTAACCGTCGGCTACGCCTTACAACTAGGCGATGAATACGCGAAAACAATTTTGATAACGTTTACGATGTGAATCGCGCGCCATCGCCTATGCCTTACAACTAAGCGATGAATGCGAGAGCGCACACAAGTAACGGGAAATATTCCTCGCAACGTATTTTTGCATTCTTTATCCATTTGAGTTGAGTCATCTGTGTTTTTTTTCATAACTTTCGATGAAATTTTTTTATTTCTTTCCTAGAGGTAACGAGAAAAAAAATATTTGGTTTCAAGAGCAATTAGCAAAATTTTCATTTCAGTTGAGCAAGTGATCATTTATATCATTAGTGCATCAATCGGACATATGTGAATCGTTATTTGTGAATCGGCGTCGGATCTCTATATGTCTATTTGCGAAACGTCAGCGAATCGCTGTGAGCAAATCGCAACAGGCACACAGGCGAGCGTTTTAGCGAATCGCCTGAAGGATCGCACACGATTAATCGCCACGATTGTAGACAACTTGCCGATGATTCGCGGGCGAACATTCAGTGATTGCAAATGTTTGAAGGGAATACTTGGAAGTTGTTTGGTAGCGTGAGAGCAAAATTGTAAACAAACCATTTTTGTTATTGTAATTGTAGTTTTGTTTTTTTGTCTGTGAATTGTGATTTTTTGTTTATTATAAACAGCTCATATGTTGTTACAGAAAAACTTATTACAATAATTTAACAAGAAGAACGACATGGACAGGGTGCTTCTGGGTTTAAAAAAAAACATTCTTTTATTTAATTTTTTTATTTGATAATGACAGAAGACAGCACATGCCAGGAACGTTTCAAATATCTTTTATATAGGAAACGGAAACGGCCAATTGACGATATAATAATAACAATCAATCGAGTTTTTGTATTTAAAACTAGGTCATTGTAAATCCAAAGAAAATTATATTCCCAATTTTTACCACTCATACTGAAGGGTATATACACAAATGCACGTTCATTACATTTTGTCATTTACTACTAAATATTTTCTATTTTCTACTCTCAGCGAATTTGGTGTACTTAATCGTTCTGTGATCTATCGAGGCCTCTCTGAAGACAATCCGCCTCATATATGTTTCGTAACTGAGAGAAATTCTCGTAAATATCAAAATATTAAAGAAAATTCCAAAGTTTCATTAACTATGGTGTGCTCTCTACCTGAGGAACTTTGGCAAATACGTTTATTTAATGCTGAAGCTCATGAATTGAATGATGAAATAATAAAAAAATTTTGGCAAGAAGAATCCTTATTTACCAAGATCAGAAGTAATATTTGTGAATGCGGCAAACCAAATGATGGCCAGGAAGTTGAAAAGAAATGTGAAGAAATTCTTGAAAAATATGAAAGCGATTCTAAAGAGCCGGAGCAAACAAAATCATAGTGAGTGTTTTGAAAAAGTTTTAACTTAAATTAATTTGATAGAAATTCAAAAGTTAAAAAAATAGGATATGAACTTTAATTAGATTTTTTTTTAACAGTTTTTTAAATATTTTTCTTTTCAAAATATTATTAAAGTTTTTATTTAGGCTCAAGATCACAAATTTTTATTTATATAAAACTTATTATGTGTTCTGTTTATTTCAATTTTTTGTCTTTTTTACTATATTAAGCGCCTTTGATGTTTTTCTTTTTGGATTTATTCCGCCAGTAAACAAAATACTGTTGTCATACCTTTCGGTGAAGACCGTCGTCACTGGCTGTTTATTTGATACGATTGAGTACTAATCAAAACGCGGCTTGAAAATGATATCTTTACATCGAAAGCGCTTGCCAATCGTATCAAATAAACAGCCAGTGACGACGGTCTTCACCGAAAGGTATGACAACAGAAGGTACAAGCTTCACCTTGAGCTTTGTGATCTTGAGCCAGAATAATAAAAAACAATAAACAAATATTTTTTTCTCTAGCACGGCTTTTAAGATTGTGCCCAAGCATTGGGATTTCTACAAAAGTAATCCTCTAAAAATCGCCGATCGTGTGGAATACAAACTAATTGAAGGCGAAAAGGATAAATGGGAAATTTATCATGTTCACGCCTAGTCACCACAAATGAAACTGAAATAAATATTCTAACAAAACATATTTCTGTTTCTTTATTAAATATTTACTTTTTGTTAATAATAAAAGGAATAAATTATTATTAAAACAAACAATAAAAATTTGGATATTATTTAACACATACAAACAAATAATAAAAATTTATTTTTTTAACTTTCAATAACAATTCTGATTTTATATTAAAAAAATAAATACAATGATGTTATTACCAAAAAAAAAAAAAAAATAATAATAATAATAAAGTCTTAAATAATATTGAAAACGTACTTAAAAATTAAAAACAAACATTATTTTCTAGAATAATTATTTTCAACACATTCACGCTCTCATTTATACAAAGGTTTATTGCAAAAAATAATAACATTTGTTTTAAATAAAATAAAAATCATTCATTCTTTAATATTATTAACTTGGTTATATGATTTTTTTTTTTAAATATAAAAAAGTTGGAAAAGTTATAAAATATTTTAAGGTACCAATAAAAATGCATTTATTGGAATAATTATTATTTTATTATTTAATAATATTTATTTTAATTGTGCTTGATTATTTTTAAAAAATTATATTTTCTGACAACAAAACATTTGGTGATATTTCACACCTACAATTAAGAACAAAATGACTTACTGAGGGAGAAAGCGAAACCACATGTAAAAATTCTTAACGTATGAAACAAAATTTACTAAATGAGAATTACAATTAAAGTAACAAGACAACAATATAAATAAATTATAAGCAAAAATACAATCATTTTATTTCTATTTTTCTTTCATATTTCCACCTTAGGAGTATTATCCTGTGCTTCAAAAATGTATAAACTTTAAAAATTTTTTTATTTTCAAAAAACTCGTCGTTTAAGGAAATTAAAAATAGAAAAATTTTTAAGGGATTATTTTTCGAAAATGTTGGAACGCGAAATAACATTTCTTTTTAACATGTCTGAACAAAAATATGGGAAAAATTATGAGAAAATGTTTAGAATAACATACATTTTCAAACGCATAACTACCCGCATAATTATTGTCTAAAAATTTCAGAGAATCGACTGGCAACGTAATTCAGAGAAGGCTCAGAAGTGAACTCGAGCCTATGATAAAGTAATTATTTATTTCCTGAAAATTTTAATTTCCCTATGACCATAAAACATGGCTTCCCATTTGCCATATTTTTAATGTAAATTAAGGCAAATAAGTTAATGACCTGATTATAAAAATACTTTTGTTATCTGCCATGAACAGAGCGTTATATTTGGTAAAAATCCTAAAATAATCTTCATTTTTGTAGTCACGTTATTATTTTAATTGCAATGATTTAAATTTCTTATAATTTATTTTATCAGAACAAAATTTACCTTTCTGATAAGAATTTGTCTGTTTTAAGAATTTATTTATTTTTGTGCCGCCGTTAAAATTTGCTTGGCTCTGAACAACTGCATTCAAATTTTATAAGAAGAATGGAAATTTTATACGCTGTTGTTGTTATCAGTTGTTATTTTACCTATAATTTGTTTTTGTTTTTTATTATTATTATTTATGCCTTGAAATGTTTTCAATATAAAATAATTTCTTTTGTTTTACAGAAAATACTAACATTTTGGAGAATTTTAAAGGTTATGAAAATTTCAACAAAAAATTTAATTTAAATAAAATTAATCGTAAGTCGTAAATATTAAATTAATTCATTTTACATTTAAGATGCTATTATTATTATTATTATTATTATTATTATTATTATTATTATTATTATTATTATTATTATTATTCTGATTATTATTAAGTATAAGTTTATTTACAAATACCTACAAATATATAAATATAACTTAATATATTACATTAGGGACCGTCCAATGATCCTATGATGAATTAACAATTTCCCGTATCCAAGCCGCATTCGAAGATATCTTATCATACATTCTTGGTCTTTCAATACCAGATGCTGCACACGCTATTCGCCACGAGGAGACACCAACAAGAGCCCACTGATTAGTACCAGGTATAAGACACTGGACTGGAGCTCCAGCGTATTCTTCTTGCTATGAAATGGAAATATAAAGAAATGTAAAATTTCGATTATTTAGAATTTAATATTATAAATAATATAATGTAAAATAGAGGTTTAAAGTAAATGCCTGTTAAAATCATAAGTGAGTGTTAACAGAATGACCATCGAGAAGTGACAAAAGTAATTATCACTATGTTTTGTTATATTTTAAAATAACAAAAATAAATGTTTTATATTATCTTATTAACGCATAGAAAGCAAAAGAAACTCAGACGTATGTTAAAGAAAAGGAAGAAAAGAAAATTATTCTTTGGGACTTTTTTCAGGGTTCCTTACCCAAAGCGAGTGATTTTCTCAAGTGCTCGGCCTTGTTTTTGAGCCCCAATTGGCAGGTATTTTAAGTTTAAGAATTTTTATTATAATTAAATATAAATTGTGTTCCTAGAGTGACTCAATTTTAAGGTCATAAGGGTGGTTCCATAGAGGTCATAATATTAACGAATATGGCCTGACGAATATGGCCATGTCTTTTAGCCCGTCATAGGTAGCCACCTTAAGTTTACAACAGCAAATAAGAAAAAGATAAAATCAAAATTGGCCCCGCTACGTTCATTGTACGGTGCCTTTGTTTTTGAGTCAAAATAGCACTTGTCTTTTTTTCTTAAATTTATATTCATTATAAAAGAACTTCAAGACGAATCTAAGTTCTAAAACCGCCTAATTGCTAAATCGCATAATTACCAAGTACCTTTTGATGGCTCTATGAGCTCTAAATAACTCTTAAAGGAATTCATAAAAACTCGCTTTAAATGTGTAAAATAAAAATAGAATGAAAAAATTAATTATTTCGAATTTTTAAAAGAATTTCTGGAAATTGTTTAATTTATACCGCACAAAATAATATTTTTAACTTATATTATTTACGAGGGCTGCTATATATATTTCTGGTCTGGCAACACTGAGTACTGCCAAGTGCAATCTGACATTTCCATTGGAAAGTTTGTCATTTTTAAGCATAATCGTACTCAAAACGTGTTGACGTACGACCATTATTTGTGTTGTTTACAGTTACTTGAAAAAATTAATATAGAAAAAAAAATGGAATTAACTCGTGAACATTTTCGTGCCTTCATTTTTCACAACTTTCGACGTGGATTATCACGACAAGAGTGCATTGATGAACTTAAATCTTTGTATGGCGATAAAGCACCATCCTATAGCACTGTAAAAAATTGTTATAATGAATTTAATCGTGGCCGAAGCTCGCTCAAAGACGAATTCCGTGAAGGTCGTCCAAAAACGGCTCTTGTGCCAGAGAACATTGATGTCGTGCGTGAACTCATAATGCAAGATCGACATGCTACATACCGAGAGATAGAGACATCCTTGGACATTTCTTCCACCAGCAAACATTCGATACTGCGTGAACACCTGGCCGTAAAAAATGTTTGTTCTCGTTGGATCCCGCACAATTTGAAAGTCGCTCAAAAAAGGCTCGTGTCGATTGGTGCAAGGAAATGTTGCAAAAATACGATTGCGGTGCTTCAAAAGACGTTTATAAGATCGTCACAGGCGACGAATCATGAATCTATGCGTATGAGCCCGAAATTAAACAACAATCGACCGTGTGGGTCTTCAAAGACGAGCAAAATCCAACGAAAGTTGTTCGTGGAAGAAGCACTTTGAAGCAAATGGTCGCCTGTTTCTTCGGCAAAACTGGTCATGTGGCGACTGTTCCGCTTGAGCAACGTAGGACGGTCACTTCTGAGTGGTACACTACAATTTTTTTGCCTGAAGTCATCGGAGAAATTCGAAAAACCAACAAGAGAAGACGAATCATTGTTCACCATGACAATGCAAGCTTTCACTCATCGGCTCAAACCAGAGCGTTTTTGACCGGCCAAAACGTCGAATTAATGGGTCATCCGCCGTACAGCCCTGACTTGGCACCTAATGACTTCTTATTGTTTCCGCACATCAAGAAAAAAAATGCGTGGTCAACGATTTTCGTCGCCAGAAGAAGCTGTTGAAGTGTTCAAAAACCATGTTTTAGAGGTGTCTCAATCGGAGTGGAAAAAGTGCTTCGACAACTGGTTTGAGCGCATGCAAAAGTGTATAAATCATGTTGGAGAATACTTTGAAAAACAATAAAACCATTTTTGATTATAAATATTCGCATTTTCACTATTAGGCCAGAAATATATAGAGCAGCCCTCGTACTCCAAATAAAACTAAAACTTCATTCAAGAAATATATTTTTCTAACACAGCAGAGATCTCGTTTGTACTAAAAAAAAACAATTTTTTTTTTAATTTCTTCTCCAAACTTTTTATAGAATTTGAAAATATAAAATATTTGATACACATAATAACAATTATAAAAATATTAGTGCTGAAAGTGTAAACTTTATGGAAATACTGCATTTTATTGCATTTAACTTTGCTGTCATAAAAAACACTTTTAAAAATCCGTATCAGTATGTTTTCTTGTAGTCGATAACAGGTAGCTGTCAAAAGGTATTTTTGAATTTTATTTGATATATAAGATGCAGGCATAACCCTTTTTGAACCCAGGTAACAATTTTGCAATAAACATAATCTGATGAGAAAAGATTTGAAATTACAGCAATAAAACTAAAAATCATAAAACACTTAATATTTCGAACTTAATAGCCGAATATTTAAAATTCATTAAAGGATCTTAAAAAGATATTATTAGAAAAGATTTAGGCAAAAATTGAAATTTCTGTTAAAAAATGAAAAATTTTCAAAAAATTTAAATAATATCTGAACTAAATAATTCGGCTTAGGTTCACTTTTGTTTTAATTTCACAAAGCTTTGTTAAGAAAGAAAAGGTATTGTTAAATCCTTTGAAAAAAATATAATTTGAGGTTTCACCAAAAATTATAAATTTCACAAAAAAAAATTTAGCAAAAATCTAAAATTCGCAAAATAAATATAAATTTTTTTCCAAAACCTTTTTTAAACTGTCTCACTTTCTAATGCTCTATAGGAAATTATAAAAGTAAATAAATCATAAGAAGAATAAATCATCAAGATAAAGACTCCCTTTCAAAAATATAGTAAATCATTAATGGCACATGCTGAAATAAATATTTCTAAGGGTTGCGTTTATTTTATTTTCTTTATCTAAACAATAAATAGATTTTATTTCTTTTTCTTTGTTTCCTTTTAAATAGAAGAGAAAACAGCCAAGATTGTGTTGATTATACAGCAACAATTTCATCATTTCAAAAACTGCTACGAACTTGACGTAAGAAAGTGCGTGATATTAAAAAAAAAATGGGAATAATTCTTCTTTAGTACGTGTCACCTGGTGTTATTTAAAACATTTAATAATAAATGGCAGGATATCTGGTTTTTTATTTCATTTTATTATTTAAAATTATATTATTATTGTATTGATAAGTATTTGTATTAAAAAATAATTTAATTGATGTGAAACACGCGCATATGAGAATTATAGTTACCCCTCAAGAAAAATAAACTTGAATTCAAGAGGTTTTTTTTAATACAAATTACATCAACTATGGAGTAACCATTTAATTTATAAAACCAAATTTTATACTTGTTAATAAAGCGGTCTTAGCAATGACGGCATCTTTTAAGTTCAAACATTTGTCTTTAATTGGGACATATTGGGACATACTTTAATTTATAATTTTAAATGTTTATACTTGTTGTTATAACGGTCATAGTAGTCGACATTCTGTCCAATTTTCAAGCGTTTGTCTATAACGGTTGACCATTTGGTCAATTTACGTCACTAACTGCGACACTCTCTAATTTTTAGAATCCTTTTTTCTATTGGGAGCTATAGTGAACACTTTTTTTAAAGCGCAGGGTATCGCTGTTCATAATACACGTAAAAACACGTGTGTTGTATGGAGACATCCTTTAGAACCGTTTTTATTTTCTGGGACCAATCTGTAATACTAAACTTTCAAATAAAAAAGGAATTAAACCAATTAAAATTTTACTTTTTCGGCTTTGGTTCATTTTTAATTTAACTTTTATTGAAATTATTGAAATTATTTTTCAAATGTACGCGGACGTTTTCCAAAGAAAACAAGAAAAATTAGACGCTGGCAGAATGTAATGCTGCTTTTTCAGGACCGCCGAAAAAGTAAAATTTTATTTGATTTATGATGATCACCGGTTCAACCCCTGGCTGGGACTAAAATTAAAATAATAAAAAAGGAATTTTTAAAATCGGTCCAGAAGGGACTGAGTTCTTTAAGCACAAATACAAAAAGCAACATTCAGACGAATTGATAACCTCCTTTTTATGACGGTTATCAATTTATCTTAAATAAAACAGAGCATTTCCTCCGAATTTAATTTTAGCTTTCAAAGTGTTTACAGCTCTGGGATTGCTATATAGTAATTTACTGCCGATCTCCCAAAGCACTTTTTTTCTGAAAAAATGTTTATGTCAAATAATACGGAGAGGAATTTGACATCCCATAATACAAATTTATTTCTAAAAGACTTTCTAACCCTTATTTTTTATTTTATATGGGTTGCTTTGCTCCTCATAACCCAGGCAACTATGAAATGAGCGCTCCGAAAAACAATCTAAAAAGAACCCATCTAGGGAGCTTTTTCTAAGAAAGTTATAAAATATCCCACGCTATGATTCCAATGTGACACTCAAATACATATGTGTATCTTCGGAGATAAAGATATTAGAGCTCTTTCAAAGGCAAAAAAGTCTTTTCTGAAATAAAGAGTTCTTTAAGCTTGACCAGTATATTAAAAAAAAGTCCTAATTTGTAAAGATTGTAGGATGGCAAATGATTGTTTTTGCATTCTTCATAAGCGCTAAGCTTCGAAAATTAGTTAAAATTAAACAAATTTTTTATTTATATGGTTTGCTGGGAATTTCCATTCTGCTTAAAGTGTAATAGTGTAGAAACAAAAGGTAGTTGTACGTTAGATTTTTTGACAATCACAACAATTCTCATTAGATTTCTTTCTTAAAAAATCTTATTTTTTAACTTCAGAGTTATAAATCGAATTTAAAAAGTTTCATTTAATACACTTTTAGTCGATTCCGTATATTTGTAAAATTTTTAGTTACGGTTTAATATTACATGATCTTCTCTGGCCTATATTTCATTATGTTTGCTGGCCAAAAGAATTAATTTTTAATTGGCAGCATAGTAATCCATTTCCGAGTTTGCGCTGTTGTTTAATAGTTTAACATTAAATTTGGATTTTCTAACAAAATTTAGTCATTAAATAATAAAATTTTCAATAATAAAGATATAATCTTCTGATATCTGGACTCAAATTGAACTTGTAACTCTCATTTAGTTAGAAGCATTAAAAAGTTTCTTTCTTTGTTCATAAAACTGATTTAACATTTCGAACTCTTAAAATAAAATTTAAAATTTTTTTGCCTCTTCGGGAAACGATTTTTATTTTTGAATTTGCAGTAGTAAACTGTAATTTTCGTGTCAATTGAACTCGCAAATATATTTTGATGTTTATAATCAAAATTTGAAACTCGGCACAATTTATTTCGAATTATGTTTATATCTTTAGAACAACGCATAATGCATCATTTCAATTAAATTTAATTTGGAAAAAATATAATCGCTTGTTATTTTATTTATTATTAATAGTTGTTGGTTTAAAAAGTCTATTATTTTTCTGCATGTAATGAAGTAAGGAATGTCAAATTAAAAAATGTTTAATTCCTACTGTTCTAATGCTCGAAGAAAAGCTTTCAGAATTATGCCAAACTGTAATCCTAATAAATGTTAAACGATTTCAGGCAGTTTTATTTAGATATGACTTTAGAAGACCATATAAATGCCAGAATTTTAAATCATAAATCAGTGTTTTTATGTTTTTCATTAACTTCGGTTATTGTCGGGTGCTAAATTTTTATCACCCACTGTACGTATTTACATATGTATCTTTTAATAGAATTTTTTTTAAACATTAAGATTTTTTCTTTATTAAATTCAAAATGTTTTTGTTTTGGAATTTATGCAGTGAAATTTAAGCGAAACAGAGCAGAATCGGATATAAGTATGTCTTTTCATTGTTAATGGCTGTTATTGTCGGGAACGCATTACTTTAAAGTTAAGAGAGTATAATTGTGATTGTCGAAAAATAAATGCATTAACGGCGTGTCACTATTTGGAACAGGTTAAGTAATGGACGTATCATTTGTCTGTTCAGCTTTGAGGCTTGTAAAGCCTTGATGCTCGATATTGCGATATGAAAGAGTTGTCTACATATGTATGTAGGGAATATAAGTATGTATGAATGTGGATTTAACAGGATTGTATGGCGTTCAGCCTATGAATCAATTTAACACATCTCGCGCCAAGCCCAAAAATCGCGATTCACTTATTCGGATCAAAATATATTTTTTCTAATAACATTCTATTTATGTCCATTTATTATATATTTGAAAACAGAAAGTGAACATTGCTACTTCTTCTATGATTTTTCATAAATTTTTCGTGTCATCACCGGTGATAACGGGGCCCCAGGAAGTAAAATTACTTACACACATTTAACATTCTTTCTTTCTTTATTGCTTTAGACGAATTAATTCAGCTAATTTGAAAAAAAAACAAGATTTCAAAAAAAAAACTAAGTGATAAAGAGATAAATTAAACTTTAAATGCTGATCTCTCCGATCTGCCATATTTTTGGGACTTAGAAGACGATGATCTAGTAGTTGCACTGAAGAGTTAGATGTAGAAGTTGCGGGTTTAAGCATTATCATTGTTTTTTTGTGGTAAAAAGTTGTTTATTTCAATATAAAAAAGGAAAAAAATACTATTACAAAAAATCATCCACCTGTTATCATTGAAACCCATAGCCCTTTATTTTGTCCGCCCCTGGCGCATATGGGTATGCAAACTGCTCAGGCCAAGCACAATTTCACGTTCTCCTGGGGCCACAGATTGATTCCATATATATAAACCTAATGTAAATCATGTGCATTATACCACATCCACGTTTATGGACATTAATGTTAAGCAACACGCGGCCTAAACGAGTACTCAGGTCATACACACCGGTGCCGCACATGGCGCTAAATGTGTTAATTAATGCAAGAAAAATTTCTTAATCAGAATGGGCAACTTAAATCCTGTGATTGTTTCTTTTACCTGTTTCAAGCACTTCAAGTGTTTTTGCAGTAGATCTGAGTTTTGTGTAAGAGAAACAGAGAATAAAATTAATATCAGACTTTTTGCAAGAAAGCTTGAATCAGATATTTTTATCTTTTTTATGTATTTGTCTTGGAAAAATTATTCAAGGTTTTTAAGTCAATTGCCTGATGTGCTTTAACGTACATAACTTTACTCTGCGTACTTTATAAAAATGAAAAATTATATTTTCTATTTAATTCAAACTTCGAATAACTTTTCAGACATCCTCTACAAAAAAAAATAATAATAAACGTATGAATCGAATTTCAATAGAAATTGAAATAATTTTCTTTTCGAATCGAAAGATTCAATTACCACTTGCTAATTTCATAGCAACAAATCTACTTAAGTCGATTTAAAAAAATATTTTAGGAATAGCTTGTGTTGAAGTCAGTTCAAAATAAAAAGGAATGATTCAGTTACAATGAGCCATCATTTCAAATATAACGACTACAGAATTACAAACAAAATACTAAACAAAAACATGTTACTGCATGAATGTTTCTGTTTATACATTTTATGCTCATAATTGAAATGCTCAACAAATGAGAACTTTATGCAACAGTAAACAACAACCAAAAGAATAAATTCAAATAATTACAAAAAAATCTCACTTGTGAATCATTTTAGTAAACAGCTTACACTCACTGACAAAAGAATAAGGTAAAATTATTTTTATATTCTTAAGGAAAATACACAAATGTAATTATTTAAATTAATTTTAATTTAATCATGCAGAGTATTTATTTATGAGATAAAAAAGGGTGCCAATCCATTTAAATTATTTACATTGTATGTACATAAATATATACATACATGTGTACATATCTATTTACTGACTTAAAAACTCTAGTTTTTGGCCTGTTATCTTTATGAGGGGTTGTTTTCTTTTTTACAAAACTACTCATTTTATTCTAAAAACCTATTAAAATTATTGTAGAGGGCTCATAAAGTTACACTACCTGTTTTAAATTTCTTACTGTCTCTCTCTCTCTCTCTTTCTTTCTTTTTGTCTCACGCTATGTTTTGTTGTTGTTATCTGATACAACTATCTTATGAGTAATATTTTTTTTAATACAGCATAAATTCGGTTTAAATATCATGCACATTTCAGTTGTGAGATACAGTTGCAAACGAAAGATTCAACTTACGTGTAATAAAAAGCCAAAGTAAAGCAAAAATACACAAAAATATGAAAGAGATAAATTCTAAAAATTGTGTTAAAATATCTTACAAAGGTTTAACGCGGTATATAGTTTGTAATGGAAAATTTCAATATGATGACTTCTTGCAAACTGTTGTGGACAAATTCAATATTGAAAATACTTTAAAATGGGCCATTGAGTTCTATGACGAACATGGTCATAAGTACACCAAAGATACTTTCATGTATTTTTTGTTATTATTTCCAAAACCTCATAAAATATTTTTTATACGTTTGGATTCTTTAAAAGTTTTAAGCCTCACCAGCTCAGAGGACAGTCCACCAATAACACAAGATAGTGAACGTATGCCATTTGGAAAATCTAAATCAAACAATAAGCAGACAACTAAAAGGGATGTTGAAATATGTTGTGAGGCGGTGCCAGTAAGGAGACAAAATTGTTTTATAGGTGAATTTCCTGGCTTAACGCAACAACAACAACACACAACCGCAGGAATATCAAATAGCGAACTTTCGCCCTACTTATCACTACAAATTGTCAAAAGGATGCATCTGTTAAAACAAAGTCCACCGAAAAAGAAACATTTAAATAATTCAAATGTTTTCAAACGTTCTTTAAGAATTTAATTGAGAATTTTCTAAAATATTTAAAATTATTATTTAAATGCAAAAAAAGAAAAATAATTTTATTAATGCGTATGAACAAACAATAAGTTAAAATAATTTTCATTCTTATGAATTATTTATAATGACTTTTTAAGTGATAAACATTAGTCTTTAGGTTGAAAAAATAATGTACATAAAATATTTTATTTAATAATTTTATTTTTTATAAAAAATATATATTTATTTTTATTTCAATCGTTAAATTTATTTTTTTTTTTTATAGAAATGTATTAAATATTAACTTGTAAATTTGTTGGTCTGAAAAAAAGTGAAGGCTCCCCTACAAGAAAAGTGACCGTCATTTGATCCATCAAATGGCAATCACTGATGGTGGAAATATCCATCACTGCGTAGAACAAAGTTTCTATCACATTCTTAAGGGGAAAATGAATAACTTGATATAAACATTTATGTACGTGTGATGTCTGTAGCGATCAGCGTTACCAGTGACTTTTTTTTTTACAAAAAATATAATAAAAATTTTGCTTGATTTTTGAAACAGATTTAATTACAGAGCTTTTCAAGTTTGAGTATAAACTTAGATTTAATTAACAAACAAAAAATTCATTTAAATTTAATACAAAAAGCCGTACAACGGCAACGCTGTTTTAGTATAAAATTATTGAAAATGTGTTAGTAGATGAATGTGTATGTATAAGTTTCCCTCACTCATTTCTTGCTGGGTCTTTATGAAATCCTACCCCTCTGATACTTTGCATTGACATCGGTTTTAAATAAAATGTTTTTCGAATTTACGATTACTTGGGCGGCAAAAATTGAAATTGAGTTTAAATATTTATATATTTCATTAAATATTTTTTACGGTTATTTGTTAACATTAAGTTTTATAAAATATTATCCAAAACCAATTCGAACTTCTGTTCGAATTTTCGAACATACTTCAATAACTTTTTTTGTGCATTTTTAATAATGGGATATATTTTTGAAATCTATTTATACTACCTTGATTTCAAAAAATCATTTATGTGATCAGTTTGTGAAAATTTAATAATTTTTTATATAAAATTGTCTGTTCGAAAACTTTAATTTGTTTTAAATAATTAAACTCATATAATTCTACACATATCACTATTGTCACAATCTAAGGCGTTTAATCGTTTTTCGTTTCGAAAAAAACACTTTCGAATCATAAAGTGTGAGCCATCGAAATTCGAATAAATTTTCTTTTGAATCGAAATACGAAGTAACGCAAATGGGCTTAAAAAATTGTATTTTACACAAATTTGAAATTTGGTTTAAAGTTTCGAAGTTACTTCAAGAATATACATTTTAATATTTTCCTAACAGTTCACTGCAGTGCATTCATATCCATGTAATCGATTTTAAATCGTATGTTTCAAAAAATTATTTCTTTTATCATTTTGTGACCTTTACATTCATCTCTCTTCTGCGTTTCGATTCGAATTGAAATTTTCTCCGTCTGAAAACTTTAGTATTCTTAGTTTCAATTCCACTCAGTTTCTTCCGATTGTATCTATTCTGCATTACGATCGGAGCTCCGTTTTTCTCAGTTGTTTTTTTGTAACGAAGGGGCTTTCTTTATTTGTGTTTTTTAGTTAAAAAGTTGAATTTTAAAAAAATGTAAGTAGAAAATGTGATAAAATGTTCAGAAACTGTTTAAAATTATTTTTAACTCATTTATTTAATTAAATAAATTTTCTTTTGTTTTAAACTGTTAATTTTTGTACCCGAATCTGATGTGCTACGGATCAAAAACAACAACTGGCAGATGTACTGGCATCTAAAGCAGACATTACATGTGGATACCACCAGCGATTAAAAGATGAAGCCCAGCAAAAAATGAGTCGGGGAAACTTATACATACAACTAACACTCTTGCAATAATTTTATACTAAAACAGCGTTGCCGTTGTACGGCTTTTTGTATTAAATTTATATGATTTTTTTTTGTTAATTAAATCTAAGTTTTTACTCAAAAAGTTTTATAATTAAATCTGTTTCAAAAATCAGGCAAAATCTTCATTATATTTTTTGTAAAAAAAATTTCACTGGTAACGCTGTTTGCTACGACATTACACGTATACAAATGTTTACATCAAGTTTTTCATTTTCCCTTTAAGAATGTGATAGAAACTTTGTTCTACGCAGTGATGGATATTTCCATCATCAGTGATTATCATTTGATGGATCAAATGATGGTCACTGTTCTTGTAGAGAGCGTTCTGAGAGGAATTTGCAGGAATCCTTAATGCACTAGGTCCTTCAACAAAAAATGCCAGCCATGAACAACTAATTTTTATTTTGTTTTTATATCTTTTTATTTTCTTTTTTTTTAATAATTTTTTTAAATTAAATTTCGGAGACTTAATCGAAACGCAGAATAGGGGTGATTATTAAATTATAGATGATAGAGTGAGGCGATGTAAACATACGTGATATAAAAATTGATTATGTGTTCGATTATATAACTTATATAATTTAAACATTATTTTGCAACATTTAGGGTGCGAACAGAGTGGCCGCTTGTTGCCGAGCCGAACCGACTGCCACTTATTACGAAAACTTGTTCATGCGAGAAACAAGTTTGAGTTTGCATAGTGGATGCGAGGATCAGCGCTGATACTTTATCTATTATTTGTGTTTTATGTATGTTTGAAGCAACGGACCTCCATAGCTTTACCACTGAAAAGCGGTTATTGTAACATTTATTTTTCTGATCCGACAAAGTCGGCCGAGGAATAACTTCACTTAGTAATTGTTCTACATTCATTTTAAATAAACCAAAACACACGACTGTACTCAGGAAAAGTTTAACAAGAATGACATAAAACATTTAATGACAGCATATAAATTTTGCTTTCACTTTTTCCAAAAAATTTTATGCCCAAAGTTACAACAAGCGAAATGCAATAGACAAAATTTAATAATTTTTTTATAATTGTTATAAATTTAATTAATTTTTATTATTTATTTGGATTTTTATTTTTTTATTATTTTTATTTTATTTTTAAATTTTTATTTTCTTTTTAGTTTTTATAATTTTTTTGATAGCATGTTTTATTTACTTTTTCTTAATTTTTTGTTTTCGGCGCTGGAATACGCTTTGGAACTGTTTTCTCGCATTAATTCAGCTTTGCCCACTGCGCAACTCGGTGCTCACTATGACCTGTTCCCCCTTATTTGTACTAATTTGTATCGAACCAGTTTTCTCGCATTGGTTGTCGCAATAAGTTTCAGTCGGCAACAAGTGACTATTCTGCTCGCACCCATTGGCCTTAAAACTAGTACTCTCCGCTAATTCGAAGTTTTTTTTTTTTCGAAATTTCGAACACAACTGAAAAAGTTATTTTGAAAATTTTCAATAGCTCATTATATTTTTAGTACAAATGGAATTTAAAAAGTACTTCAGCCGCTTGTATTTAAATTCAAAATTCTAAAATTTTAAAATTTGAAATAATCAGCCATATATTTGCTTTTCTTTGTTAATAATAATATTTTTAGTGAATTTAAAATTTTTCCAAATTTTTACCCTCTTTTTTGGGTAAAATTTCGACTTTCTCGTGATTCTTAAATTTTGCTTTTACTTTAATATTTTTGTTAATTTGCAAGAAGTTAAAATTTTTTTGCGAATTTTTGATATCCTTAAAATATTTTTCTTTTATTTGTAAATTTTTTAATCTAAATTTTTTTGAATGATAATTTTTTTTAAAAACTTAGACGACTAGAGACATTTCCACTTTCATTTTGAGGTGAAATTGTTTTTTTTTGTGAATATATAATTCTTTGTCGATTTTTTTGAATCGTAGATGTTAGAGTAATACTGATTTTTTATGGTGATTTCGAAAACCTTTCTTTGTCAACTTTCGATAGTACACTTAAAACAAAAACAAATTGCAACTTTTTTCGTAAACTATGGGTTTTTTGGTGAAGTTTCTGTGTTATGAAAGTTTTTAATAATTTTTTTTTGCAGAGTGGGAAATTTAGAAAAAAATTTTGGGAGTATTTTTAACTCGTATTTAATATTGCTAAACATTTTTTTTACTGAGACGTTTCTTCTCAAATTTTAGATTTTTTTTCTTGGTAAATTTTTAGTGATTTAATTCAATTTTGTTCAATTTTTCTTTATGCTATTTTTTCAAGGCCAACTCTAGATAAACATTTGCCTGCAATAACTTATTTGCTTAAAAATATTTTTCAAGTCGTGTTTTAAGCCCCAAGTGCCAACATCGAATAAAAATAACTTTGACCCCAGTTGAGAACAAAAACTATTTAATTAAACTTACCGTACAATCATGTTTCTGATACGTCGCTTCTGTACACATGCTATTGACTGTCGCTATAGAAATATTTTCACACGCCGCCATATCACCGATTTTCAATTGAACTCGCTGCAAGTGATCACGTTGCCGTGACCAGCCCAACGTATTACAATTTGTCCACACTTGTTCAAGTAGTGGCGTTGACAGCGGCGCAACTGTTCTGCCAAAAGTAGCAGCTGTTGTGCGATTTACAGCTACTCTATTATTAACGCCATAATAATTTACTTGTGGCGCTGTATCTGGCAGGGGATATGAACCTAAATTGTATTTTTCAATTTCGCCAACTAAAGCTTCAGGTTGAGGTAATTTATAGGCGGCTGATTGATATTCCGATTCATAGGAATTGCTAAGGTCTTCGTTTGGCTGATAGAAATGAGGTGATTCGAAATATTGTTGTGTTTCGTGCTCTAAACGTCTGACGGACTCTCTGCCCTCGAGCCGTTCTGCTTTGGAAACATATGAACGTCTTTGAATTTGTTGATCTTGTTTTCTTTGTGACTCGTCGGGCAAACAAATGGGACGTACATGATCGGAGTATACAACGGGTGTTTCCAGGCGTATAAGCGCTGCTGTAGAACCTTCAACAGGACTTTTAATCATACCTATAATGCGTCTCCTCTGCGTCCAAGGTGCCCTTGAAGCCAACCGTACTGAAACAAAGACAGCCATCCAAGTGGCACGTGGTTGGCCTTGAAAACAGGACTCAGTGGTTAAGACCCAATCTTGAGAAATCTTAAGAAAAAATTATTAAATTTAAAAATTATTTTGCAAAGATGGATACACAAGCAATACTTACCAAAGTACCATCGCAAACATGAACATCTTCGCGGTATAAGGCCGCTAGCCAAGGCCAATCTCCTGGAGCGGACAATTTGGGCAAAGTTAAATATTGTTTTCCTGTCAACACTGACTGAACACCACACTGCAATTCTCCACAGCCGACATAGAGCACTTCACGTCTGGGACAGTGAGTCCTTACAAATGAAATTTCCGGAGCATGAGGATCTAAAACGCGAACATAATCATCCACATTCTCGTTGTCAATTTGGACATCAAAAACTTCCACAGATCTGTACGAAAACAAATATTTTTTTGTTTTTATCCGTTTTTTTGATAAAACTTTAAAATAAAACCTACTCGTAACCCAAAGATTTGCATAAGGATTCTGCTACTGTTTGTCTGACCACTAATTTGCTATCACCCTCCAGGCCCTCAGCACACAATTTTCCGACAGAACCTTTCTCGGAAAAGACAGCGAAACCCTCAGAATGAAATCTAGGCAAATAAGGAACCAATGGTTCAGGCTTAATTAAATCTGCGGCTAAAGGAGCTATGGAAACTAAAAAAAAAGTTAAGCAACTAATAAAACTTTCTTAATAAAAAGAAATAATAAAAGAAACTCACGACAGTCTTTTTCATCTGAACCATCTGGACAGTCGGCTTTACCATCACAACGAGCCATACGTGGTACACAGGCTCTTCCCCTGCCACAATACAGTGAGTTGCTTGTACAGAATGTACACGTTCTTTCATCAGAAAGATCAGGACAATCAGCAAATCCATCACATAAACGTGGACTCTGAGCATTATTTTGTAGATCATGAGCACAGCGAGGTTTTTGTCGACATGTCTGCATACCCGTCACCTCTGGAAATCTTTCACAATCGAAGAATTTTTTAAATCTAGCGGGCAAGCGATTACCACAACCCTTCATAAATTGTTCACAATATTCACGACACATTTGTCCCGCTGTAGGCTCTAAATTACCGTGCGTTTCACAAGGCGGCTGCAATAGGCGACAAACAAAATCGAAAGCTTCACGAAAACACTCGCCATCAACCAGTTCTCTAAAAGAAATAACATCGATCTGAACCTCTTCAAATGAGTTGTGACCCAAAAGGTTGGGATATGTGGTGATATTGTAGCCAATAGTGCGACAATAATTTAATTTTAAAGGTTCACAGCGTCTGGGCGGTCTAGGAGTGGTTGTTATATACTCTGTTGTACCCTCATCACCACCCAAAGGTGACGAAGACATAACAGGCTCTTCTATTAGGCCAGTAACTTCCTTAATGCTTAAACTTGTAGGATCTACAGTGATATTGTCAAAATATCTAGGCTGAGCACTATTAAACTCTTCACCGAATAAAGCTAAAAGATCCGCCGTAGAAATTAGGCCGGCATAAGGATCAAAGATCATATTGAAATGCACCAATATGTCATTGGTGTTCTCAAATCTAAAAAGAGCAGTTAAATTATTTTCAATTTATTTGACAAAGGCGATGATCATGTGCTTACCCATCTAAGGCTAAGATTTCACTGCCATCATAAGCTTCCTTAAGATCTGAACGTCTTACAAGCAGATTAATACGTTCACGATAATCCCTGGCTTTCTGTTGAAACCTTAAAGAATTCTGATTTGCCAAATCCATAGACCATTTGTCATTTAATACCAAGAATTTACCACGAAACACACGATCTGATAAAGGTTCTGGCCTAAAATAAGTATCTAAAAATAATTGCGTTTAATGTAATTTTTGTTTATTTAAAATGGCGATGAATGGATGTGTGTACTTACAACCCACATACACAAATACTCCAGCCACTAAAAGAGCGACTAGAAAGCCCGCAATAACTGCACAGCCACATTTCTGACTATCACCCAATTTTCGTCGCGTAAATCGTATGTCTGAATCTGTCGACAATACCGATTCTGTTTTTTTTCTATGACCCGGACTTGGCAAATGATGAATGTGACTGTGGTTATGTCCACCATTCAAATGATGACTGGGTATATCCGATACAATGATTCCATTGCCATTACTGGTTCGGTTTGGTGAATGACTGTGGGCTTTGTGATGACGGGTACATCGTGTATTGTGAAAAACTTTTGGGACTGATGCTGTGCTTTGTGTTGAGTTGCCATTTAAAATGGATTCGCGAGGTGAACTCGAACTACTGGATGAACCCTGAAAAGACAAATATAAATGGAATTTATTAGAAAAGCAAATTTGTCAAAAGTCGTGTAAATTATAGACAGACCTACCACGATTTAAAGAAGATTCTGGTAGGAACAACGAGACAAGAAACATAAGTCCTCTTAAGTGGCAAAGAGGTTTAAAACTTACCAGGTGCCAGAGTTTCTGTATTCACTCGAATGGACATAAGGGAGGTATGTACTACAGATGTTAAAAGTTCAGAAAAGAGATTATTAGTTCATAAATTATGGGAGCCTTGAAACTGTTCTAGAAAATAAATCTACGAGGGCTGCTATATATATTTCTGGCCTGGCAACATTGAGTGCTGCCAAGTGCAATCTGACATTTCCATTGGAAAGTTTGTCAATTTTAAGCATAATCGTACTCAAAACGTTTTGACGTACGACCATTATTTGTGTTGTTTACAGTTACTTGAAAAAATTAATAGAGAAAAAAATGGAATTAACTCGTGAACATTTTCGCGACAAGAGTTCATTGATGAACTTAAATCTTTGTATGGCGATGAAGCACCATCCTATAGCACTGTGGAAAATTGTAAAATGAATTTAATCGTGGCCGAAGCTCGCTCAAAGACGAATTTCGTGAAGGTCGTCCAAAAACTGCTGTTGTGCCAGAGAACATTGATGCCGTGCGTGAACTCATAATGCAAGATCGACATGCGACATACCGAGAGATAGAGACATCCTTGGACATTTCTTCCACCGCATACATTCGATACCGCATGAACACCTGGCCGTAAAAAGGGTTTGTTCTCGTTGGATCCCGCACAGTTTGCAAGTCGCTCAAAAAAAGGCTCGTGTCGATTGGTGCAAAGAAATGTTGCGAAAATACGATTGCGGTGCTTCAAAAGACGTTTATAAGATCGTCACAGGTGACGAATCATGGATCTATGCGTATGCGCCTGAAACGAAACAACAATCGACCATGTAGGTCTTCAAAGACGAGCAAAATCCAACGAAAGTTGTTCGTGGAAGAAGTACTTCAAAGCAAAGGGTCGCCTGTTTCTTCGAAAAAACTGGTCATGTGGCGACTGTTCCGCTTGAGCAACGTAGGACGGTCACTTCTGAGTGGTACTCTACAATTTGTTTGCCTGAAGTCATCGAAGAAATTCGAAAAACTAACAAGAGAAGACGAATCATTGTTCACCACGACAATGCGAGCTCTCACACATCGGCTCAAACCAGAGCGTCGAATTAATGGGTCATCCGCCGTACAGCCCTGACTTGGCACCTAATGACTTCTTCTTGTTTCCGCACATCAAGAAAAAAATGCGTGGTCAACGATTTTCGTCGCCAGAAGAAGCTGTTGAAGTGTTTAAAAACCATGTTTTAGAGGTGTCTCAATCGGAGTGGAAAAAGTGCTTCGACAACTGGTTTGAGCGCATGCAAAAGTGTATAAATCATGCTGAAGAATACTTTGAAAAACAATAAAACCATTTTTGATTATAAATATTCGTATTTTCACTTTAAGGCCAGAAATATATAGAGCAGCCCTCGTACCAAACACTAAGAAACCAAGTCTAACGAGCGGATGAAAGAATAAAATTAAGGGAGATGCTGTTTGTAGGATCGCAGACTGGGATACATATACTGAATATTAATATCACGCTTCAAACCTCAGCATATCGGCCAAGACAGGAAAAATGATAAAAGAAATCTGTCACTACAATTGTTAAATATTTGAAATTCATCACAAAAATTTTACTTTAAATTCTTGCTTCAGCACAAGTGTTGCCAGATTTTTTAAGCAAATACACTAAAATAAAAATAATTCGCTTAAAAAATTCTTGGTAAATTAAAAAAAAAAATCCTACTTTTGGTTGAGCTCTTTTAGAGCAAACAAATTTTTCTTGATACTTAGTGACGACTAAAAATTCTAGGAAAAAGTAAAATTAAGACCATCTTGTAGTTCTGAGAATAATGTTTGCTTGATCGAATACTATTATTATTTAACCTGAGCGACTTAATTTTTTGTTCTGAATTTGCCTTCAACGTGACTAAAAAAGAAAAATTTTTTTTATATAAATTTTTCGAGTTTCAATAAAATAATTTTTCTTGATTTTTTCATTGTTTTCTAATAAAATACAGTGAGAAAGACTTTTTTTGTTTGTTTAAAATTTTTTATAAAAAAAATCAAGTTAAAAATGAAAATTTTGAGTGATTTTCTCGGGTTCATATTCAATCAGTATTATAATCTGTAATCACATTTACGTTATACGATCTTTGGAGAAAACGCTCTCCTTATTTTTCTAAGATGATCTAGGGATTGCTTGTAGGGCTTAAGATTTTAACATTAATTTAATTTATCTGATGTCCGTAAAATTATTTTAAGTTCATGTTTATTTTAAATTTGTGTTTGTTGTTTTAAAATCTCAGGACTAACAAAAAATCAGAACTTTACTGTAATATTACATTTTCATCAAAATTTCATTAAGAAATTTTAATTTCAATCAAAACAAGCAAGAGTGCTCTATTCGGCTATACCGAATCTTATATACCCTTCACAGTTTACGTAGTGAAGTAACATCAATCAAAAACAAAAAACAGAATTCGGGGTGACAGAATTAAAAAAAAACGTTTACTTAAAGTGTCACTTGCTCTTAATGGATTAAGCATTTCTAAAAAGCGTAGTGTAAAGCCACTGGTGACGAAATGTTTAAACAATTTTCACTCAATCCGCTGGAAGAAGCTGTGACATATTTGCTAAAATTCCAGAAGCATTTGAAGCCTAAAGGAGCAGTTCAAGGAGGTCAAATGGTTGACATGGGAAACGATTCTGACATGGAACTTGCTGAAGTCGAATTTGTCTTTAAAGAACCAGTGGAAGTCAATCAACAGTTAAGGGAAACCCGCTTCTAGTGCTGCTACTACTAATGATGTCAGTTTTGCTCAGCCAGTTCTATCGAAAGTAGCGGAAAGCGAAAAAACCATGCAATAATTAAACTGATTTACTAGAGAAGCACAGCCAGAAACAAGCAAAACTACTTTCCGCTATTTTAAATTAGATTTCCTCAACAAAACGCACTCTTAGACATAAGCGACAAAAACAGTTTTTGGAGGTTGAGGAAAAGAAGCCGAAATTATTAATTGATCTCGAAACAAAAGAGAGGAGGAGATACACGAAAGCAGGTAAAAAAAAAATGAAAAAAAAAATTAAATAAAATAAAGGGTCATCCAAAAAACGCGCCTACATGTTTCTTTGAAATAAAACACAAACTATTTGCAATTTTTCAAACTGTTTTTTTTTTATTAAAAGTATGATCCATTACAATTATAAGTGGAATAGAATATCATTCAAATGTCCACCATGACTGCGTCTGCAGACATCAATCCAAATAACGAAATTTTCAATGACTTTCCGACATGTTGCTGGTGTTATTTCACGAATTGCCACTTGAATGTTGTTCTTTAGATCATTAATTGTTTGTGGCTTGTTAGCATACACTCGACTTTTCAAAAAACCCTACAAAAAAATCTAATGGTGTTGGATCACATGACTCTGGAGGCCAATTGAAATCTGCATTTCGTGAAATTACACGTTGAGGAAATTTTGATCGCAAAAGCGTAATGTTTTCTCGAGTTGTGTGACATGTAGCATCGTCTTGCTGGAAATAGACGTCAGACACATCAATATGATTCAACTGTGTCCATAAAAAGTCTCTCAACATTGATTGGTATCGCTCAGCATTCACAGCAAAAGCATTTCCAGCATCATCTTCTAAGAAAAATGGCCCAATGATTTCATTTGCCCAAAATGTACACCAAACAATAACTTTTTGTGGGTGTAGAGATTTTTAATGAATAACACGAGGATTTTCATCACCGCAGATACGACAATTTTGCTTATTGACGAATCCATCCATTCTGAAATGAGCTTCGTCACTAAACAAAATTTTGCGATGGGAATTTTTCAAAGAGCGCCCATTTTCATAATAACTTTGAATGATGTAAACGCGTTGTGCAATGTGTACCTGTTCATGGTTAAAACTGTACTACTTTCTAATAAAACAAAATGGCTTATGTCATTTGAAAAGATGTCACGTGTAAAAACTATATAGTGCTGACATCCAGACAAAATATTAAGGGAAGTACATATTCATTTCAAAAGTTATTGACATAACTTTTTTTTTAAAAAAATTTATAAGAAAGAAGTTTTTTCACCCATTAAAATTTTTTGTTTGTTTTTAAACTGGAATATTATTACGTCTTTAATTGATTTAATTATTAATTTAATCAAAACAATCTTTGCTTTTTTTAATTAAAAAGGTTTGTATCTATTTTTAATAACATACTTAATTGAATCAATTAAAACTTTTATTGAATTAATTTCTGGAAATGAATAAAGCCTGTCTGTCTGTTTGTATTCGCATCACGTAAAAACTGCTTGATGGATTTGAATAAAATTTTGTGAAGAAATCCCTTAAAACCTTCCTTTTTTATGTAAAAATAATTTCTTAGAGAAAATACAGATACAAATCTGAAAACCCAATTTTATCGGTCAAATTAAAGATGACGCGTAGACGAAGACGTGTTGTGAATTAAACAAATATTTATTAGACAATTATAAAAACATTTTGGCTTAATGTCTATAAAATAAGTTTAATACCAATAAGTCATGCCTGAAACACTTAAATTATTAAAGTTTACTAAACTCAGGTGAGGTGGACAAACTACCATTAAGAGAGTAATAATTATACTCATTAAAAAAATCAAACATTAAAATAAATTACAAAAAATAATTTAACAAAAAAAAAAAAAAAAAAAAAAAAAAGACTTTTATTTCCCTCTTTTTAAAAAAATATCAAATAAAAAAGTTTTCAAGCTTTTTTCTTCAATTTATTTAATTTTATAAATATTTACATCATAAAAGTAATTACAGTCAAAAAAGAAGTTGATTAAACGATAATGTATTGTGATGGCATGCAAATGCTTAATTTATATTCCCGTTCGCTCACTCACAGTTTATCTTTATTCCATCAATCTATCTAAATTTAAACAAATTGTTTGAATTTTTACTGCAGATCAAACACAAAAAGATTGATGGCGTGAAAGCATGAAATAATTTATGAATCTTTTTCAAACAACAGACATTTTTTTAAGTGCACACCTGAAGTGGGATTTCAAAAAAAATTTTTTTTTTTTAAAGAAAAATTGTTAACTTCAATTTATGATGAAAATTTTTTTATGTAAAATAAACTTAAATAAACTCTTTGAGTTAATTTATTGGAGTGACGAAAATATTTGTTGTTTAGTTGCTTGATTTGTTGTTGATGATGGACCTGGCTAACAAAGCTTGTATTGATTTTTTTGTTTTTTCTAAAATTTTCATTCAAATTTTCCAAACAGTGATGTCGAATTTAAGTCAATGCATGGTGTTTTATTTAGGATGTTAAGTAAATTATTCATATTAAAAAACGTGTTTACTTTATTTTTTTATTATTAAAAGGAAATCAATTATTCCCAATTTGATCAAGATTTCTTTTAAAAAACAGCTAATTTTTTAATCGTACAATTTCTGCAATTTTTTTTTGGTGTAATTTTTGATTTAAACTTAACGAAAACATAATATGAAAGGCAATAAAAAGTTAAAAATTTAAAATAAGCGAATGATTATTGTCTAAAATTAATAATTTAGCGATGTAGTCATCCCAGCCCTGTATAGAAATTTTTTTTTTAATTTACCCAATGGCTTCTGTACTTTAATACTTTTCGATTTCAAATTCTACTAAATACATATTTACTGTGAATTTAAAATGTTTAAATTTAAAATTCTTAATAATTTTTTTAATTTTTCATAATCATATTATGTTTCGAAATTAAATAAATTGAAACTGTTTGTTCTTATGACGCTTTAGCGTATTAATTTTTGCAGCTTTTAATTATTTTTTGTCATGTAAGATTCCATACAAAAAGTTTATTGTATAAGAGTTCTATACCCTGCCACTTACTGGCTTTTTAGCCTGTCTTTATTTCTTAACGTTTAAACGGAATTTTCTTAACATTTTCCTTATACAAAAATAGTGTAACTATTTGAAATATTCTTCAGAAAATTGGGACATTTAAGAAAAGAGTGTTAAGACGGGTACAAAATTAAGTATTTTTTTGTCTTAAAACTGTGACATAAAAGTTGGCATTCAAAATTATATACAGTATGAAACTGGATATATTTTCGATATTTATAAAGTGAGCCATTGGTGTACCATAAGGTTTTAATTAAAAAAAAAACTGCACCAAAAAATTTTATTTATACTAAATTTACCATCCCTGATGTTGCGTCATCTCGAAAATTTTATAATAATTGGAAAAGAGTTTTCTAAAAGATATGTTAAAAAACGAAAAATTTTAACTAATTTTGGCTAATAAGTGTACATATCAGGGATGGAAAAGTTTAATATTTAAAATTTTTTCGGAACCATTCGAAACTGTAAAGCACCACTGTACAACAATGACTTCAATTGTCTACTGGAACTATAACCAATGACTCCTTGTTGTTTCATTATATTTTCCACATCAAATACAAATAACGTGAACTCTATCTTTTCTGTTCCCAATGCAACTAAAAATGTAGCAAGTATCTGAATTTAGTTCCTAGGTAATTGATTTAAGCTATTATTTCTGCTTTTATTTCTTCCTTAAGTAAACATTTTGTCTATTTTTAATATCTCTTTTATTAAATAAACTTTGTTTTTTTTTTAATATTCTACAGTAACAACCACAGACCCTTTAAATATCTCCTTAATGTTGTGATTAGAAATTTAAAGCAAAAACATAATAAAGGCAACGAAGCTAGTAATTCCAGAAATAAAATTTCAATGTATGAACATGAGTGCAATTTCTTGGCGGGATCTTTGCAATGTTTCTTAATTTACAGAAATTTTTTTTTTCTCAAATAAAGAAAATTATTATACTTTTATTAAATTTAGTTTTAAATTACCTTGCTTGGAACAAAATCAATAATCAATAAAATTGGAAACACTGTTTACACTCAAATATACAACAGAAATAATCATCTGCTTGTCACATTTCTACCTGTGATTGTTCTACCTTAAGACAAACATTTTTTTTCTACTCATTACAATTTGTTGTTACAATACGAGGGCTGCTATATATATTTCTAGCCTGGCAACACTGAGTGCTGCCAAGTGCAATCTGACATTTCCATTGGAAAGTTTGTCATTTTTAAGCGTAATCGTACTCAAAACGTTTTGACGTACGACCATTATTTGTGGTGTTTACAGTGACTTGAAAAAATTAATATAGAAAAAAATGGAATTAACTCGTGAACATTTTCGTGCCATCATTTTTCACAACTTTCGACGTGGATTATCACGACAAGAGTGCATTTATGAACTATAGCACCGTGAAAAATTGGTATAATGAATTTAATCGTGGCCGAAGCTCGCTCAAAGACGAATTCCGTGAAGGTCGTTCAAAAACGGCTGTTGTGCCAGAGAACATTGATGCCGTACGTGAACTCATAATGCAAGATCGACATGCGACATACCGAGAAATAGAGACATCCTTGGACATTTCTTCCACCAGCATACATTTGATACTGCATGAACACCTGGCTGTAAAAAAGGTTTGTTCTCGTTGGATCCCGAACAATTTGAAAGTCGCTCAAAAAAAGGCTCGTTCGATTGGTGCAAAGAAGCAAATGGTCGCCTGTTTCTTCGGCAAAACTGGTCATGTGGCGACTGTTCCGCTTGAGCAACGTAGGACGGTCACTTCTGAGTGGTACACTACAATTTGTTTGCCTGAAATCATCAGAGAAATTCGAAAAGCCAACAAGAGAAGACGAATCATTGTTCACTCTGACAATGCGAGCTCTCAAACATCGGCTCAAACCAGAGCGTTTTTGACCGGCCAAAACGTCGAATTAATGGGTCATCCGCCATACAGCCCTGACTTTGCACCTAATGACTTCTTCTTGTTTCCGCACATCAAGAAAAAAATGCGTGGTCAACGATTTTCGTCGCTAGAAGAAGCTGTTGAAGTGTTCAAAAACCATGTTTTAGAGGTGTCTTAATCGGAGTGGAAATAGTGCTTTGATAACTGGTTTGAGCGCATGCAAAAGTGTATAAATCATGCTGGAGAATACTTTGTAAAACAATAAAACCATTTTTGATTATAAATATTCGCATTTTCACTATTAGGCCAGAAATATATAGAGCAGCCCTCGTATTCTATTTTTCTCATTCGACAAAAGCTTTGACAAATATCTTTATTTACGGACACTTCCGTGTTTCCTTAGATGCAGTTGTTCTTAACTTAAAAAAATTATAATAAAATCTCAACGAATTATTAATTTTTTTCTTATTTAAAAAGCCTATTTACAAGTCCGTTAAAAAAATATAAGATTTTGTTTGTCCTACACTCTTTGCAAACATTTATTTTATTTTTTTTTTATGTAGAACACAAAACAGCTGTTTTAATATTTCTTAAAAGTAAAAATGTGTCTAGTATGACCTTTCCAAAAAAACCTGTAAGTACGTGTGTATCTCTCAATTTTTTATGCTCTATTTTCAGTTTCTCGTTAAACACTGAATAGTTTTCAATTAGAATGAGTAAAAACTATAAAAATACACATAATTAATGAACACCCATATTATTCATATTCTAGCAACAAACTCATTGATAGACATTGTTTGTGACACTGCTTAGCCCAGACAAAATTAGTACGATTTTTTATTGCTTTCGGCATTTTTAGCATTTAGTTTTATGGTTGCCTTTGTTCTTAATGTTGATTAAAATTTTTTTTATTTTTTACTATGACGCTGTTGTTTTTGTAATTGTAGCAGAAATGTGTACGTACGTACATACGTATGTTTATGGAGAATTTAGTGTGTGCTGTGTTTTTGCGTAAGAGTGGATATTTGTTTGTGATTGATATCAACAATGGCACTTGACAGCCCCCCGCCAAGCGCTCCAGTGGCGCAATTGGTTAGCGCACGGTACTTATAATCAGTAGCCTGTGAGTTCGAGCCTCACCTGGAGCACAAGTTACTTTTTCGCTAAATAAAATTTCTTTCATAAATTTATATTACGCTTTCTTGTATTTCTTAAAATTGTTTCTTTATAGAAAATTTGTAATTTTCTTAAAGCATTTGCATTTTTTTTCTCTTTATTTTAACATCCAATTTACCACCGTCGTGTTAAATTGTGATGAAATTGGCTTCAGTTTAATTTATAATCACAATTTTTATCAAATATATTAAAAATTTATTTATTGCTTTAGCAGTAGTTAGAAAGCAGATTTAGTAATTCAAATTATATTTTGTATTTATTGCACTGACAAAAATTTTGTCTAATGTATTTATTTTTATATCCTTTACGACAGGTGAAAAAGGTTTTTCATTTCCGTTTCCGACCCCATAAAGTCCCTTCGTATTCGTGTTGAACTTTGCCAAGGCAGCAGATGCGCTAGAGCAAATTAAAATACACTAATCGATCAGATATAGCTTCAAAAGTTTTGCTATTAAAAGCCAGTAAGATCGTTTCATGCAGCGTTCGAGGCAGCGGGCAAAAAACCACGCCTACCTCTAATTTTTCCATATCATTTGGAACAAATCTAGTTTAATTAAGTAACTCCCATAAAAAAACAAATATATGGGCCGATAAATAATAAAGAATTAATAAGAAAAAAAATCAAGTAAAAAAATTGGTGCTCGCCTATATTTTCCGTGCTATGGGCCTCAAAACTTTTCGTAGAAAAGTACGATTTTGCCCAAAATTTTTAAAGATATTAACATGGGTATCATTTAAAAGCTTTTGAAAAGTTCTATTAGAAAATACTTAAACTTTTTAAAAATGTTTAACCCATTGAGAGCCAATGACGTTTTTATTAGGGACATAACGATACGCCATTTCCCCGACCTGATACCAAAACTCAAAAATAAATATCGCCGATACCGATTTCGATGCCAATACGCATATTGAAAATGAGCTCAAGTAAAAACTAACAAAACTCAAGTAGAGTAATTCTTCTATTATACAAAATAACAGTGTTTATTAATGAGCCATTCAAATCATCAAAATTTTCAATAAATTTAAGTTTTAAAATTTAAGTTTTTAAACTACTAAACGTTTGCAATATTTATGATTTCACAAAATAATTAGATTGGCTTCAGTTTTAAAATTGATATTAATATGATTTTTGTTTAAAAAACAAAGTGTTTTCAAATTTTGCGGAGATAGACGATTTCGCGAATCTGTTTGAAGCAGACCTTCAGTGGAAAATAGTCTCTCAGATGCGACAGAACTCGTTTGAATTTTATGTTCTGCTTTTGATATGTTATTTCTCATAGTTGACATGCAAAAAAAAGAGTTGAAAATTTAATAAAGTATCGGCGTATCGACAGTAAAATATCGCCGATATCGATACCTCGGAAAACCAGAAGTATCGCCGATATATCGGTATCGGTTGCATCCCTAGTTTTATGTCAATAAAAATTTTTTTTCTTAAAGTTTAACAGCATTCTTACTTATTTTAAATTCTCATTCAATCAATTACGCTGAGATCACAAGTATCTGCAGCTTTAAGACCAATATAAGCAATACCTAAATGGCAATATGTCATTATTAACTTTTCCGACAACAGTCAAATTTAATTTTTATTTTTTTAATTCACTAATAATAAATTAAATTTTAATCTTATGATTTTATTTTTTAAATTCAAATTGCCCGTTTATTAAGCTTCCACTCATAAAAAAATATACGAAAAATAAGTTCTTCTGTCGGGAGACCCTCTAAGTTCTAATGTTACTTTAATACACTCTGTTATAGTTTGTACACAATGGTAATTCCACAGGTCGGTTTTTGCGGCTCAAAAATAAGCCTGTATTAAAAAAGACCAGAAATTGTATAAGGCACCCTTTACTTTTTATGGTAATATTTTTATACTTGTTGTTATATCGAATATAGTATTAAAGACTCCGTGCAAATTTCAACTGTCTGACTAGAATGGTCTAAAAGATATAATTGTTTACGTAAAGTCACGTTTCTATGAGAACACCCTCTATGTCTATTAATAACTCTTGAAAAGTTAGAAGCATACATATAAAAAACACGTTTCTTTGGGGGCACCCTCTAATTTCTTATTTTATTTTTTAAGGCTCTTCCTTATAGCGAACATACCATTATATTTTCTGTGTAAATTTCAAGTGTGTGGGTTAGGTGATGAAGTCATATTCTTAAAAACACGTCTCTTTGGAAACACCCTTTAAAATTAAGTTTAATTTAATTCATTATATTCGTTGTAACTGCTGTAATAATAGAAGTTCTTTTAAAAGTTACAGCTGTCTAGCTCTTATGGCTCCCCACATAGATACTTGTGACGGACGGACGAACCCTTGGGTTAAAAACGTTAAAAAGCACAAAAGATATTTTTGTTTAAAAATTTTAACGGCCTTGAGAGGTTATATACGACTACTTCTGCAAAGAGGGTTGCTATTGTTAGACAGTAGTATTTTCATAGCCGTGGACTAGTTACGTTCAGGTTCGTATGAAAATGTTACAACTAAAAATTCACATTTTAATGAAATTAGTTGCACTGGAATTGTGCCCTCTACCAGAATCGATGTTGCAAGAGTAAGCAAATCTGATAAGAAATTTGTTTCCAAACTCTTTAAATTAAAAAAAAAAATTATCATCTGAATTGTTGACAAAATAAGAATTATAAGCAACATCAGATGAACTTTTAAACATGAACTTTTAACCAACATTTCCCCAGTTAAAATTTAGTTACTAACTTTAGTTTCAGTAACAGAACTTCAATTATCAGTTTTAATCTGCCCTACCTTTCTCCTTCATCCAACATAACTCATCATTGTTACTCATCCCATCTAACCCTCGGAAAATTCTTAGGGGTTGTAAACGATTTCCTAACGCAGATCATTGATAGTTCTTTGGTTTTTTCTTATTAAAACGTTTTTAAGAGGTCAAAAAACTTTCTGCTCCAGGTGAGGCTCGAACTCACAACCCCGGCATCGCTCACAAGTTACTGATTATAAGTACCGTGCGCTAACCAATTGCGCCACTGGAGCGCTCATCAGAAGTTTGTCAAAAACTTCTAAAATACTTGAGAAAAATAATTACAAAAAGCGCAGTAAATATTTTTATTATTTTAATTATTATCGTTATTTTATCTTTTTTAACAACAAAGCTCAGTCATAAACTTTAAAAATATATTTATTTACTGATTTCAACAAAATCTTTATTGCCAGAAAATGATAAGATTTGCCCGCGAAATAAAAAAAAAATCTTTAGAAAATTAAAAAAAATTATTTCGAGATCATATGAAAAAAAGTTAGAAAAATTATAATTTTCACAGGGTGCAAGTCGTTTAAACCACATTTTTTTAGCCAACTTTTACTTTTATATTTGTGTTCCAATTCTATTTTTAATATCTTAGAACTTCATCTAGAATTTAGATTAACTAAAAAGTGTAGTAGGAAAAGTTAAGAATAAAAGATTTAAGATAAGATTTAATATTATGCTTTTATAATTCTCATCTGGTCAAGAAAATCTTGGTCAAATCAAGATTTTTTTTGTTGTTGCCAACTATTTAGATAATGAAATGGTTAGATTAACATACAAAAATGACTGATTCACAAGACCTCTGAAATTTAGAGTTCTTTACTTCTTTCTTTTAGGGTAAACTCTTTTTTAGATTTTTATGATAACAACAACAAAGTTTAATGAAACAGGATTTAAAGATCCTTTTGAAAAGAAAATATATATAATAAAATATTTTCTGTTCATATGATTACAACCACAACAAAAAATTAAAAATTAGCATCAAAAGTATTTTGAATCATGCATGGATATTTTCAGTACTACCAGGCCATTGTGCGGGAAACAGAAGAAAAAACCCCCGCTAAAGAATATCAAATTCAATTGGCTCGAAAGCATATGATCCGGGACATTTAAGCAAGATGTCGTGGTCTTTAATGATAAATTACTATTATTATCTTAAATCGCCATCACAACAGAGAAGGTGAAGTTACGATCTGGGAAGTTACATTATAGTGCGGCACACTAGACCGCCATATTCTTCCGTGCCAGACATAATTGAAAATAATGAGGGTTGGCTTGCCAGCGAGGTTTATATAGGGATAGACAATTCGACGATAAGAAACCACTAAATTAAGCCGTTAGGCATTCCTTGGGTGATATTTCTTCAGACTATATAAAAGTCAATAAAAAGTCAATTTAGTGATTGCTCTTTTTTAGTTCAAAGCTTAAAAATGAACTAGTTCATATTTGAGTTCAAAGGCTCTCTTTAGTTCAAAAGCTCTCTTAGTTCAATTGTTCTGTTGACGTAATGTTCGTACATTTCAACTTTTAGTTCAAACGATTTCTTTAGTTTAAAAGCTCTTTTAGTGCAAATGTTCTTTTCAAAATATGATGGCAACAACACTGTAGCATTGTAAAAACAAATGTTTAATAAAATGCGTGGCAGCACTAATTTTATATACGAAATAGTTAACAAGGAAACACAGACATGGATTCTAGTTCATCTTGTCTGGTAGTTCAAATACAAAGAATAGTTCAAAAATGAACTAGGAATACTTAAGGCCGGGGCACATAGAATCCGTCATACGTTAAACTTTTAAAGATTCAACTAAAGTCAAAGTAACGACGGATGAGGTTGGCACAATGAATACTTTGCTGACGGATGTTAAACCAAAGCTTGCTCTCTATTTTTATTCGCTTTTAAATTTAATTTGTATTTTATTCACTTTTTAAATTAATTAAATTTGTATTTTATTATTTGCCACCAAAATTGTTTTATTAAAATCACAAAACACAATTGAAACACAGCAAGAGTTAAAAGAAAACAGAGAAGAAGAAGCAGTTGATAGTTGTCAAAGTATTCAAAAGTTAAAAGTTGACCAACTTTCGCACTTTGTGTTGACAGACACGTATTGATTGTGACAACGCTCATAAGAAAACATGTATTTTAACTTACTTGTCAGTTGAATTTGTCAAAGTTTAACGTATGACGGATTCTATGTGCCCCGGCCTTTAAAAGTTTGAACTAGTTCACTTAGTTTAATCGATGGTATCGTTTAAATGAACTAATTCGTTTATGAACGGCAGAAGTCTATTTAAAGTTATTAAAACTGATTTCTTTTAACAAACAAATTAATGTTGATTAATTATGGATATTTCTCGCATTCTTAGAGCTTTTTAACTAAAAAAAGCGTTTGAACTAAGAGTTGAAATGTACGAACAATTAACATATTGTTGCATTTGAACTAAGAGAGATTTTAAACTAAAGAGAGCCTTTGAACTAAATTTTGAACTAGTTCATTTTCAAACTTTGAACTAAAAAGATCGATCACTAAATTGAGTGAGTGACTAAGTTTATAAAGCAACAGTTCCGCGAATGAACGTTTTTTAACATTTGCACACATACAAACTTAAATTTCATTTTACTATGTGAAGAGAAATATCAGTACCTTTCACCCTTTCATTCTTTCATAGTCAAAGCGGCTTCATTGCGTTTTCTTGCTTCTTCTTATTAACTAAACATGTAACAAAAAAACAATGTTTTGTGCTTTTTAATTCAAAGCTATAATCAGTGTTGTTACCGAATTTTATATTACTGGCCAAAATTAAATACAGCTGCTTTGAATGAAAAAATCAAATTATCTTTTGCATGATGGTTACTGTTTGCATAAAATATTATTTAATAAAACTAAATTCTTCTTATATAAATATGTGCGCTTAAATAAAAAATGAACTGCAAACGGTGATCACGGTAACTATTAAAAAGAACGGTGATTTGAAAATGACGTTCACTGGTAACGATGTTTCTTAAAAATCACGGGATCGCTCATCCCTAATTAACACATACTCACGCTTTCATTTAAATCAAAGCAGGGATTTTCCATAATATTAGCAGTAAATGACCAATTATCACTCTGTTTGAAATAATCACAATATTTAATTTTTCTAGAGCTATTTTTAATTTTTTCCAGAAAATATAAAAAATTAACTCAGTTTCTTGTTATTAATTTTATTAATTGTCCCACTGTACACAAAAGAAATTATGTTAGTTGAAGTGTTTTTATTGTGAAATGTTAAACATGAAAGATAAAAACCCGTACGATAATAAAAAAAGAAAAAATACAGCCAATAACAAGATAATTTGGCGTGTGTGGTTAAACTATAAAGCTTCCATTTAAGAACAGCAAAAAGAAGAAAAAAAGCTTAAACTCTGACATGCGCAGTTGGTTTGGCTGGCAGTTCGTAGCATATTTAGTATGTTGTAGTTACTTAATACTCAGTATTAAGACACACTAACAGATACAAATGATAAAATCTTAACGATCGACTCATGTGTCGCATGTTACAGAGAAGCTGATATTTTTTTCCTTCATCTCTCTCATTTTTTTTCTTCTTTTATAATTTAAACGAGTTTAGTTCTAAATGATTTTGCAATTTAATAAAAAAAAATTAATAAAAATGTGTTTTTTTTTAATGTATTTTAATATTAAATCTTAAGTATTTGCGTAATATAGTCAACTACAACAATATAAATCTGGTTTGATTGCAACTGGTTCACAATGCTCGATCATGCAACCAAAAGACATTCACATTTAATCAAAGTTACATGAACAGAAGTTACCTACATATTTACTTAAAGATAAATTTGAACTTGCATTAATATTTATAGTTAATAACCCAGTAAACAATTTTAAGAGACATATCTCCGATAGGTGTAATACACTTGTGCTTCAGTACATAATATTTTTAAACAAAATCTTAAAATAAAAAATGTTTTCAGTAGTAACAATAAAACTTTATTACGGCATTAAGACTATGCAATTTTTCATGAAAGTAGAATGAAACTTTTGGTTGCTGGTGAAGCAAGAGAGGTAAGCAATATAGTAGTGTTTGAATTTTGAGGGGATGCTACTGTTGCTTATGTTTTTTTTTTTAAATAACGCATATCGCTTCAACTTAAATAGAGAGTTGAAAAGAAATTCCCTAAAAAAATTGCATAGTGTAAATCAGAACCATGATTTTACGTTAAAACTATATAGAAAGGAAAAAATTTATGTTTAATTTTTTAAACGCGTTCAATAAAGAAGGAGGTTATTAATTCGACCAAATGTTGCTTTTTTATATTTGTGCCTCCATAACTCTGTCATTTCTTGATTGATTTTGAATTTTTTCTTATTTGAAAGGTGTTGCTTACACATTGTTCCTGTCTTAAAGGGTGTCACCATATAACATACATGGTTTTTGGGTGTATTATGAAACGTAAAAGGCACCACTATAGCTTCCAATGGCAAAAAATAAGGCAATAATAAATCTCAAAATTAAAGGGTGTCCCCATAGGTGACTTAAATTCACCTATAAGGGCTTATCTTTTGAACAGTTATAGATAAACGCTTGCAAATTTAACAAAATATCGATTGATATGACAATTATAGTAAAAAGTATTAATATTCCATATAAGCTAAAGGGTTCGCCAATAGTTTATTTAACTTGATGTATAGGGTCATACTTTTGAACAGTTGCAGCCAGACGGTTAAAATTTATAAAGCACCTGTATTGCTTAGTGCGCTATAACAACAATAATAAATTTAGATTTGGAAATCACAGGGTGTCCTTATAGTTTATGTAATTTAATGCATGTCGCTAAAATTTTAAACCTTTATAGACAGAACGCTGAAACTTAAAAGGAACCTGTATTGCTAAGTTCGCTATAACATAAATTAAATTTAGAAATTAAAGAGTGTTTCCAAAATTAACGTAGTTTGACTTATATGGCTGTATCTTTTAAACCGTTTTATGTAAACACTTTAAAATTATACAGATTATCCAATACTTTGTTTGGTATCAAAAGAAGAATAAATATTTAAAATTATAAAATAAAGGGTGTTACAAAGGTTGATGTAATCTAATGTATATGGCCAAACTTTTGAATCGTTATAGAAAGACGGTGGAAATTTACAAAGAACCTGATTGCTAAGTTTTCTACAACAGCAAGTATATAATTTGAATTTATAATTTAAAGGGTGCCCCTATAGTTGCTGTAATTTGATGTATGTGGCTGAACTTTTTACCCTTATAACATTCTGTCATGTTAATACTTAGAAGAAACCTGTACTGCTAAGTCCGCTATAATATAAATTAAATTTAAAAATTAAAGGGTGTTCTCAAAATTAACGTAATTTGACCTATATAGCCGTATCTTTTGAACCGTTGTATACAAATACTTTAAAATAAGACAGAATGTCCAATACTTTGTCTTGCTAATTAAGAATTATAAATATTTAAAATTATAAATTATAGAGTGTGACAATAGTTGCTGTAATTTGAAGTATACGAGCAAACTGTTAAACCGTTGTAGAAAGACGGCAAATATATAATTTGAATTTACTTGCTTTTAGGGAAAAAGAGAGCGGAAAATGAAAGTACGTAATTTCACCAACTAATTTGATATCGGAAACTTGGCAGCACCTGTTATCAACAATACAATTCTATATAAATTAAAAACAACATAATGACAAATGCAGAAAAAGTCGTGGGCATAACGATTACTTTTCAAATTGTACTGATTTAAAAGCGCCACTATGCATGGAACACATGGAACATGGAACATTTTTGCACGGTAAAATATATATATTTTTTAATTTTTGTTATTTTAATTTTATAATTTTATAAATTTTCACATTATAATAAACATTTATTATATTATTTATTAACACACAATTAAGATAAAAAATGTTAGATAACGGCTCTGTTAGGAGGTTTAACACAATAAATTTTATTTTGTTTATTATTTGGCAATTCATCTAATATTATTTTTTGCAATTTTCTAATGATTGGAGGACAGGACAATGTAAAATAAATTAAATTAAAATAAATAAAATGGAAAGTATTTTATATAATAAAATGTGCTGCCAAGTTTTCAGTTTCCCTTGGAAGTCAGATATCTTTGCATATAAAAATCAACAAAGTTTTATTTATGTTGACTTAAAAGCTTTTACGTGATGCGTTAACAAACAGACAAAAAAAAAACTCAAAAAATTAGAGTTTCCTATTGTAAACCAATGAATCAACAAAATTTTGAATAAATATTTGCAGACTTAAAACAGTTTTTTTAAATGTAAAGATGTATATAAATGACACAATAACTGTGAATTTGCTTCGGTCCAAAAAATACAAATTATTCTAAAATTTCTTTTATGTATTAATTTTCACTTTTCCTGTTTGTTTCTGAAATTGTACTATTAACATTTCCTAGAACTAAAAAAAACTTAATTAATTTTTTTTTTATATTGTGAAAACCAAATTGTTTGCTGGGTAAACAAATGATATATCGACTTACCTCAGCTGTTGTTTTGATTGCACTAAAGATATGAATGTTTTTTATGAATTTATTTTCATACAAACTAAATGCCGCACATTCAACTTTTGAAATTTTTAATGTTGATTGTAATTAATTACAATATTTACAACAACTTTAAGGGATGCTGAAAATTCGAAAATGCAAGACCTATTTAAGTTTATTTATTATCTGATTTAATTATTTTTGATAAATTAACAAAGTTTATTATTGTTTTTATTCTTGAAGAAAATAATATAAATTTTTACGATCGGTATTTAAGCTTTAGGAGGCATAATTTACAAGAAAATCCAGCTTAAAAATTTTCAATATAAAAATACATTTTTTGGGTTCAAAATAACATTTTTATAAATTTTTTATTTTTTGTTATAAAAGTTCACTTTTATACATTTTGTATGTGATAACAGCTTTTCTTTCTTTAAGTTCTAGGAAACATAGTTTACGAGAAAATCAGGTTTAAGAGTTTTTAATATAAAAATAATTTTTTGGGGTTAAAATTAAATTTTTATAAATTTTTTATTTTTTGTTATAAAAGTTTACTTTTATAAATTTTATAGGTGATCATAGATTTTCTTTTTTAAGCTCTAGGTCGCATAGTTTACGCGAAAATCAAGTTTAAAAGATTTTAATAAAAAATCGTTTTTGGGGTCAATTTTTTTTTTTAATTTTGGATTTTTTTTAATTTACTTTTATAGATTTTAAAGATGATCACAGCAATTTCCGATAGAAAAAACTCAAAGCATACTCCATAGCAGTAATGCCTTTTGTATTCAAGACTCTTTTATAAGATGAGTTTGCAATAGCTTTTAATGCCTTCGTTACGTATTTCTCGATGTCTAAATAGTGTTTTAAAGTGGTTACCGCTTATCATGAACTTAAAACATTCCCCACACGGTCTGTAAAGCATTTAATTACTTGGATAATACAATATTGTTGCAATTAAAAATAAGTAGCCTAGCTCTTTGTTTTCTCCTCTCAGGCGGTTCCAACCCTTCTTACCAGCCGCATATCCGAACACTTAAAATTGAACAAAAACGTAAAACTGTCTGAACTACGCACACAGTATACCACACAAAGATTTTTGAGACAGATGGTCGTCTCATTTGCCCTCCCAACCATGTTGTAGAAGCTTTCATAAAAATCTTGTTCTACGACCTACTGTACCATCCAAGCAATGTGACTTAAAAATCTACTGAAATGGAAGGGGCTCTGTAAAAAACACCTACTTGTAGTTGCATACTATAAGCTTTTTACTTTATAAACATCTTCGCCTGGTTGATCCAGTAGTGAATACTTCGAGCTTTAAGATCCTAAAAGGTCTTGCTTGTCAATTTAAATGAAACACTCCTCCTTTTATTACCTCCCTGGAAAGATTTTATATCTTAGCTCCAATGCAAAAAGTAGCTGCAGTAGCGTCTTATCATTGAGTGCAGGTAAAAAAAAAGAACTACAGTTCGTATAAGCATAAAAGTTTTATAAATTTATGCCCAATAAAATGCTGGAATTATTTCACATCTTTCAAACATTTCAGCAGGTCATCTCTAAATAAAATTGCAAAACAACTCTGCTTGATATTAATGCATGCGAATGAACCCGAAAATATAATTGCTTGCTAACTTTTTAGATCTGAAAGTTGCAATTGGAAGTGACACAAGCAGGTTGGAGTCCAACTGAATTATTTAAAGGTTTACGTATTTTTCCAAGATTATTTTTGGGGATTAAGCAGTTCAAATTTGAGATTTTTGCCTTTTTACAAGTTTTAAGAAAACTGCCACCTCTTTTAAATTATGATGGCCAAATGTAGGCTTTTTAAATGCCAGCCAACAGCCTAAGTCGGTTTTGGATTATATAAGGCTTAGAAACAATTTTCTAAGAAAATTGGAGAAAATTGAAGAAAATGTTATTTTTCTTTAGAAAAAATTTTTTTTTGGGATGCTCACATGATTAAAGTTTGTGAATTAAAAGAAGTCTATGAGTCGCTATAAAGATTTTTTTTTGCCATGCAAAGTTTTCTTGTTAATTTTGGTGAAACAGAAAAAATTCTGCCGACCTTTTGTGTATTTTTGTAGTGTGAATAACGAAGCCCACCACTCTTATTATTGAATATTTTTTAGTTTTTCTGTGATTGCTGAATGCCTTTTTTCAATAAAATTTACTTTCATATTTTGCATTCGCTGGTAATCGACGAGAAATCGTTGCTCTTGCCCAAGGCAAATTTATATAATTTGTCTGTCTTTGGTACCCAGTTAAATGCCAGCCCTTCCAGACGCAGCATATAAAGACTTCGATTTTTAATACGGTCAGATGACAATTGAATTTTCCATGTTTTTTTTTTTTTTTTTTTTTTTGTAATAAGTGTAACCGTGCTACCTTCTTTAGGAAAGGGATAGAGAAGAGAAAAGAACAGAACAGAAAATGAAAGTAAAGACATTTTGTTAGTTATTTTACTATGTTAAATTCTGAGCATGAATTTAAATTTATTTTTATTTTTTGGTTGCCGCAGGGGTTGAACCCTGGCCAACCTGATTTGTAGTCAACGTGTTTACTAACGTGACTACAACAGCCCCATGTTCTATTTGAATGCAGTTATTTAGCTTATTGACTCGCTTTTCTGTTATCCGAGCATGCTAAAAGGGTACAATCGGAGTAAATACTTTTAACCAAAAATTCGCAACACGTTTTATGCAGCATTGACTTTATACACAAGGAAATTTTCCTTTGACTTTTCATTAGAAACTTAAAAGTTTTAATACTTTTTGTGATACTCGAGCTACTACAGTTGGCCATTTGCTAAAGCATATTTGTGCATTTAACTAACTTTAAAAAATAATTGTTATCTTTTCCACATCCCTCCCATGTGATAATGTAACACATCGCAGTCTTCTTCTATTTCCTTTTCATTTATTATTATATAAATGCAAGCAAACTTTACGTCAGCAATAAAATCACAAAATATTTCATTCGCTTTGTAATCTGCACTCATTTGAGTGTACATCTTTTAACACTTTAAATCAGGTCAAAATTGCATTAATAACGCACAATTGTGTTCGCGTATTTGCTGACACGTTTTTCAATGGGGAAATTGATACGCATAAGCTTTTTAACAAAACGTAATTAACTTTTTTTACAAAATTTCTTAGGCAAAAACAAGAAAGGAGGAATAATAATGAAGATAATATACTGTATGAAGAAAATATACACTTAAAAAAATATTATTTAAAAAATGTTTGCCAATATTACTTAAAAACCACTTTAAAAATGTTTATTAATTTTAGATTTTTCAGAAGAGACTTCTAAAGTAAACAAATTTTTGTGAAAAAAAATTTTTCTTACGAACTAAATGAAATAAAAATACAAAAACTTAGGTTAAATGTTGCAATGTGTCCTTACTAACAATAAAGCGGCTATTCCCTAGCGCATTTTATTGAAAATACAGCAAAAAGAACTGAAAATCCAATTTTCCGTCCTTTTATTTCTTATTTTTCCTAATGACCTTTTACGTCAGACTTTCAACCCTATTTATTCTTTTGCAGATGACAGTAGCATATGCCATTCATTTTCGTTTCGCAGTAGACCAAGCCTTCGGGAAATTGAGGCTATGAGAAAGCACATGGACGATGCCCTTAATCGCGACCTTTTAGTAATTTCCGAATTGGGCCTGGCGAACAGGGTTCAGTTTAACGCTTATAAAACCCAGTGCTGTATGCTTTCGCACAGGCGTACTGCTGAACATGCTACGTCATCTGTAATTATGGGTGATACATATATTAAGGAATCAGAAGCTCTCGATGTTCTTGGCATGAAAATTCAATGCGATGTTCGTTGGAACAAGCACATTTTTCATGTTGCAAAAGAAGCATTCAAGTGCCTAGGTTTCCTGAAATGGTGTAAGAAATACTTCACTCCATCTGATCTCCTCGTCATTTATCAGACCGAAAATGGAATACAACTCTCATGTATGGGCCGGTGCTTCAAAGTCTATTTTGGAGTTACTCGACCGCGTACAGGAGAGAGCGAAGAAACTCATCGGTGACAGTAGGGTATCCAGCTCTATTGACTCACTGGAGCATCGACGCAATGTGGGGTGTGTTTCACTGTTTTATTGTTACTACAATGGAATGTGCTCTTATGAAATCAGGGAACCTGTTCCTGAAATTCGTAATTTCATACCCGCAACGCGATCTGTATCAAGAGCGCATTCCTTTGTGTTCGATTGGATTCGTTTTTTAGCCGAACAGTTCGTATGTAGAATAAACTCCCTGCAAAGGTCTTTCCTGCCACTTTCAATGTGCAAAGATTCAAATAAAATGTTCACAAGCACTACTCCCTCTATCCCCCATCCCACAACCTAATTTCCTAGTTCTGGCACAATGCATTGCATAAGTAGGGGTCATTTCCTGAGTGATAGAAAAAATTTAAGTCAGTTAAAAATATTTTTTCGTTGTTTTTTGCAAAAAAAATCTTAAAAAAAAATTTATTGTTTAAGAAACGTGTATGGGACATAATAAGACACTTGTTATACCCTTCGCCACAGGTGGAAAAAGGATATAACAAAGTTTGTCATTTCGTTTGTAACTTCTACAATATCCACTTCCGAGTCTTTATGCATAACGAAGTCGATAGAGCGCTAGAGAAAATTTAAATATGCTAATCGACCAGACATAGTTTCGAAAATTTAGCTATTGAAAATCAAATCGGCCAATGGCCTTCGAGGCAGCAGGCAAAACCCCACGCCAGGCTCCTATTTTTTTCATATCATTTTGAACAATTAAAAAACCAAATATATGGCGTGATAGAAAATTAAAAAATAAGAAAAAAAACATCCAGTGAAAAAATTGCGGCTCGGCCATATTTTCTGAGTTATGGGCCTCTGAACTTTTCATAGAAAAGTACCGTTGGAAAAATGCTAAATTTTTTAATAAAATGCTTAATCCATTAAAAGCCAATGACATTTTTATATTAAATTATTTAAAATAAATTTATTTCTTATTTTTTATTTTTCTCTTCAACCCGAATATTTGTTTTTCGGATTGTAGTTACTTCACAAGCTAGATTTAAATACATGGTAAAGATGAACGATATTTCTTTACCTGTGATCTAATCACTGTGATTAAAAAATCCCTGGTCACTACCCTGCCAGCATTTAGCAGAATATTTTTAGATACAAGTTACTTCTTCGTTACTTTTTTAGATTAAAAACTTAATTTTACAAAAACAAAATACATTACTGTCAAATAAAGATCTTTTAACAATTATTATTTGATCTCTACCAGAAGTTAAATGGACAAAAAGAACCGTTATAATACAAAAATCCTTCCCCTTAAATTTGTTATGTTAAGAGAAATTTTTTCAACTACCAGATGATAAGTAGTTGATTGTTTTATAATTTACAAAAACAATTTACATAGGCATCGAATATTGATCTCTTATAGGTCACAACTTCGACTTTACTAACAGTAAATTAAATAACATTACAGATACACAAAAACACTAATGTCTTTTAGTTTGACTTGTGCACAGAGAAACAAGTCGTGCGGCTCAAAGCCGGCTGAAAGCCGCCGCCGATTTATTTCTCAGTAGTCGAGCCGCCGCCGAGTGGTGCGGCTTGTAACGACTCACAAATGTTAGCCGTCAATTTTCATACTTTAAGTTTTATATATTTAAATTACTTTCAGTCAAGAAATATAAATTAAAATTTTGAGCTGTTCTTTTAAATCGATTGTTAATAGAAATATATTTCTAAATAAAACAATGCATAACTTGTTAAATGTATGCAAATAAAATTATTTAATTAATTTTCAAAATCTTGCGTCTTTATTTGTAACATTTACTTCATCCAAAGCTTGTTTATTTTTGTTGTTCTTCTTCTTCCTAACATAATACACAAGAACTCCCTTATAGTCGGCTTTAGACGACTTACAGCCGCCGCCGACGATTTTTTGCTCAGCCGCCGCCGCCGAGTTTTTATCACGACTTGTTTCTCTGCACAAGTTGTGCAGCGTTCGTTTATGTTAAATGAGTAAGAAAAATGTTAAGAAAAGTTGCAAAAAATTAATTGATAAAAATAAAATAAAAAGATTTATAAAGCTGTAAATAAATTCATGTTAACAAATTAGTTATTTATTTAAACACAAAATATTTTTAAGTTTAGAATTTTCTTAATCTCAAGCTTTCTAAATTTAAACCTGTCCATTATGTTAAAATTTACATTTTCTGTTTTGGTAAAGCAGAACTCTGTTACTTTTAAAAGTTTAATACTCAACACTGTTAAAGAATCTCTTTTAACATTTTTAACAGTCACATATTCGACACTACCAGAATACTTAATTTTAATCCTTTTTAGAGATGCTAAATAGTTTCCTATTAGTTGCTATACATTTCAACGCCATGAAGTAAATATGTAGTGACTTTTCCGATAGAAAATGCTTGCAGGAAACAGTGACTGAGTTAAACAAGTAACAGTTCCGCAAAAAAACATACTATTGCACACATACAAACTTTATTTTCATTTTACTTTGTGGAGAGAAATGTTAGTACTTTAAACCCTTTCATTCTTTTATATGCCAAAGCGGTTTCATTACTTTTTTTTCTTTTTTTTAATTTTCATTATCACTAAATTTTTACTGCTTACTGAAAAAAATTGCAATAATCAGTATTTTATTATTTTAAAAATACACTTTTTTTCAAAACTCAACAATTTTTTCTTTAAGCATAAGGAAATAGTTATCTGTTAAAAATTATTCTGACAATACCGGGGTCAAATGTTACTGGTACAACATATTGTTTTATTTCTCTTCAACTTTTAACTGCAATTTCATAAAGAAGAAAATAGAAATAATAAAACATCTGTAAAATTTTTCGCAACAACTTGGAACTACAAACATTTAACAGCTTTTGTAATATGCCAAATACAAATACAACAAACAACAAAGCAACCACAAGTAATTTTATTTTTTCTTGCCAATCATCATTAATGTAACATCCAAGTGACATGATGGCTGGCCAAACGTGTGGCTGCAACACAATCTAACTAAGTAACGGTTTCTTTTTTTCTTTTTTCATGTTTTGTTAATATTTAAGAGTTCGCCAAAATAACACTTAAAGTTCAGTGAACTTTTATCAGGTTTTTTTTTAAATAGCAGATTTGAACTATTCACTTTTCTTCGGTTCAAGTTTTATTGCCTTCATGTCATCAAATATTTTTTTTTTTACCTGTTTAATGCATTTTAAATTACAATGTCTGAAATTAATCAAAAGTTTCAGTTTAAGTTTGTGTTAACGTTTTCTTACCTTCCAATTTGTTTTGCCATTCGAAGATGCGTGTTTCCCACACAAGTTGCTGTCTCTCATATTTGTGCTGTTGTTGTTATTATTATTGCTGTTGCTATTATGATTTACCAGACTTTTTGGGGATTTATCGGAGGCAGAGCTTTTCCCATCGCTGCTGCTAGATTTTTTATTCTGCAATAAAATATTTAATGCGTTTTTAAAAGTTTATTAATTTAAGCTCCTTTACCGATTTGAAATTTATATTCTTCAAAAAAAAGGGAATTAAAAAATTAAAATTTTATCACCACAGAAATATATCAAGGCGAATTAATTTTATTAGTGGCATCATTGCGGCAGCTGGCAAGTTTTTGCTTAATTTTCTAATTTTCGTTTTTTATTGTTCTTAAAAAAAAAGAATTGTAAGAAGAGTTTTGAATCAATCAATCAATCAATCAAGCGAATCTTAGTAAAAACATTATTAAAAAGGATGAGAAAAAAGTGCAGTAATTTATTTTGTTCTAAAGTTTACCATACACTTAAGTGCCTTTTTTTTCTTTTTATTGTTACATTGTTGTAGCGGCGTTGCCACCTTATATGAATTCGCCTTGAAATATATGAAATATAATTTCATTTTGTAACTTCTATAAAATTAAACAAAGAAAAATTTTAACTAATTTTATAATAGTGAAAGTAAGTTTTTGTTTATTGCGTTTTTACATCCTAAAAACTTAACCGACCATTATGAAGTTTTGCATACTGCTTGTCAATATCCCATTGGGAAAATGTCATTTATCCGGCCTACCAATTTGCCGTCATTTTTGGCCGTAGTATAAGTCATTGTGCAAAACAAAATTTCCATCACATTCTTTAAGACAAAATTAAAAAAACGGAGGTAAATTTTTAATTTTTCAAAAAATCTGTCAAAAAACTTTTTAAAACAAACTTAAAACAAATTTGAACTTTGCTTACCAAATAACCATAACACAAACCAAAAATTTGTTTTAAGTCCGTTAGCGCAAGTTATCAATAGTTGATTTTAAGATTTTGCAAGCCCTATAATCAGATATTAAAAAGAATTTAATCTGAAAGATAGCAACATTCTTATCTCCGGGTGGTCAACCCTTTGACTTTAGAAAGATAACAAATTATTTGCCCTGCAAAATTCTTACTTTAACTATTGATAACTTGTTATATAATAGTGTTAGTCTGCTTGAAAAAAACTACAATAGCAACACCGTTTATTAAGTAGTAGAATGGTACACTAAAAACATTTAATCTAAACACAGTTCTTGCAAAAAAAAAAACCGACTTTAAAAGAGATTTCATCTGTCTGTCTATAACGGTTTAAATATATGGCCACATATATTAAATTACGTTAACTGTTAGGACACCCTTATAAGCCATCTCCAAATTGTATACTTGTTCAGCTGTGCAACAGTTTAGCAATATACATACATTGACAAACAGCAACTATCGGGGCACCCTTTAATTTATAAATTCAATTTATATACTTGCTGTTGTAGTAAACTTAGCAATCAAATTCTTTGTAAATTTTAACCGTCTGTCTATAACGATTCAACAGTTTGGCCATAAACATCAGATTACATCAACTATTGTAAAACCCTTTAATTTATAATTTAAGATATTTCTTATTATAACAAACAAACTATTTTTTTATAATTTTAAAGTGCTTGTGTACAACGGTTTAATAGATAGAGCCATATAGGTCAAATGACATTTATTTTGGGAACACCCTTTTATTTCTAAATCAAATTATAAACTTGATGTTATAGCGGACTTAGCAATACAGGTCTCATTTAAATTTCAGCGTCTTGACTACAACGGTTTAAAAGTTCAGCCACACACATTAAATTACATCAGCTATTGGGACACCCTTTACTTTCCAAACCTATTATAGCGGATTAAGCAATTTAAATTGTTTGTAAATTTCAAACACTTGTCTACAACTCTTCATAAGTATGGCCATATACATCAAATTAAGTGAACTGTTGGGGCACCCTTTAATTTGTAGTTTGAATAAATATACTTGTTGTTAAAGAGATCATATAAATCGACACTCTGTTCACTTTTAAAGCGTATGTCTATAATATAAAACGTAGGCCACCTATGGCACACCCTTTATTTTTAGATTTATTTTTGCATTACTTTGTGCTATTGGGATCTAATAGTGATACTAAGTTTTTTTTTTCAAATTTTAAAGTGACATCCTTTGCGGTTCATAATACACGTAAAAAACCTATATGTTGCATAAGGAATTTTAAAATTATGAACTGATTTTGAAACTGAACCAATCTGTGAGGATATTCTTTTAACTCAAAGAAAAATTCAAAACCGATCAAGAAATGACTGAATTATGAAGACACAAATATAAAACAAGTAACATTCAGTCCTTCTGGTTTTTAAGTCTGTCAAAATTATATAATTTATGAAGTTGCAATAAGAATAGGCAAAAAAATAATTCCAGCATACTTTTACGCGTAAAAATTTATATTTTAATTTACAGGTTGTCCCTTAACATCAGACGCTGGTACAACTAAATGTTTTAAAATTTCTCGAAACTGAGATAGACTTTAGTACGTTTTGCAAGAAGAAGGAGTGAGCAGAAGAACACTCTTATAAAAATAAAATTAAAATAAACTCTTTTTAAAAGAAATATTTTTTTTTGTAGTTTTTTAATGGAACTTTAAAAAAAAATTCAAAATAAACATTTAGAAAAATATGTCTTTACCTATTTTTTGTAGAGTTCTGTAAACAGTGTTAAAAACTTTCCATATACAAAATAAAGTTAACTGACAACCGTTTTGATACTTTTATACCGGTAAAATTGGGTGCTTCTGCATTTGTATCTCTAGTTTCTCTACGAAATAACATATTTTTATAAAAAAAAAGTATCCTATATTTAAATCAAGGTTCTGGGGGACCTCCTTATAAAATTTTATACAAATCCATCCAGCAGTTTTTACGTAATGCGAAAACAGACAGAAAGACGGACAAGCAGACAGTCAAAAATTCCAAATCGATTAATATTTACACCACCATCAAAATTCTCTAAAAATATTTTATGTACAGAAATGACCCCATTACTGTTTTATTATATGTATAAAAATAGACTTTTCATAAAGTACTTCTGAAGGTACCTTTTTTTGAATATGCAGTTATGCAAATAAGATTTGGATCTTTTTAACTGTATTAGCAAAGCTAAGAAATAAATTTGTTTCTGTTTGTATGTTTAGATATGATAAAACAGAGCTTAATAAGTTGTTGCTTTCACCACTAAGAAGTGTGGTGTGTGCAAAAGTTAGCCAATAAATGTTAGGAAGCTGAGGTGGCTGCATTTTTGGATGGATGTTTGCCAGTTTATTAAACAAAAGATCATGAAAACAAATCCCGACTCAGCCTTGAGTAAAAAAATATACTTGTTTAGCCGTAGTAGATGAGTTCTTCAAACCTCTCACCTCGAATATAAAAGGAAAACCATTGTTATAAAGTCACGTTAGATTAGTTGGAGAAGATGTCTTTATATTGTAAATGAAAGCAAATTGGAGTCCCCTCAAAAAAAGAAAAAATTCAAGCATTATTTTTTTAACCCTTCTAGCAAACGACAGCTGCTTCGAAGGTGAAATATCTTTTGACCACAAAAATTTCAATGGCAAAAAAAAAAAAAAAATGCGGATCCACTTTAATATTTAAACTGCAAAAATGTCGTAGAGTAAGTTCAAACATGCCGAATATCAATGATTTAAATAAAGAGCTTTGGTTGTGGCGTTTTTGCTCCATGAGCTTATGTCTCCATTTAAAATGAAATAAATAAATTATTTTTATTACTTAAAACCATTTAGGAATATCCTTTATACAAGCCCTTTATTTTGAAAGGGACATAAATCACTTTGCTTTTAAGCTGATGCATGGATTGTGTTTCAAAGATTTTAAAAGTATTGAGACCAAATCTCGAGAAGACATACTTGCACTTATTATCTCAGGATGCTTACTTTTTCCTTAATAAAACACTGTCAACAATTATTTTTTTTTTCAAACTAATGGGCTCATTCAAACCTTTTCTGCCAATAATGAAACTTGAGGTATTTGCAGATTTATTTTTAATTATTAAAAGAATGTAATTGTAAGTCCCATCTTAGGTTTCTTATGATGTGAAGTGTTTTTAAAGAATTATTAAATTGTATGACAATTAAAAACATTTAAAAATAAATTTTGAGTTGAAGTATAAAATTAGTTTTCTTTAAACAAATCACAGCGTAACACAGAAAGTCAAGTTCAATTTTCAAATTAAGCACAATTGTTCCGCACAACTATAAAATTTGAACATTCGACCATTTGTATTTTTAAACTAAAAGAAAAAAAGAATTGTAAAAAAACAATAAAATTAATTGTACTCAAGTAACGATTTATGCACAAAACAAAAATCAACAAAACGATATTTTCGTTTTTTAATAAAATAAATTTTAAAATAATGAGAAAAAAAATTATGATAAAAAAGAAATTAATTTTCTATTTCTTCAAATTTTATCTACAACGACACAAAGAAAAAGTCACTTTCATGTTCAGTTTCAAGCTGAACTCAAGTCAAAAAAAACTACAACAGACATTTAAGACTTGTTTGTTGTTAATAGCGGCATGGATTAATGCTTTGGGACCTTGACATTTGCAACATTATGTTGCACATTTACCATGAATGAATTTACATCTTTTAAGTTTTTGTTTTCTTGCTTAAACATAAAAATAAAAACCAGCAAAATCAAATACAATGACATCCAAAATGAACAAAAACGCATTTAACTTTTGTAAAAAAAAAATTAAGCAGATTACAAAAAAATAAGAAAAAACAAACAACAAAGTTGCAATGAAAAAGAAAGTGCATGATGATCATTACGATGAACATTTCTTGTTATTGCTGCAGATGTGCTGCTGTTGGTGAATTTCAATTACACATTCAATGCAAAAATGATGACGATCTTAAGCGACTAATATGATGATAAATAACAACAACAAAAATTTAGTTTTTTCATACCACATTTATATGCAGCACTTTCACCACAAATTATAGACTTTAAAATTTTATTTCATTTTTTTATTTTTAGAGAGGATTTCTTTGCCATTTGCAGCATGGATTTCCTGACTCCTACCAATATTTTTCATTACCTATCATGCTAACAAAAAGTCCTGAATGAATATGTTAGTTAAAACAGTGTTGCAAGAAGAGTTGTGAATAAAAAAATTAACAACTCTTCTTGTCTGCTAAAAATCCAGTCACGAGTAAACGAAAATTCAATAAATTGATAGTGAAATTTTATTTTTAGTTGTAACCAGTTTTATTTAAAATTTTACGACAAAAATTGTTAAGTAGAAACATGGAACATTTTGTTTTTATTGACACAAAAGTGATTGAAATATTTTGAAGAAGATTTCTGCTTCAAATAATAAAAATATGATTTTATCTAGAAAAAAACTGTAAATTGCTAAACAATAGAAGAATTAAAAGAATTATAGTTTTAAATAAATAGAAGGGCTCGCTCTGTAGCGAGCGAGTAGCGAGTGTCAAGTACCCAGTATTTATACCTCTTTCCATTTTAAGTCTCATAGAACTTTAAATTATAAGAAATAACACTAAAATTTAAATTTTGATTAAAATTTTTCCTTTTATTTTCAATTAACTTTGGAAAATCATTATGAATACAGTCACTCTTGAACAACGACATCAAATCATTCAAGTTTTCTTTGCAAATCAGTCACCAATTCGAGCAACTTATAGATGACTTAGAGATTTTTATGGTGCACATCATCGTCCGTCTGAGCATGCAATCCATTGAACTGTGGATAGATTTTGTACCACATACCTTCTAAAAGATGCAATAACACCAACATGTCAAAGGAATGTGTGTACCGAAGATAATATTGCTGCTGTAAACGAAAGTGTGGAAGAAGGTCCAAATTTGTTGATCCGACATCGGTCGCAGGAATTGAGGCTCTGTCCGTCTATTACATGGAAAAGTTTGCGCAAAGATCTTGGCCTGAACCTACATAAGATCCAGCTAAAGCAGGAATTAAAGCCACGAGATCACGAGATTCTTTCGCCAATTGGACTCTAGAGCAGTTAGTAACTGACCCGTTGTTGTATCGCCAAATTGTGTTCAGCGATGCGACTAATTTTTGCCTTAACGGGCTTGTTAACAAGCAAATTTGCTGCATATGGAGTAAGACCAATTAACAAAATACCCTATAGAATCCATTACATCCAGAAAAATTCACCGTTTGGTGTGATTTACACGCTGGCGGCATCATCAGGCCTTATCTCTTCAAAAACAGGCCGGACCGCACGTAACGGTCAATGGAGATCGTTGCCGTACCATGATTAATGATATTTTGTTTAAAAATATGGATGACATTGACCCGGAAGAAATGTAGTTTCAACAACATGGCGGCCTGTGCCATACGGCGAACGCAATCATCGAGTTATTGAAATTAAAATTTGGCGATAAGTTCATTTCGAGAAATGAACCTGTCAATTGGCCTCCAAGGTCGTACGATTCGACTCCTTTCGCTTATTTCCTGTGGGGCCACGTGAAGTCACGGGCTTATGCTGATAAACCAGCAACAACTGACGCTTTGGAGGTCAATATTGTTCGTGTTATTCGTAAAATCAGGCCAGCAGCACTTGAAAAAGAAAAACAAAATGACCGTGGTGGCCCGAAATCATTTTTATATAAATATTATTTTCATGTGCTAATCTTTCGTATAACAAAATTCTTTATTAGAATTTTATTTTTGGTGTTATTTTTTACAATTTAAAGTTCTATCGGGCTTAAAAAAAATTCCTCTAGATACTTAATACTCAAAAGTAGTTAGCGCTTTTGGAGGCACAACTCTACCTGTGGGTAAAAGTAAATAATTCTATATTTTTCTTTTTCTTTTCACTGAGTACCCATAATATCATTTTTCTTTGTTTTCTTTCATAAACTTAAGACTTGCAAAAGAAAACTTGCACTGTGTAAATCGTAAATGAAGATCAGGAGTTCATAGAACGGCTTATAGAAACAAGCAGAAGAATTTTAAGCCGACGCATTTAATTTTTCTATCATATAGTGTTGTCTATTATTTTCAATTTATTAAACAATCACAGACTCAATTTTTAGTCAAATTGCTATTCTTAGTAAAAAAGCAGATTGAATTTTTAATTCTTTATTATGACAAGTTATTTTAAAGATACATTCACTGAAGTTTATTCAAACACCCTATTCCCTTATAAATAAAATATCGCCTGATTTCTTACTGCAAGACACAACTAGACATTCAAATATTTGCTTTAATCAGCGAGTTAGGCTGCAAACTGAGTTCAATGTTCGACAAAACTTTGCTTGTTAGTCTTTCTTGCGAATAAACTCACACAAAAACACATTTTTTAAGTTAAGATTTGAACGTCAAGCATCTCTTTAAAAGTTTATTTGCATGATTTTTTAGTATTTGAGCATAATCCTCAATATCTCTTTTTCTCAAAAACTTATTTAATAATAATTTGTTGACTGAAACATTAACACCCTTGTAATAATTTTATATTAAACAGTGTTGTCGTTGAAGCGCTTTTTTTTTAAGAGAAGTGGCACTTCAAGAAATAATGATGCATATGTAGGGAAAGATGAGAGATAAGACATGTGATGAAAAGAGAAAGATAGATATAGCCATTTTATTAGTTACTTTACTTCGCCGGCAAATATGCTACGAATAAGTACCGATGAAGGAGGCTGCACGTTTTTAATGTTCATTCTGAATATGTTTTTATACCATAAACAGAAAAAACCATTTTTATTTTTTGGTTGCCGCAGGGGTTGAACCCTGGCCAACCAGGTTTGTAGTTAACGTGTTTACTACTTTGACTACAGCATCCTTAATTAGAGTTTTTTATTCTTTATCACATTTTCGACTTGTGTTTATAGATATTTTTTTAGTAGAGTGCAAAATGCATTTTATTACATATTTTGTAATTAAATCTGTTCCAAGTTTTAAAAAAGAAAAATCCACAGGCAACTCTTTTTTACAGAAATCACATGTTTACAAAAGATTTAATTTTTTTTTTTTTTTTTTTTTTTGAAATTTTGCTTTTAAGAATTCGATAGAAGCTTTGTTGTACAGAATCAATGATTAGTCAAATAGCCGACACTGTTCTGTTAGGGGAGCTACATACCTTTATTTAATTTTTTATGCTTAAATACTGTTGCAGACTATTTTTATTTAATTATAAAAAAATTCTAGTAGAATTATATTCAATCATTTGAAATTATTTTTTAATTTCGTTCACGTTAACTAGAACTGATTTGTTCATAAATAAATTTTTCATAAAATACTCATTCATTTTTAAAAACTGTTTAATATAAAATGTATTGCTGCGAGGAAAGCATACTTATGGGACCATTTCGTCACTTGCTGAGCAATAAGATCAGCAACAAATTCTCCCAAATTTTGTAGAGAAAATTCAAGACTCTTATGTCCCCAACTAAATTGATCAAATGAGAACTTATAATTATTATTGTTATATTAATTAACATATAAAAATGACTTTAAATAAATAATATTTCGGGACAACGATATGCAACGTAACAGGAGTGCTTTATTTAGCTACGCCGAATCTTATATACCCTTCATCTAGTTTACAGCAGTAGCTTCAATTAAAATAACAAATATTGCGGAGAGAGGGAGAGAATTTAAAAATAAAAAAATAATTAAATACGATACATAATTCTACATAAAAATGTCACCGGCTCTTAACAGGCTTTTAAGCATTTTTTAAAAATTTTGCATTTTTTGAAAGATCTCTTCAATAGCTTTTAAGTGATACCCATATTGACATCTTAAAAAATATGGTGCACAATCGTACTTTTCTATGAAAATATTTTTTCACTTGATAATTTTTTTTCTTATTTTTTAATTCTCTATTAATTCATATGTTTGATATTTTTTTTTTTTATTGGAGTTACATCTTTGTTCCAAATGATATGGAAAAATTATAGGCAGGCGTGGTGTTTTGCCCACTGCCTCGAGGCACATAGACCGATTTTGCTGATTTTCAATAGCAACTCTTTCAAAATTATGTCTGATCGAGTGGCGTATTTAAATTGTTTTCTAGCTCATCTAGTGCCTTGGCAAAATTAATTTCAATACTAACACGGATGTATAGTCGGACTTCGCTATGCATAAGAACTCTGAATATAAATCTTTTATGGGGTCGAAAATGGATATTGTAAGAATTACAAACGGAATGAAGTGAAGGGTTTAAAAAGAATCAAGTACAATTAACGTAAACAAATTTCGAAATATTTTCTTTTTATACTTTTGCTTTACACTGTCTTAGTGCACAATTTTAGAGAAGTAGTTCGCAGTGAATGAATCACTGTTGGCTTTTTATGTTTTAAGGGCGGCATGAAATTGAAAAATATAAAGATTTAATCAATCGTAACGTTCAACTAAATGAAATTTGTGGAGAAAGTAAATAATTATATAAAACAAAACGTAAAAAACCTTTGCAAGAAACATTTATTAAAGTTGTATGACCTCAACATTTTTTTTTTTTTTTTTTTTTTTGTTTTTTATTTTGAGTTTGTTTGAAACAAAACTTAAAATTTTAAAAGACAAAAAGGGAATATTAAATTAAAAATTGGATTATTTTTGCTTGGCGAATTGTTATAATTGCACTAATAAAACAATGTAAAATTTTTATAGAAAAATTAATATTTTTCGATTTGATTAAATAAATTTTTTAAACATTTTTCAATAAAAACACAAATCTGGCACCGCAATCGTAAATTTGTATTTCTACTCTCAATTATATTTGACTTTTATTAGAAAACAATCTTTATTTTAATAAAATAAAAGTTGATAATGAGATATAATGGAGCATGTAAAGGTTCGACGATGTTGAGCAAGTGAAAAATTTACACTAGACATCGAGTTTACACGCGAAAGAATTTGCATGTGTGATAGTGACGCTAGACACACAAAATCTTTTCACTCGCTCGGAACTTTTAATTTAATTAAGTAATAAAAAAATTTTATTAGTCACATTAGCCCACCCTGTAAAAAAGGTTGACTCAAATATTTTTATGTGAGATTTTTCTCACTTAAATTAAAGAAACGCAGCACATTTGCTATCTCGTTTCTCTTGTTAAAATAACTTTGACATTTTGAAGACCAACAAGAAACTTGCCGTTATTTTACTAGCAGCTAGTTTATTTATTAGGAATTTCAGACGCCAGCGAGTAACGACCAAACAAGATCGGGTTTTCAACTTTTCTAAGTGGAAAGGAATATTCCACTCTCAACTCCAAGATATTCATCTTATTTTAATCCGAAATCGTATTTTAAACTTTAAGTGCGATTTACAGTCAAAAGATTTTCAGGGCCCTGCCTGTGCTGGAAGTCGAGCAACCTGTGGACACTTGTCGACCTCTAAATAAAATATGTACGTAGTCTTTTTTGCATGACTAGGAATGTTAAGAATTCCAATTTTAAACATTGAGAATCCGACAGCAATGGACAAGGAAGTCTTGCAATAAATAGAGGGGTAAGTCTGTAGAGAACCTCAATTTTTTATAGGTTATGGAGGAATCAAGAAGGGATGGTCAGGAATACCTTGCAAAAGATGCGCGCTAGTCCTAAAAGAGACCATCACTCCTCAGCAGAGAAGTCCAAAAAGGGTACCTGAATACTGGGAATGTTAAGAAGTTTTATTTGAAATCTTTGAGAATAAGACAGCAGTGGACATGAAAGTCTTACAACAGATGGAGAGATTAGTCTGTTGAGAACTTTGTTTCTTATGGGTAATAAAGGAATCGGAAAGAGATGGTCAGGAATACCTTGTAAGAAATGCGCTCTAGTCCTGCTTAAGGTTATTACCTCTCAGCAGAAAAGTCCAAAAAGGTACTTGGATACGATCCGTGACAGGTCATGTAAACTTTAATTACTAAAGACTCTTTGTGAAAAAAGTCGACAGTTTGAAATTGCAACAGTCGATAGCAAAGGCTGTCAGTTAACAACACGAATTTAAAATCCTTAGAGAAATGAAGGTGGTCGAAAAGGGATCAGCAACGTTAGTGGCTTAATCCTTTCCCCTCAGATGATAACTTTCTTTAATTAAAGCTTAAATTCAAAATTCACGACTTGATGAGTTCGTTATTGAATTAAAATTTTTGCACTTAAACTAAGAATATTTGACACGGCTCTAGATTGGTTTAAGTACATAACTGTTCTTTTGTTGTATGGGTAATATCAGGCAGGTCAGAGAATTTAATTCGGATTAAAAGTTTTTTCAATTCTGCAAATTGGATTTTTAGAAAACGAAAAATTTTTTCGGAAAAAAGTCACCATTAAATTCGAAAGTGCAATTGATTTTCTTTCAAATTTTATTTTTTGTGGTTTTTAAATTTACTTCTGTTTTGTATCCTAATTGAGATTAGGCAATTTGTATATTGGTGTGACCAATGTTGCAATATTAAAATTAAAAAGAGGGGCATTTTTTGTGAATATACAAAATCACTTGCAATCTGAAAAACGAAAAAAAAAAAATTCGATCGGAATGTTTAATCTAGAATTAAAATCATTCTGATCGAAATGTGTGTCATGTATATTTTAACTTAATTCGTAAATCTAATTTTTGTTCACCAAATTTTTTTCTTAGTATTTTAATAACAAATGAGTTTTGAGTAAATTAAGCTGAGACATCACATGTTTTTAACACTTGATTCTATAGAAGCTTAAGCGCTCTCGCTGCCATAGTGCTTATAAGGAGGTGTCATTACTAGGCCACTTGTGTCATTTTTACTTCACGCTGGCAAGTTTGGCAATTATTTTTATTTTAAAAAAACCACAAAAATTTTTTTTATTGTTAAATAAGAACAAGTTTGACAACATACAAGATAATGTCGCTGGCAATTATTTTTAAGCAAAAATATCTTTTAACTCACAAAATCTTCATTAAAGATGTTAATCTTTTATTTTAAATGTCTTTTATCTTTTTGTGTATGATTACAAAACAATTCAGGTTCTTATTCTTATTTTTTTTCTTTTTTTCTTAGAAAATATTTCTTCATTCAAACAAAAAATACAGATTTATTTCATAAAGCAAACGGGTTACTTAGCCAATTTTATTTACAATAATAAATGATTTAACAAACAAATGTCTTTAGGTGTTACAAAATATCAGTGTTTAGTTAGCATTTGTAAACATCTTTATAAGCATCTGCAGCAGCATTTAAATTATTAATATGTTTTGCTGTTTTTGTGTGTGTGTGTGTGTGTGTGTGTGTGTGTGTGTGTGTGTGTGTGTGTGTGTGTGTGTGTGTGTGTGAAAACATCTACTTATTTTCTCCCGCCTTTATTATAAAGAAAGTTTTATTTTTATTATTATGAGCAAAGCAAATAAGTTTATTTTTCATAGCATTTAAGAGAAAGAAACCAAAAGGAAATAGTTAATTGCCTAAAATCTAATAAATTTTTAGGTCTTAAAAAAAACATTTAAAAACAGTTTAAAGAAAAGTAAAAGTTTCAACACCCCATAACAAAAGAGATCATTACTATCAGCAAAGTCATCATTGTCATGGCTATCACTGACTAAATAATCGAATGCAATAAAACTAAAAGAAACAAAACAAATTAAAATTTAAAATTTAAGTTTAAAAAAAGGGCACATCAATACAAAAACACTGAAGATAAAAGAAAAATTTAAAAAAATGGAAAAAAATAAATAAAAAATGATAAAAAATTTAGTACGTTTATTAAAGGTTTTTTCTGAAATTTAAAGTTCAAAATCTCTTCAAAATAAAACTTACAAATTAAAAGGAAAAAATAAGACTTAAGACAGCTACAGCAATTCAAACTAAACTTGCGAAACAAACAACAAAACAAAAGACTTAAGACAGCTACAGCAGCTGTAAGAAACAAAGACAGCAGGCAACCACAGCCATAATTTAATGTCATACTACCGATGCTTGTGTGTGACAATTATAATGATTATCATCTTCATTATGAAACTTATCGTTACGGTATTTTAACGTTTATTTTTCAACTGCTGCTGCTTCTGTTGTTGTTGCTGATGTTTAGAAAAATGTGTTAAAGGTTTTAGCCCAGTTTTTAATTTCTCGTATGACATTCTTTAAGCATGTTTTCTTTTTTATTATTTCATTAACACTTAGTAGCTGCTAAATAAAATTAAAAGAAGTAGCTGGTATCTATAAGCATGTCTAGGTAAACTAAGAATTTTTTTAAAGTACGAAAAAGCAGTTTCAGTAAAAAAAAAAGCAACTGAAACTCATGTTAATTTCATAAAAAACAAAAAGTAGATCATGTCAAAATTTGCCTTTCTTATTGTAAAAACAAAAAACACAAGAAAAAAAATTTATAAAAAAAACAATTTGCAATAAATTTCTTAAAGGGGAAAATATAAAGTTTTTAGGACATTTCACTTAATGCTCTCTACTTTATCGTCAAGTAAGGCAGATGGTAACTTGATTGCAAAATTGTGATATTAGTCCATGGCATGATACGAGGGCTGCTATATATATTTCTGGCCTGGCAACACTGAGTGCTGCCGAGTGCAATCTGATATTTCCATTGGAAAGTTTGTCATTTTTAAGCATAATCGTACTCAAAACCTTTTGACATGCGACCATTATTTGTGTTGTTTACAGTGACTTGAAAAAATTAATATAGAAAAAAATGGAATTAACTTGTGAACATTTTCGTGCCATCATTTTTCACAACTTTTGACGTAGATTATCACGACAAGAGTGCATTGCTGCACATAAATCTTTGTATAGCGATGAAGCACCATCCTATAGCACTGTAAAAAATTGGTATAATGAATTTAATCGTGGCCGAAGCTCGCTCAAAGACGAATTCCGCGAAGGTCGTCCAAAAACGGCTGTTGCGCCAGAGAACATTGATGCCGTGCGTGAACTCATAATGCAAGATCGACATGCGACATACCGAGAGATAGAGACATCCTTGGACATTTCTTCCACCAGCATACTTTCGATACTGCATGAACACCTGGCCGTAAAAAAGGTTTGTTCTCGTTGGATCCCGCACAATTTGAAAGTCGCTCAAAAAAAGGCTCGTGTCGATTGGTGCAAAGAAATGTTGCAAAGATACGATTGCGGTGCTTTAAAAGACGTTTATAAGATCGTCACAGGTGACGAATCATGGATCTATGCGTATGAGCCTGAAACGGAACAACAATTGACCGTGTGGGTCTTTAAAGACGAGCAAAATCCAACGAAAGTTGTTCGTGGAAGAAGCACTTCGAAGCAAATGGTCGCCTGTTTCTTCGGCAAAACTGGTCATGTGGCGACTATTCCGCTGAAGCAACGTAGGACGGTCACTTCTGAGTGGTACACTACAATTTGTTTGCCTGAAGTCATCGGAGAAATTCGAAAAACCAACAAGAGAAGACGAATCATTGCTCACCATGACAATGCAAGCTCTCACTCATCGGCTCAAACCAGAGCGTTTTTGACCGGCCAAAACGCCAAATTAATGGGTCATCCGCCATACAGCCCTAACTTGGCACCTAATGACTTCTTCTTGTTTCCGCACATCAAGAAAAAAATGCGTGGTCAACGATTTTTGTCGCCAGAAGAAGCTGTTGAAGTGTTCAAAAACAATGTTTTAGAGGTGTCTCAATCGGAGTGGAAAAAGTGCTTCGACAACTGGTTTGATCGCATTCAAAAGTGTATAAATAATGCTGGAGAATACTTTGAAAAACAATAAAACCATTTTTGATTATAAATATTCGCATTTTCACTATTAGGCCAGAAATATATAGACAAGCCCTCGTAGTATTCATATCAAATACATATAAACAGATATTTTAAATTTTGTTTAAAATTATGAAAATAGTGGGTGTGGCCTATCCAATTCCAAGTTAAAATTTATCTTCATGCTGCTAAAAAATTATAATAAATAGGATCTCTAAATTTTGTATTGATACTTACGATTGAAAAGTTTAATTTTCTTATTGAACTGCCTGGATTAGAACAGTAAGTAGTGGGCATGGTCATACCCATTTAAGGTAAGTAAAATTCATTCTATCCCTAAGAAGCTACACAGAGAACTTTACTATAACTTGAGAAAAGAACTCAAAAATCAACATATTTATAAACCTAGGAATTTTAGAAAAAAAAAGTTACGAATATAAGATCTGGCAACTCCTGTTGCTGTTGTCCGTATATGCGTGGTAAAACCAAAAGGTGAATAAGTTACTTCCACCACCATTGGGCGTGTGTATAGAATAGTGCGAAAATTAGCTAACACAAGTTGAGCAACCTCGATGGCTGAGTTAGTAGAGGTGCGTATTGTAGAACAGCGGATCATGAGTTCGAACCCAGCTTTCGGACATGAGTAAGATATAAGGACAAACAATAATTGTGTAAGGCAATTAGAAATTGGGAAACAGTAGTACAAACAAAGCACTCCTCCCGAAAAAGATAAAGACAACTATTGTGTGAAGCCCATGGCCAACAAATAAGTGATGACGTGTATTTAATATAAGAATAGAAGATAATTGTCAAGGCGTCCTTTATAAGAGAAATAAAGAGTTCTAGCTGTTAGCGGAAGGGAAGTAAACAACTTGATTACAGTGTACGGCAGATGTAAGTTGTAGCTATTTAAAGCGGATGATTGGCTTGGATGTAAAGCGAAGTGGGGGTGGTCTGTGGATGGTTTAGGGTACTTAAACAGGGCATCGACTAAGATAATGTCTCTACGGAGTAACGCAGTAGAGTAGCGTGTATGGCTGCGTTTGCAATAACGCAGTCTTAAAGACCGGTAGGATCAAGGCGCATTAGACACATGACTGCATCAGATCATGCGGTCAACATATGTTTTAGCTTTTACGTGTATTTTGTATTTGTAAAAACTTTTGACGTTTTTGACAGCTTATGCATTCACCTGGTATTATTGCGCCATTAGTAGGATCAACAATTATACACAGAAGCCAAAGTGAGAGAAAAGAAACAGCGAATTTATAATGTGCCACAGTGGTATTTGCAATCAATAGAATCCTCACGTTTGTTTTAAAAAATGAAAAACATAACAACATCATAAATTTTTAAAAGGCTGGTGGAAAGAAGTCTTTGTAAAACTTGTAAAGATTTATTTATTATTTATTTGCTTGTAATTATCGACATAGTAAAACATGATTTATTTAAGTACAACTATCTGTCTGTAATGGTTCAAAAAATAAGGCCATATTCATCAAATCACATTATCTGTGGCGACACCCTTTAATTTCATTTTATTTTTGTTGTTATGAGAGGTATATAAAGAAGTATATATTCTGTGTTATTTTCTAAACCTATTTTTATAGCGTAGACAGACGACAGCCTTTTTTTTGCATTAGCAGTCTTAATTCAATTTAACTTTTGAGTTGTACTTATTCCAATGTGAATTAGATTTATCGTACATGCACTAAATCAAAATGAATGAATTTAGCTATTTCAATATGGCAATACCACCGATAATTAACAAGCGGTTATTGGCGAAAAATCGCCATAACTGGCAATACTGAATTATTCTCATTTAAAACTCTCTAATATACATTTTAAAAATAAAGGGTGCCTCTATGTGATTTAAACGTATCTTCTGAGTGTGTTGCTATATCCTCTAAGTAAAAAATTAAAAATTTAAAGGTGTCCCCATAGAAGACGTGAATTTGACTTGTTTAGATTTGTCTTTTAAATCTGGTATTTCTTCACAATTTTACATATGTTTTTACAGTTTTTTTTGGGATTTTTGGTTCATTTTTGTTCTACTTAAATTCCTTTCCAATAGGCGACCCTCCGTCCACCTGCTATTTTTTGTTTGTTTTTTTTTTTTTTTTTGTAAAATTGAAATAAAAATAAATTCTTTTTGTGTAGGAAATGTTATTTTTAATTTCACGATTTCATGCTTTTACTTTAGTGAAGGAATTGTTCTTTATTCGCCATTAAAATGTTATTAAGGGTTAAAACACAAAGTTAAACAAAAATGAATGAAGCGAAACAAATCACTTAAAATTCTTGACAGAAATCTTTTCTTATTTTCGGAAACTTAAATACTTTTTTCACAAAAAAATTTTATTTCATGCCCAAAAAGTATTCAATAGAATCAATTATTTGAGCGCATTCTTTTTTTAGGCAGATTGTGCCACAAATTTTTAAAACCAAATATTTGCCATTTAACTGAAAAAATACTTAAAAAGTCATTATCGCTTAAAAAATAATTTTCAACACCTTTATTTTCTGTCATTTTGACGTTGTTGATTGATGTTATTTTCAAGATTTTTTTTTTTTATTCATAACAATTGTGTACTTTATTTCTTCTGAGTATTTTTGTTGTTGTTATTATTTTGCTAAATTTTGTTTGTTGCAATCAATTTTTTAAAACTGTTTGAATTTATTGAAGTTCTTTTTGAGTAATAAACGAAAATTATTAACATTCAAAGAGAAAGCAAAACATCTGTTTTACTTTTATTTCTTGTGTAATTTTCTTTTTTTCTTTTATTAAATTCACTGTTTTTTAGTTTAAGCTGTTTTCAGGCCATTATTCAGCTGCTATTTTTAAGAGGGTCGTAAAAAATTGATATAAAATATATTTTTCTTTGATTGAAAAAAAGTTTATGATCAGTCATAAATAATAAATCAAATCTCATGCAATAATAGTGATCAACAAATATCCATGGAACTCTTAAGATAAAAAACGATTTGTTGCAAACTAAATGGGGCGGAAAGAAATAAATTCTTGAAACTCCATGCCTGCTAAGATGGATTTGAAGATGCATGATTAAGAGTAAGATGATAGCTTTAGTGAAGTTTTTATTTATACCAGCAGACCTTTAGAAACTTCTATGCTTTTCCAATGAATTTAAGAATTTAGTCAATGATTTCTTGAAGATATTTTTGAATAATAAAACAAATATTCAGAAATGCATGAAAACCTCGAATATTTAAAAAATCCCGAATTTTAAAAAATCAATGCCTATTGGCATCTCTAGTCGGGATATTTTTATTATGCCCTTTACCACAGGTAGACAAAGGGTAAATTTAAATTCGCCATTCTGTTTTTAATTTGTACAATATTCATTTCCGACTCGATAAAGTAAATATATTCTGACTTCTTATCCACAGCAAAGTCGATTGGGCGATGTTCGTCTGTCCGTATGGGTTAATGTTATAATCAACTTTCCCAAGGTACCAGATGGGCCTTCGATCAGACATAGTTTAGACAATTTTGCTATCGAAAATCAGCCAGACCGGTCCATGTCCATGTCAAAGCAGTGAGCTAAACACCACGCCTGTCTCTAATTTTTCTATTTAATTTGAAACAATGAAGAAACTCCAATCAAAAAGACAAATATATATGGCGATAGCGAGTTAAAAAAAAGAAAAAACAACATCGATTAAAAAAAAATTTGCGCTCGCCCACATTTTCCGATTTATGCGTCTCTTAACTTTTCATAGAAAAGTACGATTGTGCAACATAATGTTACGTGTTTCCCTTGTAGGATGAACGTACGGATCCTTTTGAGTGTAAATACCACTGTGGCACATTATATATTCGCTATTTTCTTAACTTCTTGTTGCTCTATCTGGCTACGTACTTGATTCTATCGGTCTTTAGGATCATATGGTGTCGTATTTACTAAACATGCGTTACTACAAACGCAGCCATCCACGCTGCACTACTGTGTTACTCCGGCGAGAAATGAACTACTCGATGCCTTGCTTAGTAACGTAAACTATCTACAGACCTCTCCACCTCGCTTTACATCCTAGTCAGTCCATCCCCTTAAAATCCAATAGCCTTAACTTAACATCTGCCGTAAACTGTAATCATTTAGTTACTACCTACCGCTAGCAGCTAGAGGGATTTCACTTTCTTATACAGGGCGTCTTGACAATTACCTGCTACTCGTGTATTGAAAAAAACGTCTTCATTTATTTATCTGGCTTCACACAATAATTGTCTTTCCTCTTTCCGGGAGGTTTGTAACTGCAGTTTCTTAATTTTTAAATTGCCTTAAACAATTATTGTTCTTCCTAACGATCTTCTGTTTTACAGCACGCACCTCTAATATCGTAGCCATTGAGGTTGATCTACTTGTGTTAGCTAATTTTCGTATTATTCTATACACACACCCAATGGTCTTGGAAGTAACTTATTCACTTCTGCTTCTTACCACGCACATACGGACAACAGCAACAGGGGTTGCCAGATCTCATGTTCGTTACAATATTTTTTTTAAATATCAATATGGATATTATTTACCAGCTTTTGAAGAGATCTTTTAAAATATACTACAATTTTAAAAGATGCTTAACCCATTAAGAGCCAATAATATTTTTATGTAATTTTTTTCTTATTTTTTAATTCTCTATTACCCCAATATTTGCTTTTTTGATTGGAGTTACTTCAATAAAAGAGATTTACTTACATCGTGAAAGGTATACAAGATTAGACATAGACAAATATGGTACTCTTACTTAATTTTTAACTAATTCAAATATTAATAATTAATAATTTGTTTAAATTTTTGATCATATATCTTAATGCGCCTTTCTTTAAGCCAATTTCCCAAATGAAATATATTTTTTTAAAAAATATGAATTGGCAACCCTTTAAATATGTGTGTTGCAGACCTTAACTGCTTTAGAGATAAGAAATATTTTGCAAGAAGCTCTAACGGGTTGTAACGAACTGGGAATATTAAAACCTTGTAGAGAATTCTGCGAGAAAAAGATCGTTGGGGTATCACAACAGCACAAATTGTAACCGAGCGAAAAGTTTTAGGCCAACGTTACCCCGCTTAACTTAAACTAAAGATTTATCGGTTTTACAAGGCAACATTTAATTTTATACGATTTTTAGCGAAACAAATACAAACCCAGTATAATAAATTAATTCTTAAGATACGATCAGATTGGTCATATATTTGACCAAAAGAGCGTAACCAGTATTTTACAAATGTTTATTCTATCTTTCCAGACACATATCTTTACGAACGACAATTTACGAAATAATAAACGTGATATCTAAATTTTTATATTGCGTTGGATCTTATATTTCTTAAAAAGTATTTGAGAACAAAATTTTTTTTCATAATTTAGTGGTTAAGTCTTTTTGGTCAAATATTTGACTAATCTAACCGTACCTTTACAAATTTTTATAGATAATTTTTTTTTTTGGTGGGATGATCTTTAATAGGATTGAATCTATTGATTACCCCTTATTAGTTTATGACAGCTTTAATTTGTCAAAGTAAGCGAGAGAAAAAACTTTTTTCATGAATCATGATAATTATCCAATAATAATTCAAAGTTTAAACAGTAGAAAATTCTACAGCTAAAAACTAAATGGCAAAAATATAATTTTTATTTATTATTTAATAATTCAAAGTCACAATTATTCGTTCACTAGTGTTTAAAATTTTTGTTGAAACTGAAAACACTTTCTACTAATAAAATATTGAGACTAAATTGCCAAAATAAATGTAGTAACGTTACCACAAGCAACATAAGCATTTTTCATTGCAAAAAAAAAAAAAAATATGCAAAACAAATAAAAAAGTGAACAATTTAAAATTTTAAATATTAAAATGCCTCAAAATAATAACAAAAAGAAGTACGCAAAATTAAATTTTTTTATTGTCGCCTAAAATCAACATGGAATTCTATGATTTACTTAAAAGTGGGTTAAATAAATGAAACTGAAACATTCAAACAAACATAAAACCACTAACATAAATAAATATTTCTTTAAAAAGGGTGTAACTAGCTGAAGATTAGTTAAAAGCATTTCGTTTTTGTTTGTTTGTTGGTTTGTTTGCGTTGCATTTAAAATATTTATTTAAAATGTAAAACATGTCTTTATTAAAGTTTTTTTTTTGTGAAACCAAAAATAAAACGCTTTAATTTCTTTTTAAAAGAGAAAGTCATAACAAAAAAAGAAAGAAAAGAAATGAAAATGTATATAAGTAAATGTATAGTAAAAAAATACAACAAAAAATTAAACTTCTAAGAAAAAAAAAATATCTTGAAATTCTCACATAATAATCTTGTGATTTAAACATTAAAAAAATTACTCACATATTAATGACTGACTGGGCTTGTTTATTTCCTTTAAAGAATGACTGAATTAAAATTCTGTTTGTTTTGTCGCGCCTACACGTAGTTCATAACTACAACTATGTGTAGTAACAAACCTTGACTCTTTTTCTACAAAGATTAAGAAAAAAAAAATACTATAAATTTCAATAATAGTGTCATCATATTTTTTTTCAATATTTTAATTATGAATTTAAGTTTATTTCTACTCCAAAGATTAGTCACTTTTAAATGTTGAAAAAAAAGAAAAACAACAACAAATTTTAACTAATTTATAAACATTAAACGTTTGCTGTTATATTTTCTTTATGAATGGCCTACTTTTTATTTTAGCTTCACTTCATTTCATTTTATTTATGTTTTTAACCTTTTTTTATTAAAAAAAAAAAGAATCATAAAAAACGTTTAAATTATAATAATGAGAATTTAAATATATTCAGATGTTAACCAAATATGTGAATTTACAATTTGTTTATGGCAACAGTGGAGTAAAAATACACTTAAACAATAGAATTGCTAGACGAAGAAATAAAACGTCCATGAGTTTAGGATAATACAAAAGACTTAAGACACAAACTTGTAATTGTTGTTGTTTTTTTCACAGTCTTTGTTTCCTTAATTTTGATTACTCATACTTGCAGTAAGAATTCTCATCTAGTTCATAATAAAATAAGTACAGTGGGGCATTTTTAACAAAAAAAAAAGGGGTAAAAAATAATTTTATTTGTTAACGATTTGATTAATTAATTAAAATGAACGGTATAAACAAGATTCAATTAAGGCTGTTAATAGTCGCAAAAATATGCAATTGTGCAATCGATTCAGTAGCTTGCTTAAAGCTTTTCCCTCAGGCTTTCAATAAAAATCTTTGCTGATATAGAAATGTAAATAAGAATCAAAAATAAAGCAACATTTGATGCAATTAACTTGAAATTATCATAAGAAAGGCAATAATAATAAAATAGATTGACTTGAAAATATCCATGGTTTTTTATTATGTATTAGCATTATATTATTTACATTGACGTCATTGCATTTAATTTTTATGCCAAATAAATGAATTTCCTGGGACTTAATTCAAGAATTAAAATTATAAATATTCTTATAATGGGCTCGAGAAAAACGTTTTTAACGAGTGAGCCAAGCCGTATTGACGAATTAAAAATCAACTAAAATATAACTTTTCTGTTTGATTACTTGCAAGTAATCTGCTTTTTTAAATCGAAATATAAAACAGGTAGGAGTAAAAAAAAAAGTAATAAACGTTATCTTACATCAAAAAATGTTACGGGTTCTTAATGGGTTAATCATTTTTTTTTTTTATTTAGTATTTCCTGAAAGATCTTTTTAAAAGCTTTAACATGTTACTCATATTGATAACTTAAAAAATATGGCGCACACTTGTACTTTTCTATGAAAATTTGAGAGGCCCATAACTCGGAAAAAATGAGCGAGCGCTAATTTTTCGCTGGATATTTTCTTCTTATATTTTAACTCTCTATCGCTCTATATATTTCCTTTTTTTTTATTAGAGTTGTTTGACTGAAGTAAATTTTTTTCTAATTGATATGGAAAAATTATAGGCAGACGGATGGATCAATCTTGCTTATTTTCAATAGCAAAATTTTCAAAACGGATAGACAGACAGACGGTCATCACTTTACTATGCGTAGGAACTCAAAATATATGTACTTTATGGGATCGGAAACGAATGTTAGAGAAATAACAGATGAAATATCAAACTTAGAAGCAACCTTTTCCCATCTGTGGTGAACGATGGAAAAACCCTTTAAATCGAATGGTATAACAGCCCCAGTCTTAATTAATTTCTTTCAAAATTAAAGATTTCATTGCCTGTTTGCTTAATTGTTTCAATATAATTCTCATATAATCAATTTAGATCTAGAAATAAGCACCTACATTTTCTAAACAAAATTTGAATAAAATATTGAGATGGCCGTATGGATACAATAAACATTTTTGACGTTACTGTCATCCCTAAATTAGCGCGTAAGACGCGATGCAAAATAACGTATGGCTTTTACGTTGAAATGACATACCTAAATAAAAGCGCAACGTTTTGTTGTGAACAGTAATGTTAACCTATCACTTTTAATAAAATCCTATAAAATGAAACGCAAAACAATGATAAAAACGCTATATAAGCCCGAAAAAAGCAAAAATGTTATTACTGTTTTGTAACGTTCTCTAAATACTACAAAAAAATATGTAAACAACAGTAGCTTGCAGGCAACTGCATTACCTTACGCGCTGTCAAAATTGGATTTTCCAATTGCTAAGCGTTGAAGCCCCGTGCTATTTAGGGATGCTTCATACATTTTGTGTGTACATGAGAAATTTTGATAGATATCTTGCGCTTTACGCGCTAATTTAGGGATGGCAGTTAGTTTGTTGTAAAATCCATCTAAGAAGTTAGCCTTATTAATTTTTTGTATGAACTGTAAACCTCCACTAAATTGCTGTAGTCAAAGTGGTAACCACATTGACTACAAACCTGGTTGGCCAGGGTTCAACCCCTGCGGCAACCAAAAAATAAAAATGTTTTTTTCTGTTTAATGGTTTAACGACATATTCAGAATTAACATTAAAACAAGCAGCCTTCTTTGTCGGTACTTCTTCATAGCATATTCGCCGGCGAAGTAAAATAATTAATAAAATAGCTACATCTATCTTTCTCCTTTCACCACCTGCCTTGTCTCTCATCTATCCCTCTCCTAAAGAAGTGCTACTTCTCTTTAAAAAAAAAAAAAAAAAAAAAAAAAAAAAAACTGATATATTTTCACTGGTCGTAGAAAAGATCCAAGAGCAAGTAGAATCTTATGTAGCACTTACCAAAGAAAAAGTCTAAGTATTTGTCTTTTCATCTTGGTAGTAAATTCTACATTTAAATAAAAAAATTGTAAAAAAAATTCTATATTAAAAAGTAATATTTTGTATGAAAAGGTTATTTTTTTTGGCGAAACTTAAATCTTCAGCGAAATTTTTATTATCGCTTGTTTTAATTTCTTGTTTGTGTGTTTTCAGTTTTTCATAAAAATTTAATTAATTAAACTTTTTATTGAAATTGAAACTAGTGAAAATGTCATAATATGTTGAATTTTCGATTGTTAAGACAACATCCGATATCAAAACAAAAACAATAATGTTCTACAATACTCAGTCGCAGACCTTAAGGCATTAGGAATTCCACATCTAAAAAAATCCATTATTAAAGGGTTACAATAGTTAACCATTAATTTTGATCACAATTGAGCATATGTGTTTCTAGCAAGATGGCGCTAAGTGAAGAACTTTTTGTATGAACGACTAAAGTGTATAGTTGTCTCTCGTGAGCCCTACATATAGAATGATTTGATTTCACTAGATTTAATTTAGTGGAGTTTTTAATGTCACTATAATCAAAAATAGAATTTTGTTATTACAGCTTGTTTAATTTTATTGATACATTTAATTTATTTCTTGATTTCTTTTATTTGCAAACTAAAATATTGTCTTTGATTTCACTTTGTTGACAACAAATACACTATAATGGCCAGGATTTACTATCATACACAATGGTACGATTAAATCACACAAAAATCTGTCAGAATTCTGTCCTACTTTAAAAATCGTTTCAAAATGGCGTCGTAGGTGCCACACTATTTTACAAAAAAAAAAGATGCAAAAAACAGATGCTTTTAATATTTTGTTGTTGCTTTCTCCTCATCTTCAAAAAAAAATCAACTCTGATAGCATAGAAAAAAACATTTTATGAATTATTTTAAAGGATTATAAAATCGTACAGATCTGTTAAAAAGTCTGTCACACACATACAGTTTTAATACACACTATCATACTTTTTAAGCACACATGCAATTTTTGGCAGATCGTACGACTGAGTATGATAGTCAATCCTGGCCTTTATGCACATCCCAATAAGAAATAAGTGAGGGAAACTTATACATACACAATTATCCACTACCATATTTGTAATAATTTTATACTGAAACAGTGTTGCCTTTGTATGGCTTTTTGTTTTAAATTTAAATGATTTTTTTTTTTTTTTGTTAATTAAATCTAAACTTGTGTTTATTCAAATTTGATTTGCAAAGTTCAAAATCCAGCTTATAAAAAGTTTTGTTAATAAATCTGTTCCAAAAATCAGGCAAAATTTTCAGTACATTTTTTGTAAAAAAGTCACTGCTAACGCTCTTTGCTACTGACATCACACGCATACAAACGTTTCTAACATTTTTTCATTTTCTCTTTAAGAATGTGATAGAAACTTTGTTCTCGCAGTGATGGATATATCCAACATCAGTGATTGTCATACGATGGATCAAATGATGGTCACTGTTCTTGTAGGGATGTTTTTACCTTGTTCCACATTTTGCTTAGCGTTGCCATACCGCTCGTAACTGCGATTTATATTTATAGGCGATTAAAATCGTCTAGATTTTTTAAATAAGGAAAAATATGGCATTCATTTATTTATGCTTGTATTTATATATTTATGTGCGGATATAATTTTCAACAAAAAATATTTTTTTTTTTTTTAAATTTGGGTAGCATAGAGACCTTAAGCAGAATTATTTTGTTGTAGTAAATTATTTTCAATTCAGTTGCATTATTATATTAAACTGATTTTCGTAGCTCACATATTTCGACATTTACGACATATAATGGATTACCATGATATTTTTTACACAAAAAAAAATTACAAAATGGTCATTCATTGCAGTTTTTTATAGAGTATTTCCTCCATATTTCACATTAAACCTATTAAGATCAAGAGGATTTATAATAAAACATACAAACGCATATTTTAAAAGACTTTTGTTTAAATAATTTAAATAAAAACATTGTAATTAAATTTTCTTAATTTTTTTTAATGTGGGTATTTCAAGTCGAAACAGCATGCAACTGATTAACGCAACACTTTTAATTATATTAATAGTAGCCATGGGAATATAATCGTATTTAAAATAATTTAAATATAAAACTCTTGGCCATAATCACAGCAACAACAAAGAGTCATTTGTATAATTTTCCGGTATAAGACTTTTTCTGTGTCAAAATTTGAAGTTTTTCTAAAATTCTTTAAAATTTTTTTTGAATAGTTTTTTTTTCTCAAAGTTTTATGCAACAATAGTTATGTCGTAGCAAAAACTTTAAGGTGAATAAAAAATACCTAAAACATTTTGTTAAGCAAAATATTCCCAATATTGTTTAAGGTTTTTCAAAGTTGTTTTTATTAATTTTTTTAAATTTATTTTAATTTTTTTGATTTTTACACAACAAAATTTTAAACTAGAAAAAAAAAATCATATTTAAGTTAGTTGTTTGTTTTCTTTATGTCTGTATGTTTGTGTTTAAACAAAATATTTAGTTGGTTCAACAAATAACTAACCTGTTCTTTTAAGTTGGCATTAAGCCAAATCAATGTGTTTGTGCAAGAAATAGAAAAATAACTGTAGAAACACAATAACGATAAATACCATTATGAAAAAGTCAATGATTTTTCTACTGGCTTTTTTTGTCTTCAATCGCTTAGCAGTAGTTTAAGAAAGAAAAAAAACTTGGAAAATAAGGTGTAGTACACCGTTTACTTGAGATTGAGAGGCAGTTCAACGTTATCAATTGCATGAAATATTTATAGATTTATAAAAAAAATAATGTGAGAGTAGTAGAACCAATAAAGAAACAGTATTGATCGTTTCGTTTGTGTCTTAAGTAAGCGTGCCACTTCAATACGAATTGGCTTATTAAAAAAATTTGCCGGTGTACCGATCATATAGAAGAGAAGCTTTTTAAAAAGTGACTTATATGGTAACATTAAAAAACTTTAGATCTGCAAAATCGATATAAGCAGAAAACCTCCCCGATCTATATTTTTTCATATTTTTTTTATTTTCTTTCATGTTGCCCTTTTTTTTAAGTTCTACAATAACTTAAATATTAACCAAAAAGAAACTACTTAAACCCTCTAAAAGATCAAAAATTCGAGAAAAAATTGAATTTTAATATTCGTCAGAAAATAGAAGTTCAACAGAAAAATTTAAATTCGCACAAATGAGAGAATTTTCCTTCAATATATAATTTCAAAAAAAAAAAAAAAACTTTTAAACGAAAAATATAATATTTTGTTAAATAAATATAACAATTTATTATTAAATAAAATTCTATTTAATGAAGTTAGATAAAATTCGGGAACTGAGCAAGAAAAAATTCATCAAAAAAATGGGGCATAGTCCGTTATATTTGTACGACTGAAATAAATTTTTCTAATATAAAAATACCCGAAAAAATTATTAGGGAATTATATAAAACTCAAAGAGTAATATATTTAAAAAAAACTAAGCTCCTTCGATACACTACGGTCCAACATATCGAGCAAAATAACAATACATCGTACGTGTCTAGGGGTTAGGAACCGGGAATTCCTTCCAGAGAAAAGCTATCCACAACGAGAAGTTTTAAATCATTAGCACTTTAAAAAATACATTGATCGTGGCTGCTGTGGTCAGCGTGGTAAGCACGTTGAATACACATCTGGTTGGCCAGGGTTCAACCCCTGCGACAACCAAAAAATAAAAATGTTTTTTTGCTGTTTAATGGTATAAATACATATTCAGAATTAACATTAAAACATGCAGCCCCTTCGTCGGTACTTCTTCATAGCATATTCGCTGGAGAAGTAAAATAACTATTAAAATGGCTATACTTTCTCACCACCTGTTCTTTTCTCTCCTGTATCCCTTTCCTAAAGAATGTAGCACGGTTACACACTAATTAAATAGGCATCGTTGCCTGAAGTGCTACTTTTCTTTTAAAAAAAAAAATATTTCGGTTGTATCATTTGAAAATGTTCAAATATCTAATTTCGTGTGAATTCCACTACATCTGTACATTTGCACATGAAACATTTCTTGAAAATGTTGATGTTGGTTTTGATAGTAATCGATATGGAATACAAAACACCTATTTTTAGGATTTTTTTCTGTCCGTTTTTTCGCCTGAGTTCGCATCACGTAGAAACTGCTGGATGGATTTTTAATACAATTTTCTTAGGAGGTCCCTTAGAGCCTTTGTTTAAATATAGAATACATTTTATTTCATAAAAATATGTCATTTCGTAGAAAAACTAGAGATACGATTGTGAAGTCACCCAATTATATCGGTATAATGATATTATAACAGTTGACAGCACATTTAATTCTTGTAGATGGAAAGCTTTTAAAATTGTTTACAGAACCCTACAACAAATATTTAAAAACACATTTTTCAAAATTTTAATTTTAAAATAATTAGAAACCTCCGTGGAAAGGGAAAGGGTTTTTGTTTTCTATTTTTGGAAATTTTGCAATAAAAACAGCAACAGTATTTCTAGTGAATTGTTAAATGCAGTTCTAAAATCAAATATTTCAAAAATAATTTAATAAAATACTTTTTCAGTATTTTTATCATTCTTATCTCTCGTTATGTAGTACAAATCTTAATATGTAGGTATTGTCACCTGAATCGTTTTTAAGTTTTATAAACTGTTGAAACTATTATTTGGCAATTATTTTTCTTGTTTGTTTATGTTTTAATAAAACCATGATTTTTTTAATAATATGTATTTCGTTAAAGAAACTTGTTTTCTTCACGGATTGCTTTTTTTCCCGGGAATACAGGGAAATCCCAGGGATGCGAAAATTTATTTCCCGTTTCCCAGGAAATAAAAAATTCCAGAAAATCCCAAACCGTGATAAAAAAAATCCAAAATTGTAATTTTTCTCTTAAAATACTTTTGACAATTTCGGAGTACATGTAGATTTTTTCTAGAGCAGTCTTCTTTTTCTGATTCTAACTTCATGATTTTAAAATATTTCGGATAAAATCTAAATTTCGATGTAAAATAGGTCAATAGATCTCCATCTTCTACAAGGATGATTTATATTACACGAAATTTGATTCAAACGTATACACATATATTTTACAGACATGAAATTTAATATAAGCAAATGTAGAGCAAAAAAAAAGATTACCAAAAAAATACGAATAACACGATAAATACAAAATTTGATTAATTTAAAAATTAATTTAGTAATCACACAGAAAAAATATTTAATTTGGTTTCAGCCTAAAATTAAATTAAGCTGGTATTAAGTTAATTGGATTTATTCCGCCAGTAAATAAAATACTGTTGTCATACCTTTCGGTGAAGACCGTCGTCACTGGCTGTTTATTTAATACGATTGGCGAGCGCTTTCCATGTAAAGACATCATTTTCAAGCCGCGTTTTGATTAGTACTGGTTAGATAGTGTAAGGTGTTTGTTGCATAGATTGTGGGGGTTCAGGTAGTTTTGTCCGTTAGGATGGTGTCTATTTGAAAATGGTATTATGCAGGTAGATTGCCTGATGTCTGTCATCTTTATTGAAGGTATATAATTTTAATATTTCAGTCTTTTATTATTAGGTAGGTAAGTGTGATCATCTGTGGGTGTTTTGCGTTTGTAAGTTTGTTTTAATAGTTTAAGTGCTAAAGCGCTCGCCAATCGTATTAAATAAACAGCCAGTGACGACGGTCTTTACCGAAAGGTATGACAACAGTATTAAATTAAGCTTATTATACATTCAATTAAACTTTTAGTTTAGTAAGAAACAGAGAATTTTCTTATTAAATAAATAATTGAATCAATTATATATTTATTTGAAAAAAGACAAATGTTCTGTTGCCAAACCTTGTTTTAAGTAGTGGGTTCAACTTTGTTTATATTGAAAATTTAACAAGTGAGAGTGCTATATTCGGCTATGCCGAATCTTATAAACCCTTCAACATATATGTAAATTTAGTGTAGTGAAGTTACTCCAATAAAAAAACAAATATTGGGGTAACAGAGAAATAAAAGATAAAGAACAAAATTCATAAAAAAATTAAGTAAGTTTACACAAAACTCTCACACTAGTTCTAAATGGGTTAAGCATTTTTAAAATTTTTAGCATTTACAAAAAGATCTCTTTAAAAGCTTTTAAATGATACCCATATTGATGTCTTTAAAAATATGTTGCAAAATCGTACTTTTCTGTGAAAAGTTCAGAGTTCTATAACTCTGAAAATATAGGGGAGCGCAAATTTTTCACTTTATGTTTTATTAACTTATTTTTTAACTTATTATAGCCCCATTAATTGGGTTTTCTAATTGGAGTTACTTAATTGTTCTAAATGATATGGAAACATTAGAGGCAGGCGTGGTGTTTTGCCCTCTGCCTCGAAAAACATGGGCCGATCTTTCTAATTTTAAATAGAAATTTAATTAAAATAAAATTTTCAAAACTATATCTGATCGATTGGCGTATTTAAATTTTCTCTAGCTCATCTAAAATCTTGGTAAGCTTGGTTTCAACACTAACATGAACAGACAGACGGACATCGCTCAATCGACTTCGCTATGCAAAAGAACTCAGAATATTTATAACTTGTGGGGTCGGAAATGAATATTGTGGAAACTATAAACAGAATGACAAACTTAAATATATCATTTTTTCACACTTTGTGGTGAGGGGTATAAAAAGCTATTGACATTCAAAATTTATTTTTATTTATTATTTAATAGCAAGAAAAATTAGTTTCTACTGCGGGTGTGTTTTTTATTTTTAATGGATTCTCAAGCTAAAATCAATCTGAGGATAATTGTTTTATCACGAATTTTATTTTATTGTGCGAGGGCTGCTCTATATATTTCTGGCCTTATAGTGAAAATGCGAATATTTATAATCAAAAATGGTTTTATTATTTTTCAAAGTATTCTCCAGCATGATTTATACACTCTTGCATGCGCTCAAACCAGTTGTCGAAGCACTTTTTCCACTTCGATTGAGACACCTCTAAAACATGGTTTTTGAACACTTCAACAGCTTCTTCTGGAGACGAAAATTGTTGACCACGCATTTTTTTCTTGATGTGCGGAAACAATAAGAAGTCATTAGATTCCAAGTCAGAGCTGTACGGCGGATGACCCATTAATTCGACGTTTTGGCCGGTCAAAAACGCTCTGGTTTGAGCCGTTGTGTGAGAGCTCGCATTGTCATTGTGAACAATGATTCGTCTTCTCTTGTTGGTTTTTCGAATTTCTCCGATGACTTCAGGCAAAAAAATTGTAGTGTACCACTCAGAAGTGACCGTCCTACGTTGCTTAAGCGGAACAGTCGCCATATGACCAGTTTTGCCGAAGAAACAGGCGACCATTTGCTTCGAAGTGCTTCTTCCACGAACAACTTTCGTTGGATTTTGCTCGTCTTTAAAGACCCACACGGTCGATTGTTGTTTCGTTTCGGGCTCATACGCATAGATCCATGATTCGTCATCTTATAAACGTCTTTTGAAGTACCGCAATCGTATTTTTGGAACATTTCTTTGCACCAATCGACACGAGCCTTTTTTTGAGCGACTTTCAAATTATGCCGGATCCAACGAGAACAAACCTTTTTTACGGCCAGGTGTTCATGCAGTATCGAATGTAAGCTGGTGGAAGAAATGTCCAAGGATGTCTCTATCTCTCGATATGTCGCATGTCGATCTTGCATTATGAGTTCACGCACGGCATCAATGTTCCCTGGCACAACAGCCGTTTTTGGACGACCTTCACGGAATTCGTCTTTGAGCGAGCTTCGGCCACGATTAAATTCATTATAACAATTTTTCACAGTGCTACAGGATGGTGCTTCATCGCCATACAAAGATTTAAGTTCATCAATGCACTCTTGTCGTGATAATCAACGTCGAAAGTTGTGAAAAATGATGGCACGAAAATGTTCACGAGTTATTTCCATTTTTTTCTATATTAATTTTTTCAAGTCACTGTAAACAACACAAATAATGGTCGTACGTCAAAAAGTTTTAAGTACGGTTATGCTTAAAAATGACAAACTTTCCAATGGAAATATCAGATTGCACTTGGCACCACTCAGTGTTGCCAGGCCAGAAATATAAATAGCAGCCCTTGTATGTTTATAAGAAATTAAGTTGAAAAGTTAACTTATTAAAAATTAAATAATGCTGAAGGCACTAAGCTGACAACACTATTTCAAGCAGTGGTCGGCGTAAAGAGAAATTGTTAGTTAAAATAAGTGAAAAAGAATTTATAACAAGATTTAAATGAATAGTTAAGTGTATTAAATTTATATTAATTAATGAATGAAGACCAATGAAGACAAAAAAGAAAACAAAATTAATTTTTAAAAATCCCACAATACATTTGCATATTTAAAGAGAAATAATTTCAAGACGTTTTAGTATCACACACAATGTTAGGAATTTTTATTTGTGGCTTCAAAAAGGCGAATAAAAGAGAATTGAATTTAAGTAAATTTCGACAAAAGAGCTATTTTATTTATAACAATTTTGTGTTGCTTGTTTAAAATAGCAACAAATTAAATGTTTAAATTTATGCATGAACTTAAAAAAAAACCAGGAAACAAATTGTAATTAAAAAAGCATTTATTCACCAGCATTTGTTACATATGTATAAGAACCGCAGTGAATTTCTTGTACGTATTGGTTTTATAGATTTAAAAACAATAAATTCTTTTATGTTGAAGTAATAATTAACATTTTTATATTTGATTTTATTTTTAAATAAATTAAAGTTACTTTAAATTACAACAGGATCGCTTGAGGCAGTTTTGTTATTCATTTTAAGTATAAATTAGTTCACTCGAACTCACTTTTGAATTTATATTCAAAACATGGTATTTTTAATGATATTTGATTTGAAGTTGATTATAAATCACTCGCTTAATCAAATTGAACTTATTTCTGGTTTAGTATTAACCGTTTTAATGGCAGTGGTAATTTTAAAACAAACAGGCAGAATTTATAATTTTATTCTGAAGGGTTCTCTCATAAAAGAACTGAAAAGTCGACTGAAAAGAAATTTCATATGAAATGTGAGAGAACACTCACTTAAAAAAAAAAAAATTATTTTATCATTTTATATTTTGTCTGATGTGCAGCACGTTTTTTTCTCTCGCTCTACTTATTTTTACGAATGATAAATGTAGCCATTCAAAATATTACAAATATCTCTTAATGGGGTTGGCCAAACAGAGTCGATTTTTAAGGCTCGTAGGACCCATTATTGCACGTACGTTTCGATACTAAAGTACGTATTGATGCATTTTCTCGTCTGTAGTTAAGGAGAATACAAATGTTGCCAGGTTTTTGTCTTTTAAAAATTATGTTCTCTTGATTTAAAATATCAGACGTCAGTTTTTATTTTCGCTTTAGTGGAAATTTATTTATTTATTCCCTATATCCTGTTTATTTTTTATTTTTTTATATTTTTATTATTATTAGCATTCAGGAAATGGCCCCTACTTATTTAGTGCATTGTGCCAGAGCCAGGAAATTAGGTTGTGGGAAATAGAGGGAGAAGAGCTTGTGGGACATTCGACTTGAATTTTTTTACATTGAAAGTGACAGGAAAGACTTCTGCAGGGAGTTTATTTCACATACGAACTGTTGGGCTAAACAATGAATTTTCTCTGTAACGTGTAGTGCGATTCACTAGCCAATCGACCATAAAAGATTGCGCTCTTGATGCAGTGCGCGTTGCGTTTACGAAATTACGGTTCTCAGATTCCCTATTTCATAAGACCACATTCCGTTGCAGTAACGATAAAACAGTTAATAGAGCTGTAATCCCTACTTTCACCGATGAGCCACTTTGCTCTGTTCTGCACGCTGTCGAGTAACTCCAAAATAGACTTTTGAGCACCGGCACATACAAGAGAAATGTATTTCATTTTCGGTCTGATAAAGGTGACATAGATAACGAGAAGATCAGATGAAGTGAAGTATTTCTTACACCGTTTCAGAAAACCTACGTACTTGAATGTTTCTTTTGCGATATGAAAAGCATGCTTGTTGCATCGATCATTGCATTGAAATTTCATGCCAAGAACATTGAAAGCTTCTAATTCCTTAATATGTATATCACCCATAATTACAAATGAGGTAGCATATTCAGCCGTACGCCTGTGCGATAGATCACAGCACTCTACTAAGTCGCCGGATTCCTCAATTGTTGGATAAATATTTTTAGTAATTTTTATGTAAATTCTTGTTACAACATTTGTAACATTTTTTCAAGTTTTTACCGAAATTCAATAGAGAAAAATAAAGTTATTTGTCTCATAAAATATGTCCATCTTTCTTTGGTTGTATGTAATACAATTTAAAATTTTTATTATGTTGCGAATTGAACAATTAAGTTAAAGCATCATTTGTGTTGATTTCAGAGAGTAAACTCCAAAATAATTTTTTACCTTTTTTCGGCGATTTTTGTATTATTTTTAAAAAGTCATTTTTCGATATCTCGAAAATTGTACGTCTTTTTTTGATGAAAAGTACTTTATGCCCTTTTCTGTAGCACTGATAATACTTGCAAAAAAATTTATAGCGATAGGTTACGTAGTTAGGGCGTGAACGAGTAACAAACAAACTTACATTTGCATTTATAATATTAGTTAAGATTAAAGTGTAATCATTGAAAAAATGCACTTTGCTTGTCACTACACAAAAAAAGAAAATTTTACCGGTTTTTTCGAATTTGAAAAATAATTCTTTTGCGTAAAAATTATTTATTTATTTAATGAAAATAAAAATTAAGTTAAAAAAAAACTTTTATTATATCCTGTAGTTATTAAAGAATTAATATCTAATATTTGTATGAAAAATTTATACTTAAGGCTGCGGAAGACTCTCATATCTTTCTGTTTTAAAATTTGTTTATAGCATTTTTTATATATTAAAGACGAATTAATGTGATAGCAATGGCGAATTTATTTATTTTCGCCTTTGTTCCAAAGGTCAAATTTCATATACAAAATATTAAAACTTTTCTTAGATGTTACTTGATATTTTGGGCAAAAGTTGTTTGAATTTACTTTTGCATTGGCAAATTCAATAACTTTCGCCAAAACCTGAAATGTCAAATTCCATGTATAAAAAAGTGTATAGTTTTTTTTATGGTGTTTGACACTTAACGTTTCGGCGAAAATCAATGAATTAGCTATTGAGACCACCTACTATTATTTTGCCATGTGACTTAGTGTTGCATTTGTTGTTCGTATTGAAAGCGAATCTAGGATTTTTTTTAATTCACCTTGGATTTCTTATACGGTCTCGATGAGAAGAATGTATTGGCCATTGCAGACGCGAATCCATTACGAAATCTATATCATGTAAGAACAGTGGCGAATTAATTTATTGTCGCCGTAGCTTGAAATATCCAACTCCACATATTAGAAATCTATTCTATTCTATTTTTTTATATAAATTTTCTCATTTCTAGCAACTCTGAAAATAAATGAACTCGCCAATGCTACCACCTGGTAATTGACTCAACCACCCATGGCGAATTCATTTATTTTTGGATAAAAAAATATTTTATGAATTTGATTGTGTATAAAATTTGACAGTTAGGTTTCAGACAAAATTGAATGAATTTGCCGGAAATGTCAAACTGCATATATAAAAATCTGCTTCAATTTTCAATAATAAGTTCGACATTTGCAGCAACGGCGAAAATGTATGAATTGGCCACTGCTATCTGTTAATCCTGATTTCGCTGTGTCCTAAAATAAAGGGTCATCCAATGAAATAAAACACAAACTATTTGCAATTTTTTCAAACTGTTTTTTTTTATTAAAAGTATGATCCATTACAATTATAAGTGGAATAGAATATCATTAAAATGTCCACCATGACTGCGTCTGCAGACATCAATCCAAATAACGAAATTTTCAATGACTTTCCGACATGTTGCTGGTGTTATTTCACGAATTGCAACTTGAATGTTGTTCATTAGATCATTAATTGTTTGTGGCTTGTTAGCATACACTCGACTTTTCAAAAAACCCCTCAAAAAAAAATCTAATGGTGTTAGATCACATGACCTTGGAGGCCAATTGAAATCTGCATTTCGTGAAATTACACGTTGAGGAAATTTTGATCGCAAAAGCGTAATGTTTTCTCCAGTTGTGTGACATGTAGCATCGTCTTGCTGGAAATAGACGTCAGACACATCAATATGATTTAACTGTGTCATTGATTGGTATCGCTCAGCATTCACAGCAACAGCTTTTCCAGCATCATCTTCTAAGAAAAATAGCCCAATGATTCCATTTGCCCAAAATGCACACCAAACAGTAACTTTTTGTGGGTGTAGAGATTTTTCATGAATAACACGAGGATTTTCATCACCCCAGATACGACAATTTTGCTTATTGATGAATTCATCCATTCTGAAATGAGCTTCGTCACTAAACAAAATTTTGCTTGAAAACAATGGATCTGTTGTTCGTTGTTCAATAATCCAACTGCAATGTGTACCTGTCCATGGTTAAAACTGTACTACCTTCTAATAAAACAAAATGGCTTATGTCATTTGAAAAGATGTAACGTGTAAAAATTATATAGTGCTGACATCTAGGCGTCACATTTGGATGACCCTTTATATTCGCCTTGTTTGCATTCTTGACAACGATTTTCAAATTTACTTATCTTTTTGGAATAAAAGTGAAATTACAGCCAATTAGTGATCACTATTCGAACCAAAACTTTCCCTATTTCAAAAACACATACAGTTGAATATAAAAGATTAAAAAAACTTTAAATAAATATATTAACTAAATGACAAGTTATTTTATTTAATTTAATCTCCTGCATTAATAAATAATTTTCATAAATCAAAGTTTTACAAAAATTTTAAATTTTCTACAAAACTTACCTCAGCATGCAGCAGAATATAATACGACTTTTAGAGTACTTAAATTAAATTTGATTATCACTCAAATAGCAGACCATTAAAATAATTGTTTAGGCAAAAATTAAAAAAATTTCTTAGCACAAAGTATTTTCTTTTAGTTTGTTAATGCTGGCCTTAAGATAAAGAAATTTAAAATTTCTTTTTATTTTCATTTAAAATTTTTTAATATTTTTTTTAAAACAAGTTTAATTGTAGATTATTAAAAGATTAATAACATAACAAAAAATCAACAGATCATTTATTAACAAAATAAATAACAATAGAAAAAATAGCAATTTGCATAAAAAAACTTTATCTCCCCGAAAACTTCAACAGCTTAAACACAAGCTTTGCTGTAAGCGACTTTGGAAACACTATCATTTCTATCATTATGATGATTATATTTTATCAACCATCTGCATCAAGTTGTTTCATTTGTCAGCCACCAGTTTTAAACTCGAAAAAAAACGACTGCTCCAAGTCTTTCACAAGAGTGAAAGTGAATCTGAAAGTTTTTTTAAGTTGATTTTGCTGTTCTTCTAGTTTGGTGTTTTTTGTTTGTGAAGCTGTTGGTGATGTTAAGTTAAGTTAAATGATTTTTTTTTGTCTTTTGATTTGCAGCTAATACAACAACAATAACAAAAGTAAAATCTTTGAAAGCTGTAAATAAATGCTGTTGATATTTTTATGCAAATATGATTATTAAATTGCTTTTCGTAGCAATTGATGGACTGATAAAAAAAAATAATATTTTTTAAAAAAGAAAAGTCTTTAACATTATTTAAGTCCCTGCTTAAAAAACATGAATATTGTTCCAAATTTTGAAAAACGTGTTTCAAAGATACTTAAATATTGCAATCTATTTGTTTTGTAAATCAAACTAAAAACTCTTTAAAATATGATTTTATTTTCCTTTGACATGTAACCTGCTTTCTCGAAATACCGACGCATTAAACTGTCTCCTCGAGGAAAGAGAGTTAACATAAAACTAGACACTTGAATTGGATCATGAGGGTGCAAGGTAATGGTTTCAGTTTCTTGACTTGTCTATAGAAAAACTCTGAAATTGCTTTAGCAGGCCGTTTTATTGGTCCACAGTATCAAAAAAAAAAAATATACATAAAGATTTTAAATTTACAAGCAGAGAATATTTTTTTGGTATTAATAATAATTAAAATCCCAAAAAACAATTTCCTTCACAGAAAAAAGTACTTTAATTGTTTTCAGATTGAAATCTGATTAAATTTTTAATATATTTAGTGAAACATTTAATTAAAAACAAAATATTCCAAATAAATCATTAATTAAATGAACGATATATTTAATTAAAAATCAATTTACGTATTAAATAAGTAATAGAGTCAGTTAAAATTTAATCAAATTTTAATCTGAAAACAAATATAAGTTTTATTGTATCAATCAGAGGTTCATCAAAAAAAAAAAAAAAAAAAAAAAAAAGTTAATGATTCTGTAGCTTCCAAACGGCTGAAATAAGAGTATTGAATTGACTTCTAAAAGAGGTACTCATGTAGTGCAGCCAGATAAGGCTCTCAACATAAGTTTGAGGACAGAAATTCGTGGGGAGGGATTTCTCATTATCGACACTTGTTTGATTTACAGGCATTATACTTAATATTTTAAATATTTTCCTACCTGTACTACTGACTAGTCAGTTGATATATTTAAAGCATCAAGATATAAAATTATATGTATAAACACTTGATAGTGGTTCAATTATTTTTGTACGCAAATTCAAATTACACATTCTAGTATAATACCAACTGATCATCTTTGTGAATTATTTTTAAAAGTGTGCAAAGTAATAACAATGCCATAACGCTAAAAATGCATAGATTAAAATGTCAGGCTTTATTAAAACAGTTAATATTTAATGTTAATTGAATGCCTGTAAATATTCTTGATTGATGAGTCTTTGGGTGTGTCGAGTTATAAGGATGGCAGTTTGCAATCTAAATTTTTACGAAAAAAAGGTGAAAATAATCACAAAGTTTTTTGGTCATTTTAGAAGAAGCAGAGGTAACAGCAAAGGCATTATCAGTTTTTTTTATGAACATGGGTTTAGGTCTTAATAATTTATCTGTCCTTATAACTTATAACAATCAATATGTGGGGCGCAAGAAAGTGTCTTTATGTTTCCTTGAAAGGAAAAACAGTTCTATTAAATAAGTTAAATGTGTTTTTTTTTTTTTTAATTAGGACCAGCACTCAGGGGATGACCCCTACTTATGCAATACATTGTGCCACAACTAGGAAATTAGGTTTTGGGATAGGGGATAGAGGGAGTAGTGCTTGTGAACATTTGATTTGAATCTTTGCACATTGAAAGTGGCAGGAAAGATCTCTGCAGGGAGTTTATTCCACATACGAACTGTTCGGCTAAAAAACGAATTCTCTCTGTAATGCGTTGTGCGATTCACTGGCCAATCGACCACAAAGGAATGCGCTCTTGATGCAGATCGCGTTGCGCTTATGAAATTACGGTTTTCAGGAACAAGTTTCCTGATTTCATAAGAGCACATTCCGTTGTAGTAACGATAAAACAGTGAAACACACCCCACATTGCGTCGATGCTCCAGTGAGTCAATAGAGCTGGATACCCTACTGTCACCGATGAGTTTCTTCGCTCTCTCCTGTACGCGGTCGAGTAACTCCAAAATAGACTTTGAAGCACCGGCCCATACATGAGAGTTGTATTCCATTTTCGGTCTGATAAAGGTGACATAGATAGTAAGGAGATCAGATGGAGTGAAGTATTTCTTACACCGTTTCAGAAAACCTAGGCACTTGAATGCTTCTTTTGCAACATGAAAAATGTGCTTGTTCCAACGAACATCACATTGAATTTTCATGCCAAGAACATCGAGAGCTTCTGATTCCTGAATATATGTATCACCCATAACTACAGATGACGTAGCATGTTCAGCAGTACGCCTGTGCGAAAGCACACAGCACTGGGTTTTATTAGCGTTAAACTGAACCCTGTTCGCCAGGCCCCATTCGGAAATTACTAAAAGGTCGCGATTAAGGGTATCGTCCATGTGCTTTCTCACAGCCCCAATTTCCTGAAGGCTTGGTCTTCTGCGAAACGAAAATGAATGGCATATGCTACTGTCATCTGCAAAAGAATAGATAGGGTTGGAAGTCTGACGTAGAAGGTCATTAAGAAAAATAAACTAAACTTATGCATCTCAGAACCGGCAAAATCATCCCCCAACTCTGTCGAACTTTTTGTTAACTACTTCTTACACTCTCCATTAAATTGGATATTGATAAAGCATACACCGACATAGATATTGGCATCGAATGTTCTAAAGAATTGCAATTGTTACAAAATTGATTTTAACGAAAATTATTTAGAAAACTTAATCGTACTAGCGAAAGAAAAGCTATAAATATTCTTTTTTTTCAGTTCAATATAATAAAATTAATGACATAGTATACACTCGCACGAACACAATGAATTAAAAAGTTTTTTTTTTTAATACAATGCTTTTTTTAAATTATTTCTTTATGGAGACAAAATTGGGGATCACCAAAAAATTACACAAAAACGTCCGCTTAAAATTAGAAATTTATTTTCGCATAACTCTTGACTTAAAAAACTAAACTAAACAAGTAAGAGTGCTATATTCGGCTATGCCGTATCCTATATACCCTTCACCATATATATAAATCTTGTTTTGTTATGTAACTCCAATAAAAAATAAGAAAAAATTAATTAATTGCGATATATAATTTTACATAAAAATGTTACTAAATCTTAATGGGTTAAGCATTTTTTAAAAATTTTATAATATTTTCTAAAAGATCTCTTCGAAAGCTTTAAAATGATAACATATTGATATCTTTAATAATGGTGCACAATCGTACTTTTCTATGAAAAGTTCAGAGGCCCATAAGTCGGAAAATATGGGCAGCGCCAATTTTTTGACCTGAATTTTTTTCTTATTTTTTAATTCTCTATTGCTCCATATATTTGTATTTTTTTATAAAAGCAACTGCATTGTTCCAAATGATGTGGAAAAGTTAAAGGCAGGCGTGGTGTTTAGCCCACTGTCTCGAGGGACATGAAACGATTTTGCTGATTTTTTACAGCAACTCTTTCGAAACTATTTCTGATCGATTGTCGTACTTAAATTTTTTCTAGCTCATCTAGTGCCTTGGCAAATATGATTTAAACACTAACATGGACGGACAGACGGACATCGCTCAATTGACTTCGGTAGGCATAAGAAGTCGGAATATAAACAATTTATGGGGATGAAAATGGATATTGTTGAAATTAGTAAAGGGTATAAAAAGTACCAAGGCTATCGCCCGAATTAAAAGTCAAAGTTAATTTGAGAATTTAACAACGATTTAAAATATTGATACTCCTGAAGTGTGCTACTTGTACTCTAGGGCATCGCAGTGACATCTCCTGCGGTCCTTATTTTAAGCTCTAAATGTAAACTCGACTAGACCTCTTCTGTAGCAGTACAATTTCTGAATAAAATACATAATTATTTCTTTTCATTTTCTTAACAAATCCCCCACTTTGTGTTTGTAACATTAGAAAAATATTCGTTTTAGCTGAAACCACTTTTCTTAATATTATTTCCCCTTTCTTGACCATGGATTAACAATGCTAAACATTTTTTTAAATGCCTTCCAGACTACCCTCATTCTAACGGAAAAAAGTGTTCACATAAACACTTAAAAAAGAAACAAACTTGTATATTTATGTTTCTGATATGCATGTGTGTATGTGTATATGTTTGTATATACGTGTATAATAACCCTGTTTAAGCTTAAAGTAAAAATACCGCCACCATTTGGAATACCAGCTGGTCTTTGCGCTGTCCCTAAGACAATTGGCAATAAAATAAAAATAATTCCTGCCAACTTATAGTTGCTTTCTTCTTAACGTTGTTTGGTGATGGTTTGTAATTAAATACATATGCACGTATTTTTTTTTTGTCAGTAAAATAAAAACTAATTTTAATGAAAAAAAGTCATTAAAATATTAAATGAACCACTAATTATGAGCCAAAAAAATATTAGCCAGGCAGTGTCTTTTTATTGCATTTTAATTTGTGATATTTTTACTTCAAAGTAACTTATAAACACATACATAAGACCGGGGCACATAGAATCCGTCATACGTTAAACTTTGACAAATTTAACTTGTCAGTTAAAATACATGTTTTCTTGTTGTCCGTCAATGCAAAGTATGAACATTTAACTTTTGACGTATGTTGAATACTTTGACAACTATCAACCGCTTATTTTTCTCTGTTTTCTTTAAGCTCCTGCTGTGTTTCAATTGTGTTTTGTGATTTTAATAAAACGATTTTTGTGGCAAACAATAAAATACAAATTAAATTAAATTAACAAGTGAATAAAATACAAATTTAATTTAAAAGTGAATAAAAATAGAGAGCAAACTTTGATTTTACATCCGTCAGCAAAGTATTCATTGTGCCAACCTCATCCGTCGTTACTTTAATTTTAGTTGAATTTGTCAAAGTACAACGTATGACGGATTCTATGTGCCTCGGCCTATAATTTGCGTACGAGCTAAATAGGAGAAATAGAAAGAGAGAGAAAGAAGAATTTTTAAATAAAATAATAACAAAATTTTTAGATGTTAGTAACCCCATGAAAACAGTGTCGTGACGGTCTTTTGCCCGGTCATTGTATTGTTTCTTTTACATTCTTAAAAACAAATCGAAATAATAACGGTAACTTTTGTATACATATTATGCTTAAAGTAAATAGCGTTGCTACTAATTTTTTCTCGAGAAACCAACGAAATCTGTAAATTCATTACCAGGGCTGCTATATATATTTCTGGCCTGGCGACACTGAGTGCTGCCAAGTGCAATCTAACATTTCCATTGGAAAGTTTGTCATTTTTAAGCATAATCGTACTCAAAACGGTTTGACGTACGACCATTATTTGTGTTGTTTACAGTGACTTGAAAAAATTAATATAGAAAAAAATGGAATTAACTCGTGAACATTTTCGTGCCATCATTTTTCACAACTTTCGACGTGGATTTTCACGACACCAGTGCATTGAACTTAAATCTTTGTATGGCGATGAAGCTTCATCCTATAGCACTGTGAAAAATTGGTATAATGAATTTAATCGTGGCCGAAGCTCGCTCAAAGACGAATTCCGTGAAGGTCGTCCAAAAACGGCTGTTGTGCCAGAGAACATTGATCCCGTGCGTGAACTCATAATGCAAGATTGACATGCGACATGCCGAGAGATAGAGACATCCTTGGACATTTCTTCCACCAGCATACATTCGATACTGCATGAACACCTGGCCGTAAAAAAGGTTTCTTCTCTTTGGATCCCGCACAATTTGAAAGTCGCTCAAAAAAAGGCTCGTGTCGATTGGTGCAAAGGGATGATGCAAAAATACGATTGCGGTGCTTCAAAAGACGTTTATAAGATCGTCACAGGTGACGAATCATGGATCTTTGCGTATGAGCCCGAAAGGAAACAACAATCGACCGTGTGGGTCTTCAAAAACGAGCAAAATCCAACGAAAGTTTTTCTTGGAAGAAGCACTTCGAAGCAAGTGGTCGCCTGTTTCTTCGGCAAAACTGGTCATGTGGCGACTGTTCCGCTTGAGCAACGTAGGACGGTCACTTCTGAGTGGTACACTACAATTTGTTTGCCTGAAGTCGTCGGAGAAATTCGAAAAATCAACAAGAGAAGACGAATCATTGTTCACCATGACAATGCGAGCTCTCACACAACGGCTCAAACCAGAGCGTTTTTGACCGGCCAAAACGTCGAATTAATGGGTCATCCGCCGTACAGCCCTGACTTGGCACCTAATGAATTCTTCTTGTTTCCGCACATCAAGAAAAAAATGCGTGGTCAACAATTTTCGTCGCCAGAAGAAGCTGGTGAAGTGTTCAAAAACCATGTTTTAGAGGTGTCTCAATCGGAGTGGAAAAAGTACTTCGACAACTGGTTTGAGCGCATGCAAAAGTGTATAAATCATGCTGGAGAATACTTTGAAAAACAATAAAACCATTTTTGATTAATAATATTCGCATTTTCACTATTAGGCCAGAAATATATAGAGCAGCCCTCGTAAATTTTTACATAAATTTATTTTATAATTAAACAAGCACTAGGTCAGATTTAAAATAAAAATATTGTTAATTAGTTTTTATTTTTACTTTCAATATTTCGCCACACCGTTGGGTGGCATCTTTAGGAAACAGGAAATAAAATTATTAAAAAATTATATGTTTTTTTGTTTTTTTGTTTTTGAAAAACATATAATTTTTTAATAATTTTATTTCCTGTTTCCTGAAGATCCCACCCAACGGTGTGGCGAAATATTGAAAGAAAAAATAAAAACTTGCTTGTTAATTATAATTGTAATTGTTAATTTATAAAATAAAATTAATTATAATAAAAGGTAAAAAAAAACATTAACATTTTTACATAAATTTATTCTGATATTCGGTTCAAATTTCTTTATAAAACATTTTTTAAGCTTTTCTGCTTTTTGCTAAACAAATTTCTATAAAGACATAATACAAGCGATCAAATCGTCTGAAAGATTTATATGAAAGGCATCCAGTTTTTTGATTTATGTCTAGATTTATGTTAATCCCTTGCATTACATAAACAGCACATAAGTCTGAAAAGAAAGTGAGATAGAGAGATATGAGCACAGTCTGCTTGAGCAGAGCCTGAGAAGAATTTTTGCCTAAGTAATTTCATTTAGGAGTCAATTTGACAACTAAATGCTCCTTCTACTTAAAGAATTGAGGTTGCATTTTTCATATATTGGTGTTTACTAGGACCACTCGAATTGAAGATCTTTTGTTTCAAGTGCAGAGTAGAGTCAGAAAAATCTATTTCTAAATCTCTTAAAAAAACTATTCAATCGGCCATGCAGCGATTCCTTTAGAAAGTTGTGATTTGCGTTGCACACCAAGTTAATTTCGGGTGTCTAAGAAACCTTGCAGACATATTCAACTAATAAATTCTGGACTCCAGCTGATAAATTAGACCCACTGGCTCGTTTCTGAAAATATATTGAGAAATTTTTCTAATAAAAATATCAACCTATATGGGACACGCTTACGCTGTGTCAAACAAAATAACTATTATATCATTTCCTTTAGTCTTAAAAATAAGACAGAAGAATAGATATAGAACTCAAATAAAGATTTAGAGACTTCACATACCCCACAGGAAAAAATTGCAACTGTTAAAGCTGCCTTTAGACGAAATGTTTTTTACATATGACTTGTTAGTTTGAAAATCCACATGTAATTTCTTTAATATGTCAAAGTAATCATTTTTAAATATGACTTAATATTTTGCGCTTAAACGTACATGCAAATTACGTCTGGCATAACCTATAAAGTAAATCATTGTTTACAGCAGTTGTTTGCTGAACGGCTCTGTTAATGCTAATAAAGATGTCAACTCTATACTGCTTTCAACGATTTTAGCGCTTTTTGCACTTTTTGATCATTTGAAAGCACTATAAGTGAAGAAAGAAAAAGCTGCACCACTAGAAGTCATATGCTTTGTCATATAAAAATAGAACACGCTCTAAATGAAAATTTGTCATATAATTTTTACATATGTATTTAACACAAGAAATATTTTAAGCCGTTTACACGATACATATGTATTTTGTTATGGAAAATCTGACAAGTCATATGTAAAAAACATTTCGTCTAAAGGCACTTTAAGTTGCACGAATTGTGAAGCAATAAAAAAAGCCTCACGAAAAATTTTTTGCCCAAAAAAATTTCAAAAAATTCTGTACCCAAATCTATATTTTATCACTCACATTTTATACTTGCTTGAATCGTATTAGCTTCATAGGAACTGTTGGGCAAGCTAATAATACAAAAATAATTTGCAATGGCTTTTTCAAACTACTCAGAATGTGGCTTGAAGTTTACCCAAGCAGAATTGATTTAATTCAAAACCATTGCTTAAATATTAAATAGCTGGTTCCACTATTTTACCTAACTCTAGTTTCGCTTTCTGATATAGACTTTCAATAAGAAATTAAAAATTAATTTAAGCAAATAATTATTGAAAAAAAAATGAATATCAATCAAAAATCTCCAACAAAATCTTGAGGCTTTTGGATCCATACAAGTTGTATTTACACATTTATAAACTTTTGTAAAACATCACTTGCATTTTACAACTTCAGTGACTTCTTTTTAACTAAAAAGTTTAAAAAACTTTATGATTTCACGTCACCGTCACGCTAATATTTTAATAAGTGTTTGTATATTTAATTGAGTGTTTAAGGTATTATTTTTGCATTGCTCTACGTACATTTTGCAAAAAGAAGCCGACTTCAAAACAGATAACAAATGTCTGTCAATAACCGGTCAAAAGTAACATAAACTATTAAGACACCCTTTAATTGATAATTTTAAATATTTAAGTTTTTTATTTTAACGTTCATAGTAATCAGAATCGTTTGTCTAAAAAAAAAGAAAATAGAGTTCAATTTACGTCACCTCTAGGGACACCCACAAAAAGTAAAAAGAGTTTATATCCAAGTTCCACTTGAAATTTTTCCATTTCTGATCCAATAAAGTATTTATATTCTCAAATTTATACATAGCGAAGTCGATTGAGCGATTTCTGTCTGCCCTTCTGTCCGTCCATGTTCGTGTAAAATCAACTTTCCCAAGGCACTAGATGAGCTAGACACAATTTAAATATGCTAATCGTTCAGACATATTTTCAAACAATTTGCTAATAAAAATCAGCAAGATCGGCCAATGTCGTTGGAGACAGTGGGCAAGACATCATGCCTGCCTTTAATTTTCCTATATCATTTGAAACAGCGTAGTAACTTCAATCAAAAGAACACCAAAATATGGAACAATAGAGAATAAAAAATTGAGAAAAGAACATCAAGTAAAAAAATTGGCGATCGCACATATTTACCGAATTACGGTCCTCTGAAAATTTCTTAAAAAATTTCGATTGTCAATATGGGTATCATTTAAAAGCTTTTAAAAAGATCTTCTTTCAGAACATACCAAAATTCTATAAAAAGGCTTAAACCATTAAGAGCCGAAGTCATTTTTATGTAAAATATTTTTTTTTTAATTTTTTAATTCTCTGTCACTGAATATTTATTTTTTGTAAAAAGTTTCTTCACTAACTAGATATACATGCATGGTAAAGGGTGTATAAAATTTGGCATAGCCGAATATGGCACCCCTACGTAATAGATTTATTTTTGTATTACTGTACCTAGTTTTTCTTTAATTTGTTACTCTCTGCGGTTTAAAAAACACGTAAAAAATTTGTATGTTGAATGAGGACACCATTTAATTTTTAAAATTTTAAACTGTTTTTAAAACGATACCAGTCTGTAGGAATAAGCTTTCAGGTAAAGAAAAAAATTTTTAAAATCGGTTTAGAAATGACACGAGTTCTGCAGCCACAAAATTAAAAAAGTAACTTTCAGATGGACCTTCCTCATTTTTTGAAGCTCAAAAAAAAAATAAGTTTTCTTAAGAAATGTCTTACGACAACAGGCTTCATAAGATAAATTTAAACTCCACTTGGCACAATAAATTACAATTTGTTTTTAAAAAATCTCTCGCTTTAAAAAAATTAAATAAATTATTTTTAAAGTAAAACAAACGTAAGAAACGTGTAACGATTTTGTTTGTTTTTTAAATAAAATATGTTTTGATTCTTAAGTTCTGTTAGCACAAGTGTATAATCGTATTATTAACCATTAAATTTATGTTTATAAGAAAAATAGTTTTGTAATTAAAAAAACAATACAAAGTCTAAATTAAATAAATACAGATGTGTCCAAACCCAGGTAAAAGCAAAATAGAAAAAAAAAATTATAAAAAAATCGCAAGAAGCGGATTTCGCGGATAATAAACACAGTCAACAAATCATGCAAATGACTTTGAATTTTAACAACTACACAACAGTCTGTTTAGACTAAAAATAGTATGTAGAAATCGTAGGATTTTTTACAAGAAAATCTGGTAAAATTCTGTTCTTTTATTAAAAACAAATTCTCAAGAAAAAGTGTGTTTCGGTGCCACAATGTCTAATAAGAAAGATTTAATTCAAAATGCAACTTTGATTATAAAAAAACTATTTTTGTAAAGTTTTTTAAAATATAAGAAATTTGGACAGAGCTGTTAAAAAAATCTGTCAAACATTTTATTTTTATTCACATTGTTCTACTTTTTGGATTCACTTGCCATTTTAAACAGAACTAAAGACTTGCAGCCAAATCTAAATTAGCGCGCAAAGGGCAATCTATCTGTCAAAAATTCTTATGTACATTAAAAGAGTATGAAGCTCTTAGCAAGTGAAAAGTCCGATTTTGACAGTGCATTATTAAAGGCCGGGGCACATAGAATCCGTCATACGTTAAACAAGTCAGTTAAAATACATGTTTTCTTATGAGCGCTGTCACTACGTGTCCGTCAACGCAAAGTACGAAAGTTGGTCAACTTTTAACTTTTGACGTATGTTGAATACCTTGACAACTATCAACTGCTTCTTCTTCTTTGTTTTTTTAACTCTTGCTGTGTTTCAATTGTGTTTTGTGATTTTAATAAAACAATTTTGGTGACAAACAATTAAATACAAATTTAATTAAATTAACAAGTGAATAAAATGCAAATAAAATTTAAAAGTGAATGCAAATAGAGAGCAATCTTTGATTTAACATCCGTCAGCAAAGTATTCATTGTGCCAACCTCATCCATCGTTAGTTTGACTTTAGTTGAATTTGTCAAAGTACAAAGCATGACGGATTCTGTGTGCCCCGGCCTTAAGAAGTAACTGCTTATCTGTTTGTCTCGTTTTTTATTGTTGAGTAGTAAAAACAATTTAATGATTTTCAGGCCATTTTAAGAATTTAATCTCTATTTCTATTTTTATACAGTGGGTTTTATAAAATAAAATGGGTTAGCATTACTGGTTAAGACCTGAAGTCGACGCTTTTATTTAAGTGTGACACTTCAGCGTAAAAGCTAAGCGCTAGATAGAGTTGCGCTTAACGCACTGATGAGGTGAGTCTGCAAAGCGCATTATGTAAAATGGCCTTAAGAAACGCTTTTAAATTTGAAGCAAATATTAAACGTGTTAAAGCTGACATAAAAAAATATCAGCATTTGTTGAAATTTAACATATTTTAACAATTTTACAAGGCCCACAGCTGTGAATTGTTTTTAAACTAAAATACATATAGACTCAAGGTATTTTTGTTGTTTTTTTTATTTTGCCAATTCTTATTATTATTACATACATATTTATACTTATTATTTTTTTTTAATTTTTTATTTAATACAAATGAAGCATTTTGTGAATATTAATTCTCAAGACGTTGAACTTGAAATCTTCAATAACTATTACGAGTAATTTTTTAAGCCCTTATTAAAATAATAGTAAGCAGCAATCAGATAGTTTCGGTGTGTTGGGAGACATCACAAGGAAATTTACTGAACGCTAACGAGTTCTATTGAGTCCTGTAATTTGCCCAAATAATACAACATACTGTATTCAAATTTCAAAAGTTTACCCGTTGGGATTTAAAAAAAGACATCATATGTCAAGATTAGTTCTTCTACGGACACACCCTCTAAGTTTTACCATAATTTTTTATACTTTTTTTATGACGGGTATACACGTTGTACTTTGACAAATACAACTAAAGTCAAAGTAACGACGGATGAGGTTGGCACAATGAATACTTTGCTGACGGATGTTAAATCAAAGTTTGCTCTCTATTTTTATTCACTTTTAAATTAAATTTGTATTTTATTCACTTGTTAATTTAATTAAATTTGTATTTGATTGTTTGCCACCGAAATTGTTTTTTTTAAATCACAAAACACAATTGAAACACAGCAAGAGTTAAAAGAAAACAGAGAAAAAGAAGCAGTTGATAGTTGTCAAAGTATTCAATGTACGTCAAAAGTTAAAAGTTAACCAACTTTTGTACTTTGCATTGACGGACACGTATTGATTGTGACAACAAGAAAACATGTATTTTAACTGACTTTTCAGTTGAAATTGTCAAAGTTTAACGTATGACGGATTATATATGCCCCGGGCTTAAGACTGTGACTAACAAAAAGGCTTGTACTTTCTGATAGGAATGTCAGTGTAACTATAGGTGTCTATTTAAAATTTTTTTATTTGTGACCGCAGAATTAATTAAAAAAAAATCTTTATCGATTATTGAAAGTTCATACTTAGAGATTAGTTTCAATTAAAACAACTTTATAATTTAAAAAAGTTAAGGGTGCCTACATCTTACGCCCATGCTTTTTACATATCTATTGAGCCGTAGAAAACGCAAATAAAAAATTTCAACAAAATTAGTATCTCTGTATCTCCCAATAACAGAAAGTAAGAAAAAAATAAACTTAAAAATTAAAGGGTGTCCTGGTAGGTGACGAAGTGTGTTATATATGGCCCTATCTTTTGAATTGTTCTAATCAAACACTTGATAATTGCACAGAATGTGCCCTTGTATGTCCGCTTTAACAACAAGTTTAAAATAAAATATTTCAAATTAAAGGGTGTCCCCTTAGGTGGCCTTATTTGAGGTATAAGGGCTTATATTTGAAATAGTTTTCGATAGCTAATTAAAATTTGCACAGAACCTGTCCGCTATACCATCAAGTAGAAAATTATAGGGTATGTCCATAGGTAACATTACAAAATCTTATCTTTTGGATCGTTAAAGACAGATAATAAAAATTTACAGAGGACGTGTATTTCTATGTCCGCTTGAATAGCTAGTACAATATTGTTAACAAAAGGGTATTCCCATAGTTGATATTATTTCATATATAAGGCCTCTGCCATGACTGTCTGTTTAAAAGTCATTTTGCTAAAATTATTTTATTAATTTTTGCAAACACAGACGAGCAGACCAACATTAAAATGAATAGGAAAGAATCCTATAATCACATCTACAAATAAATCAACAAAAAAATCTTTCCTATCATTAAGTTTTTCTGTTCAAAACAAGCTTAGGGTTGTTGTCCCAGCTAGTATAAATTGGCGAATACATATTAAAAGTAAATAAGTAGTAAAGACAAACACCTACAAACGAAAGTTGATAAAAAGGAAAAATTTGAGGCTGGCATGGTTTTCTTCCCGCTGCCTCGAAGGAAGTAAACCGACCTTGATTGATTTTTAATTATATAAATTTCTACTACGTCTGTTCTATTAGTGTATTTAAATTTTTTCTAGCTCAACTAGTGCCTAGGCAAAGTTGATTTCAACACTAACACGGAGGGACAGACGGACATCTCTCAATCGACTTTGCTAGGCATAAGGAATCAGAATATATCTCTCTTATGGGGTTGGAAATGGATATTGTAGAAATTACAAACGGAATGACAAACTAATATATACCCGTTTACCCCTGTGGTAAAGGGTATAAAAACTGTGGACAAACACTTTTCATTGAAGTAAATTTTTTTTTTATATCAGTCTAAAAATTACGGCTTTCTTTGGTAACAAAAACCCTTCTCCTTTTTAAATTTAGTTACGAAAAAAGACTGTTTACATTGTCTTTTTTTTAAATATCATTATTAAATTAAAGCCAAGACAATAATAAAAAATAATCGATACATAAATAATAAACTCTCTTTTGAATACGAAAAATGCTGAGTAATCGTTAAAAAAAAAACATAAAAATAAAAAGCACCTGTTTGTTAAAAAGTTAACAAAATGCGGAAAACTTTTTTAGGCAGACAACACCAACAACATTATGGTCTCATAAAACTCCTGATTATTGTTGTTATTTACTTACAATATTTTTTTGTTTCTTGTCTCTTTTTTTTTGTTTTTGAAGTATTTCGTCGCACAATTAAAAAGTGTTACAGTTATTTTTAGCTTTTTTTGTTTATAGAAAATGCAAAGACACCCACTTTTCTCTCACTGTAGCATATTTTGTTGTGTTACACATTCATTCAAACATGTCTTCATACATACATACAGACACTTGTATGAATGTACTTATGTATTAAACGTAAGTTGTTGTTCTTGTTGTTGACCATTTAGACAACTTTTTAACTGGAGTTTTTTTTCTCTCTCTTCTTTTTATTTACAAAAACCCAGTAATACAAACAAGGCTAACTGGCCTATAATAATTCTTATCAAGTTTAACTTAAACAGCAACAGACAACAGACTTGCATTCGTTTATGAGCAAAATTGAATAAAAATGGAAAAATGAAATAAAACAAGAATTAAATCAACTTACCTTGCTGCAGTAGTAAATATCCGACATGTTTGTTGTGATGTTGTTGGTTAAAAATAAAGAAATAATAAATATTTATTTTTTATTTTTTAATTTGTGATTTTTTGTTTTGTTTTTATTTTTTTTTAGTTCAGCCTTTATAAAATCTAAATCATGTTTAAATTTTAACGGTTTGGATTTAAGTTTTTTTTATAAAATTATTTTCCTTTTTTTCAATTATTGCATTAGATTATCTCATTTGTTGTTTGTTGTTATTTTTTTTAATTTTATGTTTATAGATTTTTTTATTGTTCGGTTATTCTAAATTAATGAAAACAAAAACAAGAACTGGTAGATTTTAAAACTGGATTTTTTGTTGTTGTTGGTATTTGCAAAATAAATGAAAGAGAAATGTACAAACAGTCATACAAACACTATATAATTAATGAAATTGCAATTTGTTAGTTAAACGAAAAATAAAAGTGACTCGTAAGCTGTTTATTTTCGTGCGTTATAAAAATGTTCATTCAATCAAAAACAGCAATTAATTAATTAATAAAAGACTTTTTACAAATGCGTTCTTTTTTTTAATCTTTTAAGAAACAAAATAATAAAAAAAATATTTTTCTCAAATTGTTAAAGTACGCGTGTAAAAATTTCCGCCTAAATATTTTCTTAATGGAGATTTTTCGTCCATTAAGCTGGATTCATTCGGTAGTTGGTGGTGTGTGGAAGAAAATGACTCGCAAGACTTTCTACTTCACTGAAATCGCAACTGCTAAAAACAGAAAAGAAACATTAAAACATTGTTTCTTTTGTAGGTTGAATTTTCTGTTGCTGTCCTCACATGCATGTGTGCTTAGCTACTTTACGTTTAAAAGCAAGTCAGGGTCTCAAAACTATGAAATCATTCATATCAATTCTTTAAAAATTTTTATAAAATATTTTTATTACAAATTTAAGTTACCAAAATTTTCCTTAAAAGACTGTTTGATGACCTGCAGTATATTTTATTAATTGCAAAAGCTTCTTAATTATTTCGTAGTAGGAATAGCTTCTTAAAGACCTCAGTTATGTTATTGTTTGTTATTTAAGAGTTCTTTTTAAATTATAAGAGAAGAGTTTCAATTGATCTGAAGGGAACTCAATCGTTTTAGTAAAACAAAAAGTGTTGAAAGAAAATATAAGAAAAGGCGATGTGACAACAGCTAACAAATTATAAAACTTAATGGCCTGACTGTTATTACACTTAAAAAAAATATTATATTCTTATAAAAATTAGATTTGGCAACTTTTTACATATCTTCAACAATAAAGTTAAAGTTCCTTGGAGAACTTGTGATTGTGATTGTCACTTAATGCAGACTCACAAATAAACAAGTCAAGCACAATTTTCGTTCTTAGCATAAAGCGAAGTAGCACTTCAGTAAAGAATGCCTATTTAGTTATTTTTGTAACCGTGCTACATTCTTTAGGAAAAGGATAGATGAGAGATAAGACAAGTGGTGAAAAGAAAAAGATAGAGATGAAGAAGTACCGTCGAAGGGGACTGCAAGTTTTCATGTTAGTTCTGAATATGTATTTATACCATTGTTACCGCCGCCACTGTATTTTGTATTTTATTGTAACTTACTTGCATACAAACAAACATACATGTATATAAACAAAAATTCCTTATTTTACATATTTTCTCATTCCACCGTTGTCCTTATTTACTTTATTAAAATATTCATTTAAATTGTACTAAATTTGTAACTGTTCCGCTTAATAACGGTAGTTGTTAAATATCTAAAATCGAAAGATCATTTTTTAAAATACAAAAAAGTAGTTCTTATTGTGACACGGTGGAAACAAGTCGTTTTAAAGCGCGATATACGCAAATTAATTATTAATAAACAAAACGTGCATATTTAAGCAAAAGTAAAGTGTTTTAATATTTAATATTGTGTAGCTCTTAAAAGTTTGTATCACGCCGTGCGAACTCAACATTCTTTAAAACAACTTTGAATAAAAACAATTTAATTGAAAACAAAAAAAAACACAATTTGTACATAAATCTTGTGTGTATCTCTTAAAATCAATATATCGCAATTTTATTAAAAAAAAAAAAAATAAAAATTAAATCGCGTTTCATAAAAGACTAAATAAAATGTCTCAAACCGATTTTAATTGTAATAAATGCGAATTAAGAGACACCGTTCGTATGGTGCAGTGTGATTCCTGCGATAAATGGTATCATTTTGAGTGTGTAGGGGTAGACTCAAATATTGCTAATGAAAGCTGGAGTTGTTCAAAGTGCCACGAAAAATCAGTGGTCCAAATGAACATGCCCAAAACTACTCAACAATTGCCGCCGGTTGATACAATCGTCGAATTTTCCGACGGAACGCAAGGAACGTCCTTACCTACAAATTACGAATGTACTAGAAAACCAAATAATGTGCCTAAATCCACGACTATTGCCCAAAATGCAATAGAAACGTTAAAATCGTCTCAGTCAACCGTCGTGCAAGATAATGATTCCAGTAAACGGCACTATGAAACTCCCTGTGCTTCGAACTTGTCCTCTCAAACACAGCTTCAGCTGCAAATGTTGGAGGAAGAAAAAGAGATTCAACGCCAGTATTTGGAAAAGAAATATAGAATACTATCTCAAGGTGACTCAATGCAGCCGTCGTGTTCCTTTTCACAAGCATTTTCGTCTTCCCAACCAACAGCTACGCAGATTGCAGCAAGACAGGTAATACCTAAAGAGCTTCCAAATTTTGATGGTAACCCAGAAGATTGGCCGCTCTTTATCAGCAATTATAGGAATAGCACAGAATTAGCCGGTTACACTGATGGTGAAAATTTAATGCGCCTTCAGTCGTGTCTCCGTGGTCGTGCTAAAGAACTGGTAAAAAGTAAATTGCTAATTCCATCTATGGTGGACGAAATAATTCAAACTCTTGAAATGTGTTTTGGTCGTCCAGAGCATATACTTGACTCTATGATAGAAAAGGCAACAAAAATTCCTCCATTAAAAGACAAATTAGATAGTATTATTGAATTCGCTCTTACTATTCGAAACATTTGCTCGACGATGGAAGCTTGCAATATGACGGCTCATTTAAATAACCCAATGCTTGTTAAAACCTTAGTCGAAAAATTGCCAAACAATCATAAGCTCAATTGGGCTATGCACCCAAAAGAAAATAAGGTTCCCATAGTGAAATTGTTTAGCGATTGGATATACGCTATAGCTGTTGCAGCTAGCCAAGTAGTATCCCCAGCAATGTGTAAGAAAAGTGGTTCAGTGAATACGCATCAAAGTAGCACAAATAAGCCAATTTGTTTTTCATGCAAAAGCGAGGCTCATAAAATCCAGACTTGTGGTGAGTTCGCATTATTAAATTTAGATGCTAAATGGAATTTAGTAAAAGAAAATAAATTGTGCCGTCAGTGTCTAAATCTTCATCGTCGTAAATGTTTCTCAAACAAACAATGTGGTATTAATGGCTGTACAGTAAAGCATCACCCATTGTTGCACAAGCATACTAATGTGCCCGAACGGAGAGAAATAGTAAATGCACATAGTGATGAAGAGAGATCTTGTTTCAGAATACTACCAATCCGTGTTTACTTTAATGGTGGCTTTGAAGACACATACGCGTTTTTGGATGAAGGCTCATCAGTGACTCTAATGGAGCAAACACTTTTTAACAAACTGGGACTAAAAGGTAAGAGTGAGCCTTTAGAGCTACGATGGACAGGCAATACTACACGGTCTGAAGATGATTCAATAAAAATTAACCTGGAAGTTTCTAGCGTACAAGCTGAATCCAAATTCTCTTTATACGACGTCCGTACAGTTAAAAACCTTGATTTGCCCATTCAGTCTCTGAATTTTGCTGAAATATTAAAAGCTAACCCGTATCTCAAAGGCCTACCAGTAAAATCATACAAAAATGCCAAACCAATGATTTTGATTGGGCTCAACAATTGGAGAGTGGCAGTCCCGATGAAAATAAGAGAAGGTGACCGTGGGCAACTAATAGCAACAAAAACACGCTTAGGCTGGACGTTGCAGGGTGGTGGAAAAATGTCCGAAAAGTCAGCATCATTAAACATTCATACATGTAAGTGCGAGGAGCGGTATAAGGAGCTTCACGATGAAGTAAAAGAGTATTTTGCCCTAGAAGTTTCTCAGGAGAAAAATATTTTATCAGCCGAAGATGAAAAAGCCATCCAAATTCTTCAGAGTACGGCTGTAAAGAAAGAACAACAATTTGAGGTAAATTTGCTTTGGAGAAATAAACAAGTATCGTTGCCCGATAGTTACGAGGTCGCATGTCATCGATTAAAGTGTCTGCAGAAAAAGTTTATAAAGGATCCACAACTACAGCAAACCATGCTTAAAGGCTACGCAAGAAAGGTGTTGGGCTCAGAAGTATATTCATATCCCGGTCGTACGTGGTATCTTCCAATTTTTGTAGCACTTAATCCTAACAAACCAGGTAAAATACGTCTAGTGTGGGATGCAGCAGCAAAGTCGAACGGTGAATCCCTTAACGAATTTTTATTAAGTGGTCCTGACCTGCTCACCTCGCTCTTTAATATTTTAATTGAATTCCGAGTTGGTCAAATCGCGATTTGCGGCGACATAGCTGAAATGTTTCATCGAATTAAAGTAAAGGATGAAGATATGCACACACAACGATTTCTGTGGCCCGCAAGCAGTAATCAAAGTGAACGTCCTACTATGTACGTGATGAAGGCATTAACTTTCGGCCTTAACTGCGCGCCGTGCATTGCCCATTTTGTTCGAAACAAAAATGCAGAAGAATTTCGCGATAAGTATCCTCGAGCATTCAAAGCAATTACGAGCTACCACTACATGGACGATTTTATCGACAGCGTCAACTCAGAAAAAGTAGGCCCAACAGATAACGATATGTGGACGACAGGACCCGAGTTTCTGAAGCGCAATAAAAGTGAATGGCCAAAATCTGCAGATTTAGGTAACCCCGATAATGAAGAGGTACGTAATCGTCTTTTACATATCAATTTGCTTAAAAGTTTCTCTATAAATTTCGAATATTTCTCATGTTGGAGACGACTCTATAGAGCCTTAGCCCTGTTTCTGTTTTATATAGAAAAATTAAAGTCTGTAGTTCACGGCTTCAAAATACAAGACGACAATATATTTGAACGTATTAGAAAATCCAAAAATATCTTATTTAAATGCGCGCAACTCAGCGAATTTTCTGATGAGATATGGAGTCTGCAGAACTGCAAAGAGATCGAGAGAAGCAGTCAATTGAAGCAATTCAACGTTTTTCTGGACGAAGATGGTGTAATTCGGACTTGTGGCAGAGCAAACATGTTAAGCTGCAATCAAGCGATAGTTTTACCTCATGGCCACTATATAACTTTTCTCATAGTTCGATATTATCATGAAAATTACCATCATTGTATGCACGAAGCAGTGATCTGTAGAATAAAGTCATATTTCCAAATCCCTAAATTAAGAGCTCTCTATAAAGTAGTTCGACGGAAGTGTCAATTTTGTAAAAACGAAGCAGCTGTGCCCCAACTACCACAAATGGCCTGTTTGCCGCTAGCTCGACTAGCAAGTTTTGAACGTCCATTTACTTACGTTGGTATTGACTTTTTTGGCCCTTTATATGTAACCGTTGGCAGACGTAAAGAAAAAAGATGGGGTGTACTGTTTACTTGCCTGACAGTGCGAGCACTACATATTGAAGTGGCACATAGTCTTGACACAAGTTCGTGTATTATGTGTATACAAAATTTCATAAGTCGGCGTGGCACTCCAATAGAAATATATACAGATAATGGCACTAATTTCAAAGCTGTGGAAAAAATCATCCGAGAAGAAAATTTAAGTCTTCGACAAGTCTCCTCGAAATACGACGAAATTAAATGGTGGTTCAACCCTCCAGCGGCTCCACATATGGGCGGTGCATGGGAGCGATTGGTAAGGACGGTTAAATCAAATCTTCACACCATGTGCCCTGCATTTAAATTCAACGACGAAACTCTAAGATGTGCCCTATGGGAAGTTGAGTTCATCATAAATTCTCGTCCATTGACATTTGTAGCCCTGGATTCATGTGAAGACGACCCCTTGACTCCAAATCATCTTCTTCCTGGGTCTGCTGCAGGCAACAAGCCTTTGTTAGAACACGATCATGATCTCCGACACCGGTGGCACCAGACGCAAAAGTTTGCTAATCATTTTTGGCGAAGGTGGGTGCGAGAATATGGCCCAAGTTTAGTGCGACGCAGTAAGTGGTTCGAAAAAACAAAACCCCCGACAGTAGGAGATATAGTCGTCATAGTCGATGATACGCTTCCACGAAATAGTTGGCCAAAGGGCATTATAACAAAAGTTTTTCCCGCAAAAGATGGTCAAGTTCGGCGTGTCGCGATCAAAACAAATTCCAGTACATATGAGAGGCCCGTGGCAAAAATAGCAGTCTTAGACGTCGGTAAGAAGGACGGCAAGCTCATTGAGACCTAACTCGCTTACGATGGGGGGAATGTTACCGCCGCCACTGTATTTTGTATTTTATTGTAACTTACTTGCATACAAACAAACATACATGTATATAAACAAAAATTCCTTATTTTACATATTTTCTCATTCCACCGTTGTCCTTATTTACTTTATTAAAATATTCATTTAAATTGTACTAAATTTGTAACTGTTCCGCTTAATAACGGTAGTTGTTAAATATCTAAAATCGAAAGATCATTTTTTAAAATACAAAAAAGTAGTTCTTATTGTGACACGGTGGAAACAAGTCGTTTTAAAGCGCGATATACGCAAATTAATTATTAATAAACAAAACGTGCATATTTAAGCAAAAGTAAAGTGTTTTAATATTTAATATTGTGTAGCTCTTAAAAGTTTGTATCACGCCGTGCGAACTCAACAACCATTAAACAGAAAAAAACTATTTTTATTTTTTGGTTGCTGCAGGGATTGAACCCTGGCCAACCAGGTTTGTAGTCAACGTGTTTACCAATTTTACTACAGCAGCCCATAAGATGCTGATTTTTTAATACCTTCACCACAAAAAAGGGAAAAAAGTATATCTGAGTTTGTCATTTTGTTTGTAATTTCTACAATATCCATTTATGACCTCTAAAAGTTCTGAGTTCTCATGCATAGCGAAACCAATTAATTGATGTCCGTCTGTCCGTCCGTTGAAATCAACTTTGCTAAGACATTGGATGAGCTGGATAGAATTTAAATACGCCAATTGATCACACATAGTTTGGAAAATTTCGTTATTGAAAATCAGCAAGATCGGTCTATGTCCATAAGGGCAGCGGGCAAAACACCACGCTTGTCTCCAGTTTTTCCATAACATTTGGAACAATGTTGCTCATATTTTGCGAGTTACGGGCCTCTAAAATTTTTTAAATATCAACATTGGTGTTATTTTAAAACCTTTTGAAGAGATCTTTAAGAAAATAATGAAATTTAAAAAAATGCTTAACCCAATAAGATTGGAGTTACTTTACTGACCTGGATTTAGATAAATGGTGAAGGGTATATAAGATTCGCCATAGCCAAACACAGCACTCTTACTTGTTGTTTTTTTTTTCTAGAGCTGATAAGCATAGATAATATAAGTAAACATATTGGATTTTTTTTTCATCCAAACACATCCACGGCTCGGCATTTTTAAAGCAATCAAAAAAATTTTTTTTTTTTGGTCAATCACAAATAGAAAATCAAAAGGTTTCGATTTCCATCGAAAAATGCAGACAACGAGTACGTGTAGCTAAAACAGCTCAATTACAAAGCACTCATGTGTTTATTTGATCATCTCCAAGGCACTTATAACCTAATAATACTCCCTAAACAAATTGTATTATTTATTTCTTTTTGTTTATTAATTCTTTCTGATATATGTGATTAGTTTCCAATGGCAACCTCTGTGCATAAAAATTAAGGAACAACAATATATATATTTTTTTAATAATTACTGTGATTTTATACAAGGCAATTCTCCTTTAATTAATTAAGTTTGAGACATAAGAAGCTTGAGTTTTCACACAAACTCTATAAAAATCTTGGGGCGAACAATGGCGAAATGATCGAATTGAAAAGTTTAATTTTTTATTATTTTGTTTGTTTTTTTAAGATTCAATACTTATAAATTTTATATTAAATTGTTTTTGATAACAAATATTTCAGAAAAATATAATAAAATGTTTAATAGACTTGTGCCACATAGTTCAATTTAGTGATCGCTCTTTTTAGTTCAAAGTATGAAAATGAACTAGTTCAAAATTTAATTCAAAGGCTCTCTTTAGTTCAAAATCTCTCTTAGTTCAAATGATCTGTTGACATATTGTTCTCACTTTCAACTTTTAGTTCAAACGCTTTCTTTAGTTCAAAAGTTATTTTCAAAATATAATGGCAACAACACCATAGCATTGCCGTAATGAATGTTAAATAAAACGCGTGGTAGCACTAATTTCATGTCGTAAATAGTCAACAAGGAAACACAGTTATGTATTCTAAATTATCTTGTCTGGTAGTTTAATTACAAATTATAGTTCAAAAATGAACTAGGTGTACTTAAAAGTATGAGCTAGTTAACTCAGTTCAATCGTTGGAATCGTTTAAATAAACTAGTTCGTTTATGAACTACACAAGTCTAATGTTTAAATAAAAAAAAAATCAAAAATTAAGAAGAAAAAATTACAATTTCATGAAAAGATCTAAATTTCATAAATAAATTTAAAAAAAAAATCCTAAAGTTTAAAAATTATCAAAAAAGTAAAATATAGAAAATACAGTAAAAACATTTTTTCAAATTTTTCCAAGCAATTCAGAATTTCAATTCATTTTAATTTCACTTAAAATTATAATGCTTTTTACACTGATTGACATTTTGGCGAAACGCATGGAATTTAAAGAAAATGTAAAACATTCGTTTACATTGACAACATTTAACATCTACCATCAACTCAGCTGTCAAAAACATTTAATTAAAGGACGCATAATTTTTAGTAGTAAAAGAAAAAGAATTAAAAAAATTGATTTCGAGGACACATTAATAGTTGGACTAAATGTCGCTTTGAAAGAATAAACTCAGTTATTAATGCAATGGATTGAAATAAGGGAAACCAATCCTGAAAGAAGAAGATGAAGAAAAGATTTTAGTGGACATAAGTCTGTTTGTGGAACACAATACATTGGCTTATGAATATTTATTTCAATTAATGCTTATATTTTTAAGAGCCTCTATGGAACATTTTGGGAGAAAGATGTCCAAAATAAATAAAATAAATAAACAATATAAAATAAAAATATTTTTTTTATAATTTGAGTATTAATACACCGTTTTATTTCATAAAAAAATGCTAATTTTCTTCAAGCCAAAGATCACCAATTAATAAATATTTCCTTTATTGTTTTTGTTTTTTCAATACTTCAAAATGTAACAAAACTTATTTATATTTTAATTTTAGAAAAACTTTTGTGCGCCTCTCATTTTCGTTGAAAAATTTAAAAATTTATATATTCAACGCCATTTTATCAGTGATGCCACCAGCATATCGAAATTACTGTCATTTTTCTAGTGATGACACAAAAATAATCAAAAGATGTAAAGTGGAACAAAATGAAATAGGAACATCTTTTAAAGATGAGTGATGATGTTGGTTTTTAGCCCAAAATATTTTAATTCAACAAGTATTTAGAAAATCCTTTTCTATACTTAAGTAAAGGACTATTCCTTTTAAACTACCAAATTTACATAAAAAAAGCTTTGATTATTATTATTTTGTTTTATCCATAATCTAGTAATTGTGTTTATTTTTTATTTAATACATTTTATTTTTTATTTAATATATTTTTTTATATATTTTTTTATTTTTATTTTTATTATTAACTATTACTTTTTTATATTTCTCAAGTTTTACTTTTCATTGTGGTATTAAAACCAAACGTTCATTTTGTTGCTTGACAAAATGTAAAAATTAAAGCATAAGATTATTTCTTTTTTCAAAAATAATTAACATTTGCAATTACTATTATTTATAATATAAAAATTTTAATGTTGATTTTGTAGCTGTATTATTTAAACAACAACAAAAAAGTTTACACTAATTTGAATGCATGAAAAATAGTAAATCTTAGATATGTGTAAAAATTTTTTTTTTTAATTCCAAAAAAAGTGGCAATAAAGTATGCTGGATTATTGTATAATGAAATATTAATAATGTGATGGACAATAAAACATGCACTAACACTTTAATAAAAAAAAACTTCAATTTTTTTGTTCACAAGCGAAAAACTTAATATCAAACAAATATGAAATTAAAGATCTATAAAAGTTGTTATTTTGTTAATAATTGGCAAAGAAATATGAATACATTTCTATTTTTTTTTTTTTTTGTTTATTATATGGGCAATTCCATGAATATATCAACCACGTCTGAAAAAATAAAAACCCCTTAAACACTTTTCAAAATCAGTTAAAGAGGAATAACATACAGTGTGGAAGTATTTATAGCTTTTTACAATATTAAAGAGCAAAAATCACAGCTGAAATTGATTACCAAGTGACTTAAATCGAATATATTTAAAATTTTAAGTGCACGCTACAATAACAACGAACTGGATTTATGGGAAAAGAGAAAAGATAGAGTTCACTTTTATGTGAGAAGCACAGTTATCATGTAACTTCTACCTCTTAAGCTCTAAGCCCCTAATATGTTTTGTTTAAATAAATTTTTTATATAAACCGTTTATTTTGAAAGCGGCTTAAGTCACTTTAAAAAAAAAGAAAGAAAAAATTTTAATGTAAAGATTTGCTACAATTTTCTGTTGGCCAAGGTTATATTGGGGAATAAATATCCTGAGATAGAGTGCAAAGAAGTCTTCTCACGATTTAGTCTCAATACTTTTAAAACCTTTGAAATACAATCCCTTAAATATGTTTATAAGCTCAAAAGCAAAATGACTTATGCCACTTTCAAAACAAACGGTTCATATGTTTTCAATAAAAAAAAATTAAGATGTGGCCAGCTTAGATTAAATTATAGGGAAAAAATGTTGTCCTTTTCAAGTACTTTTTATTATATTAAAAATCATCATTCGTAATGATACGTCTCAGGAAAGATTTAATAAATAATTGTAAAAAATTGAAGTTAAATTTTTTTGGTCAAATATTTGACTAGTCTGGCATCACCTTTACGATTTAGTATTCCCGTGATGGGCAGCCATAATATTAAAACTAAGAAAAATTATATGAGGCAACAACATGAAAGTTACGAAGAGTAAAAAAGAGAAACAATAAATGTCTAGTAAAGACAAGCTTCTGTCTGCCTTTCAATTTCTACATTGTAAAAAAAGACTAAAAATATTTCTGAAACCTAAAAAGAAACTTATTTTTCATCCCTGCCTATTTTTATGAAAAAAAAACAAACTTTTGAAAATTCTTTGATTATTTTTAGTTACTAAGAAAATTAATTTTTCAATCCCTACAAAAAATTTTTCAAAGTTTGTTTCGTTTTTTTTTTCCAAAACCAATTTAGGAGAAATTGCTGATTAAATTGAGCAAACCCATCTACACAGAGGATTCTAAGACGAGGATGAGGGTTTACAAAGGTGTCCATAAAGCGAAGTTTAGGTTCAGAAAATTTTTTAATCTCCCGGAATTAAGCTACAGTGTATAAAAATGACCTCAAAATAATTGGAGTACTTAAGAACATTTGGCAGGGATATTCCACTTTGGACGGATATTTAAGTGGCGATAGATTTCTCATCAGGTGTGTACACCAAATCAGGACCAAGAATAATTAACAACCACTGTTTGTTGTTTGGATGGATATGGGAGCATTTTAGGCAATCATTTAACTAACGGGCTCACAACAAAGGGAGCGCTGCTTCATGATGGCCAAATTAATACCCTCTGCATGAGGCGTATTGTTGACCACATTATTGGGAAAGCAGTAGGAAGTTTGGGTGGAAAATCCGACATGTTCCAATGCCAGAATTATAAGACCAAGATTAAATGGAGCTATAGGGCTGACTGGATCGAAACTATTCTACCTAGTGGCCGTGATTATGAAACGATGCAGACTCGAGCCTAATGACAGAAGGATGGGATCCCACTGCAACGATCACTGTCAGAATGCAGAAGAGGAGAAAATAAAAGTCCATTTTACATATTCCTCTTGGAGGACGGAGTCTTTTTGGGTCCCGAAAAGGGACCCATACAGGATAATGTCCTTCATTGGGATAAGTGAGTAAATGTAACACTAGCTTTGTTTTCTTTGGATGCATCAGGGTTGCAAATAGTCCGGCAATTGGCCGTGAATCGCTACTCTCTCTCTCTCTTTGTTTTTTTTCTCTCTCTCTCTCTTTCTCTACCTACAAGCTTCCACTTTTCTTTTTCTGCAGGTGACACAAAAGGAATCTCCGAGCGAACCCAACAACGAAGAACAAAGAAATCTTCTTGTGTTTCCTTATCAGTTAACGTTATCTATATTCCTCTTGCCTCTGGCAGCTACTGATTACAGGTACAGCAACTCGTATTTTTTTCTTTGCTCTTTACAAATGAAAACGAATTTATTGAATGCAATCAGATATAATTTGTGTATTAAGGGTCATTATGAAGAGCATTTTACAGCTAAAACATTTGGAAATCATGAAAAACGAAGAGCTCTGACTATAGATGTAGCGGTACAAAAATGCTTTAATATTTTTCTTTTAATTTTTAACAGATTAATTAATAGAGTCATAAACATAATTTTAATTAAAAATAATTTATTTCATCGTTTTTTTTATTTTTTGGGTCCTCTAAGTATAAAAATATTTAAAATCCTTTTCATTAGTGAATTGATTCTTTGAATGTTCTGTTATTCAATCACACTTAAGCACAACGCATAACTTTCTTAAACTCTTTAAAAATTAAAAACAAAATTGTACAAGAAGAAGACACGCATGCCATGCATTACACTGCACTACTACCACCACTATTGCACTACTTTTTGAATTTGTTTTTATTGTTGAAAGTTTCTATTTTTATTTTTCCTGTCTGCCAGTGTTTGTTGAAACATTTAATTGTGTTTTCAATACAACGTTGTAATGTTGTATTATTTATAGTTTAAGCTTCTGTTTTTTTTTTTTTATGGAATTGAGATTTTTCTTAAATTGATAGTGTTAATTAGTTTTGTTGTTGTTTTTTTTGTTGTTGTTTTATTATTACTATTTCTTTTTTTATAGTTATTTTATTAATTACACTTTTTATTTTTACGTATAAGTACTGGTAAATTATTTTTTTGTTTCTATTTGTAATCCCAGCTTTTATGATCAGCAGCAGTGACGCTCATTGTTTTTGTATTTTTTTTTACAAAATTCTATTTCTTTTCTTTTTTATTTAAATAATATTGTATTTATGGTCACTACAATTTATGTCTCAAATTACATTTTGCTTTTCTTTTTTGAAATCACCTTTATTTCATGCCTTAAGCAAAAACTGGAAAAAAAAACGTTTAAACCTACAAATGTATTTACGTCTTTTGACAACAACGACAACAAAAAGTTGTACAATGTGCCCAATAAAATGTCAACAGCATTTAATTCACAGTGTTGCTTGCATTCAATTGAATTTAAAAAAAAAAACTTAAAACATTTTATTACTTTTCTTTTTAAATTTTTATTTTAAGGCTCACGTCACTGCAACAATCACCGATTTTAAACTTTAGAAGAATCATTAACCTGATTTTTATTCAAGCCATGCCACTAGGCTTTTACTTGAAGCCTGCTCTCTTTAGAAAGGCAATAAGTACAAAATAATTTTTTTAATGTTTTGATTTAAATACGGTTTAACAAAATATTTATTACGTTCAACTTATTTTTTTTTGTTTTTAAATTTATATTTAAGCGCTAACAACGTACGTCTTTTAGCCAAGTCCGTAATGAACTGAGTGAATGGCAAGATTTTGTTATGCTTGAAAATAAGTTTGGTTTAGTTACCACAAATTGTTAAATTTTTCTCTTGTGTGCTGAGAATGGTAACTTCTCTTAAGAAATAACTTTAGCAGAGTTGCCAGATAACAAAGTTGTTAATAAATATTTAACAAAGTTATAAAACAGATCGTCAAAATCGTTAGAAACTTTTTTAAATCAGCAAAGATTTGTTATCATAATTTTTTTCGAAGATCGTTAAACATGATTTTTTATTAACTAAACCCACTGTGAATTTAACCCAAAAGTTTTAGAAATTTGAGAAACGAATTCCTCCGTGAGAAACGAATTCCTCTGTAAATCTTTCACAATTTTATATCAGTAGGTTCTGAAAATAAAATCAAACTGCAGATGTGAATGAGTACTCATCTTTAAATTGGCTAAAGGTTAATTTCGAAAACAAACAAGTGTTAAACCAAATATTATCTTGATGTATGATTGAATCGTATTTCCCATGGCGAAATCATGTACCAGGTGGTGGCAGTGGCGAATTCATTCATTTTCGCCAAACTTCATAAAAAAAGTTTTCGTTGATTTTTTATGTATGGAGTTTAACATTTTCTGCAACGGCGAAAATGAATGAATTCGTCAATGCCACCACCTTGTACATGATTTCCATGATGTAACAGACTACCGACTTTTTTGAGATAAGCCATCAAAACTCCTTTAAACCCATTAACTTAAAAAAATTATGAAAATTTAGCCTGATCTTTAAAACAATTTTATTTACAAATCATTTTTAAGCTGCATCCATTTTGTGCCTGATAAGTCAGCTGATTTTATAGTCGTGATTAGTCGGTCTTTGCGGAAATCTACATCTTCGATATAGTAAAGTGTAGTAACAAGAACATGTTACTTAAGTCTAACAATTGCACTTAAAAGGAAATTTACACGAGGGATTTAAAGATATGATTTTTCCTTTTGGACAGTACAGTAAGGGTTCATTAAAAATACCAAAAATAAACTATTTAAACAGTCATAAAAATTAAATCCCGGTACTTGATAACTTAAAATACGAGCATAAAAATAAAACAATAAAATAAAAAGACACAAATACAAATCATAAAAAGAGATTAGAAAAAGCCTACAAAGCGTCATGCAATTTTTAACTTTTTTCTCTTTCTTGTCTACACCGATCTTTCAAAACCAAAAAAAGCATGATCATAAAAATCACTGCAAAATAAAGCACTATTACCAAATAAATAAGATCTTATGAAGAACAAAATTGTAAACAAGATCATTAAAGACATTATTAAATCCTCATATAAATCTTGCAAAAAAACCGATTCCGGCTTTCTGTCTATAACGATTCAAAAGTCTGGCCACATACATCAAATTAATTTAACTATTGGGACAATTCTTTAACTTCCAAGTTCCAATTTTATACTTTTTGTAATAGCGGACTAATTAATCCTTGTAAGTTTCATCTGTCTATCTGTACCGGCTTAAAATTTTGGCCGCATCAAATTACATTAACTATTGGCATACCCTCTGATTCTTGCTTAATAGCGGACTTAGCAATACAGGTTCTTTGTAAATTTCAACCGACTGTCTGCAACTGTTTAATAGTATGGCCATATATATTTAATTAAATGAACTATTGGGGTACCCTTTAACTCATAACTTGAATATTTATAATTGTTTTTATAACGATCATAGTAATCGACATTCTGTTCAATTTTCAATCGTTTGTCTATAACGGTTCAAAAGATGGGCCCACATAGTTCAATTTATGTCACCTATGGGGACACCCTTTAATTTTAAGATTTATTTTCTATTGCCTTTTGTAATTAGAAGCTATAGTGATACGCAGTTTTTTAAATTGAAAACTGGCGTCCTTTACGGTTCATAATACATCTGGGACACCCTTTAATTTTTAAGATTATGAACTGTTTTTAAAACGGGAACAATCTGTAAGCATAACCTTTTAAATAAAAAAAATTTAATTTGCTAAAAAATGACTGAGTTTTGCAGACACAAACATTAAAGAAAAGAAACATTCAAACGAATTGATAACCTGCTTCTTCTTTTGAAGAATTAAAAATTCCCTGTTATTGTTTGTTTTCTTTCAAGGCTTTCTATATATTTTGTTTTAAATATTGGACATGTCTCTGGTGTTCGACCATGAAGATCAATCGGCCTCCTTTTTAGTCGAATGTCACCAGGGTCAGTTGAGATGTTAGAAGCCATTAGTTTTGGGTGTGTTTCAAGATTTTTTAATGTCTTGCCACATGTTTAGCCACTTTTCTGTACCTAGTGGAACGCTTACATCAGCTTAGATCGATTCGAACTTCTAAGATTACGAGGTTTACGAGGATTACGATTACTCTTTTATCATTCAAAGAACACTTTTCTTGGTGGCTTCAAATCAGAGCCCATCAAACAAGCGCTCATGTGCTTTTGCTCTCCCATCACATATGATAGAAAAACGTATAAAGTCATTAAGTCTTGCATGAGCAATCGTATGGTAAGGTTGTATACGCATATGCTTTTTATAGGAATTATCAAAAGTTTAGATATTTTTAATTTTTAAAGCATAAAATCTCATAACATCATGTTGGAGAGAAGTTTGGAATTTATTAAAATTTATGTTTCCAATATTGGCCAAGCTACTATATTTATAATAATTTGTGAACAAACGCAATAGTCTTCTTGCCGATAATTTTAATGCGTAGGTTTTATCGATGACTTCCAAAGTAACTACTTCAACTTGATATTTTGGGTAAGGTTCACATCACCTGCAAAAGCTCTGTTCGGTCTAAATTCACAATAATAGCTTAAAAACTGGTATACACTTGCTAAAGCATTCCTAAATTTTGAAATTTTTATATGACGATAAAATTTTTATTTGCTTGCACTTGTTAAAAAATTAATCGACTGTGAAAGACACCTTGTTGGAACAAATAAAATTAATTTCTAATTTAGCTTATGGACAGATACTTTCAAATTCTTATAACCAATAATTTACAATTCTAATTCCATTGACGAGATTAATTAGAGATATATAGTTTCCTTGCTGAAGGCGTAATCGACTTCCTTTAAGAATACAGAAAAATTTCTATAGAAAACTTAATATAAATTAATAATATTCCTTAAATATTTTAACAAATGAACTAAATTATTTTGCCTTAAATTCCTAAATTATTTTATTCGAGCAAAAAATATTCGAATAAATGTTATTCAAATAAAAAAATATTTCGAATATAAATTATTCAAATAAAAAGTTCATTTGTATCGATCTTATTCGAATAAAAAATTTTTTCAGATAAATATTTTGTCGAATATAAATTTTATTCGAATAATTAGTAAAATGAATAATTTTATTCAAAATTATACATTTGGCTAACGGTTATAAATTATACAGTTTTTTTTTAAATATTTCGTATATTTGGTGTTGTGAAGAACTTGGTCACAAAGACAACTTTTATTTTTTTTTTTTTTTTTTGTAATTCCCAAGATTTTGGAAGTTTCCAGTTAATTTTTATACCTTTCACCACTAGTGGAAAAAGGGTATGTCTAAGTTTGTCCTTCCATTTGTAATTTCTGCAATATCCATTTTCAAAACAATTAAGTATATTTATTCTAAATTTTTATGCATAGCGAAGTCTATTGAGCATTGTCCGTCTGTTCGTTTGTGTTAGAGGTGAAATCAAATTTGCTAAGGCACTAAATGAGCTAGAGAAAATTAAGATATGCCAATCGATCAGACATGATTTCGAAAATCAGAAAGATCTGTCCATATCCTTTAAGGCAGCGGACAAAATACTACGCCTATCTCTAATTTTCCATATCATTTGGACAAGTTTAGTTTAGTAAAGTAACTTCAATCAATAAAACCAAATATCTGGGGCAATTGAGAATTAAAAAATAGAAAAAAAAATTACGTAAAAAAACTGACGTTCGCCCATATTTTCCAAATTATCAGGCTCTGAACTTTTCATATTCAAAATGCTGTAGTCAAAGTGGTAAACAAAGTGCTACTGGTTCTCTAGGGTTCAACCCCTGCGGCAATCAAAATACAAAGAATGTGTTATTTTTTTTGTTTAATGGTATAAAAACATATTCAGAATGAACATAAAAACGTGCAGCCTCCTTCGTCGGTTCTTCTTTATAGCAATTTTGCCGGCGAAGTAAAGTAACTAATAAAATGGCTGTATCTATCTTTCTACTTGCACCACCTGTCTTATCTCTCATCTATCCCCTTCCTAAAGAATGTAGCACGGTTACGAAAAATAACTAAATAGGTTTTAATGCCTGAAGTGCTACTTCTCTTAACAAAAAAAAAAAAAAAAAAAAAAAAAAAAAAATATTGTACACCATATTTTTTAAGAAACCAACATGGGTATCGTTTAACAGCTGTTCAAGAGATCTTTCAGGAAATGCAAAAAATTTTTTTAAATGATTAACCCATTAAGAGCCGACGACATTTTTATGTAAAATTTAAAGTCACTTAACTAGATTTACATATATGAATTACATAAGATTCGGTTTAGTTGAATATAAATTTTTACTTGTTAGAAATTTATTTTGTTTTTATTTCTTAGTGTGTTTCTTATGTTGTTAAATAAAGATATTTTGCCTCCTCGTCTTTAAATAAATGAACATTGAACTTAATTTAAATTTTTTTATTAATTATTATTCTTTAATTTTAAAAATCTTTCAAACAAACGAAAACAACCAAAGTATATTATTTCAATGCCATTTACAATGGAGCAGCCCATACAAATGCCAATAACTCCACCAATATTCGCTAAAATATAAAAAAAAAAAGAATTTTGAATGTTTTCTATTAGTTTTCAGAAATTTTGCCAACTTACATAAAATGTGATACCAATTGTAGAGGACATTTTTGTAATACCTAGTGCCACTCTCGGTTAAATAAAAAATTTTAACTAGACTCAAATCTTGTGGTGGATCTGCAATATCGCCTCTGGGAAAATATTAATCAAATATAATTTTTATAAATATGTAAATAAATTTATCTGCGCATAATTTTAATTTATAAATTGAAGAAACAAATAACTTTTGTTAATTAGTGTGAAAGAAAGCATTAACTTACAAAAAATAAATATTTGCGTGGCGCCTAAAAGAATGCTTCAATTTATTGGCTGTTTTACGATAAATATAATGATTATAAGAACACAGTGGAAAACAATCAGAGCATTTTGATGAATCCAACAATTCATCTTTAAAATCAATAATAGAAAAATAAATTAATAATTTAATTATTAAGGAAAAAATAAAGGGTGTTTTCTTAAGCCCGATAAAACTTTAAATTTTAAAAAATAACAGAAAAAATTAAATTTTAATGAAGATTTTTTTTATACGAAAGTTCAGAAAATAGAATTAATATTTAAAAATGATTTCGGGCCACCACGCTCACCGCGGCTGCTCATGACGAAGCGCATTCTGGATATTCAATTTTGGGTCACTTTGTCAAATACTGCTGGCCGTATGTCACGAATAACACAAACAATGTTGGCCTCCAAAGCGTCAATCAAATCAGCATAAACCAATGACTTCAGGTAGCCCCATAGGAAATAATCGAGAGGTTTCAAATCGCATAACCTTGAAGGCTAATTGTCAGGTCCATTTCTCGAAATCAACTTATCGCGAAATTTAGATTTCAATAAAAAAAAACTTTCAACAAAATTTAGTTTTAGTATTATTTTTTATAATTTAAAGTTCTATTGGGCTTAAAAAAACACCCGATATAAAGTTTTTACACTCACTTTTATAATATTCCAAACAACCCAGACTAAGCAACGAACACTCTTTCATAACCTCCTCCGCTACAGATGACTCTAAATCGCTTTCGAAAGCATAAAACGGTAAACATTCACATTTCGATTCAATGACAAGAATTTTACATTTCAATAAACATTCAGATTCGTCAAATGTTGCATCAGGATGTTCAAAGGGAAAATAGCAACCACGTTTATGAACACTATAAACCCGGGCATCTTCCATTGTTACTTGAGAAACCAAATCCAAAAGAACCTCAACATCTTCTCCTGGATCGACATTAAATTCTTCCATATCGCCCATAGTTACATCTGGTATACGTTGGGTGGAAAATAGTTTTACATAAAAACCAACTGTACTGTCTTCAGCATAAAAATAATCGTCAGTAGAAGAGTTTAATAAAAGTGCCAGTCCCATTCGAGAACCCGTAAAATTGGGATAAAACAATGAATCTAAATTTCTGTAAAGTTACAAAAAAAAAATTATTTATTATTATGTGTGATATACGAGGGCTGCTCTATATATTTCTGGCCTAATAGTGAAAATGCGAATATTTATAATCAAAAATGGTTTAATTGTTTTTCAAAGTACTCTTCAGCATGACTTATACACTTTTTCATGCGCTCAAACCAGTTGTCGAAGCACTTTTTCCACTCCGATTGAGACACCTCTAGAACATGGTTTTTGAACACTTCAACAGCTTCTTCTGGCGACGAAAATCGTTGACCACGCATTTTTTTCTTGATGTGCGGAAACAAGAAGAAGTCATTAGGTGCCAAGTCAGGGCTGTACGGCGGATGACCCATTAATTCGACGTTTTGGCCGGTCAAAAACGCTCTGGTTTAAGCCGATGTGTGAGAGCTCGCATTGTCATGGTGAACAATGATTCGTCTTCTCTTGTTGGTTTTTCGAATTTCTCCGATGACTTCAGGCAAACAAATTGTAGTGTACTACTCAGAAGTGACCGTCCTACGTTGCTCAAGCGGAACAGTCGCCATATGACCAGTTTTGCCGAAGAAACAGGCGACCATTTGCTTCGAAGTGCTTCTTCTATGAAAAACTTTCGTTGGATTTTGATCGTCTTTGAAGACCCACACGGTCGATTGTTGTTTCGTTTCGGGCTCATACGCATAGATCCATAATTCGTCACCTGTGACGATCTTATAAACGTCTTTTGAAGTACCGCAATCGTATTTTTGCAACATTTCTTTGCACCAATCGACACGAGCCTTTTTTTTGAGCGACTTTCAAATTGTGCGGGATCCAACGAGAACAAACCTTTTTTACGGCCAGGTGTTCATGCAGTATCGAATGTATGCTGGTGGAAGAAATGTCCAAGGATGTCTCTATCTCTCAGTATGTCGCATGTCGATCTTGCATTATGAGTTCACGCACGGCATCAATGTTCTCTGGCACAACAGCCGTTTTTGGACGACCTTCACGGAATTCGTCTTTGAGCGAGCTTCGGCCATGATTAAATTCATTATACCAATTTTTCACAGTGCTATAGGATGGTGCGTCATCGCCATACAAAGATTTAAGTTCATCAATGCATTCTTGTCGTGATAATCTACGTCGAAAGTTGTGAAAAATGATGGCACGAAAATGTTCACGAGTTAATTCCATTTTTTTCTATATTAATTTTTTCAAGTCACTGTAAACAACACAAATAATGGTCGTACGTCAAAACGTTTTGAGTACGATTATGCTTATAAATGACAAACTTTCGAATGGAAATGTCAGATTGCACTTGGCAGCACTTAGTGTTGCCAGGCCAGAAATATATATAGCAGCCCTCGTACAAATCAAATCTGAACGTTTTCATAACCTGATTGAAAAAGTTTGAAATTCTTAAAAAAATTCTTATAGAAGTAAATAGTAGGTTGCCAGATGGTAGGAATTTTGCTTGGTTAACAATAATTTTTAAAAGATCGCTAAGAATCAAGATCAAATTATCTTTGTCAAGAATATTTTTAGGCCCAAACAAACTGACAAAACAAAATTATTATTTTTATACCCTTCACCACAAAAAGTGGAAAATTCTACAATGTCCATTTCCGACCCCATAAAGTGTATATATTTCGACTTCTTATGTAGAGAGAAGTCGATTGAGTGGTGACCATCTGTTCGTCCGTGTTAGTGTTGAAAACAAGTTTGCCGAGGCACCAGATCAGCTAGAAAAAATAAAAATACGCCAATCGATCTGAAATAGTGTCGAAAAAGGTGATATAGGAAATCAGTAAGATCGGTTCATTTCCTTTGATGCAGCGGGAAAAACACCACGTCGATCTCTAATTTTTTCACATCATTTAGAACAATGAAGTAACTCTAATCAAAAAGCAAATATATAGGGCGATAGAAAATTGAAAAAAAAAAATAAAAAAAACAACTAGTAAAAAAATGGCGCTCGCCCATATTTTTCGAGTTACGGTGTTCTGAAATTTTCAAAATTTTTAAAATATCAATATGGGTATCATTTTAAAGCTTTTCAAAAGAGCTTAAAATGCTTAACCCATTAAGAGCCGATGGCATTTTTATGTAATTTTTTTTTTTTTTTTAATTTTTCTATATTTGTTTTTTTGATGGGAGTTACTTCACTAAACTAGATTTAAATAAAGGGTGAAGGGTATATAAGATTTGAATATAGCTCTCTTACTTGCTTTTATTTAAGTTTTTCTTAACAAAGTCTTGCAAAACCCAAAGAAACATTTCCAAATATTATGGTAAATTTTTTTTCTTTTAGTGGATTTATTTAAAAATTAATCAAAAAAAAAAAAAAATTTTAATTAACGTCCAACATTTTAAAAATTTGAATATGGCAACCATACTTCTAAGACGTTTTTACCTTACTCTAAGGCCACCAACCAAGTTTTCCTTTTATACTGCTGGATAAAATTGAAGGCAATAATATTTTCACGATGGCATCAAGAAAACAATTAAAAATGCTTTTGTCGTTGAAAGTTTAAGAAGAAGTAAACAATTTGGTTGAAGAAGAAAAAAACGAAAAATAGTCAGACGGTATTGGATGAAGCCATCAAGCTTTATGAACCCCAAAACATCTTTGTATTTACAGCATTTATCGGCAAAAATATTTCACTGCTTTAAGTATTTATTTATATTTCAATTGAATGATCAAAATTCCAAAAAAAGTAAAAAAAAACACTTATGGCGGCAAAATATTTGTAGAACTAAAACTGAAAAATAGTTTATAGTGATCAGCTGTCTTTTTAACGTAAATTGAAACACTCAACTTGAAAGAAGAATTGATATTAAGTTCGTTTCAATTTTTAAAAGTATGAGAGTGTTGGTAAAAAAATGTGATGTATTGAAACTTGAAAGGCAAAAATTGATCGTGTAACCTGCAGGTTAGGCCGCTTCTCCTTAGTCTTTATATATTCGAATTGAATTAACAATAAGTTTTACGATATGGAAAATCAATTGAAAGCATCCCTGGAGTAGAACCATACAAATTTGCATTTCGTACATAATTTAATTAAATATAAGAAAGAAATGGCAGGTGTAAATTTACCCCTTTAGAGTTTTTCTTGTGATGTTTCCCTGGCTCGCATCCTTGTTCCATTGCGCAGTCTATTCTGTACGCCAAACTAGAGAACACTAATACCCCACGACCCGAATTGTAGATCACACGAGGAAAATGAATGCCAAATGCAACGGCTCGCAAATGTTGAAGACTTGCGGCTTTTTCAGCATTCTTCGGCTCTTACTCGATAAGGGAAAGACGAAGGCATATTGTTCCTCAATAGGAATATAATAACTCTTTTTGTGGCCAATATTATGTAACACTGTATGACTGGATATAAGTCGGTACGTATGGTAACCTGTTGTAATAAGAGCTACAAAGCTGTCTAGACGAGAAAGAAGAAAAATTGCGACTTCCCAGCTCTGCAAGAACGCAGGTTTAAATTTTTAGGTTAAAAGTTCTTTTAGGGCCTATAATGCGATTCTTACTAGCTTGATAAGAACTCAAGCTGGTTCTATCAGACTGAGAAGTTCTACAAAAAACTGTGAGGGTAATTGATCGTTAGAACATAACATACGCCTAAGGGTCTCCACGTAAACTCACGTATATGAGCGGCAATCCTAGGCCGGACTTTTCTGTTCGCCAACCGGCTTCTTTATTTTTCTGTTTAAATAACCACTTGACATAAAATACTTTTGTTTCGCGGAGTTTTAAAACTACACTCATTAAACAGTGATAATTCTCAGACCCCTTGAATTAATTCGGGAAATTTCAGATATCACCGTGTTTAAGTGACAACACTGGTGACGAAATGGTCAGCAAAAGAGTGCAGCTTAAATTCCACCGCACAGTAGTGAAGGCTTTGATTTTAACAACAACCAAAGTTAAAAAGGGCTGGCTTAGTGTTGCGACCAATGTTCCTTAAAAAAACAATCACGAGATTATATTTATAATTTCAGTGTTGGGAAACAATTTCAAAGCATTCTAGAAGAAGTTATAGAATAAATATTTAAAATAAAACTTACTTCATGTATTGATAATTAAAGACACAACATGGACCATCTAAAAACATTTTCAACTCAAACTTTTCTTTACAGTTTATTATTTCTCCAGCCCAAAAACATTTAACGATTAAATCTTCACATCTGGGTGCCAACATTTTGAGTATTTTGCTGGTCTTAAATGTTTCATCGAATACGCTCTCCAAATCATTGTGCAATTTTTTCGCCTCTTCAAAATCTATAGAGTCCGAATTGTAAAGGCCCGATAACATTTCAAGTCTCTGTTGCCAATATTCGAATGTTTCATTATTCGTGCTATGAAGAGTGCTAAGGAAATGTGTTTGAAAATAAAAGAATACAATTCGGATGCAAGTTAATTAAGTGACTTACACATTTAAAGCATATTTTTGAAAAGCTTTGCGACTAAATTTATTATTGCTGCAGACAGCTACAGAGGGAAATGGTACATTATATACGGAATACTTTTGAGGATCCAAAGTGGTCACAGTGGGATCTTTAAGAAATAACATCAAAATTGTAGTGCAAACGTAAGTGGCAAACGTTACCGCCATTACAATAAACATAAACCAAAATAATCTAAAAGAAGAAAAATGTAAAAATTATTATTTAATTTTTAATTTTAATATTTTCAAACAATTTTGTTATAAAATGAAATTCTACATTAAAAACCCCTAAATTTTACTTCATACGTTCCCTTTTACATCTTTCAATTATTCAAATATTATTTTTAATAATTTCTAACTGGGTTTTGGAGAACAAGAACAATCACAGAATTCATTGAAAACAAATCAAATTTTGATTAATTTTTTTATCGAAAACATTCGTGCAACAGATTTTTCTGTGTCTCATGGCAAAAGCATGTATCAGTGCTTCTGCTCTGTTACTAAAAAGAAAAATTAATCGCAAAAAAAAAATATTATATGCTGGATTGAATTTTCCAGGTGGAGGTGCCCTATTTTGGAAAACCCGTACTGTGCTTACGATTTATGGGGAAAAGTTAATGCTTAAAATTGAAACTCGCACATTCATCATCTATTAGGACGCTTAACTTTATTTAAGCTGTGTAGAATACGCCGAACTACTTTCTAAAAAAAATTTTTCTGACCCACTGTGCAAGAATAAAAATTTTTTTTTTTAGTTTTTAAGTTTTTTCCAAATCAGGATTTGGACTGTGGATATAATAAATGAATTAAAATTTACTTTTTTCGGCTTAGGTTTAATTTTTAATTTAAAATCTAAAAAAATTTACAAAGAAAAATTATTCATAAATGTGTACGGACGTTTTCCAAAGATAATAGAAAAAATTAGACACTAGCAAAATATAATACCATGTTTTCTGCTTTGCTACATCCTATATAATCTATTTAACCAACTAATCAATATTAATTTGGTTAGGTGAAGTACACATTAAACTCAAAGTATTTCTTCGTTGTTCTCTCCGCAACTTTGTTTTTGAAGCCAACATAATTACGAAATTAAATGAAAAAATGTATACGAGGGCTGCAATATATACTTCTGGCCCGGCAACACTGAGTGCTGCCAAGTGCAATCTGACATTTCCATTGGAAAGTTTGTCATTTTTAAGCATAATCGTACTCAAAACGTTTTGACGTACGACCATTATTTGTGTTGTTTACAGTGACTTTAAAAAATTAATATAGAAAAAAATGGAATTAACTCGTGAACATTTTCGTGCCATCATTTTTCACAACTTTCGACGTGGATTATCACGACAAGAGTGCATTGATGAACTTAAATCTTTGTATGGCGATGAAGCACCATCCTGTAGCACTGTGAAAAATTGGTATAATGAATTTAATCGTGGCCGAAGCTCGCTCAAAGACGAATTCCGTGAAGGTCGTCCAAAAACGGCTGTTGTGCCAGAGAACATTGATGTCGTGCGTGAATTCATAATGCAAGATCGACATGCGACATACCGAGAGATAGAGACATCCTTGGACATTTCTTCCACCAGCATACATTCGATACTGCATGAGCACCTGGCCGTAAAAAAGGTTTGTTCTCGTTTGATCCCGCACAATTTGAAAGTCGCTCAAAAAAGGCTCGTGTCGATTGGTGCAAAGAAATGTTGCAAAAATACAATTGCGGTGCTTCAAAAGACGTTTATAAGATCGTCACAGGTGACGAATCATGGATCTGTGCCTATGAGCCCGAAACGAAACAACAATCGACCGTGTGGGTCTTCAAAGACGAGCAAAATCCAACGAAAGTTGTTCGTGGAAGCAGCATTTCGAACCAAATGGTCGCCTGTTTCTTCGGCAAAACTGGTCATGTGGCGACTGTTCTGCTTGAGCAACGTAGGACGGTCACTTCTGAGTGATTCACCACAATTTGTTTGCCTGAAGTCATCGGAAAAATTCGAAAAACCAACAAGAGAAGACGAATCATTGTTCACCATGACAATGCGAGCTCTCACACATCGGCTCAAACCAGAACGTTTTTGACTGGCCAAAACGTCGAATTAATGGGTCATCCGCCGTACAGCCCTGACTTGGCACCTAATGACTTCTTCTTGCTTCCGCACATCAAGAAAAAATGCGTGGTCAACGATTTTCGTCGCCAGAAGAAGCTGTTGAAGTGTTCAAAAACCATGTTTTAGAAGTGTCTCAATCGAAGTGGAAAAAGTGCTTTGACAACTGGTTTGAGCGCATGCAAAAGTGTATAAATCATGCTGGAGAATACTTTGAAAAACAATAAAACCATTTTTGATTATAAATATTCGCATTTTCACTATTAGGCCAGAAATATATAAAGCAGCCCTCGTATTTTCTTAAAATCAATTTTTTCCAAATTATTCTCCAAGTAATTTTCTGACCCACTGTGCAAGGATGAAAAAAATTTTTTTTTCTGAAGCCAAAATAATTCCGAAATTAAATGAAAAAATTTAAATTCTCGATTAGTATATATTTTTTTCTTTTAAACCTTCCTACCTTTGATACTTGCGCCGTCTGATATAGTAGAGCAGGTAACAGCCATTAAGGCTTGTTTTGTTTAAATATTCCACAAAAGTTTCCTTAGCTGCTTCATATAAGATTTTTGAAAACATTCCTCAAGCACTGCAAGTTGAAATCTTAAACACTTTCTCTTGAAACAGAAAAGAAGTTGCTTTGCGCCTTTTCAACTTATTATTGTTGTTACTTTTTTGTATTAAGTTGAGATTGTAATAATTTGATAAATTTAATTACTTGTAGTTAATAGCATTTTACCTGCTGTTTGTGTTTATTGTATGATATTTGATAAGATAAAAAACAAATCCTTTCGTTGAAATATTTTTTTCCTAAACAACCATTTATTATAAATCAATTAGAACAAAGTTTTTGTTTTATTTCAACTTCAGGAATAGTAGTGGATCAATTCTATAAAAATAAGAACAAGCTTTTATTTTAAGAAAAAAATAAGAAACTCTTGTCATTTTTCTCCTTTTTTTCTTTATAAATTATTGCATTTTGAAAGCAATTTTTTATCCGAGCACTGGGGTAGGTAGGGCTCTTGAAAGAGGTCTAAGCCAGCCCCAGGAAATTTTACGCCCGCCAGAATATTTTTTTTTAGGAATTTCTTCGTTTAAGGTCTATAGGCGCCCCCTTTAAAAACTTTCTTTATTTACGCTAAATATGGCAAGTCTGTATATTTACGGAAGTATTTGATATTTATCTTCGATGTATTGAACAGTGGCGCTCTTCTTGTAGGAAGAGAATAAAATAAAATGGTATAAAATCTCAATTAACAGCAGAATAGCATACGCAAGAGACATTTGTACAATTAAACCTTCGCCATTAGTCATCAAGTCAACTGCGAATATGCAGCTCCAAATAGATGAACTCTACTCTACCTGACAGGGAAAAAGACAATTAAAGCACAGGTAGTAGCTATTCTTAGGTAACTCAAGTAAAACCCGAGATGAATCCGCCCCAAACTTCTCTACACATTTCTACAATGGAGACCTCAGCAAACACAGTCTCTACTTCGTAGGCATTAAAAGCAGAGACTTAAAAATGGAACAGTGGTAGTGGAAAACTGAAGATTGAGAAAAATTTATTAAAGCGAAGAGAAAACGCCGCAAACATTTAGGGAAGAAATTTAAGAAAGGTGAATCTAGAAAATGCAACTTAGCGCAACTATAGATCGAGAAAATTCTCACGCACCGCTAAAATCAAACCTACACTTTTGCAAAATCTCAACAGCCGCATTGTGTTTTGATTAATTGGACTCAAATGTACTGTGATGTCGTTCCGTTTTAAATTTCCAAGTTTCTAGATCAGATCTGGTGGTAATATGGAGACCTAAATGATCCTTAGCATATCCCTCTTCAGGCAGCACCAAGAGACCTAAGTGAGTCGATTTTTCCCGGCATGTGCAACCTAATCTAAACTGACTTAAGTCCACCTGGCCAATTCTTTCTGGCACCTGCAAAAGAGAGAAAGAAAATAAAAATAGAATAAGTGAGTGAAAAGATTGGAAGAGATGAAGCAATTAAAAATGCACGACCAGTCGCAAAATTATACCGGCTGTCTGGTATATAGTCTGCACCCTAGAATAATCCCAAAAAAAGTGGAGTCAGTGTGTCATCCATCTACTGCTTTATATAAAGGAAGTATGTCCTCTCTTCGAAGACTCTGATTCCAGATCGTATGAGCTGTTCAGCCAGCACAGGACAAGAACAGTGAATAGGGCTGTCTTCTCCTCTCGTTCTCCTCTCCCTCTCCTCTTCTTCATTTTGACAGCTTCTGCAGTTATTGATGCAATGGCTTTATATCCTTCTGGTACGGGCTTCATAATCAGGTCCTCTAAGACACGAAGTATGATGTCCATTCATCTGACACAGTTTAGATTTCTATGTTACGCGCTGTTTATTAAAGGAAGAAAACGACGAAATGAAGGAACATTGGCAAATGGAGATGACTGGCTTGAGGAATCTGGCGTTAAGTACTTTGACCCGGATCACGTCGCCGCGTAGCTATAAAAAATATGCCATGTATTTAGGCTACAAGGAATAAATCTGGGTGGAATAAATATTACATGTGAATTACTTACAGTGTGCCCCCAAAAACTTCAACTTTTGTCAAGGTTAGAGTGACCAGCTATAGGGGCCACTTGGAGTGCAGATTTCCCACCCCTGGCTAAATTTTCCATTATCTGAAAGTTAATTTAAAATCGTTGCAAAATTTTGACTTGGCAAGAAACACAGTAGTTTTCACTTACAGTGTACCCAAAAATTAAACAAAAATAATTTTTTTTTTTTTTTTTGTAAATTATTTGTAGTCTTATTTTATTTATTTATTTTTTTTTTTTTTTTTCTTATAAAACTATAAGACACATGCTTCCTTATGTTATTAATATTGATGTCTAAAATGAAATTATTTTGAATTCAAACTAAATGTATATGAAAAGTGTTTTCAAAAGATTTAAATTATTTTATTTAGGTAGGAATGTTTTTTTTTAATTTTTAATAATTAAGAAGAATAAAAAACAGAATGCATTATAAATAAGAAAATATGTATAAAAATAAAACAATAAATATATATTTAAATAGAGTTTTTTTAATGGACATAAAGTAAACAAGAAAATACAACACATTTAACATTAAATATAGATTAATTAATCAAATGAATTTCATTTGCTTTAGGAATGGATTTTGTTTATTTTTTAACAATTAAAAAAAATTAATTGATTAATTGCTTAATTGCTTAACAAAGAAAATATTTTACGTTTTGTTAAATGCGATTAAAAAATATTATAGTTTTTATTTAAACATATTATTGTTATATGATTTATTATTGTAGTTGTTATTGTTTAAGTTTTAATTTTAGAAAGGATTTAAATTACAATTTTCAATTTTAAACATTTTGGGAATTTAAAACAAAAGGTTCTCGGAAAAAAATAAATAAATACCTGATTCACTGTGTAGCTGTTTTTCAAACAAGTTGCATTTAAACCGTTTTGAAAACTTTATTTTGAAAAAGCCTCAGAAAAAATTTAATAATAATTCAATCTTTGAATGCGATGTCTTCATAATATTGAATCGTATATTTTCGCCCAACAGAATTTAAAAACTGGGCCTTCTTTCTTCATTCCCAGTGAAAAATATTATGGCTTTTTAAGGACCGCCCTTTATCGATGCTGCTCGAATGTCACAAAAAGTTCTATGGCTAGTGAAAAATTTGAAGTATTAACCGCTCAGACTCTTAGATTCATTTAAAATTACACTGATTCAATAACTCTTATTCATTAACGAAACAGAACTACTTAACTCGGCAGTAAAAAAAAATTAATTGATTGACTCAGATATTGGAAATCAATTTGTTGTCAAATCGCAAATACAATTTATATTCTTTTTGTGATTTTTTTTTTTGCTTTTAGAAATAATATTTAAAGGAAATACTCAAATTTACTCAGCCACCATTTTTCTAAAACATAGCGATTTTAAACGCCAAGACTCATTTTCGCGATTTTGAATCGTTATAATTTTTTTTTTTTTTTGTTTTTAAAATTACTATGGCTTTTACGCTAAGTAGATGGAAATAAAAAAAACCTAGTGCTTTTATTTTGCATGTCCTATAAGGAAGACTTGTTGGTGCAGTTCACTTATGTGGTTGACTCTGGGATTTTCTTTTTTTTGGAAAATTCAAAATGTGATAATTTGCCTATCTTTGTATAATGTAAATAGACACATGTTCCATTAGTTTCAAGGCTGACAAGATCACACTAGCAGAATTTTTTACGTTGAAAGGCGATAAATTTTAATCACAATAGTTAACACTTCGAGTCATATTTTCACTCATTTTTTTTTTTTTTTTTTTAACAAATTAATTACTATTTTCAGTTAGGCTTAAGTTCGTTACTATATTTAATTGATTACTATTTGTAGATAAATACGAAGAATGCTGAAAAATGTGATGGTGATGTTTAAAATAATTTCCGCTAATGTTTGACTTTAATGGTTTTCTTTATAATCAATTGCACGTAATAATGAAGCTAAGCCCAACTGAAAATAATAATACATTTTCAAAGATATAAATTAAACACAGAGATATATAATCTTTTTACTTTATTATCTTTTCGTGGAAATCATAAGGGAGCGAACTTTGACTCGCAGAAAAAGGGTGGCTTGATTTTGTAAACTTCATACTTTACTAAGGAAGAAAAGTTTGGTTTGTTGATGTGGGAGAAGCAGAACATATTTGCTGTGAAACCATTAAGAAATGTAAAATATTATTTATAACACCGGCTTTCTTTTACCACGTCTTTACATGCCATCAAATTGTAGCAGACATGAAATAAACACGGGCAACGAAATTAATTTGTTTTTGTTCTTGTATGTTGCTTTTAAAAAACCAAAAATTATTTTCTGGTTGATCAATAGTTGCCAAATGTTAGGTATTCTGTGGAACCAGCTCGGCACACATGAACTTGCTTTAACTTACTCATTCACAAATAATATAATTCTTAATGAAAAATTTTGTTTTTTTTATGAAATACCGCAAGCAGTTATTTTAAAGAAACTGAACAAAAAAATCCCTTTAATAAAATTGAAAATTGTAAAGTATTTTTATTTTATAATAAGTCGCTAGTTTATAGATCTCTTAATGCATGATTACTTAAATATTAAAAAAAAAAAGTTTTTCAAGGCTTTGAATAGCGGTGTCTTTTTTTCATTTCCAATACTTGTTTTCTTTTGATTTGGAACTATTTATGTAAAGTAAGTGTTTATAAAAAGGCTTTTTTAAAGTGGTTGTCTTTTTTTTTCATTTATAAATTGTTTTTAAAACAATTTTTTAAATTTTTCTTACAAAATTTTTATATCTTAAGAATATTTTAAGTGATAAAACAAAAATGTTGTTTTTTTTTTTTGTGTAATTTTGTGTTATAAATATATAAAAATTAATTGATATTTAAGTATTAAAGGAATGTTGATAAAACAATAATTTTATTAAATACAAAAAAAACATTAAAAAAGAGTTGTTGTTTTTGTGGTTTGTTTGTATTGGAGGGAATTCTTTGCATTCAAAAATAGGCAGGCATTACACAATCAAAATTAAGTAACCAAAACATTTTGTTAAATTAACGTTTGTTTTAAGCAATGTAAAGCTAATATTATTTCTAAAATAATATGGGTTAAAAGAATACTTGTAAATTAAATAATACAACAAATACCGATGAAGTGTAAAGTTTGTTTAATGTCATTTAGGAAGGACAGATGATAATAGAAACAAGGCCCTGGTTTAGTAAGTTCGAGAAATAAAATTATTAAAGCAACAGTTAAACAATTAAAGAAAATCTATTTTGTAGAATAAGAGGTAACTAAAATTGAAGTTTGAAAAAAAAATTTTTTTAATAATTTTTGAATTTAAAAAAAAACTAAAAAAACCAGTTAATTTTCAAAATACAAAATTACTTTTTTTTTAACAAACTTCATTTAATTTTTTTTTAAGTGATCATTACACAAGAGCAAAAACTACTATTGTTAGAATAAATAATAGAAAAAGGATATGTGGATTCTCAATTAATTAGTTAATAAGACGAGAAAGAGAGAGAGAGAGAGAGACAGATAAATTGTCAAAAATCTTACAAAAGAAATTCAAAGGTTGTTTGTTTTTACCACTGTATTAAATATAATAAATAATTTAATCTTTTTTTTAATCTATAAAAAACGGACAGACAAGTAGGACCACAAAATTTAAATAAACGATATAAAAAAAGCAAAACTGTAAAGGTAAAGAAAAAATTGAAAAAAAAATTTCATTACAATTACTGTGACTCAAAGATGTAAAACACCATCACCGTTAGTACTGCCACCGCCACCGCTACCGGCATTATCTTCTAATGTTACGCCGGTTAAGTCAACAATCTCATCTTGATCATCTTGTTCCAGTTCGTCGGATGTGTTAGTGTGATTTGTATGATGGGAGCCACTAGACAATTGACTAGTACGTGAAAAGGAACCACGACGCGGAGAGGTTAATGTACGCTGATTAGCCGGTTTGAAGGTAATAATAAGATTTGAACTATTAGCCACCATCATATCGGTTACCTATAAAAAAAAGCAATATTAATTTAAAATTAATATTTTAAATTAGGAAATATTTTTTTTATTTTAATAAAAGCTCACTCACCTGATCTAATGTCTTTCCTGCAACTTCAATACCATTCACTTCAATAACCTCATCATTGACGGCCAATAAACCAGTACTTTCTGCCAAACCACCGGGCACCAGTCGTGATATAAATATACCCGGTTGTTTTTCCAGACCATTGGGCGTAACACGCACTGAGGTACCATCTCTTATATAGAAACCCAATGGTTTATCACTGCCATGTTTAAGCAGACGTACACGTCTGTGTGTTTCCGGTACAATGTCCACATCAATTATTGCCGACACTTGACGAAAATCCAGTGGCATTGATATCGGTGGTGCTCTCGGTTTACCCGGTGTCTGTCCCAACATACTGATTATATTAAAATTACTGCGTTGTGGCTTTGATAATCCATATTCCATATCCTCTTCACGCTGTACAATAATGCGCAATATGGGCTGTGCCGTCTTAAGGGCCCTTCCAAAATTGTCATCGTTATTAATGGGCAGTAGTTCATGATCGCGTGGATCGATGTAGCGTATTAAGAATTGTATATTGGCCAGGCCGTGCAATTGTCTAACAAGAGCATTAAATTTTTCAAAACTTGGTGGTTCTTCGGTACGTTTCAGTCCAAATCGTCGAAACTCAGCATCAAACTAAAGGGAACACATAAAAAAGAAATCATTGCATACAATTAGGTAAAAAAAAGGATTTTTTAAAAAGAATAATTTTTTGGTAAAACAAAGAGTTCTTCACACTTAAAATCATGTCGTGCAAAATGTTTAATATTTTTTGTGTGCCACACGATATCGAAAAAAATCTTTTAATCTTAAACTTTAATATTTTTTTTTAAATTTTGGCCATCACATTTTGTCAACAAGGCAACAGGTAGATGTTATGCAAAAAACAAATTAATTAAAAACTATTTGCTAAAATGAATTGTTAACTTTTAACTAATTATTCTAGCATGACCGTGATCCACCCATTTTATTTATTTTTGTGCTTAAGTACGCAACAGCGTAGACAGAATTCAAATCAAGTAACAACAGCCGCAGAGCTTGATTGATTTGCATTATTTTTATGCATTACAGATACATTTCGCATTTAATTGAAGCGAACTTGAAATGGAATGACTGACTGAAAGAAAACACTCTGACTACAAACAAAATTAAGGACGGGGAGGAGGGCAAAAATGCTGTATGCACAATATGATTCATACAAACGACCGTAAACTCCATTTGGGATTTTCTTTACAAAACGCCGTAAAAATATAAACATTTTTTAGAGAAGCTGGCAGAGGGAGTTTTCGTGAATTGTCTTTCGAGCTATATTCTTTTAGTTTTTCCATTCAATGATTTTATGGCCACACTAATTGATTTACCTTTGATTTCACTTCAACGATATTTGTATCTGCTGCATTTGGCAATGTATGAAATTTATTTTTCGACATTTTATTAATAAATCACTATTGGCCGTGCTTTCCTACTTTCTGTTTTCCTTTTATGGTTTTTGAATTCATTAACAATTTTGTTAAGATTTCTTTTTTTTTTGTTGTGTTATTTTCGAGGCACTTTTTGGTAGTATGTTTTTTATTGTTTTAGCTTTTTTTTAATGAGTAAAATTTTATGTAAATTAAATAAAAAAAAATTAAAAAGAACAAATTGTATAAAAATAATTTACAAAAATGTAGAAAACATGAACACACACACAATCGCACAAACTTTACAAAACGTCGTTTTGAATTTTCGACACTTCTCTTTCATTGTTATTTGTCATGTGATGCCATATCTTTGTAAATGTTTTAGGAACAAATGAAATAACACAATAACAAATCTTATAGTTATAGAATAAACTTAACAAGGGCATATATATTATTTATTTATTTATTAATGTTAATAAAACAGTTCGTACAGGAAAATTGCTTTTATATTGTAACTATTTGACAACTGAACTGAATTATGCAATGCCAAATTTCTTTTACATAGGGTCTACATTAGAGATAACGTATGAGATGAGAACAACAAATTCTATCGCTGAGAGAATTCTGTTACGTGTAGACTTAAAATCAGTGTTATTGCAATCTTAAAAGAATTCTTATGAAAGCGTTGTAATGAGATATTTCATAGGAACAATCTTATGAGATGAACTGTCAAATATTAAAAAAAACTATGTATTTGTAAACAAAATGCCGCAAACATATGTCTAAAGAGTACAATTGTATATAAAGCGGGTTTGTAAAAAGAAAATAATTAGTTTTTAAACAAAATTGGTTGGAAATACACATGCACATGTATTAATAGGAATATTTTCAATTAGTTGCAAGCAGCTGTTTTCTACGCGGCTATAAGTGATTTATGAATTCTTATAAAATTAATAGAAATGCGTGTTCCCCTTGTACGATATTAAGATTAAGATGAAGAAATGCTCTGCAGACGTTTTCTCTGATCTTATATCAGAGTAAAGAGCAGTTGGAGACTCTGTGTTAGAGATAGCAAACTCGCCTTGAATAAAACTATTCAAAATGAACAAACGGGAGATAGAAGAAGTAAATGGAATAAAATATTTAGGGTTTCAATTGAAAAAGATTCACAATTTAACAACTATATTGACTACATCTGTAAAAAATTGTTAAGAAATGAGATTTTTTTTCAAACGAATAGGAAAATATATATTCATAAAACTATAGTAAAACCTCATTTTATTATATTCATGCTGCACATAACACCAAATGATATACTTCAAAAGGCATAGAACAAAACAATGCGAATAATATTGGTAGGATCATAATTTTTATCGGAATATTTAGCCTCCGCAAAAAAGGTGCAACCAAGGCCAATGAATTACAAGGTGGCAGCGTAGGCGAATTTATTCTTTTTTGCTAGTAACATTACTGTCAAACTCTAAAGATAAAAGATCTGTATATGTTTTATATATATAGATCTAAACAGTAATGTTTCCGACAAAATTAAAAACATTCGCCAGTACTGCCATCTGGTAATTGATTCGCCTTGGGTCCAACCATCTTCAAAATACTGAACATTTTAGAGTCGACAATTTTAAACAGGTTCTGTAGGAATATCACTTACACAATACAACTTTCAACCAAATTGCATTAAAAATGAGACTAATAGCAATTAACTTAGTCCCCATCTACACTTTGCAACTTTTACTGCGCAATCAATACAGGAATCGGAGAAATTAAGTTTTAATGTGTAGACACAAATGCAATTTCAAAAAAGACCTAAAGAAAATTACAGAAAGAAGTATTGCATGTCCAGACGGGGACTTATAAAACTTGCAGCTCATATTACAAAAATTAGCTTCTAAAATGTTATTAAATAAGAACATTATCTTTTAAATCATTTTAAATGATAAAAGTTAATAAGGAAATAAATTAGAATCATAATAATATAATAATCTGAATCTTTCTTCTTAGTGTTGCTAGGGTTTCAGACGATCAAATTTTCATTCAAGTTTTAAAATTGTTCTCATTTTTTAACTAATACACTCACACTTTAAAAACTTGCTAAGAATTTGCTTTCAAGTTTCCGTTCAATTGAGTCTTTCAAATTACGTTCAAGAAAACAGCTGATTGAAGTTTTTCCCTCCAAATTTGCATTAAAAATTCTGCTGTCAGTGTTTTCTTGACATCTTGCTTAAAAATTTGGTTTGAAATTGCGTGTAGCCTACGTCACAGCTTTCAATTTTTGTGAATTTTGACAAGCAGTATGTGTAGATTTCTTTAAAGAGAATTGAACAAAAAATTGACCGTGTGACTCCACTATTAGAAATTTATTTTTGCTAACAACTAAATTTTCTTTTTGTGTAGTGGAATGAAACACTATTTTATCAATGTTTTATTCTAATTTGTTTTGCTGTTTTTGACAGATCAAACATGCATTTTGTATACATTTGAAATCGTTTAACAGTCCACCCTAAATACGGGCGTTAGGCACGACGTAATTTAGCGTCTAGTTTTTACGCTGTAATGAGTAACTTAAATACGAGCGCCAACGTTGTGAAACGAACAGTATTGTTTACTTATCTTATTTGCTAAAAACCACAAAATTGAAATAATTAAGAGAGATAAAATCGCGAAATTGACCTTAAAGTAGCTGTAATGTCATTACTGTTGGAAATACTTTTGTATATACCACAAAAACAAAAACCAATAACAACACTTCTTTTGCAGCCAACTTCACTTTTTACGCGCGTCAAAATTGGATTTTTCAATTGTTCAACGTTAGCGTCGCGCTATTTGGGTTGGTCTCATACATTTTGTATGGGCATGAGAATTTTTGACAGTTAAATAACGTCTTACGCTCGTATTTAGGGTGAACTGTAACAGTCCACCCTAAATACGGGCGTTAGGCACGACGTAATTTAGCGTCTAGTTTTTACGCTGTAATGAGTAACTTAAATACGAGCGCCAACGTTGTGAAACGAACAGTATTGTTTACTTATCTTATTTGCTAAAAACCACAAAATTAAAATAATTAAGAGAGATAAAATCGCGAAATTGACCTTAAAGTAGCTGTAATGTCATTACTGTTGGAAATACTTTTGTATATACCACAAAAAAAAAAACAATAACAACACTTCTTTTGCAGCCAACTTCACTTTTTACGCGCGTCAAAATTGGATTTTTCAATTGTTCAACGTTAGCGTCGCGCTATTTGGGTTGGTCTCATACATTTTGTATGGGCATGAGAATTTTTGACAGTTAAATAACGTCTTACGCTCGTATTTAGGGTGGACTGTAACTTTTTTTTAGCCGTGCGTTTTTTGTTAACGCGATTCTATAAAAGTTTATTAATTAAAAAATAGCTTTCGCATCTAGAAAATTAAACATATTTACAACATGGATGTAAGACCTAACCAAACAATATATATAAATAATCTCAATGAGAAAATTAAAAAAGAGGAACTAAAGAAATCGCTTTACGCCATTTTTTCACAATTTGGCCAAATCTTGGATATAGTGGCTTTAAAGACATTGAAGATGCGTGGTCAGGCATTTGTCATATTCAAAGAAATAGCCAGTGCCTCAAATGCTTTAAGGACGATGCAAGGATTTCCCTTTTACGATAAACCCATGCGCATTGCATACGCTAAAACAGATTCCGATGTGGTGGCTAAAATAAAGGGAACCTTCAAGGAAAGACCTAAGAAATTGAAACCACCTAAGCCGGTGGCACCGGTGGAAGATAAAAAGCAAGATTTAAATCTAAGACTATTAAAAAAAAGTACTAATTTTCTATTTTTTACAGAGATAAAAAGAAAAAGTCCAGCAATGCCGAAAACTCCAATCCAAATACACAAACTGAACAGCCACCCAATCAAATTCTTTTCCTTACCAATTTACCGGAAGAAACAAATGAAATGATGTTGTCCATGTTGTTTAATCAATTTCCTGGTTTTAAGGAAGTACGCTTGGTGCCCAATCGACATGACATTGCTTTTGTTGAGTTTGCAACAGAATTGCAAAGTAACGCCGCTAAAGAAGCTTTACAAGGTTTCAAAATTACACCTTCGCATGCGATGAAAATTACATTCGCCAAAAAGTAGTTTTATGAAATAAAAAGAAATCATACACAATACTTTTTGAATTTTTTTTATTAAATGCATTTGAAGAAAAGTCATTACATGTAAATGGAATTAATTTAAATCTGTATTAAAATAACAATAAATTTAAAAGAATTTTTTTTTTTATTTATTGTGCAGTTGATCATATTTGTGATGGCGATATAAATACTTCGTGGACAAATAATTCTTCACTAATGGTTTTAGTGCTGTTAGTGGAGTAACTTATGAAATAATAATCAAATTTTATTCTCTAAATTATTGCAATTTGACAAACTAAGTCGAAAGACTAAAAGGATCAAACAAAACAGATTATTTCCATTTTCAAATTACGATTTTTGTTAGTTAAGTTCCGGATATTCTTTTATAGTTTCGAAGCTAAACCGGACAAAAATGATTGATTTGCTTCTAGTTTTTAAATAGTTCGATTGATAATTGAAAAAAAAAAAAATTTTTTAAAGTTTCCTAATGCTGTGCCAGGAAGAGGCTACCAGAAGCTTAACTTATGTTTGCCTTTTTCATTAAATTTTTTTGTTTACTTCCAACACAAAGGATGTTTATAAATGACGTAACGGCAATAGCTAAGTTGTCTAAAAATTTCTTTAAGAATATCTATTCCTTGCTTCTCCCAAATCTTCTGGTAATATAGGAATGGAACTTTTGGAAAGAAAACTCATTTTTTCGAAACATAAATTTTTGATTACACAACATACCTATACTGGGTCAAATTATTCATTCTGTCCCGCAGCTACGGACACAATATTTTTCGCGCAAGCAAAATTGGCAAATAATTATTCGATTGCTGTGGTATCATTTCTTAATTGCGTTAACAACTCTGCTTTGAGGACATTGCCGTATTATTCATTCAGAATTTTAGATATTTTGGAGCATTTCCTAAATATTTGAATGATTTGAAATCCGAAAAAAATAATTAAATTTGTAAATTAAAATCAAATTTTATTTAAAAAAGGAAAAACAAAATTTCAATAAATTCAAAAGATTTTTATAGAACACAAGCTACATTTGATTGTCTACGCTAACTTCCACCATAAGTGTGGGATCTGGTAATTCATTCATTGCAGGCTCTACGACGGCAGGCTCTTCTACTTGTCCACAAATTTCTGGTCTTACAGCCTTCTCACCATCCACATACTTTTCAATATTCTTTACCAACTTTTCTCCATTACCGCCCACCAAAACATCAATTACTTTTTGTTGTTTTATAAAAACGAAAGTGGGCATGCTGGTAATATTATAACTCATGGCAATATCCTCACAATCATCGACATTAACTTTTAAAAATAGAGCATTGTCCACATATTGAGCCGATAGTTCTTGCAATTTGGGATCAATAATTTTGCAAGGACCACACCAATTGGCATAGAAATCAATAACAACTAATTTGTCACCAGCGCCTTCCAGCTCCTGTTCAAAGTCTTGTTTATTTAAAACTGTATAGGCCATGGTAAGCAAATATGCAAACAAAATTTTATTTAGTTTTAAAATGATTTAATTAATTTAAAAGAAAATTTTTCGTAAAAATTTTTCTACTGATTCAAACGAAAGTTTTTAACAACTGACAGTTATTTTATTATCTCATGCTATATATTTTGTGTTTTACGTTTAAATTTATGTACACAAAAATATTTTGGATCATTTCTTTTCTTTTTTCTTTCCTTTCTCTTTCTCTTTCTCCTTTTCCTTTTCTTTCTCTTTCTCCTTTTCCTTCTCTTTTTCCTTTTCTGTTTCTTTTTTCTTGTCTTTTTCTTTGTCCTTGACTTTTTCGGCTTCTTTTTCCTTTTCCTTTTCCTTCTCCTTTTCTTTTTTCTTTTCTGAGGTACTCGGCTTGGCTTTTTCTGTTGCCGCTTTTTCACTTTGCGCCTCTTCGCCTGACTCATCCTTAACGTCCGGCTTTCCTGCATGCTTTTCTAAAGATTTCATCAAGGTCTTCAAGTTACTGCTGGAAAATTGTTCCAATTTCTTTTGATTTTTTAAGAAAACAAACGTTGGTATGGCCGAAATATTGTATTCTAGAGTAAGTTCTTCAAATTCATCTACATCTACTTTGACTATTAATATCTTGCCATTATACGAATTGGCCAATTCTTCCAATTGTGTACCGAGACTCTTGCAGGGTCCACACCAGGGGGCAAAGAATTCAACCACTAGTAAACGATTGCCAGTTTCTTTAAGAATGTATGAAAAATCCTTTTTATGTTCCATGATGAGCATGTTTGTGTCAAGGCTTATGTTATCAGCAGCAGATGAAGAAGTAGCTGCCTCGGTATTCGTCGGTTCTTCTGGCTTCGTTGGAGTCGGAGGTTTCGGTGAAGTCTTAGTTTTTGAGCTAGATTTCATTATGTACAATAGAAATTTTTAAAATAAATAATAGTTTATTCTGAAAATATATTTTTTAATTTAATTCTTTTTTTTTTTTTTTTTTGAAAAACAATAGAACTAAAATTTGTTGAACAAAACATAAATAAATAAAATATTGTGTTCATATTTTCTCATGGTGATAAATTATTTGTTGTCCTTTTCTGCCACCGTTACACCGTTAGTTAACAGTATCTGTTTCTTGAGAAACTTCTCTTCAATCTCCGTTTACAATATCCATTTCCGACCCATAAAGAATGAATATTCTGAGTTCTTATGCATAGCGAAGTCGATTTAACGATGTCCGTCTGTCCGTTCGTGTTAGTGTTGAAATCAACTTTAAATAGGCACTAGATGAGCTAGAGAAAATTAAAATATGCCAATCGATCAGACAAAGTTTTGAATATTTTGCTATTGAAAATCAGCAAGAGCGGTCCGTGTCATTCGAGGCAGTGGGCTAAACACTACGCCTCTAATATGTCCATATCATTTGGAATAATAATGTAACTACAATTAAAAATATACTTATATATGGGGCGATAGAGAATTAAAAACTAAGAAAAAAAACAAGTAAACAAATTTTCCGAGTTATAGGTTCAGAACTCTTTGTAGAAAAGTACGATTGTGCACCATATATTTTAAGATATCAAGTCAATATGAGTATCACTGAAAAACTTTAATAGAGATCTTTTAGGAAATACTAAAATTCTTAAAAAAATGCTTAACCCATTAAGAGCCAATAACACCCAATATTTGTTTTTTTATTAGAGTTACAAGTACTTAATTAAACTAAATTTACATATATGGTGTAGGGTATAGAAGATTATTTGTTCAATTTTCGTTTGTATTCCTGTAGGTGGTTGTCTTTACTAAATACTAACAATACAAGCGAAGCTCGAAATTGCAACAACACTAAGCAAAACTTACAATTTGTGATGCTTTTTTTATTTTTAACAAACAACTTAATTGTAGAAAAGAATTTCTAACGATGGCTCAAAGTTTTATTAGGACAAATACTGTAGTTTGTAGATTTCTTATATTTTAGTTTATTAGAATTATTCAAAAAAAAAAAAATATTATTGCAAAATCAAAACAATAACAAAAAATTCAAACAACTTGTAAACTTAACGTCAAAGTAATAATGGGGACATATGGCAACTTCGTTTTCTTAACATATTGTAACGGATTATTTTGCAAAAAAAATTTCTTAATAAAAAGTCGCCCGAGTTTATCGAACAGATTTCCAATTGTTTAAACATAAATTTATTGACTATGGCACCTCGTGGTTCGAAGACATCTCCAGAAATAAGGCAACTAATAGTGGAACATTTTAAAACTGAAAAAAACGGCCGAAATATTGCAAAAATATTAAATAAATCCAAATCTAACGCATAAACAAACAAAGTAGGAATAAGTAAGAGTGCTATATTCGGCTATGTCGAATCTCATATACCCTTTACCATCTATGTAAATTTAGTTTAGTGAAGAAACTCCAATCAAAAAAGCAAATATTGGGATGACAGAAAATTTAAAAATAAGAACAATATTTTTAAGTACTTCATAATTATAATTTTACATGAAAATGGTGAAGGGTATATTAAATTTGGCAAAGCCGAATAGCAAACATATTATCAGCCATGTCACAGAACAAAATTCCGTTCTGAAGTGGAATTGATTCCGTATTTTGCTTCTATAGAAAACGTAAAACGAAAAAAATTTTCGGAATGAAACCACTTTTAGTTTGCTATGTGGAATTGTTATTTTGTTAGCAGAAAAACCATTCAAAACATTTTTTTTATAGGCAAGGCTATGGCTTATCTTGCTTATTGATCCAAAATAAATTTATTTTAATATGATGTTAACAAAAAATGAACTTTTTCTTAACCTTTATAAAAAATAAACGGAATTTGTTTAAAAGATATTGCCGTACATTTATTCTTTTTCAATAAATTCCGTAGTAACAGCGCACAAACAATATTGCTTTTATTTTCTTCTGCCGTTGCAATTATAGATATTCCGGGCCTGTTTGATATTTTTTATTTCACCTTTTTCAGCGATTCGCACTGAAACACAAATATTTCTTGAATTTTTTTTTTGTTTTTTTAATTCCGCTATTTTTTGTTTTGCTACATTCGATGTTATGTTGCCATATTTTGAATAAACATAAATGATTTTGAACTCTCTTCGGTTAATTAAAACCGAACGGAATCTATAGGAGCTAAAACCATTTCGATCGGAATAGTAAATTCAAAATCATTCCAATTCCGAACGGAATTTGTGACATGCCTGTATATTTACTTTTATTTTGTATCTTTGTTTAGATTAGATACATTAGTTCATTTTGGAATATTTCTTTCAGACCACTGTCGCATAATAATAGTGACCTGAAGCTATTAATGGCCTAACTTATCGAACATAATGTTTTTTATTACCATCAAATCATATTAGAAAATGTTATGGCTTTACGATGATTATGCCATTTGACTACTCTTTATTTCGATTCAAAAAGAATCTCATTTCGATTTTTTTTTTAATGGAAAAAACAGGGTTACCTCCTGCGTTTGGATCAAATTCTGAGAAGTTCATGGTCCACGGTAGTTGTGGAATGATGTGGCTGTGATTTCTAACTTAACAGCATGATTGTACAGTGACTATAAATGTGGTGCAAAGGATGCCTTGGCACAGGGTAATTAAAAGACTTTAAACAAAAGGGTATTTTGAAGCGGTTAATATTTTTTGTCATCATATTTCTGTTTTCATACCTTTCGGTGAAGACCGCAGTCACTGGCTGTTTAGTTGGTACGTTTGGCGAGCGCTTTCGATATGAGAACATCATCATCAAGCAGAGTTTTAGTTAGTACTGGAGAGTTCTAGTTTATTACATAGATCTTTATATTATTTAGCTTACAGAAACTGAAATATTTCAAATCCATCTAAAATAATCCAAAATATTAAACTTTACCAAGAATTTGTTTTTGCAATAAAAAATTGGAACTTCAAAAAAACCTAAAATTCAGCCAAAAAAAGTTATAACACTCTTACTTGTTTTTATTTATATAGTTTCCATACGACATATTTTTCAAAGAAAAACACACACATTCTACATCAGATGTTATCTTTATAAATTATTAGAAGAAATAATCCATTGAAAAGTTTATTAAAAAAGAAAGAAAGTGTCCTTTACTTGGGCTTAAAATTCTTACAATAACACATTGTCTTTGATATTCACAACAGAAAACTAGAAAATCTTTAAAATTTTAAGATTTTTGTTCCAGATACGTTTTTACCATTTCATCCACTTGTTCCGTCTTGCTGCCACTATATTGTTGCAACTTTTTGCTATTCTTCATAATCATAAATGCGGGCATTGCTTTTACCTCATATTCAATGGCCAATTCTTCTAATTCTTCAATATCGATTTTAAGAACTTTTAAGTTGTCTCCATATTTTTCGGCCAATTGTTGAAATTGCATGGCCAAGCTTTTGCAAGGTCCACACCAGGAAGCATAAAACTCAACTATAACATATTTATCTTTCATGGTTTTTAAAATTTCTTCAAACTCTTCACGGCTATTAACTGTTTGTATTAAAGATTCTTTGACATTCTGTGCGGCTTTTTTATTTTGGGCAGAAGGTTCAGTAGATGTTGATGGTGGGTTAGGCTCGGACATTTCTTTGTTATTATTGTTATTAGATTTTGGATTTTATATTTTTATTTTTTTTTTATTTTGTCATTTTTTCAAATATTTTTTTTGTTTTTGCCTCTTGTTTTTCTTTCGTATTTATAGAAAAGTTTTAATTTAAGAGTTGCTTTTTTTTGTTTTACAAAAAAAGGAAATAAAACACAAAAATATTTAAATTTTAATGTTTTTACAAACTATTTTGTTAAAAGTTTACGAAAATCTTCATTGCTTTTTGGAGGTCCTGCTGCTGTATTGTTAGCAGTTTGTGCTTCTGTTTTAGTTACCGTGAATGATTTGCTGTTTAGATTTTTTCTTACCACATTTGGTATTAAGGACATTCTGGGCTTAAGATCATTGGTCTTACGTTTAGGTGCCAGTCCCAGTAGTTTGATAGGATTTATCGCAGCGCTGGTAGTGGGTTTAGGAGGTGGTGCCGAAATCGCTACAGATATCTTTAAGTTAAAAATAAAATAGTTTTTTTAATCTTTATAATTATTGCAGTTATATATTAAACTTACATTATGACCTCTTAAATTCATATTATCAGTACCAAGAACAGCCTTACCCGCCGAGGATTCTTGTTCATATTCCACATACGCGATTTGTTTAAATTTTCCAGACCTGCAAGAAATAATTCAAATGTAAAGATTTAATTTAATTTAAACGATTAAAACATTAGCAAGTGAACTTATTGTCTAAAAACTGTCATGAGACTGTGACTTAATGTTCTAATTAAATAAGAGCAAAGGGTAAAAAAGGAACAACAAAAGTTAAAACTTTTCGAATTGGAATCATGTCCGTTAAATACCTCAATTATCTATTCGTTATATGTAAAGTTTTTTTTATTAATAATACCGTTATGATTAGAAAATAAAAGTACAGAAATCAATAATTTTTTATAGACAATGATTTATTTCCTCTTCTACTTAGAAATCGAAACAAGCACAAGAACGTGTCGTAATATGACAAAAAAATTGATTTTTGAAAAATGTACGGAATACAAGTTGCAAAAAGAAAGAATTTATTTTAGTTTAATGTTGTTTTTCTTTAATTCTTAAATTCAGGGACACTATTACGAAGTGTTAACCAATTAAAAAAAAATCAATACATTTTTATGAAAAAACGTATTAGCAGCTAACGAAGGTTGTAGCGTACAAAAAAGTGCATTTCCTTTTGCTTGTATCTAGTTTCAACATAATATAATTTTTGAGTTCTTATTTTTAATTCTTTATCTCGCTTCACGACTTCCAGAAAAAAAAAATTGAAATTAATTTTGTGGTCAATTCTGAAAAGTACGAGTTAATTGAAACTTAAATGAGGGGGTTGCTTTCGCAATCAATATAGGGTGACCAGATTTAATAAAAAAGTGTAAAACAAACAAATATTTTGCGATTTATTCGTGAATGTGTTCTGTTTAAAGGGTAGCTTTAATAAAATGTTTGGTAAGTGATTTTGGAAATTTAGTCCTGATAAAAGTTGTTTACTTCTCAACCTCCATGTTTGTGTTTTCTCAGCAGAACTAACGATGGCAGGTCCATAAATCCGTGAATTTCTCGCCTCTTAAATGAAATGACAATACTGGTTCTATACACAGGTATCTGTAAGTCGATTCCTGGGGGATTACTCGATTAAAAAAAAAATAACATTCGAATTCCTATGGCTCATACATTGTGTTTCGAAAGTATTTTCTTTCGAATCGAAATACAGAGTAACCCCCTGTTAAAATTAAGCCGTTAAAAGCTTGTTCCGCAGACTCTACAGTTTTGACTGGAGTTTCGTCTCTGGTAAACAGATAACTGTTTACAGGAGCACTGTTGCCATTTTAGTTAAAAAGTGGAAAATTAAGTACATCTTTTTTTTTAATTTATGTCAATAGAAAACTCTTTACAAAGATTCCCCAATAAAGGCAACTTTTAATTGGAAATTTTTTAATTTAGTGTTCTCCAGTTGCACTTATAGAAAAATTAACTAAACGAAATCTATTTAATGTTAAATTTAAATAATTAAATTGTTTGCAATTTAACTTACTTGTGATACACCAGTCTGACGGCCTTTATCTTGCCATATTCACCAAATATTTTCTCCAATTCCGTCTGATTGCAATCCTGTGGCAGACCCTTAACGAATAATTTATGCAACTCTTTGTCAGCATTGTATTTAAATTTCTGACGTTGCTCTTTATCACGCAAAACACTTGAAACGAACAGGGGCCGACCATTAATGCTTTTACGGTCCAAAGTTAAAGCTTTTTCCACATCAGCCTAAACAAAAAATAAATAAAAATAGTTATAATAATAATAAAGTTTCTTGAGATGTTCTTAAAGTAAATCTTAAAAGAAAAATTTTTTTTAAATTACACTTCAAGTATGATTTATTTAATTCCTATAACTTACCTCGGATTGCATTTCGGCATAACCAAAACCACGGCTTTTACCGTTTGCCGAACGTATTAATTCCAATTTGACAATGTTTACTTCCGGCAAACTTTGTACAATTTCTTCTTCGCTTAAATTATAGTCAAGATTTGACAAAAATATACGCAAATGATCTTTTGTTAGATCAATTTCTTGATGTTCGTGTTCCTTGAAACTAGATTCTTTTATCGGCGATAATTTACCGAAATTTCGTGGTTCTGGTTTTTCTAATAGTTTTGGCTGTTTAGAGGGAGAAATATTTTCTTGCGGAGGAAATTTTCTTTTAGCGGGTTTTTTTGAGGAAAAGCTGCTTTTTGGAGTCTTATTAAAAGAGTTCTCCAACGGTTGTTGCTGCTTGAAGTAGTTACATTCTTTAAGACAGTTACTTAGTGTTTTTACAGTACCATTACACCTTTCGAATCTTTCCCAAGCCGAGGCAATAACAGCAGGATTATCTAGACCAGGAGTATGTAGGGCTTTACTAAAAACTCTTTAGTAAAAAGTAAATAATTATTAAAAAAAAAATAACAATATTAACAGGTAAATGAAATAAAACTTACTTGCGTGTAGCTTCTAAATCCCGCCTCATCTCTAGTAAAGCAAATTCTATCCATAATCCAGATTTGGTAGAATTATCAGAACTCTCTAGGAAAGAAATTTTATAACCAACCATTTGTTAAAGTATTATTCTGCACATACCCATTACTGTTGTCCATAATTCTTTTCCTCTCTTGGGGTCCTGTAAAGGACCATATTCTAATCGTCCCCAAAATTGCAAAATCTCACAATTACAGTCAGCCAATACACCCCATTGTTGACCCAAAATGGTCCAGCCTAAATTGAAATTTTTTCTTAAAATTTCACAGTCATCGGGGTTCATCCAATCTGTTTGACGCCGCAGATATGTCAAGTATTCTAGCCAAATAGAAACTGTTGGTTCTGGTGTTTGAAAACCAGCCGCTAGGGAAGATTCTAATACTTCTTGTACCTCGGTTATAGGTTTTTCCATTTTCTCCAAAACTAACATGCGTTTTATATACAATTCCGGTGACCATGGACAATTGCGTAAAGCTCTCTTACACACATCATCACTTGTCTGTTTAAACATGGACAGATTTTGCAAATCTTTAGGACGGCCAAAAGCATCTCTATGATCTATAAAATCTATATACTTTAACCAACATTCCACATTAAGGCAGCAATCTGCCACCATACGCTCATAAATGGTTTGTAAAACATTTTCATCTAGAAACTTATCCGTTTCCTTAATATACTCGAAATAAACTTCAGCTCGTTCTCGATATGCTTGAGCTTCTAAAGCTTTTAGTTTTTCTTCATATATAAGAATTCTTTCAAGATGTTCTTTGGCTCTAAAGTAGCACCGATCGATCTCTGACCACACAAGTGCATGTTCTTTTAAACTTTCCTTATTACGTTCATAATAAACCTTAAATTCTATATAGGATTCTTCCATTCCATTAAGAGGTAAACGAAGTTCTTGAAGAAAACTTTGTATGTAGTTGTTTAAGTGTTGAGGAGACGCTAGATCTTTTGCAAACTGTTGTCGATAGAGTTTAAAGAATTCTCTACCCCTCATGCAATTAAGACCATATGTGCCTAAAATGGTTGCCCATATTTTTTCGGCATCCTGGCAACGTTCGGCAAAGTCAGCAAATTTAAAAGCTAAATCACAGGCTACAGGATTAAAAATTAAATTATTGTTTTAAGGAATAAGCAACATTTATATAAAACTTACAATAATAATCCTGCAAAGCTTTTTGAAATAATTCCTTTACAAATTCAATTTCCTTGGGAGATTGTGCAACTGCCAGTTCCACATAAATATACTTTTGCCAGAGTTCTGCAGTCAGGGGATATACCAAAGAAAATTTATTGTAGGCATTGCGTATATTGTCCAAATCACCGGTGGCACTTTATTGCACAGAATAACTTGCAATTAGATTAACATTTAAAAACATTTAATGTTATACTTACTGTGATAATTCACATAAACGCACATATTTTTCATAAGCATATTGGTTTACTTCAAGTTCTTTTAAAATTGTTTTGTATTCTCTAATAACTTTTAATTCCTCATCATCATCATCACTATCACTAAAATCTTCTTCTTGTTCTTCTTCGTTATCATTATCAGAAAGTAACATTTCTTTTTCCTCAAATAATTCCGTATCCTCTAACTCTTTATCCTGTTTAAGCTCTTCATTCGTGGAATCTTTCAGCAGGTTGTCATTTAGTAAAGAATTATCATCAATTAAGTCCGTGTTGTGGGAAGCTGAAGGAGGCTGTAATGACTTCAAGGCATTACTTGGCCTGACTCCTTCGCCTTCATCATCAGATTTAAGAAGAGCCTCTTCCTAAAAATACAAAATTATGAATGATAATGAATGAACGACTGATACTACGTATTTCCACCTTTAAAATCTCTTTCAATTTTTATAAATTCTTACCTCTGCCTCATCTATATCTTCATAAGAATTCTTGGTTTTAGTGGACATCTTTAATATATTTTGCTTAAGGTATTTATATTGATATTCTTTCAACGTTTTTGTTTTTTATAATAAAAAATTAATGAGATTGAGTGACTTTTTAATACATTGCAAAAAAAATGTAAACGAAAGAACAATAAAAATGCTCTAGAAAATAAGTTGCCAGCTGTGCTAAAATAATTGTCATTTACAGTGTTTTATATGGCAATGCTGCAGTGTTAAGGCATTGCTTAGAAACGGAAATAGCTTGTAGATGAACAATATGAATAGCAAGGAAATACACCATTTGCTTTACCACTATTGACTTAGAAAAAGTGGTTTTAAACCACAAATAAATTTAAAATTACACATCTTTTTAGCTGCTTTAATTTTTACTAACTTTTCATTTTTGTTGTACACAATGGTAACGGTAACTTTTTAAGCCAATGGTGTTTTAACTTAAACCTTTTTTAACCATTTTCTTAAGCGTAGAAACTTTTCCTTCTATTATAATGTGTAAATTCTTGTAAATTCTGTGTAAATTATTAAGCTGCCTTTTTATTAAGTTGTCATTTAGTTTTTTCTTGTGCGGGTACGTCCCGCTCTAAGTTCTTAAGCGAGCGTTAAGGAAAATGTTTTTTAAAAATTGAAATTACTGCTTTAAATAAAACATAATGTTAAAACGTTTGAAATTAATTGATCTAAAAGTTTAAATTCTTTGAATTACATACAAAAGAAAATAGCTTATGTTGTTGGTTAATAAATTTTGTTATCACCATTTCACGATGTGTTGTTGTTATTGCACTTGCTGCTTTTAGTGATTTGAGTTCATGCATGTTCAGGTTGTTTAGTAAAAGTTTTGTAGCAAAAAGTAAATAAAATGAAGAATATAATTTATTTTGAAATGTCTTATTTCTTAGTGAAAAAAATCAAAGTTGTGATCTAGCTTAAAGATAACAGAAAATATGTGTGCTAGCAAAAAATTTCGTACAGTGTACTCCCTCATAAGCGGACACCTAAGGGACTGACAAATTTGTCCGCTTATGGGAGGTGTCCGCTTATTAAAGTAGTAAAGATTTGTTTTTATTATATTCATCTTCAAACCATTTTATTTAAGAACAACAACATAAAAAAATATAAGACAAAGTAAAGTAACATTTCATTAACATTTTTACAAAAGGTAAAAAAATGCAAAATAAATACATACATATTTATATATTCAAATGGATTTAAAATAGTCACAAATTTTAGATTGGTAAGTTTTTCCTTTAATTTCAATATCTTGGAGATGTATTTGAAAATCAGTAAGCAACTGAACAGATTTAAAGTCGCTGCGGTATGAAGAAAAAGCTTTTAGTTTTTTTATTGCTATATAAGCCTCTTTATAAGAAGTTATCTTGTCGTCAATTTCACTTTCTTCATCTTCAGACGAGTTGGCTAGGTTTTCTTGGGAAGCAATTATCATTTCAGTACTAATGTTTTCCAAATCTTCATCATTAATGATGACGTCGCTATCTAATTTTATATAGTCTTCGACGTCAATTTAAATTTGGTTGTGAAATCGATTAATAACATTCGAGAATTGAGCAAGTGCTGCTAGTGGAATATTATCTTCTGCGGTCCAACAGTTATCGTTATTGGAGCTATCTCTTTTCCCAAACCCAGATTTCCTGAAACAATTTTGTATTGTCTGTGGACTTACTTGTTCCCACGCCTTGTGTGTAAAATAAACGACATCTAACAAATTTATTGATTTTGATAATTCCAAAGCAGAATTTGCATCTTCCATTTGCAACAAAATATTTTTTAAAAATAACGATTTGTACAAAAACTTGAAGTTTTTTATAACGCCTTGATCTAATGGCTGACAAAAAGTTGTTGTGTTTGGTGGAAAAAAAAATAACTTTTATATTTTTTGATTTCAGATCTCGAGGATGAGAAGTCGCATTATTCAAAAATAGCAGAACTTTCCGTTCTTGAATTTGCATTTTCCTATCAAACTGCACTAGAAAATCAGTTATTAATTCAGATGTCATCCAAGCCTTTTTATTTGATCGCCATGTAACTGGTTAATTGTTTAAGTTGATGTTGCGAAACGCTCGTGGTTTGCAGCTTTTCCAATAACAAAAAGACGTTTTTTCTCTCCAGCCATATTGGCGCAATGCAAAATCGTAAGCCTATCCTTTGCCATTTTTCCTCCAGTGCAAGTTTCACCTTTTAATGCAAATGTTTTATCAGGCAATGCACGAAAAAATAAGCCAGTCTCATTAGCATTGTAAATATCTCGCGAATCAGATCCCTCAATCAAAGAAGGCAATTTTTCGGTAAAATTTATGACATCAATTTGGTTTACTCTAGCGGCTTCTCCAGAAATTGTACGGAAGGATATGTTATGTCGTTTTTTGAACCTTTCAAGCCAGCCAGATGATGCACTAAAATCGTCGAAATTCATATTTTCTCCAATTTCTTTAGCTTTGCTTCGTATAAGAGTACCCGACAGAGGAATAGCTTTATTTCGAGCCTTCACGAACCATTCGTAGCACAATTTATCAATGCAAAGACCCTTTGGACTTAACATACTCCTTTTTTCTCTGGATTGACATTAGTGTCCCACAATTTTAAAATTTGGGTTTGTTTGTTACAATGGAAGCAGCTTGAGTTTTGCTGATCTTACATTTTTTTGCTAACTCGCGTACACTAAGTTTTTCATTTTTATGTATTTCAATTACATTAACTTTTTCTTTAATACTCAACACTGCTTTAGGCATGGCGATTTCAGAATGTGTATTTACAATAAACATTTGCAAATGTATGTTTTTCTACATTCAATACATACGCGTCCTGTTATAGGAGGGTTGTCCGCTCAAAAGGAAAAAATTTCAAGAATCCCAAAGAATAGTTTTGGGACTGAAAAAAGTGTCCGTTTATGGGACGTGTCCGCTTTAGAGAGGTGTCCGCAAAAAGAGAGTACACTGTACCACGTTAGTAGTATTTAAATCGACAATTCTGATGGTATCGAATACGTTTCTGTTGAAAGTTAAAAACAAGAGTCATTTAAAATTATTGAATAATTAGTTTCTCCAAGTAGCGAATTTAGCCTTTTGGCACGTAAGAATTTTAAAATTAAGGAAACTCAGTCGTACAAATTTGTTTTGCACATTTTTAATAGTACACTATCGGACTTAGTCCTTAGATATATCAAAAATCGTGTTCTCGTACTAACTTTGGGATCCCGCGGGTTCCCAATGTTACCGAAAAATGTTCACGTACTACAGTTTGGGTGAAAGAGAGAGCTTTTGAGAAACAGCCCAAAATTTTTTTTAGGTAGACTGTGTAAACTGAAAAACTATCAGCTGGTTAAAAAGTAAACAGTAGCAAATACCAAAAATTTCTGTGTTTCATACACGCAATTGTCTTTTAAGTGTTATATACAAGTTTTATCACAAAAAAAAAAAAAAAAAAAAAAAAAAAACATTAAAAGTCATTTAACTTACAAAATGCTTGCGTTGTATGTTTACTATAGATTTTTTTTTTTTTTTTTTTTAATTTTGTTCGACATTTTGTTTTGGGATAGAAGTTTTTTGTGTTCCCGTAGTTTTGGGCATTTTTGTCTTCAATTGAGAATAATTTCTGTTAACTCTCATTTTACCAAACTTTACCCAAAAAGTACGGGACGGGAGCTAATGTAATAGCTTCTATATAATCAGAGTTGCATTTTCAAAACAAACTTTTTTTGCGGCTTTTCTAATTAGGACAGAATCGTATGATGTAGGGTATTTTGACGAGGCCCTAACATATGGTAGTTAAAAAAAAATAAAGTTTAATTGTGGACTTTTCATGTAACAATTATCGGGAACTAGTGGACTTAAAAAGCGTTTTTATACCCTTCACCACAGGTGAAAAAGGGTATAACAAATTTTGTCATTTCGTTTTTCTACAATATCCATTTCCGACCCCATAAAGTGTTCTTTCTGACTTCTGATGCATAGCGAAGTCGGTTGAGCAATGTCCGTCTGTCCGGCCGTGTTCCGAAAAGGGAATGCAACTCTCATGTATGGGCCGGTGCTTCAAAGTCTATTTTGGAGTTACTTGACCGCGTACAGGAGAGAGCGTAGAAGCTCATCGGCGACAGTAGGGTATCCAGCTCTATTGACTCACTGGAGTATCGACGCAATGTGGGGTGTGTTTTACTGTTTTATCGTTACAACAACGGAATGTGCTTTTATGAAATCAGGGAACTTGTTCCTGAAAACCCTGATTTCATACGCCCAACGCCTTCTGCATCAAGAGCGCATTCCTTTGTGGTCGATTGGCCAGTGAATCACACTACGCATAACAGAGAAAATTTGTTTTTTAGCCGAACAGTTCGTATGTGGAATAAACTCCCTGCAGAGGTCTTTCCTGCCACTTTAAATGTACAAAGATTCAAATCAAATGTCCACAAGCCTTACTCCCTCTATCCCCTTTCCCACAATCTAATTTCCTAGTTCTGGCACAATGTATTGCATAAGTAGGGGTCATCCCCTGAGTGCTGATCCTAAAAAAAAAAAATGTTCAAACTGCCAAGGCACTAAATAAGCTAGAGAAAATTTAAATATACCAATCGATCAGACTTTGTTTGAAAAATTTTGCTATTGAAAATCAGCAAGATCAGTCCATGTCCTTCCAAGCAGCAGCGGCTGCCTTTAATTTTTCCATATCATTTGGAGCAATGAAGAAACTACAATCACAAAAAAAAAAAAACAAAAACAAATTTATGGGGCGATAGAGTATTAAAAAATAAGCAAAAATATCAAATAAAAAATTTGCGCACGCCCATATTTTCCGTGTTATGAGCCTCTGAACTTTTCATAAAAAATTAAGATATTGCACCATTTTGTTAGATACAGTATGGACGCAAAGAAAAAATATGTTTGTGAACATATTGTTTTCTCTGTCAGAATGCGGGGAACAAATTATAGTTGTTTTTAATAGTACTTCGGTCGCCATAAACATTTTTTTTTTTAACATTTAATCATTATATGCTTAAAATGCAAAAAAACAAAAAATCCGAAATAGTTGAGGCTTGCCAGAATGCTTTTCTAATAGTTTATTGATTAGAGAATCCTGACACACATTAAAGTTTGTGCTTTAGATGCAGTTATTTTTACACCTTTAATTGATTAAATGAGAATTATAGGCAAAAAAATTTTTAAATTTTATAAAGTGACAAAATTTTAATATTTTATATGAAATTTTGATTATTTGGCAAATTTACAATTCTACTTTTGAGTTTTTGTTGTTGCATATTTCAATTCTAACGAATTTCGTTGCGTGATTGATTATTTTTAATTGAACATATTTCGCAAAAAAAAAAAAAAATCATAATAGTTGGTACATTATTTAGCTTTCGGGGTTACAATTTCCTGGTTATTTTAAAACGGCATTAAAAATAATGCTTTTTCGAAACTTTTGCATTAATTGCAATTGACATTTGATTACAGTGAATATTCCTTTTTCTAACTTTAAATTTACTCCAGTGGCATGACACAGCTTTCAAATTCATAACACAATTAAACAAAAAAAAACTAAATACTCTTTGTTTGCGACATTTAAGTGTTTCATGTATAATTTACAAATCATTAATTATTATTTAAAAAAAAAACTTATGGTTCAATAATAAACCCTTACAAGGTCCTTAAATATCCTATTTCATGTATTTTTCAAATCCCAAATTAGTAATAATTTAAAGTAAATGACTGTTTTGAGCAAAAATTAGCACTTACGCTCATGTACACCAATGTTAGCTTACAAAAAAAGACATCACTTTTGGAAATGAACAAACGCCAAAAACATTTAAATTCCCACAGCTGGTGACACCCACTTGTCAAACGCAGAAGTGTGACCGCACGTTACGTGCGTACAATTTCTGCTCGTACAAAGAAAAAATTAAGAACATTGTTGCTGTGACAGCAGCCGTACGTATTTAAACCAAAGAAAAAATATAAAAGTAGAAATTTCATCAGCTATCGCCCATTGGCAAAATCAAGATAACAAGTGATGTTTTGTGCTGAATGTTTGAGAACTAGAACATTGCTAAATCACAGCTATATATTCTCTTGTTTGCAAGAGACCTTTTAATATAAAAACAATCTCAGTTTTGTTATTTAGATGACAGTAGAATTTTTTATCTTGAAAATGGCACGTGCTGACACGTGACATTTGCTATAGCAGCACGTGATATTCTTTCTTTGCAAATAAATGTTTGTCACAAGCGAGATAAAATGTTAAAATAGATTTGCAAACTTTTGGCTTCTATAGAGTTTTAAAATAGGAACAGGTAGTGGATAGCAATGGAATCTTTATCGTGTCGATAAATGTGTTGGAACCACACATCAATATTTCATAAGTTTAGTATCTGTGAAAGGCTTAGTTTTTGGATGTGACTTCAATACATCAATCATTTTTGACAGATATTTTTTTGATATGCAAATGTTCACCAGTTTTTTATTGAACCGTTTAAGCGAGAGTCGGTCACTAAATATTATTTAGACGACTGAGAACGGGTAATAAATAAGTAAAGTAAAAAAACTCCTTATTTAATCATACAGGTGACTTGGTCATTTCACTTGTTAATTTGAAATGCAGGCGCCTTCACCAGCTCACTCAATGCAGCTACTTAACAATTTTATTCCTTCTTGTAATGGAAACTCCGGCAGGTACGTATTTTTATACAACTCATCTAACCAAGCTACTGAACAACAACTATTTTTTCTTATACTAAAAGTTTAGCACAAACACCACTCTTTTTCAGTGGCGGAGGTACAAAATTTTGTATCTCTATTTACTACACGGACAACCAAAACTTTAGCATTTCGTGATACAAAGTTTCTAAAACTTATTTTCGTGACACTATAACTCCATAAAGTGGAGTATTTAAGTAAAAAAGTTAATTCTCTAGTTACTAAGCGTTTGCCCTAAAACGTTATACGATTATAGTAGAGATGTGGCCGATCTATTTTTATTAAAAATATTGCTGGTTTTTTTATAGTAAAACATTAAAAAAAAATTTGGAAATTTTTAAAACGTTTTTGGGAATTAAGGTATTTGCATTAATTATCTTAATAGATATATTTTTTAAATTAAGCAAAGCTTCTATAAAATTGCACGTAAATTACACAAGTGTGTGTACTTAAATTTTTTAATGGTCATTTTTGGAAATTTTTAAAACATTTCTGGGAATTGAGATACATACATGTATTGCTCAATATTAATATTTTTCTTAATCCATGCAAATTTCCATAAAATTGAAAATTTCGTTTCACGTAAATTATGTTTATTTTTACCTTAATTTTTTATGGTAATTTTAGAAAATTTTTAACACTTTTCTGGGGATTGAGCTATTTGCATTTGTCCTCTATATATGTTTATATATTTATTTAACTTTATCTAAGCTTCTTCTTTACGTAAATTATGCACATTTGTACTTAAATTTTTTAATGAAAATTTTTTTGGAAATTTTTAAAACATTTCTGGGAATTTAGATGTATGTATTGCTCAAGTTTATTTTTTTTTTATTTATCTAAAATTTTAAAAATTATATAATTTCATTACACATAAATTACGTACGTTTTATGTAAATTGTTTATATTCATTTTTGGAAATTTTTTAAACTTTTATAGGAATTTAAGAATGTATTTGCACTGGTGAATCTTAATATTTTTTCACTTTATCAAAATTTCTATAAAACTGCATGTAAGATGAGCACATTTTTTACATAAATTTTGTTTTGGTAATTTTTGGAAATTTTAAAATTTTTTTTTGGGAATTGAGGTATTTGCATTAGTCATCTTATTATATATTTTTTACAATTAATCTAAGCTTCTATAAAATTGCACGTAAATTACACACATTTGTACATAAATTTTTTAGTGGTAATTTTTGGAAATTTTTAAAACATTTCTGGGAATTGTGATTAACGCATTACTTATTCTTAATATTTTTCTTTAATCTATCCAAAGTTATTAAAAAATAAAATTTTATTTCACATAAATTATGTTCATTTTATGTAAATTGTTTATGTTCATTTTTTGAAATTTTTTAAACTTTTATAGGAATTTAATATATTTTTTTTTCAATTCATTGAAATTTCTATAAAACTGCATGTCAGATACGTACATTTTTACATAAATTTTGGATTGCTAAGTTTTGCAAATTTTTAGAATTTTTCTGGGAATTAAGGTATTTGCATTAGTCAATCTTTATATTTTTCTAAATCCATCCAAATTTCCAAAAAAATTGCATTTCACGTAAATTATGTACATTTTTACTTAAATTTTTTATGATAATTTTGGGAATTTTTAACACTTTTTTTGGGAATTGTGGTATTTGTAAATTGTTTATGTTCATTTTTGGAAATTTTTCAAACTTCTATAGGAATTTAAGAATGTTTTTGCATTGGTGAATCTTAATATTTTTTTTTCTTTTCAATTTATTAAAATTTTAGAAATTTAAAACATTTTTCTGGAAATTAAGGTTTCTGGTTAAATTTTTGTAAATTCATTTAGCAGAATGATGCTGCGACCCTAAGAAGTATAACGCCCTCATTTAAGACTACAATTCTTCTGTAGCCGGGTAAAGTTTCAATACAATCGGGCTCTAGAACAGATTTATACGCCCCATGAATTTAAAATCTACCAGTTTCTATTTGAAAACCTTTAAATATATTTTTACATTTCCCTCCAATAAGAATGACAAAAGAGAAAAAACTTATTTTTTGTCTGAGTTTATTTGTTTGTCCTTGCTTGTGTTATGAATTTATAAACGGAAAACAGTTCAACTTCCTTTAAAATTGTGGGCGTGTATTTCCTCCCAACTCTTTTGTTCGTGTATTTTGATAAGTGTTGTTCTGTCTAATCATATTAGATGACTCTATTATTATGATGTCAATGTTTTGAATGTAGATGATGATTTTAGGTATAAATGTGACAAACATCTAAAAATGGTGATTTTGAACTTCTTCTTTTTTTTTTGTTTTAATTTTTGTTGTTATTTATTAAGTTTATTTGCAAACAGATTAAGAAGAGGAAAAAAGTACTAAATTACATTAATTCGAAATAAAAATAATTGTACACATTATCGTTGGTTCAAGGAATTTTGTGATGAGATTTAGGGCTGGTGAAAAAGTGGAAAAGAAAGATGTGACACATTAAAATTAACTTCTTAAGAGGACATTAATAAACTTACGCAGCTATCCACATCACAAGTAGCTATGATTACAGCGAGACTTAAACTGTTGTATTCATTAGGCAGTTCTGACATTTTAATTTTATTTTTTTTTGCGTCTTTTTTGCTATAAAATTATTATTGACAAAAAGAATGCCTTGAAAAATACGAAAGTGAAAATTTCGTGTGGAGTTTAGAAAATGTCTGTATGTGTTGTTTAGCGTCTTTAAGCCTCGCAGCCATCCAGAATACAATACACTGTGGCTCTAGCGAGATTTGAACTCATGAGCTCCTGTTTTAACAGCCAGGAAATTGTTATAAATTCAAACAGGACTGCCACGCGCTGGTGTTATACTGTCGTCTCTTTCTGCTTGATTTTTTTAAAGGCGAATAAATGGAAGAACAGGAAAACAATTGTTGTGCAGTTGCGTTAGATGCGTAACAGCAACTGAAATGCGTAAAATGTCTGAATAGTAAAAACCAAGCAGATCGTTAAAATGAATCTGCGTTTGAATAGTTATTATAGAAAAACTGTAAGAACACTGGCTAAAAGCATCGAGTTAAACGATGTGGAACATTAAAATAATAAACAATATCAATCGAGAGATGTCAAATCGTATGACCTTGGAGGCCAATTGACAGGTCCATTTCTCGAAATCAACTAATCGCCAAATTTTGATTTCAATAACTCGATGGTTGCGTTTGCCGTATGGCACGTAGCGCCATATTTCCTTCAGGTACGCACTTTTCTTCGACGCGTTGGTGTTATTGCATCCTCTTAAGAGCATTATAGATAGATTTCATACTATCCATAGTTCGCCGGATGGCTTGCTCAGGCAGACGATTACGTGCACCGTAAAAATCACGAAGTTGTGTATAAGTTGCTCGAATTGATGACTAATTTTCAAAGTAAACTTGGATGATTTGATAGCGTTGTTCAATCGTGAGTCTATTTATAATGATTTGCCAGAGTTTACTGAAAATAATAGGGAAAAATTCTTCATTAAAATTTAATTTTTATGTTTATTATTTATAATTTAAAGTTCTATCGGGCTTAAAAAACACCCATTAGATATTAGGAATTCTTTGCCTAATGCAGAAGTGACCTTAAGCATGGTTTTGCAGCTTTTTAACATTGGCAATCTGATTAATTTTAGTCTGCAGTGGTAGTGTGGAAGATAAGCTCTAGACTGCCATGATAAGCCTCGTAAGCAGAAAAGTAGAAATTGTTTCTGAGCCGATTCAATGTGATCACTACATTATACATAATATTGTGGGTCCTAGATTATTGAACCATATTCTAAAATTGATCTGACGAGCTATATTTATAGCTGTTTTGTCATGCACGGAACAGTGAACTCTTTAGCCAAACTTTTAACGGACTCAAGCACACCTCTAGCCTTGCTAACATTCATATGAATGAGAATTCCTAAATCCAAAAAGCTATCTACTACTTGCAACTGATGCCTACAGTTATTTTTTTGAAAAACAGATACCTTTACATTTTAGAAAACTTAATTCCATTTATAAAGCTATTCAAGTCAGACTGGAACGGTTACTGATTCGTTAGATTGGAGTAGTTAGGAGTGGCAGCCTCTCGCGACGAAGCTCACTTGAGCACAAACGAATGGCCCGTTGTGATACTAGATTGGAGTAAGTAAAGAAAATTTTGTCATCATCTGCGCACATTAAAGAATGGAAAAATTGTATCACATTTGGGATATCATTTTTAAAAAGTGAAAGAGAAACTGGACCAAGATGACTACCTTAAGAATGAAAACTTTGGGGTACTCCAGATAAAATTGAAATATCTCTGGAGGTGTTGTTTTTAAAAAGGACATGTTGCTTTTGGTCATACAGGTATGATGAAAACCATTAAGGGACATTCGTGGTGAAACCTAGCAAGCTTAACTTATGCAGAAGAAGTTTATGGCTAACTTTGACGAATGCTCTTCTAAAGTCAGTGTAGACAGCCTAATTTTCCCCACCTTTGACGAAGGTTTGATTTATTATTGTGGTGAAAGAAAATAAGTTGGTAATAGTTGAACAGCTTTTGCGGAAACCATGTTGATTAGGCGACAAAACTGAGGAAATGTGATGGCATAAGTAATCTAATACGAGTTTTTAGAAGAGCTTTGGTGTTATGATTAGCCTTGCAATTCCTCTGTAAACTGAAATATCAGATTTGCTACATATTAGGCTTTTATGTTAGATAAATAAGCAAGTCCCAGCTATGGTTTCGAAACAATATTTTCAAAACACATAAAATAAAACATAAACTATTGTTAAACAAGTTAACTATAAACCCTTTAAAATGATTACCGGGACTTGTGATTAGAATTAATTTTTTTATGAGTATGAATAATTTACTTTATTTATAGTTAAAAAAAATATTCACAAATTTCTCGATTATTCGATTAATTATTAGTATAAAATTGTAAACATAAATTTCCCGGCTTTATTTATCATTGATATTTCTTGTCATCACTTGTTTTAGCATAATTTTATTTTTGGAAAATATTTGATCATTCGTTATACCGCGTTTCGACAGACCAATTAATCAATGATCGCTAAATAAGCCCGCACGGGTACATATACCAAAAACAACTAAAAAAAAAACTCTCAACAAATCGAACAAAATACATCATTCAAACAAAAATGATTGCTTTCAAAATAAAAAGTGTTTGTTAAAGGTTTTTATTTTAAAATGTAAATTTGTTACTATTTCGTGAAGTGTATAACTCTAGTAATCATGAAAACACGCATTTAGCTTTTCAAACACTCAATCATTAAATATTTAGTGTTTATTATTTAACGCAGAAATTTTTTCGATGCAAAATAACCAACACAATCTCATTTTTAGCAAACTCTTTGTATGGCGACCTCTGCCCATTATCAATCACTGTTAAGTTGGCTCGATAAACTCTACACACAAGGTAAGGCTTGTTACATTCTTCTCTCTATTAATCGTTACATGCAATTGCTCGTGCTTTCTGATTATCGTCGCTTTAGCAATGAATGCAATCTTTTTATTTTTTTACCAAGGAAGTATGAATGTGTGGTGCTTTGTGGGTGTTCTCATATTTTTAATTTTTTTAATTAATTATTAGTTAAACTATTTTATTATTTAAAATATCAATATTTTTCTAGCACCTTTTCATTTAATCTCTTCTTATCCTTACAAGTTCCATTTGAAATACAAAACAAACAAAAATTTCACGTCATATTTTTCAGTTGGCTTAAATTACAAATGTTTTATTACTATCAAAAAAAAAAAATATTGTCTTTTTCTAAATAAATATTACAACATATAATTAGATGTGATTTGTTCGAACATGATGACGACGACGATCCACCTCATTTCAAAGCATCTTCTTTATTACATAAATCTCTCATACATATTTTCCCTGAATATTTTATTTTGAAATCGTATATTTGTGCCCTCGTATCATGTTACAATTGTAATATGTTTTATGTAACAATTATTTTCTTTTGTTTTCTACTCTTTAGTTGTTTTGTCATTCCTGATTTGCTAGTCAGGGTAAATCTTGTTAAACCGATTTATTTTAAATTAACCGCAATTCAGACAAAAGCGATAAAAACATATGACACCATTTTTAGCAAAAAAAAAAAAAAATAAATAAATAAATAAAAAAAATGCTTTAAAAAAGTACATGGTCGTTTGGGATGTTTTCCTTTCCACTTCTAGAATACAGTTCTCTTTACAATTGCAAACTATTTTTGTCGTTTGAAGCAAGTAAAAGCAACCCTTATTGTAGCGTTTAAATAATGAAAAAAATCATCACTTTTGATAAAGAGAAATGGTATTTAACGTGTGAAACAGCGAGACCTTGTTGTGTAGAGCTTTCAAATAAAGACGAGAAAATAAAAAGTTGAATTAAATGTCGCACCGTTCAGAGCTTACATGTACGTAAACAAAATGTTGATGTGCAAAAAATTTTGCGGTTCTGCTTGAGAATTTGCAGAATACCCTGATTTTTCGGATTTCTCAGATATCTAAATTTTCAAATATTCGTCATTTAAAATATCTGCTTTCGACTTTTCAAGCGTTTGTCAGTCCGCATCAATCAAAACATGTTGCAGCTTTTCTGCCTAGCAACCATTAAATGATCAAATGTTAACATAAATTTGTTTATCGTGAACAATTTTTTTATTAAACAATTAAAATTTGTTCACTGCAGTCATATATTATTACGGAGAATATAGTATGGTTGTTGTGACCATAACAAAACTATATTTTTTTTCTTTGAGTATTCAAATTAAATTGCTAAAAACTCAATGTCGTAGGAATAAGTGTCAACACATTCGACCAAGTCAGCAAACTAGGACGCTACAACACGGTAGCTATAACTTTTACAGTGAAGTATGTACGAGATAAAATATTTTCTGATACGTAGATTCTTTATCAAGCTATGCTACGCTACTTGAATAACAACGCGTTAAGATTCCGTTCGATTTAGATAAAATACAGAACTTAAAGGAGTGAAAGTAAAAAAAATAATAAAAAAATTTATACAAAATCTTCTTCTTCGGCTCTTCTTAAATAAAAGGAAAACTCGTAAATCAAAAATAAGCCTGTTAAGGCGAAGATAGTAAATTTAAACTTTCATTAAACCTGGTTACTTCATTCAAGGTGTTTTTTTAAACTTTTAACACATAACATTTTAATTGTGATTCCTGTTTGGGATACATTATGAGTGAAAGATTTCTTTTTTATTGCAAAAAAAAATATCATATCAAATTAGTCTAGTGAAAATATTTCAACTCTTCAGCCACCGCATTTAAATCTGAAAAAATTATGTGACGAAAGAATTTTAAATTTACTAAAACAATAAAACATTTAATTGTTACAATAAAAACCGAGCAGCAAGAATAGTGACAGTGTTTTATTGCATGATATGCATAACGACAGACATCAATCCTGTCATACTTTACGGTTTATATCTGCATGTGTATCGGCTTGTTTGTGTACGTACGGTAAAATAATACTTTTGACACTTTTGAACCCTTTCACATGGTTGTTGCTGTCAAATTGTTCTTCAACAAAATACTTGACAAAAAAAAAAAGAAACACATTTTTTCCCTTGTCCTTCAATCATTGTAAAGTATCATTTAACTATGTGAATGAATAGTTTCGAACAGACAACAACAAGAACAACGTTTAGTTTATATTTGGTTACGGCTTCCAAAACAATGAGAACATGTACATGTTTTAACAACAACAACAATAAAAACAACTTACATGTTGACATCAACCCCTAAAATGGCCCTAAAATGTACGCCCCAGAAAAAAATATACAATTTATCATTTTTTTTCCAGCCATTATCATCGTTGTTCTGGCGTGTACTTGTACCTTTATCCTGATTACCATTTTGACTAACGCGTTTAATTTTTTTTCAACTTTTTGTAATGTTTTTCTTCGCTTGATTGTTCACTCCTCTTGCCCGGTGACTTTAAAATATTTCCAAAGTACCAGTTTGCGCAATAAGCACTTGCATCCAGCATGAATAAACCAGCAACAACCCTTCTAGAGTGAAAATCCAAGTGTGAGTGAGCACGATTGGAAATTATAAGTTTTGTTTTCCTGAATAATTTTTTATTTTTAAATTGAACTTGTTAGACATGGTTTACGAGTACAATTTTTCACAAAGTCATTTTGTTCGCTTTTAAATTTTTTCAAACTAAAAAAAATAAGTTTTGCGACACTTTTAAACGAAATGAATTTTTTAGAGCAACCACAGGTTTTCCAAATAAAAAATAAATCGTAAACTGTGCTGTAAAGTTTTTATTAAAATGTAAAAATTACTCGTATCATAAAATTTTTTTAAGATTTCTGTTTCATGGTTGTGAGGAGTTCCGAAAATTGTATTTGATATTTTATTTTTAAGAATGATTAGTTTAATAAAATGGTCTCATCTCATTTCATGATTGAAGATGACAAATCAAAATTGATTTATGGCAGGAGTCTAGTTTCGCTAATTCCATGTGATACAGGCTTTTTCCTGTGAGTCTACAACAAAAAAATTCTTAATATTTAAAAAAAATTGTAAATTTTGGATTTTTTTCTTCTTCAGGTTTTTTTTATTACACAAATCATAAAATACACAGGAAGAGTTTGTATTTGGAAAAGGATAGCGAATAGTAGACTTCTCATCTTTTCTTTCTTTTTTGATACTGGAACCTCTAATTATCGGGCTTGAAGCTGGGCTATTCTCAGTTGTCCAGGTTCCTCTCACATAAAATAGAAACACTTTTTATTGTGTATTTTATCCTCGTTCCTTTTCTTGTTAAAATTTTTATATTTTTGCAAAAGAGAAAAAAAGGTACGACTTCGTGGGTGACTGTTGCCGATGCCCTACATCACACAGTTCTACTTTCTATTTCTTGTATATATCCGGGTATAAAGCTGTAAAATCTACGTTATATGGCCGGATGTAAGCCCGGTGGAATAGCGTTTGGGATTTCCCGGAATTTTTCGCATTTCCCGGGATTTTCCGGTATTCCCAGGAAAAAAATAATTAAGAAAAAAAACAAGTTTATTTAATAAGATAATTAAGTAAGAATTCATAAACACACAATAAAATAATTGTTTAATAAAAGTTTTAACAGTTTATAAAATTTAAAAACGCTTCAGACGACAAGACATACATAAATACATTTGTACTACATAACGAGAGATAACAAAAATAAAAATACTGAAAAAGTATTTTATTAATTATTTTTAAAATATATGATTTTTAAACTGCATTCGACAATTCACTGCAAAAACTGTTGCTTATTTTTGTTGCAAAATTTCCAACAATAGAAAAAACCCTTTTACTTTCCAATGAGGTAGGTTTTGTTGTCAACAATGCGTTATAAAGATCATCCAGTTTCGTGTTTTAAATGTTAGTGGCTTCGAATAACTCAAATTCCTTTTTAAATAAATTAGTAACCTTCTGTTCTGTTTTATATTGTACTAGCAGTGCCCACGACTTTGTCCACATATCATTTTTAATTATCTTAAAATTAAAATTTTAAAAAATGTGTTTTTAGTTATTTGTTGTAGAGTTCTGTAAACTGTGTTAAAAACTTTCAATCTACAAAAATAAAATTTACTGACAACTGTTCTAGAACCATTATACCGATAAAATTGGTTGACTTAACATTGGTATCTCTAGTTTCTCTACGAAATGAAATAAAACGTGTTCTATATTTGATCCAAAGTTCTATGGGACCTCCTCCCAAAATTATATTCAAATCCAACCAGCAGTTTTAACGTAATGCAAACACAAACAGACAAAATGAAAAATTCTCAAAATAGGTGTTTTGTATTCCATATCGATAACTACATTAAAAAATATTTCATGTACAGATGTAGTAGAATTTACAAAATATTTGAAAAACAATCAGTGTATTTTTTAAAGTGCTAATGATTTTAAACTTCTCGTTTTCCGGGAATTTAGCGTAAATTTTCCCGGGAAATTGTGGATAGCTTTTCCCTAAAATTGCAACTTCCCAAACTGTTTGGTTAAGACATGTCAGATTTTGATTTTTCTTGTCTGCTTTAGCAACAGTGACTAGAAGTGGCATTTGTTCTCTTCTTGTTCTCTCTTATATTTCACTGCTCTCTGATAAAACCACTTTCACTTCATTTGTATTAATTTCACTGCTGTTGTTGCTAGTTAGTCTAACGTAACGCTAATTTCAAACGATAATTTTAAACCTCATGTCCTCAAATTCAAGAATATATAATTATATACGAAGGAACATTAAAGGCCTGCACCGATATCGGGCATAAGGAGCATAAGCTTTGAAGAATTAGAGTCCAATGACTGCTGTCGTTGATTGATAAATGTCAACTTCATCTTTCAACGCCGAGTAGCGGGTACTTTCCAATGTTTGATTAAAACTGAAATCATGCGTGATAGTTTTACTTCTCTTCTCTAAAATCGAATATAAAATACCCGGAAAAACTTCACCTAAATGAATTTTTTATAATTTCCAAAAAAAATTTTTTTTTTAAATTTATCTTCAAAATATAAAAATGAAAAATAAATAAATAAATAACTCATAATTAAACAAAACTTTAAGCAGAATTCTTTCAAGCCTTAAACTGTCCCAGCCAAATTTGAAAACAAGTAAAAGAGTAGTTACTTAAGAATTTCGCCGAAAAATCCTAAAATTCTCCCCTAAATGAAGAATGAGTCCCTAATTTGAGGAAAACTTCTAATATGAATAGGGTATTGCACATGGCCCCTTACTCTAATTTTAAATAATGGTACCCATTTGAACACAATATGCCCTACCTTCTATTCATATTCCGAAACATAGCCAACAACACTTTCATTCTAGATTTTCATTTCAGATGACTTGTAAAGGTGCTCTAAATCCTGATACCAAAGCAGTTATCGACTGTTCACTGTTTTATCGTTACTACAACGGAAAATGTGCTCTTATGAAATCAGGGAACTTGTTTCTGAAACACGTAATTTCGTACGCTCAACGCGCTCTGTATCAAGAGCGCATTTCTTTGTGATCGATTGGGCAGTGAATCGCATTATAAAGAAAATTTTGTTTTTTAGCTGAACAGTTCGTGTGTGGAATAAACTCCCTGCAGAAGTCTTTCCTGTCACTTTCAATGTTCAATAATTCAAATCAAATATCCACAAGCACCACTCCTTCTACCACCCTTCCCCAATACCTAATTGCCTAGTTTTGGCACAGTGAATTGCATAAGTAAGGGTAATCCCAGATTGCTGGTCCTAATAAAAAAAAACTTGGACTTATGGGCCTTAAGGACTTTTATAGTACGATTTGAGCTGCACACAGATTTATGTTCGTCTGAATCAAGTATAAACTTCTGAGGTTCCCGGTTCACTCAGTACAGAGTATTTTCATGTATTAATCAATAAAATTGGTTGGATGCCTCAAGGCATTTCCTCCATCATATCTACGATCTCCATCTATAGTTAAAAGAGCTCCAGCTTCAGTTTTGAAGAAATAACGTCCAATGATGCCACCTGCGTTTAAACCGAACAAAACAGCACAATTTTCGATATGTTATTGAGTCTAATAGGCTTTTTACACTGGCTAACAACTTGGCGAAACGCATGGAAGATGAAGAAAATGTGAAACATTCGTTTACACTGACAATATTAAACATCTACCGTCAACCCAGCTGTCAAAAACATTTAATTAAAGGACGCATAATTTTTAAAAAAAATAAGATTTGAAAAAATTTATTTCGAGGACACATTAACAATTGGACTGATTGTTACTTTAAAAGAAGAAACTCAGTTATTAATGCAATGAGTTGAAATAAGGGAAACCCATCCTGGAAGAAGCATATGAAGAAAAGATTTTAGTGGACATAAGTCTGTTTGTGGATCACAATACACTGGCTTATGAATATTTATTTCAATAAATACTTATATTTTTAGGAGCCGCTATGGAACATTTTGGGAGAAAGATGTACAAAATAAATAAAATAAATAAAAAATATAAATTAAAAATATTTTTTTTATTATTTGATTTTTAATACAGCGTTTTTATTTGATTAAAAATGCTAATTGTCTCCAAGCAAAAGATCACCAAATAATAAATATTTCCTTCATAGTTTTTCTTTTTTCAATACTTTAAAATGTATCAAAATTTATTGATATTTAAAAACAAAAACTTATGTGTGCCGCTGATTTTCGTTTAAAAATATTTATTTGTATATTCAAAGCCATTCTATCAAGGATGCCACCAGAATATTGAAATTACTGTCATTTTTCTAGTGATGACACGAAAATAATCGAAAGATGTAAAGTGGAACAAAATGAGAGAGAAACATCTTTTAAAGATTTTGATTTTTAAGCCTGTGTATTTTTTATGGGAAGATGTTAACATCTTTGCAAATTGAAGGTAGATGTTAAATGTTGATCAGTATAAAAAGGCTATAAAGTATCTGTTGCGGATTGTTTTTACTGCATATCCACAACCTCATCGCTGATACAATTTTGTAATAAAACATCAGATCGCGTTTAATTGGCAAAAGAACGAAGCATTTTATATAGCATTTCAATCTTATACGATTGTAGGCCAAATTGTGACTAAATTTTTTGCATTGCGACGGTTAGATTTCTTATTCCGGTGAACGGCGATTCTCCTTAGCACGTACATTTCTTAGACCTGTTGGGGTTTTTGAATTTTTTAAGAGAATTTGGTATAAAGTCTATCCACAGTTTAACGGATGGCTTGCTAATGAAGGTAATAATGTGCGCCTTAAAATATTACGACGCCTTATATGAGTTATTCGAATTGATTTTGATTGATTTTCCAGGTAATTGCGGACAATATGGCAACGCTGTTAATGTCGATCTTTTTATAATGATTTGCCAGAGTATGATCATGAATATTCTCAATTGAGCGGAGTATGACAGTTTGTTTTACAGTTAACCCTTTCATAAAATCTATTGGGCTGAGAAAAGTATCCATTACAAACGATTAAATTTATGGACTTCGTTAAGAACTTTTTCCTAAATTTAATATCGTAAATTTATCTTTTTCGTTCAGGTTGGATTTAAAATATTTTTAAAATATTTTATTACTTCAAATAATTTAAACTCTTAATTAAACTCGATTTAAGTTGAGCCTTTTGGCAAAACATAAAATAAAATCATTTTGCTATTTAAAGCATTTCTCAACATATTTTTAGTTCGTATTAAAATAATATTACCATTTGTAGCATCTAAAATATTGTTTACAAAACCATTTGAAGGACCAATAGAATGCAGTTAAAGTCATTATATTCGAGTCCTTGTAGTTATTGACGATAGAAGTATTTGGCAAAATATTTTATTCTTATTATTAAGTAAAACAAATTTAAATAAATTCACTTGTGCATTTGCATATTCATTGTAATAACTTGTTGGATAAATATACAAAAACAACACAAACACACAGACACACAGAAACATACGCATGCTAACAAACAGGATATTGGCATACAAATACAATTATAATTTCATCTTGAAACATCAATAATATAAACACGCATATACTCACACCCAGCAACAGGAAAAAAGGGGGTGGGAGTAAATGAACCCTGCATGAATCCTGCTTATCGTTCTTCCGTAACGAGAAGGGAAACTTTTTCCCTTTTTGTAATTTTGCTGGTTTCATATCATACCAACCGAAACCAATTGTGAATAAAAGAAATACAATTTTGTTTTATTTTATTATTTTAGAAAGTGTGAACAACATTTTTCATAAATTTACCAACAACAATAAAACAAGCACACACAAGCAAAACCCTAATCGATGTTGTTACCTCAGCAGGAGACCAGTCAAACAGGATAATATTTAAAGGCAGAAGAATAAATGTACAAATAATAACATTAAAATGTAAAAAAAATAAAATAATTTTTTTTTTTATAAACTTGACAAAGTTAAGGGTTCATATTTGTTCCTGGGCTCCTTCTTATTTAAACTTTGATGATGATGATGATGTTGATGATGCTCGACTCTTGTTGGTTGTATTTATTTTTCCTTTGCCTAGGCAACAACAAGAAAATGTCTCCTGAGGCTTTTTTGGATTCACTCACAAGGGGTTGTCTACACAGTGTGTGTGTGTATGTGTGTGTGTGTATGTGTGTGTGTGTATGTGTGTGTGTGTGCTTTTTGTCAAACCTTAAACTGAAGCAAAGTTGTCTACTGAAGCAAACTATCTTGTGTGCCCTTCAACATTCGATGATTTTGCATGGATAATTTGGGTTCTTTTAGCTCAAGCACATCGCTGGACTGACTGACTAACTGTTTGGCTGAATGAATTTAGAATTGTAGAAATGTTTACTAGACCGCGGCAATGCAATAACAAACCAATTACTGTTAGATTGGCCACATATTAAAAGTTGAATGGGAAACACATCTGTCGTGTCTATGTCAAGCAAACAAACAAACAAACAAATAAAAAAACATATATATACACACACATACAAAAAGAGATACATCCCAGTTTAATATTTGCCTTTCTACACAAAAGTGAACTAAAAAATTTTCGCAACTGTTTGAAAAAAAAAATATGAACGAGGGAGCGATTGACTGACTGCATAAATGATAAATTGCAAGAAAAAAAAACGATGCTAACTTTCTTGCGCTGGTCCTTTTGATTTAAAATTTTTATTATTATGTAATTTATTTGGCGAAATTGAGCCAGGTACACTGAGAGCAATTTAAGTGTAGAGTTTTCTGAAAAAATCTAAACGGTATGCAAATTTAATCCCTCCAGAATTTTTTACTTCTTATGTGATGTGTCCTTTAAGACACAATTTTCGTCTCGTTTTAAGCAAAAGTCTCTACTTCTGTCAACGACGATCAACGGATTGCGGTGAAATTTGTTGTCTTGCGTACCCTTTGTTCAAAAGCTTTTTAGATCAGTTCTAAAAGGTGGCGCCGATATCTTAACCTTTTTATCTCTGCAATTACTGCTTTGGTTTCAAAAATTATAGCTGCTTGCAATGAAGCTACAAAATAGTTTAAGGCTTCCAGAAGTGTCTACAAGATAGAGATAGATAAATTACAATTTTAAATGGATCTATTTTATATGTCTGCCTACTGTGAGAAATAATTACTTTTTTCTCATGCATTATTCAAATTGCTTCAAGTAGAGGATGAGCTATTTTGTATCAAAGGTCAAAGCGAGCAATGAAGCGTATGTATTTTCCTTTAAGAATTTGAACTCGCCTTCTCTCAAAGTGGTTGCTTGATGCATTATTCGAGTAAAGAAATGTTTTCATTTTCTTTGTTTGAAGAAGCCTATGGTATCAAGGAGACCGCTTCTTAAATATGATACAAGAAAGTCTAGGAAAAAAATTGTGTACTGAAATCTATTTAACGCAGTTTAATGTCAGGCAATGTATCCTAACCAGAGCTGTAAATGAATTAGTCATTTTTGAATTAATTCGCGAATCATACATGCGCTGATTTAGCAAATTTTGAATTATTCTTTTTACACGAAAAAAATTAATTGAATCAAATTTCATTCAATTCAAATGAAGTTGGCAAAAAAAAAGGCATTAAGGATCTCAATGTTTTCTTTGATCATTGAATATTATTAGATCTGCTCTTGAATTTAATTAATTGCAATTCGTTATGAATTTCATTCATTTAAACTGCAATTCATTGTTCTACCTCATTTGAATAACTATAAAATCAATTCAAACGAATTGCATTTCATTTTACAAATTCATTGAAATTGCAAACGAATTGAAATACATTTCTTTTAAATTCGTTTGAACTGATTCAAAATTTATTCAATTCGTTTTTGTTGTAAAAAGAATTAATTCAAAATTTACTTAAATCGTAATGAATTAAAATCAAAAAAGAATGATTCACTTATAGCTCTACTCTAAGCTCGCTCATGGCCTTCAATGTCTACTCCCCTTTTCAGGTGTATAAGCGGGTAATAAGTATGTGACACGGATTTTTGGGGAAAAAAATAATTTTAAAATCTAAAGTAGCCTCCTTATGGCTTTATGTATTTTGCCATACGATTTTTACAATTTCTTTATTCCTTCAAAAAAAAAAAAAAAAAAAAAAAATAATAAATAAATAAATAAATAAGATTTGTCATCAAAACATCTATTTGGTTGCCACATAATTTTTTCGCTAAAGTCAGATTTCTCTCTTACTCTTAAATACGTTAAACACTAGGAGCGTATGAAGACTGTGGTCATCACCTATATTCGTAGCGTACTCTATCGCCCGTTTCACTTATTGCCATCAAGACTAGAGACGCGATAACATTGTTGTAAAATTAAAAGTAAAGCCTGGTACTCGGTTCGAATTTGTGAAAATTGTTAAGCAAAATTAATTATTTCATGTAAAAAATTGGACATTTTAAATGTGGTGTCTATCTCGCGATTTGAGTAAAGTTAGCGTTTTATTGCTTTCACGTATACTACATTGTTTTTGAAATGTAAGCAAAATACATTTCGCTCATTTACTAGAAAAACGTCATAACTCAAAAAAAATGATTTCGAGAAAAACGAGTTCAAAGTTTTTAATTCATATGTAGGTCTTATGCACGACATGGCAGTATTTTCGTTCATATGTGGAGATTATAAGAGATATTCATCTGGATTTTTTTACAATATGAATTACTGTATAGCGAATAATTTTGCATGATTTCCTCAAAAATTGTATTTTAGTAAATGAGGGATATGATCAGCTGTTGTTTAAAAACTTCCACACAAAATAATGTCCTTTGCTTTATTTCACAGCTTTGATAAAATGTTGCCAGAAACATTTCATATGTTTTTTTACAGCAAATACAGAGTACCACTTCTGAAACATTTTTTCATGATTTTTTCATACAAATTTTTTATGTACGTGGTTTGACAGCATTTCGCATGAAAAGCTAAACAGAGTACCAGGTTTAACGCGAAACTCGTACAGTAACTAAAAATACAACTTTTTCTATTACTTTGCTCCATCCCATCGTTGCCTCTCTATTCTATTCTTATCCCTTCCAAAGAAAGTTATAGAATTCTGAGTGCGAGATTTTTTTTCTTTCTAACAAACCTTTACAGGTTTCAATTCCTAGGGTCAGTCCAGGACAAAGGCGCTACAACTCATCTGTTTCTTTAGCTATATAACTAAGAGGACTCTCCTTTTGAGGTTGTACTTTAAATTTCGGTAGCCCTTTCGCACATGAAAAATTTCTGTTTAGCAACTGGCTTTTGGGTAGCGTCCATACTACAATCATACTCCCCTCTTTTTGTATTACATTGATCCCAAGGATTAATCTCTGGTCATGCTTTATTTATTGTCTGTTTCATTTGGTATCCTCCCCCAGTCTACATTATAGAAGAAAGAAAGTCTACTTGCGCAGATTCAGGAAGACATTTTTAGCAACAAATAAGGAGAATATAAAATTAATGGGTTGTTTATACCCGACACGGAACCCTTAGCCTGTGATTGAAGCTCGAACTTGTCTTATTTATTTATATTTAAAAAGTTTGCCGGTAGTCAGTTTATAAGTTAAAGATCCGGATTACATGCATTGACTCCTTCTCTATAATGTATTCGATTTTTAAAATTATTTTTATTAAGACCAGCTTACAGGGGAAGACTACTACTTATGAAATGCATTGTGCCAGAACTAGGAAATATGGTTGTGGGAAAGGGGAGGAAAGAGGGAGTAGTGCTTGTAGACATTTGATTTAAACCTTTGCACACTGAAAGTGACAGTAAAGGCCTCTGCAGGGAGTTTATTTCACACAAAAACTGTTTGGCTAAAACACGAATTTTCTCTGTAATGCGTAAAGCGATTCATTGGCCAATCGACCACAAAGAGATGTGTTCTTTACGCAGAGCGCGTTGCGAAAACGAAACGCTATTTTTGTATTTTTCAACTGTGTGGGCTCCTTTCTAAAAACACTTGGTTTCTCTTTCTAATGATTGCTGCGCTTGCTTTTTTGGATTGCAAAAGAATTTTGCTTTTTTTATTTATTTATTTTTCGTCTGAGAAAAGTTTTTTTTGCTCAGCTATGATTAATTTTTATCTTTTATTTCAACCCAAAAACTTTTTTTTTATTTAAGTGGTTGTTGTCTTTTAAAGAAAGTTGCAAAGTTTTTTCTCAAAAAGTTCTTTCAGTGTAATAATTCTTTTCTTCTTTTGTGTTGTCGTCATGCAAGAAGTCATACATAACGTATATATCCGCGGTTGCTTGATATTTTTGCTACTCTTCTCTAAAATCAAATGTAAAATACCCGGAAAAAATTTACGTAAATAGATATTTTATAATTGCAAAAAATAGTTAAAATTTTATATTCAAAAATTGAAAAAAGAACAACAAACAAAAATTTTAAACAGAAATCTCTCAAGTCCATATAATTTAATTTTTAAATCCCCTTAATTTGCGGAAAAATCGTACAATCTAAATATGGTACTGTATACGACCCCTACTCTCTTCCACGCAAAACCTTTCTTTCATTTAAATGTCTGTTGTCTTTTATAGAAAGTTAAAAAAAAATTATTAAAAAATATTTTCTCAAAAATTTCTTTCAGTGTAATAATTTTTTTCTTCTTTTTTGCCATCATCATGCAAGCGTGTCTATATGTGGGCATATGTGCTGACAATACAGCAGGATATGATACATTTGTAGCTCAGAAAACAAAGCATTAGAAACGTGGCTTGTTAGTTAACAAATACAAAACCAACAACTACAACGATGATAACACCAACGACATTTTCTAACTTTTTTTTATGCATTTGACTGTTAACTGCCTGTTGAGACTCTTTATTGGCAGCAGCCTCTACCCTTTTGTGTGACAAAATATGTTTAAAAAATATTAAAAAAATGAAAGAAAGGTAAAGGCAAAGGCAAATGCGCGGGCTGGTTCAGATGAATGACTTGCAGGCAGGGGTGTTGACGCTGTTTGTTCTTTGCAAAAAATATGAAATGATGATTATTATTATAATTATAATTACTGTTGTTCGTTTGCCACAGTTTTACTTTTGAAATTATTTTTTTTTTTTGCTTCAGTGTTATTGTTGTTGTTGTGTGTTACCTCCTGTTATTTGGCCAACCTGTATCTTCTTCTGTTGTGGGGAATTTTCTTCACAGATGTTTTTATAGTTAACGTGTTGTTGTTGTTTCCTTGTATTCATTCCACTATAATTATTTAAACTTTGTTTAAATATTAATTTTTTTCCCTTTTGTAGTTCAAGGAAGTAAATTTTTAGCGCCATTATGAGAAGGTTAATCATTAAATATAAATATTTTCAACAAAAGATGTTTTTTTGTGTTTTTTGCTACACAAAAGAAAAAGGATGAATGAACAAAATTAGGGCGTTTGTAACATTTTTATGGCAATTTTATTACTTCTTTATTTTCTACGCCTTTTCTTGTTTTCAAAAATAAATTTTGTTGAATCTCTTGTGGGAGTAAGCGTTTGCGAATCTTTGCTTTTCTATTTAAATAAAAATTTTTTGCTGATTATGTTTTTTTTTGTTGGATCTTTAAGTTAATTATTCAAGTGGTGGTAGAGTAAATTTTAACTTTTACTTTTATGTTTATACATATTTTGTTTATGATATTTTTGTAATTAGCTGAAATTTTGCTTGAAGGAGAAGATATAAATATAATTTAATCATAATATTTTGAAATATGTAAAATTGGGAAGGCCAAACAAGACTGTATTTTAAAATTGAAGAGGTTTTTTCTTACCCATTTGCCTCTAACTATGCGCACATCTGTAGTTTTTTCTTCGAGCTTAAACATCAAGTAGAAAGTGTTAAAAAACGTGCATCGTGAAGCGGGGTGATAAAAAACAGTGGAAGTGAATCGAAACAAAATTTCATATTTACAAAATAACTGACTTCCTAAATATTGATGGGAAAGTAGTTATAATTATTTTTTTCTTCTTAGAGTGCATTTACACAACGAAAGTTTACTTTGCAAAGTTTTGATTTTATGTGGGAGAGAGAGGGAGAAAGAATGATAAGCAGTACAGACTTTGATGTACTCGCAAAGTTGCTTTGTTTTTTGTTCGTTGCTTGTACACAGTTGTACATATGTGTTTAGGCACCAAATACAAAACGTCCAAAAATTAAGAACGATCACTCAGAAGAAAACAAAATTTGTAAAAGAAAACTTTGTGTGTCTGAACACCAAACAAAGTTTAAAAGAAAATTAACAAAACTTTGTCAAAGTAAAATTTCACCGTTTGAATGGGGACTTTTTCACTTCATACCGATACCCGCGGTTCTTTCTTTCTCTTATCTTCCATTTCTGTTTCTATGTTTTGCGCAGGGTTACCGCTATAAATATTTTGAAAGGTCGCACAATAGGTCGTTTTATAAAAATAAAGTCGCACAAAAAAGTCGTTTGAGAAAAAAAGTCTCACATCCTTTTTAGCATTTTTAATAAAAAAATCATAACAAAAAAAAAAAAAAAAAAAAAACAATTGAAGCAAAACAAAAAGCCCATTACAGAATCCATTTTTATCATATATCAAAAGATGTACAGTTGCATTTTACATGCTTCTATACATGCTTCTATACATGTCTTCATGTGTACTAACAGCGTAACTTAAGTTTATTAATTTGGTTATCGTATGCTATTTATATTTTATAATTTACTGGAAATTAAATGTTTTTTTGTAAGCAACTTTATAAAAAAAGTATAAAAAGTTGCAAAAATTAAAAAAGTTGCAAAAGTCGGTGACAGAAAATAAGTCTCACAAAAATTCGCAGACCCTAAAAAAGGGTCAAATTGCGACTTTAGTCGAGCGAACGGTAACGCTGGTCTTGCGTCTTTATATTTCTTTTTCTCTTTTCCTTCTGACAGCAGGACCAATTAATGGACCCAAGTGGGCTTAGGCAACACGGCCTACTGCCTAACCTATTTAGAACATTTTGCAATTTTATACTTTTTATCATAAATAAGGCTATTTCGATATTTTTTCTAAATCACATAAATATTTATCGATCAGTAAGTACTAATTTTTCTAAGTCTAGAGAAAATCTAAAGAACTTATTTAGAAGTCCGATCTTTCAAAGTTCGTTAAGAGGTATTTGAGACCCTAAAATATCTTCTAGTATCTGAAATTTTGTCATATTCTCTTAAACGTTTTACTTTAAAATTCGTGCTTCAGCTAAAAGCATCAAAATTTCATTAAAAAATTGTGCTAAAAAATAATCGAAATTTTCACAAAAAAAAAAAAAATAAATAAATAATAAAAACGAGAAATAACACAGTAATTTTGAAACGAATTGAAAATTTGTAAAAAAAAATTGCAATTGGGCAAAATCTAAAATCGAGAGAAGTATTATTTCACAAAAAAAGATTTGAGCGAAATTATAATTTTAACGAAATTTTCAAAATTTATGAAAATTAAAAAAACAAAAATCCTTAAATAAGTTGAAATTGCATCAAGTAATCAGTATATTGTAACAAAAGTCACAAAAGAAATACGAACAATTTTATTTAAAAGCCTTTAACTCGCGAAAGTATAACTTTTCACTAAACACCTAAAATTCCACTTAAATCCAACAAGAAAAAAAAACAAAAAAAAATTTTTATATTTTTGTTTCTTGCTTCCTGAAGATGCCACCCAACAATGTGGCAAAATATTAAAAAAATTAAAACGCTTTATTTTATATTTTTCTTAATCTAACTTTGTGCTTTATAAATTAGAAAAGAAAATTTAATCATTTATGTTTAAAAATTTATTTACAAAACATCCAGGTCCTTTTCTTGTACTAAGAAAAAAAAAAAACATTTAAAATAATGTTATTTTTAACATTTACCATAAATTCGCATATAACAATTCCATTTGTCTCCTCATAAAGTTTGTATTATATAATTTTTTATGTTTTTTTTTCAATAATATTTTATAAAACCTTTTAACACTTGCTAATAATTCTCATTCGCTTAATGCAAATATTGTTATGAAAAATTATTTGAAAGCATTTACATATTTCCTACAACACAGCAAACGGTTAACGTTGTTGTAGTCCGTTAAAATTTTTGTACTCCGTGTGTGTGGGTGATAAACAGAGCTAACAGAGTTCTTATTTTTTACCACTTAAAAGTGTAATATTTGTGAACAAAACAAAAGAAAATTTTTTGGTTGTCTGCGTGTTTTTAAGCAGAAGACCATGAGTTCAAATCCCAACGGAGCCTCGATTATAATAAAATATATTTGTTGTGTGTAGAAAGAGAAAATAATTGTTGTATGGTGATGGTAGGTTAGTTGCTGATGCGTCTGTATTCTAGAAGAAGCAAGTCATAGTGCACAAAGTCTTAAAGCAGCCTTAGTTAGAGAGGAAAGTAATAATATTATAATAGTGGCTCAGCTCGTTGAATGGCCTGGTTGCTAAGCAGCAGATCATGAGTTTGAATTTCGCTAAACTTACAGAGAACTTCAGACACAATGGCTCAAATAGAATGCCTAGGCAGAGCTATTTCAATCGTACATATTAATGTTTTTTTCAAATCACACAATGATTTCATTTGATCGCTACAGAAACAGCGGCTTTAGTCAAATTTTAATCAAAATCATTGATTGAATGCTTTAACTCCTGCAGCTGCTAATAATTTATTTAAATGAATATTTAATCAATAAATCAATTGGTATTTAATTATTTTAATCTGTGAAAGATTAGGACTAACTTGAGTATAAACTTACGATTTAGTGGTGGATGGAGGGATTCTAAAAATATCAGTTATTGAATGGGGAGAGCAAGCACAAGAGCATTTGATCTACAATTGCTTTCATTAGGAATCACAAGATTGCCAAGATTTAAGTGTTTTTTCCATTTTTCAAGCAGGAGTAAGTCAAGGAGAATCACACTTTCTCAGAATATGTTCTAGAGTCTCCTCATCATGTTTAAGGGGACAGCAGCAGCAGTTGCTTGCAATTTCTAGTCTATTGAAGTGCTTCCTTAAACTATAGTGACCTTTCAGGAAACTAGTGAGTCCTTTAGAATTATATTTGCTCAAAAAAATGAGAGCTTTAAAACGTTTTTGGTCACATATCTCAATTGTCAGAAATTACTAAATTACCTCAGTTTGCAGAAATTCATCTTACAGAAATTTTAGTTAAGCTAAAGGTTTTTCCATAAAATATTTTTTGATAAATCTGAACTTATTTATATAATATATCAAACACATATATATACACACCTACATGCATACATATACAAATACTTACATAAACACATCTCTTATCTCATTTTTTTTGTGTGTTATTAATGTTATTTTCACTTTGAATCTTAAGGTTATTTTAAAGCATCTCAATATGTATCACGTACAACATGATATACTTTCTTGTTATGTGATTTGAAATTTATCCACACACTTTAACTTAATAGTATTTCCAGTAAATGTATCTGTATCTTTAACTTAATGTTTGAATGAGGGTTTTTTAAAGAAAATTTGTCCATTCAAACGTAAACTTAAATTACTGTCACCATATAATTTTGTAGCAGGATTAATTACGATAATTTTATTTATGTATGTGATTGTGTATCTGTGAGAATAGTATTACTAGCACGTACACAATTACACTACTCACAGCAGCTCTGAACTTCACTTTGCTAAATTTTTGGGATAATTTTCAAATTTGAAGAGAAATTAAATAATATTTTTATTTATTAATTTATTTATTTTTATTTCCTTTTTTATTTTTTTTTTATTTTATTTATTATTAAAAATACCACTTTCAACAAGAAATCGTTTTTTAAATAAAAATTAAAAAAGTTTAATAATAAACAAAATTATAAATGAAATAGAAATTTACTTTTTCGGCTTAAGGTTTATTTTTAATTTAACACTAAACATTTTTAAAAAAGAAAATAAATAAAAAGAAAATAAGACAGAACATTATGTTTAGAAATTAAATTAAAAAATGTACCTTAAGCCAAAAAGTAAAATTCTATTTCATTTATAATATCCACGGTTCAAATCCCAGTTGGAAAAAAAATTAAAAAAAAAAAATAATAAAAAATTAATTTTTGTATTTTAAAAATTTTTACTCGAACTATTTCAGTTGTAACCAAATGATTAATTTTTAATCTGGCTTAAGTTTACGGATATTTTAATTAGGGAAATCAGGACATAAGAAATAACTAATATCAGTCTCTACTAAGTTTGATGGACGAAGTCCACACACAACCCAAAGCATTTTCCATTGTCCTCTTTATTAATCGTCACAAACATTTGTTTCTACTTTCTGCTAAAATTTGGTTTAGCAGTGAATCTCAGTTTTTAATATTATACCCTTCACCTCATGTAGAAGGGTACAGATAAATTAATAATTCCTTTTTCTAATTTCTAAGCTAATTATTTTAGACACCAGTCGATTTAGTTATGTCCCTCTTTCCACGCTTGCATCGAAATTTTATTTCAGAAGATCCCAGTTGAATTATAAAAATTCTTCGTATATCAATCTCTTAGTTCGGAGTAATTTTTTATTAAAAACAAGCAAAATTGGTTAGCTAACGATGGAAATATGCAAAAAAATGACGAGCGCCTTTACTTTCATTACGTTTTTCCATATTATTGTTGTTTGTCTTCGGTTACATCATTCAAAGATGTGCCCGAACCAATATTGAAAGGGACTAAAGAGGAAAGAGGGTAGCTATACTATCCGACAGCCAAGCTGCCATTAGATCGCTTAGTTTGTGTGAGTTAAAATACAAATTGGCCTGGGTAGAAGGCAATTAAATGGCAGATAAGCTGCCCAGAAGAGGAGCAAAAACACCCAATTAGGACGTATATCCAAAAGCGCATTAAAGCTAAGGATAGTCACTGGTTTCTATACAGACCATTGCAGGCTAAGAAAGCATCTGAACAGCCTTTTTATTGAGAATAACAGCTGGTGGGGATATTGTGAAAGGGAAAACTCCAGAGCATATTCTGAAAGTTGTAATGCTTTATGTCACAGCAGATATAACCATTTGGGCAAAAACCTACTTGATGTTGGGGATCTGTAGACTCTAGAGCCAATTTTAATCCTAAACTTCTACAGAAGAATAGTTTCAATTAATGTGCCATAACACCTGGTAAGAAACAAAATAGATAATCTTGGTTACAGTGTCCTGTCAATAAACCCTTACGATTAATTCTATTCTATTTCTTTTAATTCTATCATAATATAATAATAAAAATAAAATTTGTTTTTCTTAACAAAAGAATTATCTGAAACAACAAAAATTTATTCTCCGCAACCATATATATTTTTTACAGATAACGTAATATGATTCTTGTGATCATACAAAAATCATGGTTCTGAATGTAGAGTAACCAAAACTCATTAAAAAAAAAAATAACAATTGTTTCAGGAATTGAAAAAAAAGATAACAGAGATCCCCTAAGAATTCCATTATAGGACTTCATAAGGTTTTCTCGTACAGTCTCTTGCTTGATTTTAATGTTTTCCATTATAAACTGATGGTATCTGAGACTGTTGTTAAAAACACCATATTACTTTGGGAAACGTATAAATATGTTGTTGAGTTTAGAGTTGAAGCATAAAAGAAAACAAGTGTAGTGATTAAATATTAACAAAAACTTGTTTATTGTGACTATAGTATGATTTGAAACAAATATTTAATTCATTTATAATATCAACAGTTTGACACCTGATTTTATAAAAAAATTAAATTAAAAAAAAAAAAAAAAACAAGCAAAAGTGCTATATTCTTCTATGCCGAAGTCTTGATACACTTCACTATCTATGTAAATTTAGTTTAGTGAAGTAGCTCCTATCAAAAAAAAAAAAAAAAGCAAATATTGCTGGGACATAAAAAAATTTATGTACTACGCAAAAATCCCTTAGGCTCTTAATCGGTTAAGCATTTTAAAAAAATTTTAGTATTTCCTTAAAGACCTCTTAAAAAGCTTTAAAGTGATACCCATATTAATATTTTAAAAATTTTGATAATTTCAGAGATCCGTGACTCGGAAAATATGGGCAATCGTCAATTTTTTCGCGTGATGTTTTTTTATACTTTTTAATTCTTTATTGCCCCATATGTTTGTTTTTTTTTGCTTGGAATTACTTCATTGTTCCAAATGATATGGAAAAATTAGAGGCAGGCCTGGTGTTTGGCCCGCTGCCTCAAAGGACACGGATCGATCATGCTGATTTCCAATAGCACCTTTTCGACACTTTATCTAATCGATTGGCGTATTTAATTTTTCTCTAGCTGATCTAGTGCCTCGGCAAACTTGATTTCAACACTTACACGGACGGGCAGGCGGACATTGCTCAATCGACTTCGCTATCCATAGAGTCAGAACTTATACGAGGGCTGCTTTATATATTTCTGGCCTACTAGTGAAAATGCAATTATTAATAATCAAAAATGGTTTAATTGTTTTTCAAAGTATTCTCCAGCATGATTTATATACTTTTGCATGCGCTCAAACCAGTTGTCGAAGCACTTTTTCCACTCCGATTGAGACACCTCTAAAACATGGTTTTTGAACACTTCAACAGCTTCTTCTGGCGACGAAAATCGTTGACCACGCATTTTTTTCTTGATGTGCGGAAACAATAAGAAGTCATTATGTGCCAAGTCAGGGCTGTACGGCGGATGACCCATTAATTCGACGTTTTGGCCGGTCAAAACCGCTCTGGTTTGAGTCGATGTGTGAGAGCTCGCGTTGTCATGGTGAACAATGATTCGTCTTCTCTTTTTGGTTTTTCGAATTTCTCCGATGACTTCAGGCAAACAAATTGTAGTGTACCACTCAAAAGTGACCGTCCTATGTTGCTTAAGCGGAACAGTCGCCACATGACCAGTTTTGCCGAAGAAACAGGCGACCATTTGCTTTGAAGTGCTTCTTCCACAAACAACTTACGTTGGATTTTGCTCGTCTTTGAAGACCCACACGGTCGATTGTTGTTTCGTTTCGGGCTCATACGCATAGATTTATGATTCGTCACCTGTGACGATCTTATAAACGTCTTTTGAAGCACCGCAATCGTATTTTTGCAACATTTCTTTGCACTAATCGACACGAGCCTTTTTTGAGCGACTTTCAAATTGTGCGGGATCCAACAAGAATAAAACCTTTTTTACGACCAGGTGTTCATGCAGTATTGAATGTAAGCTGGTGGAAGAAATGTCCAAGGATGTCTGTATCTCTCGGTATGTCGCACGACGATCTTGCATTATGAGTTCACGCTTCGGCCACGATTAAATTCATTGTACCAATTTTTCACAGTGCTACAGGATGGTGCTTCATCGCCATACAAAGATTTAAGTTCATCAATGCACTCTTGTCGTGATAATCCACGTCGAAAGTTGTGAAAAATGATGGCACGAAAATGTTCACGAGTTAATTCCATTTTTTTTTTCTATATTAATTTTTTCAAGTCACTGTAAACAACACAAATAATGGTCGTACGTAAAAATGTTTTGAGTACGATTATGCCTAAAAATGACAAACTTTCCAATGAAAATGTCAGATTGCACTTGGCAGCACTCATTGTTGCCAGGCCAGATATGTATATAGCAGCCCTCGTATACTTTATGGGGTAGGAAATGGATATTGTAGAGATTACAAACGGAATGAGAAACTTAGTTAGAATTTTTTTCCACTTTTTGTGGTGAAGAGTATTAAAACAACTATTACTTGTTTACCGCAGCCATAGATTGATACAGAGAACATAATATTGTTCTTGTAAGCATAAAATAAATTTTAAAATAAAAAACGATTTCATTAAAAAATTAAATAAATAAAAAAATAAAATAAAAAGTTAGTGCTTCTGCTTTAGTTAATCCCTGAAATGGGAATGTGTTAGTCAAAATGGTGAATCTGGTTAATGCTAATAATTGTACGTTATGTGACTGTTGAAACTTGTATCACTTGATTATTTAACCAAACAACCAGCAGACACAAATTATTTGGAGCAAAGGTGTGAAACAAATCTTCACAAGCTACAATGTTGCCATTCTGGATTTCAAAGCCACACACACACATACACACATTAAATATATCTACTCCTTACCTATACATAATTACAAACATTCATACGTTCATACATATTAAGACCCCAAATGATGATAATTATTGCTGTTGGTTGTTAGAGCTGCTGGAAATATTTCAAGTCTGCTTTTTTTTCAATTGCTGCACTTGTACCTGTAAGAATGTATGTATACGCTGTTGGGTATCGTATGTATCGCTCACTGACTCTGGCATATCATGTCATTACGATTTAACACCTCGTTGAGGCTAAAGGTATTTGTCAGATTGTAAAACTCCAAAAGCTGCTGGCATAAAATTATATATTTTTTCTTTTATTTTCTTACATTAAATTTTATTAATATTTTTACAGTTACTCGTTCTTGTTAAATTTAAATCGATTTTTAATACAACTTAATTATTATTTTGGGCTTAAAATTTTATTTTCTTTAAATAAATTCGTTAAATAAAATTAAATTTTTGAGTAAGAAATTTTTTTAAGTTTTCATTTTAAAGCTTTTGGTTTAGATGCTGATTTATTTTTGTTGTGCTTGTTTCGTTTTTTGTGATTAAGCTCATTCATACATTTATTTATTTATTCTGGCAGGAAAATGTTAAAGCTGTTGGTTTGTTTTTTCTTTTTTATGAATTCTCTAATGTCCACATGTATTTGATGTACACACATTCATTTGATGAATTATAGTTCATAAATTCATTTAACCATAATTTGTTTTACACTGAGAAAGTTCAATTATTTATTCTTTAAATTTTAGTTCTTTAAATCACTTGCAATTTTATTACCGAATATTTTAATATTAAATTATAATACAAGGGAATGTCAGGGCCCCTAGACTTCATGGACTTCATTTGCAAGTTTCTCAATTTTAAAATAAAGAAAGTAAGTCGTAAACGGTTTAAAGTTTGAAACCAAAAATAGAAATCAAAATGAAATGCAGCTGAATCGCAACAATAATTTAAAAATTTAAAATGTGTATTTTTAAAAAGGTTTTTTTATAAAAAAAAATCAATGCAGAGAATTTAAAGCAGCTCCAAGAAAATTTAGGATACCGTAGTTATATTCAATATTAAGCTTTTTGGAATGCAATCATTTTATTTTTAGTCTGCAGTTGTGACGAAAAAAAAATTGTTAAGGGAACACAAGGCTTTATTTTATTATTTTCATGTCAAGCGTTCCAATTATGTAAATTAAAATCACAAAACCCTTTGTTATGAATGTTATGAAGATTTTCTAAAGTATCTGCCTTAAATGGACAACTTATCTTGGCATCATTTACGAATGCACAGTGGGGCAGAATAAAAATATTTTGGAAATAATTCAGCCATTTGAAAACGGCTAGGCCGATTGATTCAAAATTTGGCACGAGCATAGTAGAGGAGTACTTGAGCTTAAGTTTTGGAGGTGGTTACCCTCCACTTTCCGGGGATGGCGCTATGTGGTCTCAAAGTTGGATACCTCGCTCCTGAAAATTTTTCTAACGCACACAATTTTTTACACAGGCATGAAAATTTTTACTTCCGTAACATAAATGTATAAAAGTGAGATACATATTGAAACACTCATATTTAAGAACGCATAGTTTTGCACGTAAGAATGATATTGAGGTGAATCTTTTTTTATTTAATAGGAAATTGCGTCATCTTTGTTCACATGCATAAAAAAAAATAAAAAAATGGAACAAAATTTTAATATTCGTTGCTGAGCTCCGAAAATTTCGAAAAATTATGGTAAAAACGGTCCAATTTGAGAAAAGTAAAAATATTAAATATGCTATAAAACTTTTATTAATTAAGCAAATCAAATAAAATCTTCTGTGCATAAGCAGTTTGTGAACTAAAATCAAACGGTAAAAAAATCTGCAACATTAAGCTAAAGGAAATCCCATAATTCCCAAAATAAAGACGAAAAATCCCAAAATTAGAATTTTTAACTCTTTTGCCCATAAAGTCCACATATGGACTAGGGCTCACGAAATACTTTTTGAAACAATTTGGAGTATATATAGCTTTTTTATAGTATTCTTCTTTTTCCGATCCCAGCTTTGGGATTTTAGAAAATATGGGAGAAAATCAAAATTTCGATGTAAAATAGGTCAAGTTGAAAGACTTACATCTTCTACAAGAATGATCAGTTTTATACGAAATTTGGTTTAAACGTATACACATATAGTTAGCTTTAATAAAAATAAAAAATTTTTATATATTCCATAAGAAAATTTTTTTCTATCTATAAAATTAGATTAGTGTCCCATTTTAGGCTAAAATACACAAAAATGCCATAATTTTGGATTTTTTAAATTGAAAATCGTATAACTTTTAAGCCAGACAAGATATTACTTTCAAATTTTTTTCAGAAAATCTTAAATTTTGTTTGCTATCTACGGTAAAAAAGTCAAAAAAATTTGCTGCAAATTGTACCCAATATTTCGAAAAAACTGGACCAGGGTATGGAAAAAATCAAAAATTTTAATTTTAAAATACTTATAACTCGATCATTTTTAAACATAAACATGCAGTTTAAATCACCGTTTTGTAGGTATTTACGAGAGCTTTAAGACCATGTAAAATATTTAAAAATCAGACAAAAATTGAAGAAATGCCAAGCGTTAGAAAAATTTTCAGGAGCGAGGTATCCAACTTTGAGACCACATAGCGCCATCCCCGGAAAGTGGAGGGTAACCACCTCCAAAACTTAAGCTCAAGTACTCCTCTACTATGCTCGTGCCAAATTTTGAATCAATCGGCCTAGCCGTTTTCAAATGGCTGAATTATTTCCAAAATATTTTGATTCTGCCCCACTGTGGAATGTAGGGACATGTTAAAAATAATTGGTCCTGATGAAGATAAAGTTTTAGTCCAATTAGGACTTTCTTCTTCATTTTTTGTTAACTTTTCTTAAAGGAAATCTGAACAACGTAAACAACAACGTATTTAATTCATTTAATTAAAAATTTAATAAATTTATTTCAACATTCAAAAATCTTTTTCTTATTTTTAAATCTATTTCTATTTTTTTCAAATATTTTTGTTTATTTAAATTAATGTTAACAATGAGAACATAGATAAAAATGAACTGCCATATTCATAAAAAACAAAATGGGTTAATAATATGTTTTATGACAAATTTTTAATACAAATTTTTCCAAAAATATATTTCAAATCTATTTTAGTATTTAATGAATACGAATTTAATTTAATTTCAAATTAAAATGTAATTAAACTTTTGATTAATTCAATAACAAATTTTTTTTTGTTATTAAATTTTTAATTAAAAAATTTATTGAAACAATTAAAATTTTAATAAAAAAATAAGAGAATAATTTACTTATTAAATTAATAAACTAATTTCCGATTGTCGCAAAAATATTTCTTGTAAATATAATTACATACTGAAAAATGTTTCTTATTTGAAATTGTGTTTTAAAAAATAAAATTTTTTACTTGAAATAAAATATACACAAAATTGTTCTCGCATCTACTTAAAGTTTAATTTTTTTTTAATTAAAATTTAGGTTAATTTTTAATTAGCTCAATTAATATACTTTTATTAAAAAAATATTTAAAATTTCTTTAAAAAATGTCCGCATTAATTTATAAATAGTTTTTCTTTCTAAAATTTTTTAGAAATTAAATAAATAATTGAACCTTAAGCCAAAAAAGTAAATACTAATACATTTATAATATCCACGGTTCAAATCCTGATTGGGTAAAAATTTACAACAAAAAAATGAATATAAATTAATATCAAAAATATTACAAAAATATTAATTGAAAAAAAAAACAACGAATTGAATGAATAAAAATTTTAATAAAATTTTATTTAAAAACAAAACAAGTAAAAGTACTTTATTCGGCTATGCCGAAGCTTACATACTCCATCTAAATAACCAAAATTGGAGTGACGGATTAGTATTTAATTTTTTCAGTGTAAGAACTACAGCTAAAGCTTAAATAAGCTGTTTAACGATACAGTTTATTCCCCTCCAAGTTGTTCGTTTTATATTGTACACCTGCTTAATACCCAAAAGATTTGTTTGCAAAATCCTTTTTCTCTTTCATTTTCTTTAATTTTTTTCTTTTATAAATTTATTGTCTTTTATTTTGTTGAACTATTGTGAATGAATTTATTTCTTTTCCACCGTTTGGTTATTTCCACTTGCAATGTTTGCGCTGTATCATTCAAATCGTATCAATCAAGTGCGAAAGGAAAACTACAACAACAACAAGGGAAATATCCAAAAACTAAGGATTTAAACATGTAAAATTTGGTTTACAGGAGTGTGAGTGTGAATACAAATGTATTTACGTCCATTCTTCCATTCATCTATCCCACAGTTTGCTAAACTTTTTTTGGGGGGATATAATGACAACATTATATCAGCAATCGTTCTTGTGACTGTAGAAGTAACAACTTTAACAACTAAAATGACAAGAAAAAATTGCACAAATGTTTCAAAAAAGACAAAAAAAAACAACTCAAGCCACAGATTTGACATGGATCAGTAACCTAATGCCAGATTATAATTCAGAATGGAACATTCGTAGTTGCTTATAGTTAATATGTTTTGTGTCTGTGTGTATCTGTGCCTGTGTGCATGTATATGTGTATTTATGGATAAATTTCAAAACTGTAGTTCAAATGTTTCAAAGTTGAAATGTTCGAAATATCGTCTGTTAAAATGAGGTTCGTGTTAACATTTTTCAAAATAAAAATCTAAAATATAAAAATTATGTTTGGTCAATTTTTTTGTAGGGTGCACGGAAATGGGAAAAAGTAAATAAATTATGAAAAATAATTTAGTTACAAGAAGAAAAAGAAAGGTTAAAAAGGAGTACAAGTGAGAGTTATACAAGAAGAGGTTGTGCCTGAGTTTCGTTACTGAGAAGTGAATACTCAAACAAAAAAGATTGTTATATTTGGCTCTGCCAAATCTTATATACCCTTCACCATTTATCAAAATTTAGTTTAGTGAAATAACTCCAATCAAAAAAAAAAAAACAAAAACAAAAATTTAAGAGAACAGAGAAGACAGAGAATTAAAAATTAAAAACAAAACTTACATAAAAATGCCATTGGCTCTTAACGGGTTAACCAATTTCAAAATTTTATTTTATTTTTATTTTCTTAAAGATCTCTTCAAAAGTTTAAAAATGATACCCATATTGATATTTTAAAAATTTTTAAAAATTTTCTAACTAGGAAAATATGGTCAAGCGCTTATTTTTTCACCTGATAATTTTTTCTTATTTTTTAATTCTCTATCGCCCCATAGAGTTGTTTCTTTGATTGAAGTTACTTCACTGTTCCAAATGATATGAAAAAATAAGAGGCAGGAGTGGTGTTTAGCTCGCTGCCTCACAGGATAGCTGATTCCCAATAATACATCTTTCGACGGTATGTCTGACTGATTGGCGTATTTAAATCGTTTCTAGCTGATTTAAACGGACAGAAGGATTTCGTCCAATCGACTTTGCTATGCAATGGACTCAGGATATGTATATACTTTATGGGGTCGGAAATGGGTATTATGGTGAAGGGTATAATAAATTGCTCTTAATGATTGACACCAGTAATGCTACTTTTGGCATTTGCTAGGCTTTTGGCATTTATTACTCGAGTCACTTTCTGCACTAATTTCATAGTTTCTAAGTTTAGAGTGTATGTGGACTCTGTTACACTTGGACCACGTTACATAAAAATGCATTCATAACTTTCTCACTATTTGCGCTGCATTAATTCGTACTAGCAACGAGGATAGGTTTTAGAGGAAAAGAACATGGTTCGTTAGTCCTCCTATACTATGGGATCAATAGGCGCATCACTGATAGGCTGCCCCAGGTTGTCTATATTGTTACGAACATAAGATCTGGCACCCCTGTTGTTGTCCGTACGTGCGTGGTAAAAACAAAAGGTTTACTTCCACCACCATTGGGTGTGTGTATAGAATTATCGAAAATTAGCTAACGCAAGTTGAGCAACCTCAATGGCTGCGTTAGTAGAGGTGCGTGCTATAAAACAGAAGATCGTGAGTTCGAGCCTATCTTCGGACATACGGAAGGAAGTAACAAAATGATTACAGTGTACCGCAGAAAGTTGTGGCTATGGCTACTGGATTAATAGGGATGACTGGACTGGCTTGGATGTAAAGCAAGGTGGAGAGATCTTTGTATGATTTAGGTTACTAGACAAGGCATCGAGTAGTTCATGGCTCGCCGAGGTATCACAGTAGTAGTGTAGCGTGGATGGCTGCGTTTTAAAAATAACGCATGTTTATTAAATACGAGACCATAGGATTCTTAAGACCGGTAAGATAAAGAAGTGTAGTGTAGTCAGAAGCCAGAAGTAAAGAAAATAGCGAAATTATAATGTGCCACAGTGGTATTTGCAATCGATAGAATCCGTAGGCTTATCCAGAAAGGAAAAAAACGTAACAATACATAAAGCCATGCGCTTTTTTGTCATGCCCTTTTTTGTACCCATTTTTCTCCTTATTGATTTAATAAATGGTTTCTGTTGGTGTTCTATCGTTTGGCTCTTTAACTTGCAAAAAAAAAGATACTTTAAAAACTATTAATGTAATTTCAACTTATGAACTTAGCTCGATAAGTAACGAAGTTAAACATCATACATTTTACTATGCACGCGAAACCTACTTTTTGACGCTGATACTGATTGCTATTTCGATTTCTATTTGTACGCGGGTTTAAACGTCTAAAAACTTCTTAAAAAGAAAGATCTGGCAGCTTGTTGTTGCGTCTTGGTTAATTGTTTTTTTTGTGTGGATAATATAGAGACTTTAAGAAGTAGGGTAGTTAGGAAACTTTGAAAAAATTTTTGTTTCAGTTGTATAAACGTAATAAATCTATTTTCGCTTCAGCATTTTAATAAACATTTGTTTAATAAAGCTTTAGTGGTCAAAAATTTATCTTTAACAAAACAGAGTTAAAGCAAAAAAATAAAAAAAATATATACGAGGGCTGCTATCTATATTTCTGGCCTGGCAACACTGAGTGCTGCCAAGTGCAATCTGACATTTCCATTGGAAAGTTTGTCATTTTTAAGCATAATCGTACTCAAAACGTTTTGACGTACGACCATTATTTGTGTTGTTTACAGTGACTTGAAAAAATTAATATACAAAAAAAAATGGAATTAACTCGTGATCATTTTCGTGCCATCATTTTTCACAACTTTCGACGTGGATTATCACGACAAGAGTGCATTGATAAACTTAAATCTTTGTATGGCGATGAAGCACAATCCTATAGCACTGTGAAAAATTGGTATAATGAATTTAATCGTGGCCGAAGCTCGCTCAAAGACGAATTCTGTGAAGGTCGTCCAAAAACGGCTGTTGTGCCAGAGAACATTGATGCCTTGCGTGAACTCATAATGCAAGATCGACATGCGACATACCAAGAGATAGATACATCCTTGGACATTTCTTCCACCAGCATACATTCGATACTGCATGAACACCTGGCAGTAAAAGGGGGTTTGTTCTCGTTGGATCCCGCACAATTTGAAAGTCGCTCAAAAAAAGGCTCGTACCGATTGGTGCAAAGAAATGTTGCAAAAATACGATTGCGGTGCTTCAAAAGACGTTTATAAGATCGTCACAGGTGACGAATCATGGATCTATGCGTATGAGCCCGAAACGATACAACAATCGACCATGTGGGTCTTCAAAGACGAGCAAAATCAAACGAAAGTTGTTCGTGGAAGAAGCACTTCGAAGCAAATGGTCGCCTGTTTCTTCGGCAAAACTGGTTATGTGGCGACTGTTCCGCTTGAGCAACATAGGACGGTCACTTCTGAGTGGTACGTTACAATTTGTTTGCCTGAAGTCATCGGAGAAATTCGAAAAACCAACAAGAGAAGACGAATCATTATTCACCATGACAATGCGAGCTCTCACACATCGGCTCAAACCAGAGCGTTTTTGACCGGCCAAAACGTCGAATTAATAGGTCATCCGCCGTACAGCCCTGACTTGGCACCTAATGACTTCTTCTTGTTTCCGCACATCAAGAAAAAAATGCGTGGTCAACGATTTTCGTCGCTAGAAGGAGCTGTTGAAGTGTTCAAAAACCATTTTTAGAGGTGTCTCAATCGGAGGGGAAAAAGTGCTTCGACAACTGGGTTGAGCGCATGCAAAAGTGTATAAATCATGCTGGAGAATACTTTGAAAAACAATAAAACCATTTTTGATTATAAATATTCGCATTTTCACTATTAGGCCAGAAATATATATAGCAGCCCTCGTATCTTCTAAAATAAATTTCACACTTCATAAGACTTTGTCTAGAATATAAAAAATTGATAATTTTAATTTCTTAAAACACGAAATAGTTGAACTGGCGATATTTAAAATTTAATGCTGTTTTATTTCATGTTTTGATTTCATTTATATAATATTTTTTTAATGATTTTTATAAAAATTTAAATACTTTAAGGACCACTCTCGTTACCTTTCTGTTTGTATGAAAGATAAATCCGTTCACGAATTTTCTATGTGAGTGAGTGTATTACGTTACGTTCTTTTTCGCTATACATAAACATATACGAATAAAAAGAACGTAATATTGACAGCAGACTATCAAATACTACAACCAGTATCATCATAAAAAAAAAAACACATAGGAGATATAAGCTGTGTGTACAGTATCTTAGATAAGTTTTCAGACTTTACTTGTCGTATGAAATATGCGAGAGGAAATAAATAAACTGTATCAATTATAAGTAATTTTGGGGAAAAAAATACTTGAAAAAATCGCATTTATTCTTATAATTCTGAACAAATACCTGTCAAATATTGTATTTAGGCCGTCAGCCAAAGGCATGTTTTTTTCATGAAGTCAAATTGTTGCTTATCGTCTGCCGCAGATGTACTAATAAAAATGTCAAACACAATTTGGATTTTGATTTCGCAACATTTGGGTGTTTCCATCAGATGATGATTATTGTTGTTGAAGAAGAAAAACATAGTAAAGAATTTGTGGATGAAAATTTTAGATTTCATTTTTTTTTTGCTGGCCATTATAACAGAATTCTAGTATCACATTCCATTAAGCTTTTGATTGCTAAACCGCAATATAATCGCACATATTAATATTATTCGTCATTAACAAGTCAATTGGGGTTATTTTTGTCACAATTCGAGATGATAAAAATTTTAATGCGTTTAATTAATAAAATTTTCAACCAATTGTGCTTTTATGGAATTTAGTTAAATTTAAAAGATTGTAAAATAACAGAAAAAAAAAGAAAAAAATTAATGGTGGCTCAAACGTCGTACAGAGTTATTAAAAAGTGAGTCTAACAATCGCTTCTAAGTCATCTACTTTTCGTTTTTTTTTTTGTTATTGATTTCCTGTAACTTTCTCAGAACACCAAAAATTCACAATGTAAAAAACCTTAAATTAGAAACGGATTGTTTAAAACTTTAAAAACATAATTGATTCAAATTGATTTCAAACTGCCCTCGTACTAAACTGCTTCCTTAAATTTAAAGTAGAGCGCTTGAGAGTCTTAACAAGTTTTAAAAAACAACTCTAACAACAAAATTTCTAATAATGCTTATGTTTACGCACCAAGGAGAGATACTGTATATAATATATTTACCAAAGTCAATGGATTGTGCAGTGAATTGAAAGAAGCCCCTTTCAATATCTAACAGCATCAACAAATAACAGCAACTCATTTGTGGAGTGAGGATTATAAATGACCCAAAATAAAATGTTGTTACGTTTATTTGCGCCTCTGTACGTGTAAAGAAGCAAATGAACTTCTGAAGGTCTATACTTGTTTATGTGTTTGAATGTAATATATACTTGTATAATTTTTTCCAGTCAGAGCCTTAGATTATTGTGGATAAAAGTAAAACTCTTCAATTTAAAACCTCCCCTTTTTATACGGCCTTTTAGGTTTTTTTCTAAAATTTTTTTTTTATGAAATTTTTAACAAGAAAAAAATGTATCCTTTGCATAAAGCCGTCTTTGTTATAAAATTTATATGTAAAAGATATATATACATATATTTGTATATACAAAGGTGCTCACTCATTCGCTTGTGTAAATATGGATAAGATTTTTCCCCCAAGTACAATTTTATTGTTGTCTCTTTGTTTGGGGTAAACGGTGGAGCAAAACACGACTGATGCAAAATTTTTAAAAAAGTAAATTTTTAAATGGATTAATAATGTTTGTTCAGAAATTATGATGGTTGGTTGCACTCCTTAGATTTTTACGAGCTGGTTTATTTTTATGAACATTTTTCCTGTGTTTGATAAAAAATTAAATATTATTCTATATGACATTTCTTTGAGTACTGATAATAAATTTGGAAAAACTTATGATGCATTGACCTAAATTGCAGCTTTAAAGACTGAAAAGATTATAAAATAGCTAATTGACAGAACAAACAAAACAAGAATTAAAAAAAAACCAACCAAAGTGAACAAGTGTTTCAAATTAGAAAGCTCTACCATCCAGTTTTTGAAAACAAAAAACTCAATAAGTAATTTTTACAAAAAACTCCGACTTTAAAATGGATTTCAGCTATCTTTCTTAAACGGTTAAAAAGTTTGGAAATATAAATAAAACTGTATTAACTATAGGGGCACTCTTTAATTTACAAATACAGTTTTCACACTTGCTATTCTAGTGGGCTTAGAAAATACTGGTTCTTTCAGAATTTCAACCGTCTTTCTAGAGCTGTTTAACAGTTACATATCAAATTACATTAACTATTGTAACACCCTTTAATTGTTAATAGTGGACATTCTGTATAGTTTTTATATATTTGTTTACAAGGGTTCAAAAGAAAGAGCCATATAGGTCAGCCTGCTGTAGTCAAGGTGGTAAGCACGTTGACTAACAACTTGGTTGGCCACAGTTCAACCCCTGCGGCAACCAAAAAATAAAAATGCTTTTTTGCTGCTTAATAGTATAAAGACATATTCTGAATTAATATTAAATCATGCAGCCTCCTTCTTCGGTACTTCTTAATAGCATATTCGCCGGCGAAGTAAAATAACTAATAAAATGGCTATACTTTCACCAGCTGTTCTTTTCTCTTCTTTATCCCTTAGAAGATAGGCATTATTGCCTGAAGTGCTACTTCTCTTAAACAAAATTACATCAATTATGGGAGCACCATTTTATTTCTTAATTCATATTGTTTACTATTTGTTAGAACGGACTTAGCAATACGGGTTCTTTTTAAGTTTCAGCTGTCTGTCTATTAAGGTTAAAAAGTTGGACACATACATTAAATAATATCAACTATTGGGACACCCATTAATTTAAAAAACCAAATTTTATACTTGTTGTTATAACAGAGTTACCAATACAGATTCTTTGTAAAATTCAACCGCCTGTCTTAAACTGTTCCATAGTATGGCCATATACATCAAATTTTATGAACTTTTGAAGCACCCTTTGATTTATAATTTTAAATATTTATATTTTTTATAATGACGGCTATAGTATTTGACGTTCTATCCAATTTTCAAGCGTTTGTCCATTATGTTTTAAAAGAGAGGCCCATATAGGTCAGTTTACATTACCTATGGGGAAACCCTTTACTTTTAAGATTTATTTGTGTATTACTTTGTACTATTGGTGCCCTTTAATTTTTAAAAAATTTACCTGATTTTGAAACGGGTCTAATCTGTATGCATAAAGAAATAAAGAAAAAATTTAAAAAATCGGTTCGGAAATGGCTGAGTTATGCAGACATAAACATAATGAAAGCAACATTAAGACGAATTGATAACCTTCAAAAAGATAAACAGCGACTAAAGACTTTATGTCGATCCAAGAGAGTTAAGCGTTTAAACAATGCTGGGACAAAGTAAATAAATAAACAAATAATTAAGATAACTAAACGAATATTTTACTTGCTAAACTTTAAAATAATAAGGGTTGCATCAATTGAACAAAATTTGTTTCTTTAAAGAACTGGCACAGTTTAATTCAGAAGATGGATGAAGTCACCTTCATGAAAAAGGTGTTACTCGTCGATAATTGAAAAAGCAGAGTATGAAAATCAACAAAACGGAACGTTTGGTATTTTTTTGTTTGTTAAATGAGAAAAATAAATAAATCATGCATGAAAACAGCAGTTGTTTCGTTTGGGCTCTTTGTCAATCAAAAAGTTTTTGTTTTGGCTGTACTTATACACACAATAATTTACAAACTTTAAGAAGTTTATGTATTTGTATAAACCGTTTGCGAAACGTTTTGTTTGTTTTCATACCCTGCAAAAAAGTCATTGTGTGTCTACACATTAAAATTTTAATTCTGCTATTTCTGACATGGTTACCTATATTATGTTTTTGCTCAAAAAGATAAATGACACAACAAAATAGAATTGCAAATACATGAAACAGTTTACCCGTTTCTATTTGTCTTTCTTCTCTCACAAGAAAATTCAAGAACTGCGCAACAAAAGTTGAGAAGTGTGGACTACAACTTAGCTAAGACAACGATAGAAAGCACATAAAGGACATAGAGGTTTTACCGCTTAATATGGTTTCTCGACCCAATTTTCCAAATAAAAAAGACCGCACTCTTAATCTTTCGCCTCGTTGTCTAAATTAATTATTTCTATTGTTATTATACTTTATTTGGCTCCTAACTAAAGTCATTGCTGAAAAAAACAAGCATTGATCTTATGTTAACCAAGAAGATTTAAAATTTTTTATAGTATGGTTACAAGAACCATATTATGTTTTTCATTAACAAATTGTGATAAATAAGTACAGTACGTTCATAAATAATAGCACATTTGCTAATCTGTAAATTAATATTTCATAAAATTTTAACAGGGCATGCTATAATTTTCATCTCTTTGTGTAAACTTTATTAATATGTTCTCTTTTCAAAATTGAGCTCATTTTACACAAAACTCTCAGGAATTACAAATACCGTTATCAAAATTGCTTACATTTATATATTTAGCATATTTAAGCGTTCAAATTGTATAGCACAAATACAAAAAATTCTTTGTATAACAAAGACTAAACAACAACTTCATTTATTTATTTAACAAAAACAATAAAAGAAAACCTTTTAATAATTTATTAGACCACCTTTCCATTTAATGCAATTAAATATTCTATTTTTCATAGAACTTGTTAGAAGAGCCTGATCCAGTGCCTCCCATTCCTTGAAAATTGAATTTTTGAGCTCATTAACACTCATGAATTGACGATTGCCAGCATTAATTCTCCTAACGAGAATTCCCCATATGTTTTATATAGGGTTCATATCTGGAGAGCAAGAAGGCCATTCCAAAACATCGACATTATTTGAGCTTAACCATTCTTTTGTAAATTTGCTGGCATGGCAGGCTGCATTGTCTTGCTGGAAAATATATTTCTTACTTATATTATTATGTAAAAATGGCAATAAACTGCACTTAAGCAATTCACAATATTTTTCACCATTCATTTTGGTTGGTACGATTTGCAACTCCAAACAGCATTCTTCAGTAAATGCACCCCAAATCATAACAGAGCCACCACCAAAGTTTCTTCGTGAGAAACATTGGGGTTCTTTTCGTAAGTCACGCCAGTAACTATTATTGCCGTCAGGGCCATCTAAATTAAATTTTTTTTCATCTGAAAAAATTATCTTTAAAAAGAAATAAATAAGTTAACCATTTTAAAACTCAAAGGTGTTAAATAACTTACATTTGACCAATTTGTATTCATATTATTTTTGCAAAACTCCAAACGTGCATTGATATGACGTTTCAAAAGGCGAGGAGCGTTTTTCATTCTCTGTCTTTGAATATGTTTGGAAGAGTTTAGAACATTCCAAATGGTCGTTTTGCACACTTTGTTGGAAACGCATGCAGCAAGTTGGTTACAGCTTTTGGTACTGTTGCTTGCTGTCCTTAGAATAAGACTGCGCTCGCGTTCATTCAACTTTTTTTCTACCACTGCTTTTATTTTTGCCATAATTTTCAATATTTGCCAAATAATTATAAACAACCTTTCGACTTCTGCAGATTTAAATTGCAATTTCAGCTTTCGACGCACCAATTTCTGTCAATGTTAAAATTTGACCTTTTTCAAATTCGCTAAGTACTTTTCCGCGTGGCATTTTGCTTATAACTAATATTTTTAATAAAACTGAATGCAATATGTTGTTTTAAAACGGTAGTTTTTTTCAGTGTTCGAAAAAAAAACTCTAAAGTACGCAACGTTTATATACTGTACTGATCGTCATATACAAAGAACGCAAACACATTCACTACAACAAGAACAAAACACTTCGTTTCTCTTTAAGTGTTTACGAACATGTACACAAACTCTAACAAAACGTACTGAACAAAGTTCACAAACACTATTTCTTAGTGTTTGTGTACAAAGTACGCTAAAATAATCAGTACAAAACGAAAAAATTGCGTTTTAGTGAACTTTTTTGCGTACACTAACATTTTTTTAGTGTACGCGAGGTTTTTTATTTATTGTTGTTCGTAATAATAGAAATATTTCGCCTATTATGAATAATAACAAATGTCGTTTAGTGAAATGCAAATAAATGTCCTATATATTCTAAAAATGAATTTTTTTTATTTGTAGTATTTTTAAATAAAGATTAAAAAAGAGACATTTAGGAAATCAATTTCAATTTTTTATGATGAGTACCTGTTGAAATTTTGACTATCCTTTTACAATAAAAAAAAATTCACAACATTTTCTTTCAAGTGTTGAAATTTTACATTTATTCTCAGGTAGTTTTTTTAAAAACATGCAATAGTCTAGCTGAGTCATTTTGAACACTTTAAGTAGGTATGATAAAATTTTTCAAAAATACTACAAATAGAAAAATAATAATTTTTAGAATATATAGAACATTTATTTGCATTTCACTAAACGACATTTATTATTATTATTCATAATAGGCGAAATATTTCTATTATTACAAACAACAACAAATTAAAAATCTCGCGTACACTAAAAAAATGTTAGTGTACGCAAAAAAGTTCACTAAAACCCAATTTTTTCGTTTTGTACTGATCATTTTAGCGTACTTTGTACACAAACACTAAAAAATAGTGTTTGTGAACTTTGTTCAATACGTTTTGTTAGAGTTTGCGTTCTTCTTTTTGTAGACGTTGTGTACGTAATGGGTACACATACAAGTTCACAAACACTAAAATGGAATTTTAAAGTATTTTATCAGTGCCGTACGCTATGGTTTGTGTACAGTTTTTTTTCGAACACTGGTTTTTTTATACAAAGAATTTTTTGCATTTGTGCTATACAATTTGAACGCTTAAATATGCTAAATATATAAATGTAAGCAATTTTGATAACGGTATTTGTAATTCCTGAGAGTTTTGTGTAAAATGAGCTCAATTTTGAAAAGAGAACATATTAATAAAGTTTACACAAAGAGATGAAAATTATAGCATGCCCTGTTAAAATTTTATGAAATATTAATTTACAGATTAGCAAATGTGCTATTATTTATGAACGTACTGTAGATTTTAAAATATAAAATCAGTTAAATAAATCAGATTTGGATTTGTAAATGAAGGCCACCGTAACGTACGTGGGTTACCCTTTAATTTTAAATTGTCTGCTTTCATTATTTATTGCCAAGAATTTAAGGATTTCAACCCTCCCTGCTTAAATTTCAAGTGTCTCTTTTTTAAGCTTTAAGCTAGGGATGTAACGATATGCCATTTCGCCGATCCGATACCGATACTCAAAAATAAATATCGCGAATACCGATTCCGATACCGATACGCATATTGAAATTGAGGTCAAGTAAAGATTAACACAACTCAAGTAGAGTAATTCTTCTATTATACAAAATAACAGTGTTTATTGATGAGCCATTCAATCACCAAAATTTTCAATACATTTTAGTTTCTAAAATTTAAATTTTCAAACTACAAAACGTCTGCAATATTTATGAAAAAAATAAACGATGGTATTCAGTTTAGATTCGCTGAATGTTTAAAATTGACATTAATAAGTTTTAAAAGACAACAAATTTAATTTGAAATCATGTTAAAATTAAATTAAAATTATAAAATTAACATTTCAAAAGATTGATATTTAAAATCCGTTTAAAGCAGATCTGCAGTAAAAAATAGTCTCTCAGATGCGAAAGAACTCATTTGAATTTCTCATAGTTATCATGCAAAAAAAAAAAAAGAGTTGAAAATTGAATATATTGTTTAAAAAACTCTACCAAAAATTTTAAGAAGTATCGGCGTTTCGACAGTAAAATATCGCCGATATTGATGTATCGGAAAACCAGTATCGCCGATATATCGGTATCGGTTGCATCCCTACTTTAGACGTAAAGGTTATATTCGTAAAAATAGTGGCTCTATGGGGACACCCTTTAATTCTTAATCTAATATTCATATAGTTTTTCTTCTATCGATATAAATGATGCAACTTAAGTGAAACAGATCTAGAGATAGAGGCCTATAACAGGCGGACAAAGATTGCAGTGTTAAGAATTACGTAACATTTTTACTCATAGACTATGAAACCTTAAAGATAAATATTTTCCTATTTTTGATTCACTGTTGTATGGCTGCCATCAAGTAAATTTTTTTAGTTTTTATTTGCCCACTTTCCTGTTGGTATAAAATAAATGTTCAACCATAAACTAGGAACACAACTACAAATACTTACATCACGGCCATGACAACAACTACTTCAGCTATTTTATATATCAATTTTTTTGTTATCCGTGTCTGACATTTTGTTTTATCTAAATTGTTGTAAAAATCTTGTTGTTGTTGCCGCTGCTGCTGGATATATTTTTGTTAGTTCTGTATTTGTTGTTAATGTGTCTCTGGGCTATCATTTTCATTTCGATTTATATCTCCATCATTCTTTGTATAAATACCTTGTTATTTGTGTTGCTCGTTTATCGTTTTCCTTTTTGTTTTTGTTGTTAAATATATTTTAGATGTAAAATCATCAGAATGTCATTGCAGAAAATAGCCTCATTGTATAGGTGCTCAAAAAAAAACGCAGTAGTGCTTTGCGTGTCACTTCATCGTCATTTTTATTATGGTCATCATGAACATGATAATGAGCATCTACATCAACATCATCGCTATCAGTATTAGCAACAAACAGTTAATGTCATGGGGCCATCATTTCTCTTACAGACACATCTCAAACGCCTCAATGTTGTTAATACCCTTCACGAATGTCATTTTAAAATACAAAAATTTTCCTTTAAACGAAGTAAAGCCAACTAAAGTCAGGGAGCTTGTTGCTGAGTTAAGAGTGAAAAAAAAGAAAATGTTGTTATTTGTTTAAGTAGCATGTTTGTTGGTGAAATGTTTCAAATTGCTATTAAGTTGTAAATCATAAAATGTTAAAATATTATCTTTTTGCTTTTGATTTCGGGGTCTTAAAGTGTGATTTTTTTTAATCAGTTATTTCTGTTGGCTCAAGTGTGATTTGTTGAATATTTTTTATGGGTTTTTGGTTTCATTAAGATTTGCATAAAGAAACTTATTTTATTCGTCTTCATTGGTGCAATAATTTTTTTTAACACAAAATAAAAGTATTTTGATATTTATTTTAATATAAATTTTTAAACAGGTGTTTGCAGTAGTGTGGTGCTCGGTAGTCGTTAGCTTTTCGGGTACTTGGTAGTTTTACTGGCTCTAGCGAATCGTATTTCAACCAAAGCCTTTGGTTTGAATCACTACCGACGTGTGGAGTAAATGAAGAGAATAAATCTGGTTTCCGTATGATCACAAGAACTATATTATATTCCCTGTGTAATAACCTGTGGTTATAATAAAACAATATGATTTTTATCAAACAAAAACTTAAAATTTTATTTCAAAACTACTTCTTTTATCTTATTTCACAAGTATATCTATAATGACACTTAACCGCTGATGATCAGTCAACAGTCAGCGTTGCCACACCTTGTGTCATTACATAATTGCAGTGAAAAATTAAAATGAATTAAAAAATACTATTTTTCAAAATCTTGATTTTTTTCTTTACTTTAAACATTTTCTTAAAGCATTTTTTATCATTCACCCGTAATTTTTTGAATTTAAAAATTACTTCCTGTTTCCCTTTTATGTACGAATTACCTCGTTTTATTTCAAAATTTAGTTAGGATATCCTTAATGTGTCACAGGAAAAGAACTGTTTTTAATTAAACAAGACACTGATATGATCAAGTCGGCGAAACGAACTTTACTTTTTTTTTTAACCAGAAATGACTAAACATGACCACGCGGGTTTGCACTTCAAGAAATATGGATTTAATAGTCAACACTATTCACGTGATTAAATGAAACAGTGAAGCAAGTCATTTAACTTTAACAAATGCTATCATACTATCGAGAAATAGTTCCATATCAATGGGTCTTGATATCTTAATTTATATGCAATCTTGAGCAAACTTTAGATTTATTTTCTTCTTATGGCTTTTCTAATACTCGACACAAATTCGCTCTCTGCTTAAGGGCTATAGCCTGTTCGGGAATTATTATTATTAATGTAGAAGTAGACCGCTACCTTAACGCGGCTCTTTTTTACCCCATTCCGCCCTTAGTGATTATAAACAACCGATTAGTATCTAACTTAAGGGCAACCTTACCCTTATCAAGTCAGTTGCAAGTAAACTCAGCTTTTACTTTTGAATTTAGTGATTCCAGACTGTCGACTGGTATCTAACTGTCGGTTTTGTTTTTCATTGATGAGAACCTAGGAATTGATTTGCAGTGGCTCAAGGTTTAAGTCCGCCATGGTATCGACAATATTCTGCCGGTAGTCCCAAGTCTTTAATCAGCCAGTGCTAGCTTCTTAGCCTCTTCCAGTCACAGTCTACAACTATTATTTTTCTCGCTAATGCAAGCGCCTGGAACGTGTCAACCTGATCCCTTATAAAAAGTGAAAAAGTTATTTCAAATATTTAAAATTATTCTTTTGTATAAGCATAAGTCGAATTCAATCAATTTTGAATTTTTGCTAAAAAATTTATTCTGGTTTAATGTAATTGAGGCAGGAGTGTATATACCCTACAAAAGCTTACGACTTACACATAAAGAACCCAATTAAAACTGGTCAACAAAGAGAAGAAACGATTTAATATTTGCGAGAATTATAGAGGCCTAAGAGTATGACAGAAGGTCCTCCCACCAGAGACTCAGCTTACGGAATTATAACGGGTCTAGTAAAACAGCCTCAGATTGAAAGATCGCTTCTTATATTGCATTTGGAAAAGCACAGACGCCAATATAACGGTCTTACCAACCTTCAAGGTCGAGAAGGTAATAAAGCAGTTCCACAAAGGCCCTTAAAGAGGTAACTTTGGTTTCTGTTGGGTGAACTGCGTCTCAAGTGGTATACAATTTTGCAGCTAGAATACAACTCGAGAGCTTCTTTTAAACTTCAAAGCCATCGACAGAATAGATCCTGTCACTAAAAGTAATAATGAAAATCAATAGGTTCTAGTGATGATGGACCTTTTCCAAAATTGACTTTAAGTATCTGTCATTTCGAATCAGGAAGCTAAAACTATTGCACTAGAAATTTAATTGAACTTAAAATTGACTCAATTACATACTGAAAAATAAACAAAAAATTTTTTAATTAAATAATTAATTACATAAAAAAAAATTACAAATAAATAATTAATTGAAACAATTAAAAATTTATTAAATTAAAAAAAAATTTTTTTGCAGTGCCATTTTTGCAGCAGCTGGTTACTAAGAAAAAAAAAAAAAACAACAAAAAGTATGTCGCCAGATGTTTGGCCGCGCTAGCATGCTGGTATTTATCACTGGCTGGGGCTTAATGTCATGGGCTGGTTTTTGCCAACACAACTGAATAATTTTCAGCTACAAAAAAATTAAAAAATAATATATCATGCCAGCTCAGCTAAGGAAAAAAGAAAAATTAATAAATGAAGCCTGAAGCAACTTTGTCTATTCCTTTGTCACACACACTCCAAACATCACTGTTGCTGATGGTGTGCCAAAAAGCCTTCCCTCCCTCTTGAGGCTACAATAACCTCACCATGGCATTATAAATAATCATGAGGCCTTAGATGCCCCAAAAACACACTTGAAACTTTTACTTTCCGCTACTCACCACGATTTATAATTATTTACCAACCACTTTAAAAATATAAAATCTAAAAGTTTTCTATTAGAAAAACATTATTGTGTTTATTACAGCATTTCATTAGAACTTCATTCTTTAGTTAAATCCGCTTTATTCAAAGACATGCATGAAGTAGGTGGAAAAAATAAGACCAACCAAAAGTCTGTAAAGTTATTAAGGAATTATTTCACTTTTCTGTTTGATAAACATTTAAAAAATAATTATTCTTTTTATTCATTTATCAAAATAATTTTTATTGATTCTGCACAAAAATATTTTTCTAAAATTATCTTTCACATTCAATCAAATTTGTATTCTACATCAATTCACTATGAATAGAGAAAATGTAAACTGACATCTATTGACTGTTGTTCCCCCTGGTTTAACAAAACTACTCATAAATAACTAATTTACAAAAAAAAAATAAATTGTCATAATTAGATGATACCCGAAATCAGCCGCTAATTTTTCCGCAATTTGCTTAGTAATGCAATAATAAATACAAATAAAACCATAAATATATTTAAGACAATACACACACACAGACACACCACAAAGTTAGTAGATAGAAATATAAGGGTTTGTTTTTATCTTTTGTCTTTTGTCCTTTAAACAGTTACAATTCCAATTGAACTTTTAGAACTAAAGTAAAACAAAGAAAAAAAAAAACGAATCCCTTTCTTATTTTATATCCACAGACAAAACAGATTTTGTTGCTGCTGTATTTGTCTTTGTCGAATTTTATTAAAGAAGAAAAAGATATGGCATCGGAAAAAGTTACAAAATTATTTGACTGTGTATGATTTTGTTTAAGCCCTTATGTTGTGCTCAAGTCCCTGTTGGGTTTCCCTTTGAACTTCAAATGTGACAACAAGATGAGCGAAAGATTCAACCAGTTATTTAGTCTACCAAACAAACAGCCAACAAATAATTTAAACATCTATTTGTGCCATGAAACTAAATGTTTATAAATAACACCAGTAAATTTCTGCTTGTTGTTTAAAAGAATCAATTCTTTTAAGTAAAAGTTGTAAAATATAAAATTAATTAAAAGCCCATTTCATTTAGCATTTTTTATATTGTTACTACAGCAGACAACTAAAGAGGTAACAAGTGTATATTTATTGAAAACACGTAATCATGAGCTCAATAATTGTGTAGTCATGATAGAAAGGAAGGAAATAGTCATGATAGAAAGGTAACGAAAATAATTATTCTGTAACAGCGGTAGAAGAGTTAGTGAAGGCGCATGTACACTAAAAAACAGAAGAGCCATTAGTATTTAGAGTGGAAAGTAACAAATTAGTAAGAGCGCTACATTCGGCAATACCGAATTTTATACACCCTTTACGATTTTTGTAAATCTAGTTTATTGAAGTTGCTCCTATTTAAAAAAACAAATATTAAAGTGACAGACAATTAAAATTAAAAAAAAAACAAAATTTACATAAAAATGCCATTGGCTCTTAATGGGTTAAGCATTTAAAAAAAAGTTTTAGTGTCTCCTGAAGTATCTCCTCAAAAGCTTTTAAACGATATTGACAATCGAACTTTTTTGTAAAAATTTCTGAGGCCCATAAATCGGAAATTATGGGCGAGCGCCAGTTATTTCACTTAATGTTTTTATCTTATTTCTTACTTCTCTTTCGCTTCATATATTTATTTTTTGATTGGAGTTATTTCATTGTTTCAAATGATATGGAAAAATTAGAAGCAGGCTTGGTGTTTTGAAGGACATGGACATGGTCTTGCTGATTTTCAATAGAAAATTTTTCGAAACTACGTCTGATCGATTAGCGTATTAAAATTTTATCTAGCTCATCTAGGATCTTGACAAAATTAATTTCAACTTGAACATGAACGGACAGACGGACATCGTCCAATCGACTTCGTTACGCATAAGAAATTACAAACGGAATGACATAGAAATATCCTTTATCCTGACTCAGATATGTCCTTTTCCACCTGTGGTGAAGGATATAATAACAATATTTGACAATCGTAGCTAAGCTGGGTAAATGTGTCTGGTTAGTGAAAATAGAGATCGTGAGCCATAGCGTATTGTAGCCTGAAATGTAAAGCACGTATTTGCCAATAAGTAACTCAAGTCTTGCCGTGGTAACAGAATATCATCTTGAGCAAATATAACTAAAGCCAGAATTTTTAACCCCACGTCTCCACTAGCCATCAAATTAAACAAAACATGCACATAACACCGGCAGAACAACGGTATTTATTTGTTCATGCTCTTGTATGTAGCGAAAACGTTTCGATGTTCATGTTCTGTTTGAGAATAATTTTCTGTCTGTCGTCAAGGTTGTTTCAATTGCTTAATTCACAAAATCTTGTATGGTGTATTTTGTATTGAATACACTTTCTGTTTATATGCTTGTGAACACGCAGTGTATTATTGTATCAATTTATTTTCTATATTAAACGTCAAAAAGCAAATAAGAAGAAGAAAATAAGTATTCAGAAGAAGGTTTTCAGGAAGTAATATGGACAATAGGACTGAAAAAAGCAAAATTTTAAATTTTCTTATGCGAAAAGTATACTTTTGATATGCTTAACAATACAAATGCCTTTTGTTTATTTTATTCTTCGCAATGTAATATGGAATTCACATGTAGTTGATAACACGATTACCAATACAACTTTTCAAAAACATGTAAAATAAAAGTGTATTGGTGTATTGAAATTTATATGAAAATTTCCAAGAACAAGCATACACTATTGTATTTTAACTAAACAATACACAGTATACACGGATACAAGGGGCTTTGTGAATTAAGCAAATGTTTTTAATAAGAGAGAGTTTGTTGATTGTTGATAGATGGCGTTAATTCGAAATAGAGAAATCATACTAAAAGTCATATTTGATGGCGAACATCATTGCTCAGACAAATGTTCGGACAACGATGGTTGCACATGGACGAAACATGAACATTGAGTGTATACATTAGCCGAACTGATATGCGACATGATGTTCATACCAAGTTGATGGCTCATGGAGACGTACGGTTAAGAAGTTTCAAAAAACATTTAAAAAAACGAAAACAAATTCAAAACAATTGTTTAAAATCGATCGTATGTGTGTGTGCGATGCCTGAATAATTTTTTTTTATATTTTAAAATTAGTATGATCTGACCACAATCATTTAAATAATTAAATTTTTGTTGCTACTTAATTATGGTTACTTCAACCAGGTTTCTAGAAACAAAAAAAAAAAAAAAACATAAATAAAATAATATAAAGAGCTTCAATATTATTTTCTTCCATTTGAAATAAAAACTACCCTCGCATATTATTCACATTTCTTAATATCTTAACAAACATAATTCATATTTGCCCTAGACAACAGATTTTATATTCCAATCATGCAATATGCGCGAAAATTTATTTGTAATGTTTGGATGAGCGTCCTAGTATTTGTAACAACTCCCACTCCATTCGCTTTTCCTACTTGTAAATATAAATTGAGTTCAATTTACTTGTTCGTTTTTTGAGTGCGTTATTTTTTGTTAAGTGAAAAGGTCCAATCCACATTACGAAAAAGAATTTCATTTTAGTCGAATCTGTATCTGTTGTGGTGAATATTTTCTCTAAGTCATCTGCTTGGAATAGCCCCACTCTCTACTCCCGGTATTCCATTATTTAATGAAAATCAAGGATTTTTCGGATAAACCAGCCCCTTAAGCTTATCAGGAAGTAGAAATTAGAAAAGCAGTACTTTCGTTATCTGCAGAGTGACTAAAATTATAAACTAGACCTAAATAATTAACCCTTTTTAGTTCTCTTAATTTAAACTAAATTATTATTTTTTGATTCTTTTAAAGAACTGACATTAAAAGCTACATGTGCAAACATATTGTCAATCTATAATTTGACTGGTGACCCCAGCGGGTACAAAATGTTTTTTTTTGTATTTTGATCGCAAATAAAACATAACAAAAACAACATATTTGTAGGAATTTGAAATCACTAAAGATTTTGTGGAGGGTGTCCTTTTTATAAAATTCTATTTGTTGTAAATAAATGAATGTCTGTGTATGTAAATTTGCCGTCAATAAAATTTTGGGGGTTGCTTGTCAATCGTTTCTAGTAGTAGTTGTTGTTGTTGTTGTTGTTTGAATTCCTGCTGTTTTGATGGCTCTTGTCTTTAGTTTCAAACACACACTTGCCTTTTATAAAATGATTATCTAACGATTTGATTTGTCGTTCAAAAAGGTTCTTAATTTTTTTGCAGCTTCAATAACAAATAAAAACAAATACGAAAATCATTTTAGTATGAAAAACGGAAATAAGAATTTGTTTGCTTTACATTTATACACATACATACATACATACGTCCTTATTTGCGAATAAATAATTTCATAAATATAAATATGAAATTAACTGCAAACATTTAATGTGGCAAAATAGCAAATATTTTATTGTCAGGGGGACGAAAACAAATAAAAGGAAATATTTTCTTAAACTAATTATAGAACAGTTTAAATTTTTGTAGCAAGTAAAAATAATAAAAAAAATTTTAAAAATGCATTGAGGATGGAATTATTTTTTGAGAAAAAGTTTAGACGGGACTTGAAAGATGATTTCGAAAGCAGTTATTGAAACTCACAAAAAAAATAATAGGAAACGAGCCATTAGTTATTTGTTGAAAAAAAAGTTTGTAATATGGTCACGATAACTATATTATGATCTCTGTAACAATAACTGGCTGCTGCGAACATTTTAAAGGTGTTTTAAACAAGTCACAATAAGTCACGAGGTTGGCTGGGATTATAACATTTTTTTCGAACTACAACCACTTGCAATTTGTTACCAAAATAACAAATTGGAAAATTTATGTTCTTCGCCGCTTATAGTTCGCTAGTGTTTGGGAGGATATAAAATATTTTTTCCCAAAGAGCTGGATTTTTTAAAATTTAAATTGGGTGAGTTATAGGAGAAAATAAAAAAAAATTTAGCAAAGTGAATAGAGGAAATAAAGGGAGTAAAAAAACCGTTATTTTTAATTGCTTGAAAAGTTTTTATTACAACTTTGTCGGTCTGAATGGTAAAAAAAAAATAAATAAATTAAAGTAGGGCAACTCTAATTTTAGAAATGAAGTTTTGAATTTTTTTCCTAATTCTACTTTAAAATCATTTTTTAAAATGCTATAAGAAGCAGTTAATGACTATCCTTGCGTAAATTGATTTCTGATCCCAGAGCTGGTACTATCAGCATGAACTCTTGTTATTTGGACTTCAATGTTTCGTAACCGTGATAGAATATTAATTGCTATTTCAGCCTTAATCGCTTCCAATAAGAGTTTTTTCTTTTAATTTAAAAGCTGTTGAGAGTGCGAATCTACGCTAAAAATTTTTTGCCTTATTTGCATAATAGCAAATTTGCCTTCTGCATAAATTCACTAAATTGGAAAATTTACTTATTAACAAATCAAAAAGTCGGATATTTTTTATAAATTTTACGACAGATTGCCTTTCGTTGTCGTTTTAGTAATTTGAATAAAACTAAAAAAATTAAATTACTTATTTATTTATTTTCTTTAATTCAAAAACTAGCGAAAACTTCTGCAGAAACTGACTCCAACGAGCGGCCTTACTTCTCGAAGAAACTTAAAAATAAATTTATTTAGTCATGCAGTATCAGTCTGCATTTGTTTGCTAATAAATATGTCCCAAAGAAACACTGAAACGGCGCATAGGGAAAAACCATTTTTTGTGTTCTCTCTAACAATACATGGCTACGGTAAATAAATTATAGTTGTTTAAAGGAATGTTTAAGTTGCGTTAACCAAATTTTTGTTAAAATTTTATCATAAAATAATTACAAAGCACAACAAATCTGTAAACAAAATTTTAAAAGTAGTCCTCCAGAAATCCAATTTTTGTATTTTAGTCCCACCTGCGACCAAAGGCAGTACCTGTTGGTCTTTGCATATAAAGCAAAAGAGACTAAAGATTAGATTACATCCACTATTGCCGACTTATACTTTCATTGTATTGAATCAAAAAGCGTATTGGAAAATAGAGGCGCTCGTTATTTTTTGTACATGTCTTCACCATTGAAGGAAGGATGCAGTTCAATAGATTCTATTTCGAGAGCATGGTGGTCGTACATATTCTGTAGCTCATCTAGCGACGTGTCAAAACTGAATTCAACCCGATTACAGACAGACGGGTGGACAGACGTTCATCGCTTAATCGATGCTCCTATGTATAAGGATCCCAAATATTGTTACGATCATAAGATCTGGCAACCTCTGTAGTTGTTGTCGGTATGTGCGTGGTAAAAATCAGAGGTGAATAAGTTACTTCCACCACCATTGGGTGTGTGTCTAGAATACTGCGACAATTATCTAACACAAGTTGAGCAACCTCAATGGCTGGGTTGTGAAAAGTGCGTGTTGTAAAACAGAAGATCATAAGTTCGAGCCCACCTTCGGAAATGCGTACAAGGGAAGAATAAATAAGGCAATTAAAAATTGAGAAATAGCAGTACACAAACATCCCGAAAACGAAAAAGACAATTTATGTGTTAAGACACGGCCAGATAATAAAGTGAGATGTCTATTCAAGAGAAGTTAATTGTCAAGACACCCTTTATAATAAAGTGAAAGAGTTTTAGCTGTAAGCGCAAGGAATTAACAACATGATTACAGTGTACGGCAGATGTATGTTAAGGCAGTTGAATTTGAGGGGAAGATTGGCTAGGAGGTGGAGTGGTCTATGGATGGTTCAGGTTACTAAGCAAGGAATCGAGTAGTTAATATCTCCCGGAGTAATACACAGTAATGTAGCATGGATGGCTGCGTTTTTAATATCACATGTTTAGTAAATACGAGACCATAGGATCCTAAAGACCGGTCGCTTATTTCTGTGTTACTGTCAGAGGTCGCCATCAAGAGACTGTGTCTTAAATGAGAATGTATTGTTGATTTTGTCCCAAAAAATCTATTTTTTGTTAAAAGCGAGCATGTGTGATGCAGTTTGCTGTTTAAACTTTTTTGTTTGTATTGTGTATCTGTTACCGCGCGGGCTTGTTTGGCGATCATTGGTTAATGTTACTAAATATCTTGCAAGTTGGCATGTTTAACGTGAAACAGTAGACACACATACGTCGTTTCAAAACCTGTCAAATAGGAGCGTATTTATTGTTAAACACGCACGGAACAAATAAATTTTGACGCCAATCGTTGTTGTTACAATAATTTTGGACAACAAAACTACAACATATTAAATAAACGAAAGAAGAAAAAAACAATCGATGAACAAATAAAAAATGATTTACAAAACATCTGTGTTGTACAACACGTGTTTAGGTTCAAACTTGTGCTTTCATACAAAAAAAAAAAAAAAAAAAAAAAAAAAACTAAAAAAAACTACTTAAAACGGAAGCGCTGACAATGACTACTTATTGAATTTTAATGTTACGTGTCGCATGTTCCTATTGTGCCATGTTGCTACTGCTTCCACAACATGCAAAACATAGCAACAAACATAAAACAAAAGTATAAAAACTAACACACACACGCATATTCATGCATGTGAAGTATTTGTTGTTGCTTTTGTTTCATATGTGTGTCTGTTACCAATATTAAACAACTGAGTTTAGTTTGACATTTAAAACTTAAATCGTTTCAAATGTTGAAACACTGAAAGGTAGAATTATTCTTATGATTGGGAGTTTTTTTTTTTAAGTGTCCTGCGCCTTAGGATCACAATGAGAAACCAAGGCATTTCGTAAAAAGTATTTTTTTCGACTGGTTTTAAAAGCCAATTTTCTTAGTTGGAACTACCGAATGAGTGAATTCGGAGTCATTAATTTGTTTACTTGCAAAAAAAGTCCACTGTTATTCTTTGGTCTGGCCAGAAAAGAAAAAGTTGAATAACTTCCAATTGATTGTTTTCTTTGCAAACTTTTTCGCAACTAACATCCTCTACAATTTGGGATTTCTGAAGCTTTTGCGCTTTAAAAATTTTTTTAGAGAAAAGTAGGACAAATTTAGCGAAAATTCTTCGCAATAATTAGTGATAATAAGTGAGAAAAAATTACAGATTTAGAAAAACCGATTACCGGAATTCCCAAATTATACACTAAAATCCCAAAATTGGAATTTCAGTGCTGAAAGCTGGGAAAAATTATGGGTTCATAATTTTTTAAGGGATTGTAATTGGTAGGGGCTTGTTTGTCCAAAATTGAAAAATGCAAAAAAGTACCCGCTTTTCAAATTCAAGTAGAAAATCGCAAGCTTTTTCGTTTAGTAAAATAAATTATGATTTTTTTTTTTGCTATGAAACCAACTAAAAAATTTGGCAACATTTTTTGAAAGTTGTGTATATTAATTTAAAAAACTAGATCAAAGTCTTGAGTTTTCTTTAAGAAAAATACAGATCAAAATCTTTGCCTTACTGGGTATTTGTTTTTTAATTCAACAGTGTGTTTTTCTGCATTTAAGACCTTGAAAGTTTTGAAATAAGTTTTATAAAACGAAAATAAACCACGGGATTTTTAAATCAATTTAATTAAATTTTAAGAAAATTTCGTGCCATTTTTTATCCCGATTAAATTAATAAATCACCGATATTGATTATTGATAGTGAAAGTACTTTTCGGTGGCCATTTTGCTACCGCTAACTTGGTTCTTTAAGAGACTTCTCAAAATTGTTTTAAATAAATTAAAGATTTTTGCCCAAAGAATAAAGTAAAGACAAAAAGTTTTATAAATTTAATTATTTTTTGTAGATAGCTCGTGTATGTAGGTACTGAAGAATACTGGTGCTGCTTTGGAGCCCTTTCTAATCTTTTTTAATTTGACTTTATTAATAAAATTATTATTTTTTATGAGCTTAAATGAATTTGAGCTGTTTAAGGGTATTTATCTGTCACCTTTTCAATCTTCTGTCTGTCTTTGCTCCTCTTTCGTGGCTTTACGTGGGGTCTGCATCTTCTAGTAACCGATCTGTTCTTGGTAGAGCTTGGAATTTCCCGGAGTTTTTTATTTCGGGGAAAAAATTATTATTATTCTACTGAGATAGATTTTGTTGTCAACAATGCGTTATAAAGATCATCCATTTTCGTGTTTTAAATGTAAGTGGCTTCGAATAACTTAAATATCTTTTTAAATAAATTAGTTACCTTTTTCTTTTTTTTATTATTTAACTAGCAGTGCCGACGACTTGGTGTAAAGCTCTGCAAACCGTGTTAAAAACTATCCAGCTACAAAAATAAAATGTACTGACAACTGCTCATAAAATTGGGTGACTTTACATTATTAGTATCTCTAGTTTCTCTACGAAATGACATATTTTTATGAAATAAAAAGGTTTTGTGAAATAAAAAGGTTCGAGTAAAAGATAGACACAGATAAAAGTTCTAAAAATAGGTGTTTTGTATAATACAGGGTGGCTGATGAATTTTGCTACATTAAGAAACTCAAATAACTTTTTGTAGAGTTAATGTAATTTATTTTTTGTTAACTAAAAAATCGAAACATCTGTTTTATTCAGTTTACTTGTTAATTTAATCTTATATGGAAATAAGTTCAAATCTTGATGCAAAATTGTCTGTAGTCACTGTGCTGACACCAATTTGAGCAGATAAGATTCTTGTCGAAACTCTAGTATAGGATTGTATGGCATCTGTTACAGCAACGATAGTTTCCTACGTTCGAACTGAGGACTCTCGATGAAAAGACCTTCTTGCATTGTGACACGCTTGCTAAAATTATTCTATTTGGAGGAAAACTACAAACTAAAGCGTGAGAAGTTTAATCTATAAAATAAAATTAAATTAAAACATGTTGGTTACACAGAAAAACAATTATTGCGTTTTATTTTGGTAGCAGCTTTTATCAGCTACCTTGTATATCTACACCAATATCAACATTTTCAAAAAAATATTTTACATACTGATGTAAAGATGCTGATAATTCATACGAAACGAGATATTTGAAAATTTGTAAAAACAATCAGTGATTTCTTTAAAGTTCTAATGATTTTAAGTTTTCCGATTCCCGGGAATTCACTAAAATTTCCCCCAGGAAATTGTGGATAGCTTTTTTCGGGAATATCCGTTTCTCTAATCCTAGTTCTTGGTCACGTTTCCTTTGCCGTACATTTGATCGTTTACGCAAAAATATATTGTTGGGGTAGCAAGTGCCTAAAAGAAACATAGTAAAATTTAATTATATAGTTTTAATAAAATTATAATTTGTCGTACATAATAAAATTGTTGTTATTGAAACCATATTATTGTCTAAAAAAATAACAAAATTGTTAGACACAACTATAGTAAGGTAAAGAGTATTATCATATTATAGTAGAAAATAGTTATATTGTGATTAAAATGTTGACGTTGGTTTTAGATTTTTGTGATAGATTTTTATTTATTACTTTATTTACTCATTTCCAATTTTTATTTATTTATTTATTTATTTTTGTTTTTTGACTTGTGGCCTTCTTCATGATAATAAGAGCTTAAGAACGAAAATTTGAACTCATGAAAGAGCGTTCGTCCAAACATAAATTCAAATTATTTTACTAACTAAACTAATTTGAAATCACGAGAATATTCAATATATTTTGATTTAATTCAATCGTGTTAAATTTTTGGTTATAAAAATAAAATTTACAGAAATTGATTAATGAAAATGAAATCATGTCCTGATGGCTATTTCGTTGCTACTACTCTTCAGGAAACTTTTTTGGTTATAATTACTATATTATTTTGATATAATTCCAATACTTTAGTCCAACTTCCACTTTTTATATCTAAAAATTATTCAGAAATAAAATCTTAGCAAAATCTAATTGTTTTACCAACTATAATTTTTTTACCCCAACCATATATTGTGTGCAGAGATCATATTATGATTCTCTTAACCATGCAAAAACCATGACTTTTTTCTGCGTGTGAATAAGGACTTTAAAAAGAATACTTATTCTTCATATAACAATTCAGTTGAGAAGTACAAATATTAAATCTGTTTTTCAACTTTTGTTTACGACTGTAACAATCTATCAGACAGACAATTATATGGCCTGCTATCCTGACAGTCAACTAGACACAGGCATGAATGCAACTAAGTAACTAAACAGCCAAGTTAACGAGTCAAGAAGAAAAACAAACGAAGAAACAGGAGGACAGTAGGACAGGGCATTAACTGCTTCTTGTACATAAATTATAAATATTCATGTGGAACACTTTAATGTTTGCATGTTTCATGCAATAATTTCAAGTGTCCTTCATAAATAAATTTGTATTGATGCTTTGTTTATTTATTTATTTCGTTTTGTTTTATTTTATTTGGTTTTTGTTATTTGTCTTGTCCGTCCCACTTATTGTGTGAATAGAAGTTTCTTTTTGTTTTTTGTTTTTTTTTTTATTTAATAGTTGTTTTAATTGCCTTTAAAATAAAAGCTATAAAAAAAGAGCATAGAAAAGTGTAAATGTGAGAGCATGTTACCAAAACTATAATGGTTTGACACTTTGACACCTTGAATTTAAAAACAGCCTTTAAAAAAGAAACGTAAAATAGGCTTCTTTTCATTTTATTTGTCTGCTTTTTTTTCTCTTTTTAATTAAAGAAGTTAACGCTAAAATTATATTGATTTTGTGTTTAATTCTCTACACGCGTGTTTGTTCTTTAATGTCTGACGTAATGAGCCCTCATCACAACAAAATTGAGGTAACTTTGGCGTCTCGTTGTCTCTTGTATTGTTGCGTGTCGATAAATGCTTCAAATTTCATTTCAATTTTCTTCACAACTCAACAAATTTAAGATGACATTTCAAATCCTTTAGGTAGCTTCATTATTATTTTTAACATTTAATGGTCAATTTGTTTAAAGGTTCTTATTTTTGTTTGGTTTTTGAAATCATATAAATAATAATTGAAATTATGAGTCTAATTATTTTTGATTCCTGGTAAATTGAGTCATTATTTTGTGATGAAAACACGAACGATTGTTGTAGAGAACAGGTGTTGGTTATTTGATTGATTTTTATTGAAGGATTGAATGAAAGAAAGAATAATTTTTTTAAAAATCATTAAAACATTTTAAGTAGACGGCATTGAAAGAAGAAAAAGAAATGAAGAACCTAAAATTCTCCCAGAAGAAAACTACACAAGCAAAGAAAGAAATACTTAAGTTTACAGCAATTTATTACGATTTAATAATATGGTTGTGTCCAACTATACTATTGTTATACATAATAATAACATGGTTAAATGTTACCATAATTATGTTTAAAAATTTAGCATACTACAATATAAAACGACAAACATTAATAAAAATATTTAAGTTAATAATAAGTTGTTTACCACAATCATATACTGTTATAGCGAACATAATATGGTTTCTCTTACCATACCAAAACAAGCTTTTTAGCTGTTTGTAAGATGATATTTTTAAAACTAGAAAAAGTTATATCCTGAATTAATTTTCCATTATAATATTGTTTAAAGTTTAAATTACAACTTTTGATCTTGATTGAATTTAAATTGTGACACAAGATTGGAAAAAAAATTTAAGAAGATTGATAATCTTAACTTGAATATATTATGACATTTATTTAAATTTATAAAGCCGAGTTTCAAGTATAAATTAAATACTTGAAACAAAATGAATATAAAAATAGAAGGTCTTCTGGGCAAAAGTTGGAATGAAATAATGATATGGACCAAGGATTCCAAGTAATAATTGTGTAACAATTTTTAAGGGAAAAATTATAATGAAGGAGAAATGCTACACTATAAAGAATAATTCTTAACGTTATCTTTGTTACCAAAACTTGTTTGCCTGCGATAATTTATATAAAAAAAATTTTGTTTAAAGTTATTAAAAAAAAAGTAAAAATAATTAATATAAATTTCTATTTTTTACTTTAAAATTAACAATTATTTTTCAAGTTTTATTTTTTGTTTAGAAAATAACAGTGTTTTTACGATTTTTTTCGCTTGAAAAATTGCAACTCAAATTACTGTAAAAATTGCGCCTTCCGCCTTAAGCTTATGTTAACTTATTTACGGTCAAAATTATTACTAGAGTTTATATATAAAAAGTTTTTTTTGTTTAATTAAAAATATTTTCAATTATTTCCAAGTAAAAAAAAAACTGGGAAAATAATTTTATTTTTCACTTAAAAAATAAATATCGAAAAATAACTGTTAAAATAAATAATTCTTGCAAAATAAAACCCGACTTCAAAACCGATTTTATGTGTTTGTCTTTAAAGGTTTAAGAGTATGGCCATAAACATCAAAAAACAATCATTATTAGCACACGCTTATATTCAATCTCCAAACTTTATACTCGTACTTGTTCTACTGTTGAACAGTTTGGCAATATTTATCAAATTACAGGGACACCCTTTAATTAAGGAACTCAAAGTGTTGTAGTAGCCTTAGCAATCAGCTTCTTTGTAAATTTTAACCGTCTGTCTATAACGGTTTAATAGTTTGGCCGTATACATCACAATACATCAACTGTTGTAAAACCCTTTAACTTACAATTTAAGATATTCATACTTCTTATTACACCAAGCAAGGTAGCGAACATTCTGTCTTATTTTTATGTGTTTGTATATAACGATTCAAAAGATACGGCCATTTAGATCATATTACATTAAATTTGGAAACACCCTTTAATTTCTAAATCCAAATTATAAACTTGTTATAGCGGACTTAACGGTACAGGTCCATTTAAGTTTCAGACTTCTGTCTATAAGGTTTGGCCACATTTATTAAATTACATCAACTATTGGGACACCCTTTAAATTCTAAATCCAAATTTTATACTTGTTTTTATAGCAGAGTTAGCAATACAGGATCGTTGTAAATTTCAAGCTTCTGCTTACAAAAAAGTATAACCATATACATCAAATTAAATGAACTATTGGTACACCCTTTATTTCGTAATTTTTAATATTAATTCTTTTTACTATAACCATCATACCAATCGAAATGCTGTCCAATTTGCAAGCGTTTATTTTTAACGCTTCAAAAGTTGGCTCATATACATAGGTCAATTTACGTCACCCTTTAACGATACCCTTTAATTTTTACATTTTTTTTATAGAAATTTTGGGATCAATCTGTAAGCATTAAGACTCAAAAAAAATTTTTTTTTCTAAATCGATCCAGAAATGACTGAGTTATGTAGGCACATATCGCTCATTTACTAGAATAACGTCATAACTCAAAAAATACAATTTTTGAGAAAATCATGCAAGATTATTCGCTATACAGTAGTTCATATTGTAAAAAAATTCAGATTAATATCTCTTATAATCTTCACATACGAACGAAAATACTGCAATGTCGTACATAGGACTCGTTTTTCTCGAAATCAATTTTTTTTTAGTTATGACGTTGTTTTAGTAAATGAGCGATATATATAAAAAAAGCAACATTCAGTCCATCTGATAACCTCCTTCCTTTTTTTAAGTCAGGTAAAAATTATATTTTTGAAAAACAAAACCATTTTTTCCAAACAATAAATATAAATTAGAAAATATTCATTAAAAATTATTTTTTAATGGAACTTATAAACGTTACGAGCCCTGATATGGACTGCAGATAAAACCGCTTGAAAAAAATTACAACAGCATTCGCTCACAGTCAGATGGCACTCATTATTTTGTGAAGACGGCTTTGTCTTTAATTTACCGAATATCAATTAATAAAAAAGGATCTGAGAACAGTTTTATTAGATAAATTGAAAAATATTTACTACTATTATAGTTTCAAAACAATCAAACCTCACTTTCGAAGTGGCCAAAGAAATGTTACATTTGATCAACAACTCATCTTTACAAACTTATTATTTGACGGCAGCAAAATATGATCTGCTTGTTTTTTTTTCTGCATTTTTAAGCATTAAATTACTGCTCGCTGGGCGCTTGCATAACAATCTAAAACAATTTGTGAGCTTTACATGCTTGTATGAACACATAATCACATCGTGATGATGTCGCCTAATGGAAGAACACGCGTCAACAGCATTCAACTCAAACACCTTAAAATTTAAAATACTGACTGGCGCCACAATGGTACATGCATTCACAACAATAAGTTGCTCCTATTCACATTTGTGTTGCAGAAAAAAAACACGTAAATTGAACTCAATTTATATTCACAAATAGGAAAAGCGAATATGGAAGCACTCGGTACTGGGAGTTGCTACAAATACCAGGAAGAACATGCCAACATTAACAAATAAATATTCGCGCATATTGCATGATTGGAACATAAAATCTGTTGTCTAGGGCAAATATAATTTATGTTTGTTAAGATATTTAGCAATGTGAATAATATGCGAGGGTAGTTTTTATTTTAAATGCAAAAAAAAAGAAGAAAATATTAAAGGTTTTATTTTATTTATCTATTTATTCATGTTTCTTTTCACCTTTTTTTGTTTCGAAAAAACATGGTTGCAGTAACCATAATTTAATAGCAAAAAATTCTAATTGTAGACTTGTGCCATATAGTTCAATTTAGTGATCGCTCATTTTAGTTTAAAGTTAAAAAATGAACTGGTTCACAATTTAGATCAAAGGCTCTCTTTAGTTCAAATGTTCTGTTGCCGTATTGTTCGTACTTTCAACTTTTAGTTCAAACGCTTTCTTTAATTCAAAGCTCTTTTAGTTCAAATATTCTTCTTAAAATATGATGGCAACAACACCGTAGCATTGCCATAACGAATGTTAAAGAAAATGCTTGGCAGCACTAATTTCATGTCGAAAATAGTCAACAAGGAAACACACACATGGATTCTAGTTCATCTTGTCTGATAGTTCAAATACAAAGTGTAGTTCAAAAATGAACTAGGTGTTCTTAAAACTATTAACTAGTTCACTTAGTTCAATCGATAGAATCGTTTAAATGAACTAGTTCGTTTATGAACTGCACATGTCTATCTAATTGTATAAAAATTTGTGGCCAGATCGTTTTAATTTTAAATATATACCAAAAAAAAAAACATCAAAAGAAGCTTTCAAGTTCCTCGGTTTCTTGAGACGGTGTAAAAGATATTTCTCTCGAAGTATTTCCTTACTATTTATACCACCTACATCCGGCCGAGAATAGAATACAACTCTCACGTATGGCCGGTGCTTCAAAATCTGTTTTGGATTCACTCGACCGCGTACAGGAGAGGGCGAAGGGGCTCATAGGTGACAGTAGGGTATCCAACTTTATTAACTCTTTTTAACATTGACGCAATGTGGTTTGCGTTTTGCTGTTTTATCGATACTATAATGAAATCTATTCTAATAAGATTAGGGAACTTGTTCCCGATATCCACATATTTTTGCATACAACACGCTCTTCATGAACCATGAACCATTTGTCGTCGATTGGCATTGCTTGAGTTGGAATCATTTCCTGAGTGGTAGTCCGAGATAAACAAAATGTGTTTGAAATTGTTTTCGTTTTTTAAAATTTCTTTTTTACATTATAATTTTATCGGCTTAAGTTCATTTTTTTATTTATTTTCTAAAAACTGTTTAGAAAGAAATTTTATTTACAAATGTATGCGGAAGTTTTCCAAAGATAACAAAAAAAAATTAGACACTAGCAGAATGCAGCAATTTTTGGATCGCTACATACTTCATCAGCATTCTTCGCTTCTATCTACCTTTGGTTGTGTATATTTTAAACATCATCTATTTAACCAACTAATCAGTATTAATTTCTTGTCTTCCAATTTCAAAAATATTGGCTCTGGTTAGATTTGCTCATGACGAAACTCTATTACTCCGGTGGGACTTGAACTACACAATCTTTTGTTTAGCAAACATGTGCCTTTAGATCATTTAGCCTCTCAAAACGCAATTCATTGTGGCTCTGGTAGTAAAGAGAGCCTAAAATCTCTTATTCTACTGCCCAGACCAATTTAACCAGCTCATTCGCGATCGCTACACAGCATTGTTATTTTCTTACTTTCTTTTCTTCTTAGTTCTAATACAGACCCTTCTTCACTAATTCTTCTATTGCTGCTACAGAATAATTTTTTTTTTTCGTTTCTTAAGTCTTTACAACATAGCATTCTGACACCTTTTACAATCATAACTGCTGTTCTGTTATTACTTCTTGCCTTAGCCATCTGAACTGTTACTCTAACATAAATACACATGTAGTTGTAATGTACAGGAGTTTTTAATTACTTCTCTTCCGTGGTTACACAATAGTTGCTTTTCTTTTCCGTTTATCGAGACTGCATGACTGTTTTCGACTTGTTCGCCCTTTTAAACATCTTACCCAATCATATCTATTCTTTTTTTCAATGTTCATGTCTCCGCTGGTGGTTAAACTCATGATCCTCATGCAACTTTGCAAAATAAGGCAACATGTGTTAGCTAAACTTTCTTTTCATATTATTCAAACACACTACACTTTGTAAGTGGTGAAATAACAATTTATTCAGCTCCGTTTATTTTTTTTTCATAACCATATTATGGTCACAAATACTATATTATAATTTTAAACGCTAAATTATTTTGAAACAGTTATAAATATTTGGTTGTGGTAAGAATTTTTTGCAAAATATATTTTTTAAACTAACCATGTTTCACATTTGTTTGCGTAACAATCATTTAATTATAAAATTTTAACAATAACTTGTTTGTCGTGACGATAGTTTTATTTAAAACAACTATAATTTTTTCGTCGCAACCAAAAAATTTTTGTAGGGAACATAATATGGTTCTTGTAAATTTATAACCACCATGTATTTTCTCTGCATATTTATATCCGGGTAACACTTTTACGTTACTTTAAGCTGGGATTAATTACAGATCAATTCTGCTTTGGATTCTCTTCAGTTACACCAGAGTCTCGTCGTGCGGTCCTCAAGTTTCAGGTTTAATGATATTTAATGATCGACTGGCAACAATTGGTCTTTAATCTAATTACGTGGCTTGAGTTAAGGTCTGGAAAAGGTTAAGGTACAGTATATGCCTCTGGTCGTTTGTCTTTTAATTCAACAACAATCGATAATAGTCTGCTGGTATTATTTGCACAAAGTCGCTTAACCTCTTTGCCCTTCTTTCAATTCTGGAAGATTCCTTTTTAGTTATCGCTGAAGATATTCCCCGTATCACCTCTCCCTAGGCTTCGTTATGTGTCTGTTAGTTTAAGTTTTTACTTCCGCATTTGTTTTGGGTCAAAGTTCCTTCGTTACCAGAGTTGAACCTTTTTCAGAAGCCGCCATTTTCTTCAGTTCTCTGCTCGAAAATCGATTGCTATTAACAAATATTCAAGACTCTCACTACACATTCTTTATCAAATTATCAAATTAACCACACGACTCTCGTCATTTGTGCCACTTTAATAAGAATAAAAATTTTTTTTTTTACTCTTGAGTTATTCATCAACTCTCCATCATTGTCATCATAAAATATCATGCTATTGTGACTGTTTATTCCTTCCTCTTTTAAAATATTTTGAATTCTGCTTTGTTGTTGTTGCTGTTGTTGTTACTGATGAAAACGACGAGGATGTTGAGGATGATAATACTGATTGGTCTTGGTGGATTTATATTTATCATGATGTACATAAGTAGAGTTTCATTTGCAAGTTGCAGCAGTAGTAGCACAATCATCAATGGATCATTTGCATTAAATAAGACAAAAGTTCATGTAGCAAAACGAATATTTAAACGATAAGAAAGTTTATTCTACACCAACCGTACATAACAAAATAAACTCTTCATTTATATAAAAATTGGCAAAAAAAAAGGGAAATAATACAAATACATTGACTTTGAAATACAATCTCTGAATAGCTGTGTATTCATCTGTCTGTCTCTTGTGTTTCTCTGTCCGTCTGTGTACTTTTGGACGCTTGGATGCTTGCATGCATTTAGTAATCTGATGCAGTACGAGTACAAATTACTACAATAACGAATATCACAAGAAGCTTTCATACTGTGTGTAAATTTTATTTTTTGTTTCGGTCTTTCGCTTTTAACTGCAGAAATTTAATGTTTCATGCATGTAAAATTTTTATACGATTTTTGCTTAAATTTTAACAAAATAACAAAGAAAAAAAATGAATAATAAAAACAAAAATGAAGGTAACACTCGCATCAAACATTGACGACAACTACTGTGCAGAGCAAAGCAAGAAAGCCAGCAAAAGGCACCATATCAAAAGCGACAGAATACATGTTGTAATTCTTTCGTTATGTCTAGCAGACGGACCATCGCTATTATGCCCCTGTTTGTATTCATGCTCATGTTTATCATGTATTTTTTTTTTTTTTTGGTTAAATGCTGCATGTTTTTATTATCATTTTTCTTCCACAAAAAGACCACCGTTTGTAATACTTGTGTTCAGGAGAAAGAATCGACGTGAATAAAAAAAGTTTTTGCATACAGAGCTGGATGTTTCTTTTCTTTTTTATTTAATTTGGGTGGGGCATAAAAAAGATGTTAAAGCGAATATTTAAGCAGGGAACTTGAGGAGTAAACAGCGCTTTGTTTAATAATTATGTGAAGGGCTTCTACAAAATTTCCCTGTTTGCTCACTTCTTCTGTAATAAATATTATAAATAAATTCCTTTAACTGCTCTAAGAAATATAATCTAACCCTACAGCTGAAGCTTCTTTGCACGAACCTTTCAAAACTTGGCTCCAACCAATATCCGCTTTAAAGCACATAACCGCTCATACGCAATTTAGAATCCTTATGAGACTGAAGATCTACATTCGAAACTCTTTGAGCTTATAATGTTGCTTCTGAAGTTTCAACGGTACGACAATTCTTATAGAGCAACTTTATTTAAACGACGGCATCGTGGCTTTCCTTTCATTTTCGTTACAGAACTTAAGCTGTAAATTAGTCATTTTAATAAAAAAAAGCCAGTGATAGCAACCAGCAAAAAATGGTTTTACGGTGTTCTGTGTGACTTTATATGGTCACGGTAAGCAAATTATTGTTGTTTAAAATAATACTTTGGTCGCGATAAAAATGTTCTTGTTGTTTGATAATAATCCAGAGAAAATTTGAATGCGCCGATCAATCAGGCATAGTTTCGAAAATTTTGCTATTTAAAATTAGTAAGATCGGTCCATCTGCTTCGAAGCAGCGGCCAAGACATCACGTTTGCTTTTGGAACAATAAAGTAACTCCAATCGAAACAAAAAAATATAAGGGATGACAGTGAATTTAAAAATATTTTAAAAAATTTTAAAAATATTTTCCAAATTATGAGCCTCTGAACTTTTCATCGAAAAGTACGATTGTACGATTGGTATCATTTAAAAGATTTTTAAGAGATCTTTCGGGCAATATTAAAATTTTTAAAAAATGCTTAGCCCATTAAGAGCCGATGACTATTTCATCTAAAAGTTTTTTCTTATTTTCAAATTCTCTGCCAGTCAAAGATTTGTTTTTTTCACCTCAAGTGAACTGACCGATTCATAAAAATGTTATTTGGCAATTCATATATTAAAAATCGACTAAAAAGTTAATATAAACCAAATGAGAATTACAAACTAAAACCAATTTACTAAGCAATGCATAGCGAAAATAGAGGGAATTATAGATGTGAGTGGATAACTCTTAACTCATTATTATTAATTTTATTGAATTTAAATTTTTATTTTAACACTGAAACCTTAAGAAATCTTAATGCCAACTCTGCCCCCAAAACAAAATTTTGCAAATAAAAAACTTTTTATCATCGTTGAAGGTTTCTTCAAGTAGAATCTTTAACTGAACATGGATGAGTTACTGTTCATATACATATTTATGAGAAAAAACAAAAACAAAAGAATAAAACCATCCATCGACATGCAAAGAGTAAGAAAGAGTGACTTTAATGTTTGAATGTCAGATTGGAAATCACAACAACAACAATAGCACAGCATTAAAAAAAAGAAGCAAATCTTTCAAAGAAAATAAAAAAATTATTGTGTAATGAAGCGCAAGAACATCAAATTCATCATCAAACCAACGTCAATAGCAAATTGTTGAGCCATAAAGAAGAGATTAACTCAACTTGTATTGGAACAAACCTTCCTTACTTCTCATACTAAGTGGCAGCAACAGTAAAAAATTTCTAAAATAATTACTGAAACAAATTTTCCAAATTAAAGCACTACCAACCAAACACTTGACTACTGCAGCTTTTAAAATTTATTTTAAGTTACGAACGAGTAAAACTTTGTTAGAAAAGTTATTTGCCTAATGATGGGAATTTAAACTTTGTTTTTTTTTCTAGAGAAGCTAAACAATAATAAATTTAACAATCTGTTATTTGAACTAAAAAAAAAATTTAAAGTATTTTTTTATGTCATGCAATTTATTACACAACTACGTTTCCATTAATCGCTGTCACATTTGAAAATCTCTGGAATCTTTTAAATGGGCGATTTCAGTACAGATTTAGTTTTTGGTTTCATTAAAATTACAACGACTGACAAACTGAAAACATATCATTCATTCCATTCATTTAAGTTCATTCAACAAAGCGTAGGTGTCTGACTGATGACAAAATTTTGTATTTTAATTTTCCGCTTTTTTGCCTTCGTATGGCAGTTGCTCGTGCGTATAAGCTTTTTGGGCATGAAGGCATTTTTTCTTGAACATAATTTGATATATTCATTAGTTTATCATTGTGGCGTCAACAGTTCGGCCAAATTATAATAATAAATAATAAACTATTTTTTTTTCAACAGGTTCACTTTCAAACTGATCTATTTTTTTTTTTTTTGGTCTAACAACAGAATATTTAATTGAAAATTTAAAAAATTAATAACTTCCTGTTTTAAATAGCTGATTTCTATTTTGAATATATTAAGTAACTTTAGAGATTGTAAATTTAAAATTTATTATAACTGGCTTCCTGAAATTATTTAAATTAGTCTTTTAATCTTGTAGCGAATAGACCAAAACAACGCCTTAGTGCTCATTAACTAAATGACATTTGAATTGAAATTTTTTCGTAAGATCAATTAATATTCAAATACTTATAAATTATGTTTTTTTTTTAGAAAAGCTGTTTTATTGTTTAAATGTCGTTTCGGTTATAAGGCCCATTATATCTGGGTCATTTATACCAATTATTCCCACACTCTACACAGTAAATCAGTTCAGTAACGTAGTTGTTCTGCTTGGCTTTGTGCATTTCTTAGATCTTCAATCCGTTCCACGATTTGTTTGAAACTGATCTATGGCCCTCCCCTTTTCGGTTGCCTGTATGTTGCTTTACAAAGTGCATAAACTTTCATGTCATTTTTATACCCTTCACCACAGATGGAAAAAGGGTGTAACTAAGTTTGTCATTCCGTTTTTAATTTCCAACCCCATATATTCTGAGTCCTTATGCACATCGAAGTTGATTGAGCGATATCTGTCTGTCTATGTTAGTGTTGAAATAAACTTTGCCAGGGCACTAGATGAGCAAGTGAAAATTGAAATACGCCAATCGATCAGCCAAAGTTTTGAAAAGTTAGTTATTGAAAATTAGCAAGATCGGTCCATGTATATATTTCGAGGCAGCGGGCACAACACCCCGCTTAATTCTAATTTTTCCATACCATTTGCAACAATAAAGTTACCAAAAAAAAAAAAAAAAAAATAAAAAAAAATAAATAAAAAAAAAAATTAAAAAAAAATATTAAAAAACAAATGTATGGAGCGAAAGACAATCATCAAGTGAAAAAATTGGCGCTCGCCCATATTTTCCGAGCCTCTGAATTTATTATAAAAAGTACAATTTTGAACCACATTTTTTGAGATATCAATCTGGCTATCATTTTAAACCTGTTTAAGAGATCTTTTAGAAAATGCTAAAATTTAAGAAAAACGCTTAACCCCTTTAGAGACGTGAATTTTTTATGTAAAATAATAAAATGTACTTGATTTTTGTTCCCATTTTTCTCTATCGCCACAATGTTTGTTCTTTTTATTGATTGGAGTTACTTCACTAAACTAGATTCACACATATAGTGAAGGGTATATAAGATTCGGATAGCCGATCATAACACTTTTAATTGTTTCTCTTTGACTTTAACAGATATGGCTGTTAAATTTTTTTTTAAAGGCTTCTATTAATAAAAAAAAAAATCATGTTTGGTCTAAGTTTTGTCACTGTACGCAGATAAAAGATAATAGAACTATGTACTATGGTAACAATAACAATATTATGTTCTATCTAACTCTGTATATAATTGCGAAAAGCAAATTATAGTTCTCTTGAACCCTTCTTTTTTCACAATAAATATTTTGTGTTAAACATTTACATTGTTACCACGCATAAAAAAATAATAAACTAAAGTAAAAATATTAAAAGTTAAAATATTAAGATCCTTACCATAATTATGTATAGAATTTGTTACCATAAAATAATTTAATTAACTTTAAAATTTTCAGTTTATTCTGTAACGTAAGCATTCAAAAAAACGTGTGGAACTTTAGTGTAATATATTTTTATCTTTAGTGACAAAATATAATCCAAAACTAAAAAGGATAAGTCAAACGCGAAGTGTATATCGCTATGTATAGACCACTTTTAAATTCCTAATTTTTATTTGTTGCCGAAAATCTGAAATGGCCGCCTATTTTGATTCAAAAATTAAAACAATATACAATAAAATCAGATCTTCCATTGACACACCCTGTAAAACAAAACTCCAGTTTTTACCTTTTTTCAAGCGGTAACAAACTGTTTGTAAATATTAAAGATCTGTGTTTCAGAACATACGACTAAATATTTTAAAGTCACATATTGTTTCAGACACCCTTTATTTTTAAATATTATATCCTCTATTCGTAGCAATTGTATAAGAAGTTTTGTTTTTTACACTTCTTGTTATAGCAAAAACAATGCAAACTGTGTGCCTTTAAAGGTTTAAAAGATTAGAAACATTAAATTATTTCTATATGGAGACACATTTAAATGTCATTATTCTATAGCTCTTGTTGCAAGAGTCCACGATACAAAAAATAAGGGAATTTAAATTACGGACAGGCGTACAAAAATTGTTATTTTTTTACCTTTTGGGCAAGGAGCTTTAAAATGGTCGATTTAACCATATTATGTTTGTGAAGCAAAATTATATTATAATTAAAATTTTAACTATATTATGGTTATATGCCACAATGTTAGCTTTATCTAATTTAATGAAGTAACTTCAATAAAAAAAAAATAAATAAAAAAAAATAAATGTTAGGGTGAGCTAATTAAAAAATTAGAAAAATATTTAAAGTACTATAAATATATAATTTTACATAAAATATCACCGTCTTTGAATAGGTTACAAATTTTTGAAAACAGTTTTATGGTTTCTGAAAAATCTCCTCAACAGCTTTTAAGTGACACCCATATTGATGCCTTAAAAAATATGGAGAACCATCGTACTTTTTTATGAAAGGTTTAGAGGCCAATAACTCAGAAAATATGGGCGATGGCTAATTTTTTCACTTGATATTTTTAATTATTTTTTAATTCTTTATAGCCCATATATTTGTTTTTGATTTGAGTTACTTCACTTAACTATATTTGTTCCAAAAGATATGAAAAAACTAGAGCCGGGCTTAGTGTTTTGCCCGCTGACTGAAAGGACGTGGACCAACCTTGCTGATTTTCAATGGCAAAACTTTCTGTGGATTGTCTTCTTTCAATTTTCTCTGGCTCATCTAGTGCCTTGACAAAGTTTATATCAACCTGAAGACTGCTGATAGAACTGCCGCAAATATCAGTCAGAATACTCCTTCTTATGTTTCATGCATTCCTACGCCTTGGGTACTACCCTGCAGAATGGAACATATCACTGGTTACTATGATACCAAAACCGAAAAAGACCTCACAAAAGTAGAATCATTTACAAATATCAGTCTTTTATTATATATATCCAAACTGTTTGAGAAATACTAATAAATAAGCTGAACCTAATTTTGTATGAGAAAGGATGCATTCCCGACTATCAATTCGGGTTTTTTTTTCATCGTTGTTTCCCAGGCTTTTGATAAGGTATGGTATGAAGGCTTGTTATACAAACTAAAGCAAAATATCCCTGAAAACTTATATAAGCTACTAGAGAGCTGATCGAAAGCTTGTAATAAAATAAGACAATTTTTTAAGTTTGCCCTAGACAATTGAAGCCGGTGTCCCTCAAGGAAGCATCTTGGGTCACGTTCTATACTTACATACCAAATAGCGTTCCTATACCCACATCGACAATTGCTGATGACAGAGTTTTTTTAAGCTTTCAAGAAAGCGCTTCAGTAGCAAACCAATATTTGCAAGAAGAAGTGGAGAATTAAGGTTAATGAGAAAAAATGTATGCACATCACTTTTACCTTGGGCAAAGATTCTTGCCCACCTATGAAATAAATAACCAAATTAAACCTCAAGTCACCGAAGTTGGAAAGGACATATAAAAGCAAAATCGAAAATGGATATTGTAGAAATTATAGACGAAATGACAAACTTAGATAGACTATTTTAATAATTAATTAATTAAATAATAAAGTTCTATATGAAAATAGTATGTTTTATGTTTTAAATAGAATCATAGAATTCAACCCAAATATGTAGCTCTTTTTTTATGCAGACAGACATCTAGGAATACTTACAGCGATATTAAGAGTGTTTTATGACTAATTACGCTCTACGTCCGTATGTGGAATGTATTTTATTTTATAATTAAACAACCACTAGGTCAGTTTCAAAATAAAAATATTTTTTATTAGTTTTTATTTTTTCTTTCAATATTTCGCCACACCGTTGGGTGGCATCTTCAGGAAAAGGAAATAAAATTATTTGAAAATTATATATTTTTTAAAAAGAGGCATGGTTAGGTTACAAGAACCATGCTATGAGTTTTTTAAAAAAAAACATGGTTACAGTGAACAATTTATTATTGTTTAAAATAGTACGGTGAAATGTTTTTTTTTTAATACTACACATGGTTGACTTGAACTAAACAATTTTTGTTAAAATGGTAAACAAAATAAACAGAAATGTCATACAACTGAATTCCGATCGAAAGTAATTTCAATTCCGCGAATTGGTTCTTCAGAAAACGAAAAACGAAAAGTTTTTTTTCGAAATATAACAACTATTAAATTCCAAAGCGAAATTGATTTTCCTTCAAATTTTATATTTTGCGGTTTTTAAATTTACTTTTATTTTGTATCCATATTGAGACTAGACTGTTTATTATTTGGTGTGACCATTCTTGGCATTTTAAATTTAAAAAGTAGAGATTCAGCTTTTATTTTTGAAAACACAAATCGATCGGAATCTAAAGAAGGTAATACAAATTCGGAATGTATGACATGCCTGAAAATAATTAAAACAATTCTAATATAAAGTGTTTGGAACTGTAACATAATACATAAAGTTTAAACGTATGTTACCATGGCAAAATGCTTTTTTAAAAAAAGTAAAAGCCAAATGAATGAATGAAGGTTAAAAGTAAATAAAAAATATTAAAAATGAAACACATAATATGTTTCTGCTCTAAACATAATTATAGTTATATTTAACAAAGTTATTATTGCATCCAACAACAATATGGTTCCAATGAAAATAATCTTGCCACAACCAAAAAAAAAATCTTGCTCTTAGATTATAGTCACCTTAATCATGTTTTTCTGTGTGTTGCTAAAAGTCTTCCTTTAAGTTGCATCTTTATCAAATAATATTCTGGCGTTCAAAAATCTTTTATATTAGCAATCGATAACTTTCTTAGCTTTCCACCACCCATAATTAAAACGACCTTCGCTTTTCCTTTTTATAATATTTCTCAAGATTTTTCACTTTAAAATAAAAAAATTTAAATTTAGTGGCTTTAAAAATAAAAACAAAATATTTTTTCCATTAAATTAAAGTAAAATTGTATTATCTGCCCTTCTTGTTGCGTGTGTGGCATGATTATTTGTATGTAATTGGAATTAAACGACCAGTGCGAACAAATGGTCGATTATGATTGATAGAAATCCACACTATCTTGCACAGCCCTCCCTCATTTGTAACGAAAGGGCAACATTTAAGATCTAAATCTATTGTAGTGTTTGGATTCATACGAATGTTAGAATTGAAATTAAAAAAAAAGATTTTTAGTTTGGCATTAAATTTTTTTAGGGTGTGTGAGCATATGCGTGTCTGTGTATGAGTGTGATTTAAGTTTTTGCCTTTGTAGTTGCACTCTGAAATTTCAGTTTACGACTGCATTTTGAAATCTATTAAATGCTTTTTTTTTTGCTGATGACCAAGTAACAAACTTTCAAACATGCATCTCTCACACGCTCTCATACATTTCTGTTGGATCTGCTTCTATAGTCAGTCATCTTATCATAATCGTCAAATGTTTGTTATGCATTTATGTTCATGTTAACATGTTGTTGAAGTGTTGTTTTATTACAAACGGTCATAGCGTACAGTGGTCATTTAAAGTTATATTTTGAAAAATTGCAAAATGATATTTTATTTATTAGATTATTGGAAAGAGGGTTTATTGGTTCTAAACAAACAAAAATTAAAAATAATTAAGAATGGAGCAACTGGGTTGAGTTTAGCTTGTGAAGACTTCTATGATATTGCACTTCATACTGTTTTGCTTTAAACCACTTGAACTCCTGGTGAAGAGACTTAAGTCTCGTCGGTGAGCAAGAACTTTCAGGAAAACAATTTTCCAAGAAAGATTTTGGTCATATAAAGTATTAAAAATTTTAAGGTTTTATTCTTTTGTCTTAAAATAAAGAGCTTTCCACAATTCAGTCAAATTCAACTTAACTACAGTTTTTCATTTTGGATTCTTTTAGGGCTCAACTGTTGATAGAAACAATGGCTCTTCGTTTGTTTGTACCAGAATTCTTTCTTGCGAATCAATAACGAATAGTAAAGTGTAATTAGCAATTAAAGGGTGTTCCATTCTTTAATTTCTTTATACGCATATGGCCAGGGTACTTTGTCTACTATAACGACGGGTTAAAAATTTTTATATTGAACATTAAAGAGTGCCCCTATACAGTATTGACTTTTACGTATAGGACTCGGATTTTCTAATATATCTTTAAGACTAGCACAGAAAATGTGCCGTCTTTGACAACAATAATAAAAAAAAATTAATTTGAAAATTAAAGGGTGCCCCGATAGAGAACTTACTACCCCAAAAATGACTTTATTTTTCTTTAAACTTTAAAAATCGTGCTGATTATCCCGACCGAATTATTAAAATCACCGATATTGACTATTGAAGGTGAAAGCACGTTTCGATGGCCATTTCGCTACCGCTCATTTAGCTCTTCAGGAAACTTCTCACTTACATTTTAAATAAACTAAAGATTTTTGTCCAAACAATAAAGTAAAGACAAAAATCAAAGTTTAAGCAAAAACAACAATAATCAACATTGATTTTATTTTTCTTTATCCACTGTATACGGCTGACTTTTTTTCGGCTCTTTTACACAGTTAAAAGATGTTGAAAAATAAAATGAAAACAACAATAAAATATCATAAGACACTATGATAATTTATTTTTGTTTTTTACACGGGCACTTGCAATTTAATAATTAAAACTTTTTAAATCACGGGAATATTTTTTAATTTAACTTTAAACTTTAAAAATTGTGCTGATTATCCCGACCGAATTATTAAAATCACCGATATTGACTATTGAAGGTGAAAGCACGTTTCGATGGCCATTTCGCTACCGAAATAGCTATAGACAGGCACTGATTACTTATACCGCCCTAAGGAAAATTTTAAATAAAAATAAATAAAATTTTAAATTACAGGGTGTGCCAATAGACATACGCTTTTCATGCCAATGTGTATCTCTTTTAAATTGTTATATGTACACTTAAAGTACTATGTTTTATATAATGAAAGGTTAAAAAAAGATTTTAAATTAAAGGGTGTCCCAATAAATATGTGTTTTTTACATATACGTGCTCAGGTTTTAAGCCATTATAGGTAGTCCCATGAAATTCGCACAAAGGGATAGATAGAGTATTTAACACTAAGAAAAAATTAAAAATTAAAGGGTTCCCCGTACAAGACATAGGTTTATCGTATGTGTTCATATCTTTTAAGCCCTCATGGAAACAACAAATAACTATTCTCGGTGCGCAATTTTGGACAACTTTTTCTAACATTCCTGGCTAAGCAACCTGTTCCTCTAATACGTCAGCATAAATTAGTTTCTTTACAAAACCACACGAAAAATAATGGAAGTTATTGAAGTCGCACGATCTTGAAGGCCAATTAACAGGTTCACGCCTCAATCGAAATCAACTTATTGCCAAATGTGGATTTCAATATGTCGATTAGATTTGTGTAGTTTATAAACGAACTAGTTCATTTAAACGATTCCCTCGATTGAACTAAGTGAACTAGTTCACACTTTTAAATACACCTAGTTCATTTTTGAACTATACTTTGAATTTTAACTGCTAGACAAGATGTACTACAATCCATGTCTGTGTTTCCTTGTGAACTACTTCGGAAGTGAAATAAGTGCTGCCACGCATTATATTTAACATTCGTTTTGGCAATGCTACGGTGTTGTTGCCATCATATTTAAAAAAAACATTTAAACTAAAAAAGTCTTTGAATTAAAGAAAGCGTTTGAACTAAAAATTGAAAAGTACGAACAATACGTCAACATTTAAACTAAGAGACAGTTTGAACTAAGTAGAGCCTTTGAATTATAATTTGAACTAGTTCCTTTTCGAACTATGAAGTAAAAAGAGTGATCACTAAATTGAACTTTATGGCACAAGTCTTAAGTCGATTATTGCGGACACCATATGGCACGTAGCACCATCCTGCTGAAACCACATATCACCTGGATTAATTTTCTTCATATTTTTCCGACAAATAATCATTGATCATAATCGATAAACCGACACGACTTTGCACTGTTCAAAGCCCTAGTTCAAGCTAATTGGTTTCTTGAACTATCAGTCAGTTCTTAGTCGCTATTTAACTGCAGCATCTATCAAAAAGTTTTTCGTAAAAGCGTAGCCTGCCTTTCTCTAGAATCTGCCTTGCATTACGTCACTATCTGTTGCAGGAAAAGAAGGGCATCATGTGAAAAAAATTCTAAAAGAAAATTTGCCCATTCTTTAGTTATGCGAATGCGTCAAACATCAAATTCTTAACATTAAAAAATAAAAAAAAGTTTATGTGGAAATTTATTTTTTTTTGATTACAAGTTTGTAAAATCTACCCACTGTCCAATGCTCATTAAGCCAGACAAGCAGTCAGCACATTTGCTGCAACACTGAATGACAACAACAACAATAACAATGTTACAATCAGATGTGATAGCCCCACAATACCAGCGCAACGTCAAACTACATCACTGCATCATTCGGACACGCTACAACATTCACTCAATACTCGTTCAACAAACAATGACAGAGTGCAATGTGTTGAAGGTGATTTACGAGTATTTGGTCAGTATTTTATGGATAACGTTGTTTTCTTTTGTGCTGTTGTTGTTGTTATTGTTTCTTTCCCAGTTTTTATAAATTGTTGTTTTTCGTTGATGCTGTTGAAATGCTGTTAACTGACAGAAACTATGAGTTGAAACACAGCATGAGAACGAACATGCATGATGACCGATTGGTGTTAATGTCATTTTTCGACAATAAAAATCCATTGAGATGGTCAATTGTAGATTTCTACAGCTTTTCTTTTTTGTTTTGGTTTGTTTTATTGTTGTTGTTGTTGCATGTAATGATTTGAGTTGGTATAAGTGGTAGCGTTTCTATATAAATCAAGAGTTTACAATGAAGGTGAGAAATACACATGTGAATTTCTTTCCTTCCAGAGCACGCACTTATTTTCACTCCCCTTTAGTGCTGCTGTTGCCAACATTTAATAGATCAAATATTTATTAGACTTTTTCCTATTGTTGTTTAGTGTCAGATAATCGTTGTAACTATTAAACAGATGTTGGAGTTCTTATTCGGGGTATTGATGAGTTTTCTTTTTTAAGAAATTGTTATTGATACCTTTGAATTTTAGCCGCCTCTAGATGATTTTTTTTTTTATTCATTTATCATGCAAATTTTTGTGGAGCAGCTTCTAAAGATAGAATTAATTAATTAATTTTATGGCATTTTTTATTTATTTATTTTATTTATAAATATGTTTAATAAGGTCTTATATTGTCCAAGATTCTTTATTACATTTTGGTAGAGATAGATTTGAAAGAATAGAACATTGTTGAGAGGTTGAATAGAAAAAAGTTCTTGCATCTTTAAAAGGTTTTGTTTGATTTCAGACTAAAATGTAATTAAATTTTTAATTGACTCAATTTTTTATTTAATTGAAAAATAAACATAAAGTTGTTCAATTATTAAGTGCAAATAATAAATTAAAAATTTAATTAATTTTCAATTCAAAAGTCAATAAAACCTACAAAAGGTTTAAAAAAAAATTTTCTGTGTAGTCTCTAAACAAACTCAGAATTTTAAAGCCCACTGAAAAAACCTGTTGGTGATGCGAAAAACTCCTCCATAAAAATCCAGAAAAGTGTTTGTATAAAACAGAGTGACCTTTAGCCAACAGATCATGTAAATTTAAAGTTTCATCAATCCAAAATGGAAATCATAGCAGATGATCCTTGCAGACACAAGCGTAACTAGAATAATTTTTTTGGTGGGAAATGGTTCCATGTATTAGAAACTCCATAAAAAGAAAATTATCTAGGATGCTCTTCTGTTTTGAAAGGGTGACTTAGCCCGCCCCAGATAGGCCTGTCTACGCCAATGCTCTTGGACTGTTAAAAAAAAATGTTTGAAGGCATTTAAAGTTTTCTAAATTTAAATATGTAATACAGTTGATTTAAATATTAGGTGATATTATCATCATCTAGTCCAACAGGTCTTAGAAAATAAACGTAAACATTGTCCACAAATAGGTTACTTTTGCCAAGATCAAAAAGAGTGTCATGCTCTTGGCATGAAAGTCAAACAGTGGAGCCAGAAATTTTTATAGAAAAAATCTTTATTTATGACAAAAAAAGTCTTAATTTAGGAAAAAAAAAATACTTTTTAAAAATCTGTTCAATGTTTGCAGATGAACAAGGGAAACATATCAAATTAATTTCAAACATTAGCAAAGTTGGAAAAGTTAACTCACTATACGCTCTAGAAATTTTTGACGTGCCAAAATTCTCCACTGTAATATTTTCTAAATTTTTAAAATATTTATCAAGGCGAATCAACACTAGGTGGTCGCGATAGCGAATTTATTTATTTTCGTGAAAACCCTCAATGTCAGACTGAATATAAAAAAATATGTTTAATTTTTTTATATGACGTTTGACATTTGGTGTTTTGGCAAAAATTAATAAATTCGCCATCGCGACCACTTAGTAATGAAACGCCTTATTATTTATTCAAGTCAGTAGGTGGAGTTCCATTAATTCGTCATCATTTTTTGTATCTTACTGTCCTCAATAAAATTTGGAAACAATTTTATTAGATTTTGAGGGTCAATTTAAGAAAGCCTTTCTAAGGTTGCGTCGTTAAAGTCAAAACGTTTTGTTATTTTTTTACAGAACTCCATGTAATCATCAACGAATTTATTTAATTCAGTAGCATTAAACTTTGTATCGGAAATATTAGTTTTTACAAATAAATGTACCTGGTAATTGCCATCATTGTTTGCATATTTATCCATAAGCGGCTGCCACACAAGTTTTTATTTTAGGGTATTAATATTGAATCATATTTGCTTAATTCACAAAATCTTGTATGGTGTATTTTGTATTGAATACACTTTCTGTTCATATGCTTGTGAACACGCAGTGAATTATTGTATCAATTTATTTTGTATATTAAGCGTTAAAAAGCAAATAAGAAGAAGAAAATAAGTATTCAGAAGAAGGTTTTCAGGTAGTAGAATGGACAATAGGACTGAAAAAGGCATTTTTCTTTTTTTTTTTTTTGTTAAAAAATTTTTAACATCACAATACAAGTGTCTTCTCAATGTGGTATGGAATTCACATGAAGTTGATAACACGATTACCAATACAACTTTTCACACAGTATACACGGATGCGAGGGGTGTTGTAAATTAAGCACTTGTTTTACATAGGTAAATATGTTTATCAGGTTTTAACAAGAACAGCTAAATCAAAAAAATAAATCTTAATTTTGGTAAAAAGATCTTCAAATCTCATTTAAATTAAAATATCTTTAAAATTACGTTAAAGATTATACCTGGCTTCACTGCAGTCAGACATTGACTGATGTCAGCAGTTACGAAAACTTCTACGAAAGAACAAGCAAAATCGACAGTCACCAGTCGGTAGTCTGAAACCACCACTGTTGAGAAAAAAGTCTGTAGACATAAGAAGTGAATTATCAATAGATTCCAGAAATTATTGTTCTAATTTGGTTACCTTCGCCACCCCCTTTTTTTAAAAAAAGTCTTTAAAATACTTCTTAAAATATAACATTATGTATTCCCATTCAGATCATAGATATGGAAGAATGCATGATTTCAACCTGTATCACGCAATAATTGAACTAAATTTCGTTCTATCTCTTTTGTCACATCGGTGTATCGGGCAGAAGTAGCGGTCACTCACTATTGACGACGTATGGCTTTATGTTAATGCGAATCTGAAATCCACATATGGTCCTTGATAATGGTTGATGATGATGGTTTTGCTATTACGAGATTCCAAAGTTTTTCTCCAGTCAAGTGAACTAATTTTTGCGGTGAACAAATTATATTTATTTTGCAACAATAATTTGTTAACCATAACATAATGCATAACATTTGCACCACTATTGCTATTTTTTACATTTTATATAAAAAGATCTTTTTCCTTAAGCAAGTCTTGGCCATTGGAGGGAGGGTGACAATTGATTTTATTTCCATATGTTGTTTAAAGTGGTTTAACTTATTCACCGAATGAGACAAATAGTAGAACTTACCTTAACAACCCTGTGTTATTTATAGAGTTCTAATAAAATAATAATATTCGCACAGTTATTTTTAATAGGAAAAACGTATTTGTTATTATAAGCGAAGCCCAAAATATAAATTCCTTAGTAAATTGTTCATTTTTAAAAAGTGTGAAACAGGATACTCCTTGTTAATAGTTTTTATGATTTTGTTTTGTCGGTATTCAAAAGCCTTTTCGAACAATTAAAAAAAATTTTCTACAGCAGTCTTTTAAAATTAAAATAAACGCGGATTACTAATGGTGAACTTAGAGTCAGAATAAACGGAAAAAGGTTTTTAAAAGGTAAGAGAAAACAAGTAAGAGTGTTATATTCAGCTATGCCGAAACTTATATACCCTTCACCATGTATATAAATCTAGTTTCGTTAAGTAGCTGCTATAAAAAAAACCACAGAGAACAAATAAAAAAATTAAGTACGATTATAGTTTTACATATAAATGTCAGCGGCTTTTAATGGGTTAAATTTTTTTTCAAATTTATGTATTTTTTGAAAGATCTCTTTAAAAGCTTTTAAATGATAATCATATTGACCATATTGACAAGCGAACTTTTTTGTATGAAAATTTCAGAGGCCCGTAACTCGAAAAGTATGGGCGAGTGCCAATTTTTTCACTTGATGATGTTTTTCTTACTTTTTAATTCTCAATCGCTCCATATATTTGTTTTTTTATTGGAGTTACTTTATTGTTCCAAATGATATGAATAAATTAGAGGCAGGGGTGGTGGTATGCCCACTGCTTTGAGGGACATGGACTGATCTTGCTGATTTTCAATAGCACCTCTTTCAACACTATATCTGTTATTTAAATACCTGCATTGATAACGAAGTAATAAACAACCGTTTTTCTTCGAAAATAAAAAACTTATCCAAGTAAAACATTCATTTGATTTATAGATTTTTTGTTATAAAAACTGTTATTTATGGATTTTAGATAACAATTTCTTTATTCTTCTTAATTTATTTTCTTTGATTTGTTTGTTTTATTTTTTAAATACATAATGTTAAATGTTAATTATAATTATCGCCATAATTATAATAATAATAATAATAATGACTTACAAACTAATCTAACACTAAAAAATTTATTTTATTTTATTTTCTTTTCTTTATTCATTTAGTTTTTTTTTTCATTTTGTTTTTTTATATACAAGTGATTTTGTTTAATATTATTTAATTTAATTGTTTTATTTAGTTTTGTTCTTTCATTGTTTTTTCTTGTTTTTATTTATTATTTAAGTAGATACATAGACTTTTAAATTTAATCCAGTTTTATTTTTATTTTTGTTTTTTTTTAAATTATTTATATTATTTAATTTTCTATACTTGTGGGTTGTTTTACTTTTTGCAATTTTATTTAAATTATTTTTCAGTTTTATTTTAAATATACATTTTTAATTATTTATTTTTTTTTTTAATTTTTATGTTTAAAACTTTTTGTTAATAAAATTCCAAGACAACTGAAGTTGCATCAATACCTTTAAGATAAAACGTTCAAATAGGAAATTTTCAACTGAAAGTATAAAATTGGAAGTTGTAAACAGTGGCAACGTTGTTAGGCTTAAATAGAAGTTTTGAAATTATGATTTTTTTAAACAAATATTTTTATTTATAAATTTTTAAGACCAATTGGATCTATCGCTGGCCGGTGGATGTTATATATATTTCCGCCAGTTATTTCAACCTGTCGGCAAAGTTAATTCACAAGTTGCAAATGTTCAATAATGTCTGCCCAAGAAAATATTTCTCTCAAAAGACCTGCGAGGAGTAGTCCCAGGATCGAACCCCAACATACCTAATACTAGTTTTTAAAGAGAAACAGCTGTCACCAGTATTACGACCAGGGCGATTTATATCACAAAAGTGATAGTTTATACACAAAAGTTGTAAACTTTCTAATTTATCTGTTGGCGGCATCTGCTTCTCTATTTGTCAGGCTATGCAACAGCATATGAAATATCTCTAAAAACTAAATGCTGGCCCTTGCGAATCAGAAAGTCATTAATTCTGTGCAGAAGGCACTTCAGAAATAGATATTTCTGGAACCATCTTTACAATAATAAGTTCAGGTTTTATGCCTCTACGAACGTATTTAATAAGATCCCAAATCTTTAAAAAAAGTGCAAGGAACTTAAGGACATTTTGTGGAAAATAAACAATTCCTTCTTAATCGGATGGCATTTGACTTTTCCTCTAGTGGGATTCTCATCTTGTTTTTTTTAATGACTTTTTTCGGCATCTCAGTCATGGAAAATAATGTTTTATGTAAATTGAAGGAAATAACTACAAATACAACAACAATATAAAGAGGGAAATAAATTTATGTTGTTTGACAACATATAAAAACAACAACATAAAACAACAACTACATAAAACAAAAAAAATAAACAAAACAGAAAAGTAAACTTTTTCAAAAATTTAATGAGACAATAAGACACTTCATGCAACGCTTGAGGTATTTAAAACTTAGGTCCTACTCGTGCCCTCTGAATATATGTCAGGTCGTACTTCATAGCCTCCTTCAGCCTGAAAAATCGTAATTGTTAAATTGCATTTTTGTTGTGCCAAAAACTTTGTCCTTTTTTATTGACCAAAGGTCTACCAGAAGGCAGGGCGTCTACAAAACAATTAAATTTGGTGTGGATTCTTGTTGGGCTTTGACCTTGGACCCTCAAGGTCTGAACCTGGACTTCGGCCATTCCCGTTTTAAAGTGACATAAAATAAAAAAGCAAATGATGTCATCAAAAACTCCTGAGAACAAGGGAGCCTTCTAAGCCTGTCGATGATGGAGCCTTCCAGTTCAATTTTACAATTAAAAAGCTGTATAAAATAAAAGAAGTATTTAAAATAAAGTTTCAAAATTTTTTCATCAACTTAAGGTACAAATAAGCCTTCTAACGCATTTTTCTTTTAATTGAAGTAAGTTTTTGTCCATGTTCTGGCAAACTAAAATCATTGCAAAACTTGCAGCTTCAAGTTGCAGACGTAATCAGCAGACTTGTGTAGTTTATACACGAACTAGTTCATTTAAACGATTTCATCGATTGAACTAAGTGAACTAGTTCATGCTTTAAGTACACCTATTTCATTTTTGAATTATACTTTGTATTTGAACTACTAGACAAGATGAACTAGAATCCAAGTCTTTGCTTCCTTGTTAATTATTTCCACCTTGAAATTGAAAATGCGTGGCAGCACTCATTTTATTTAACATTCGTTATGGCAATGCTACAGTGTTGTTGCCATCATATTTTGAAAAGAACATTTGAACTAAGAGAGCTTTTTAACTGAAGACAGCGTTTAAGCTAAAAGTTGAAAGTACGAACAATACGTCAACAGAACATTTGAACAAAGAGAGCTTCTGAACTAAAAAGAGCCTTTAAACTAAATTTTGAACTAGTTCATTTTAAAATTTTGAACTATAAAGAGCGATCTCTAAATTGAACTATATGACACAAGTCTAGTAATCAGAAGCAACTTAAACTTTAAAGCGAAAATCAAATCAATTTAAGATTTTAGGGTCTAAAAAACGCGCCATTTACCAGGACATGGAGGGAGGGCTTTTTTGGTTGGAAATTTTTTCAATTGAGGAATTAACAAAAAGTTTTGATTTTTTATATTTTATTAAATAGTTGATATATAATACATTCATACATACATAAATAAATAGATAAATTCAATTTACAATTGTTTTAATAATATTTTGTTTTGTGTGTTTGCGTGTGTGTGTGTTTTAGTGTATTTTATTTTTTATTTGCTTTAGCAATTAATATCAAATTAAGCAGCCATATTTTCTTTAAAATATTTTTTTGTTGTTTTTGTAAAGTTTGTCTTTGTCCATAAACGTTGTTGTTTCATTTGTTGTTGTTAGAAATTTTATTAGATTTACAGAATTTTAGCCAATGTTGTGCCAGTGTGACATTTTTATTAAGGACCAGCCCCTCCATTTTAAATGTTTTAATTTTTATTGTAATGTTTTTCTTATCTATTTGTTTGTCTGTCTGTCTATCTGTCACCTAAGCCATATCCTCCTGTTGCTGATATTCGGCCAGAGTTTTTAAAAGTAGCAAACGTGTTGCCAACTCTTTTGAATATTACCAAACAAGCGTTTCATTTTGCATATTTTGAGGTTCACTGAAATTAGCAGCAGACATGAATTCAGGTGATGCAGAACGCGGGCCATTTTGTTGAGATTGCTGTGACTGTTGCTGCTGTTGTTGTTGGGCTTGTTGCTGTTGTTGCGCAGCCAGCAGATGATCGGGAGGTGGTTGAGGTCCTACCGCCGATTGTATATTCATTGGAGGTCCTCCAGTCTGACTAAGGAATTGTGATTCAGGCGTTAGGCCAAATTCATTAACCATAGGTATAGGACCCGTATGATCCATTGGTCCACCTAATAAGAAAATCAATAAATTTTGAAATGATAAAATACAATTAATTTTTTTTATTATTTAACTGTTAAGTAGATTTTTTATCTTAAAACTTACCAGGCGCATTAAAAGGCATTGGTCCACCAGGATGTCCTGGAAAGAAGGGTCCATCGTGTGGATGGAAATGAGGTCCATAGCCAAATTCAAATTTGCCTTCGGCTGCGAAGTAGGGAAAGCCAGGACCATCATCTAAGCCGCCCGGTGACAAATTCATAGGAAAACCACGCATTTTACGAGCACCGCCAAAAAATGGAGGCCGTCCCATGCTGGTTATTTGTTTCATGCGCCGTTCTTTCGAGCGTTTGTTTTGAAACCAAACCTGAAAAAGAAAAGAAAGAGAGAGATAAATCAGTTATTTGAGGTTCTCCAGATATCAGCAACTTAACAGAAATAAGTTTTTGGGCCTATTGAAGTTTTATTTATTTTTAGATCGAAATTTAATAAAACTTTTAATTGAAGTCAATTATTTATTTAATTAGAAAAGTCTTTTCTTTTTTTTTATTAAAAATAAAATTTATTTTTCAATTAAATATTTAATTGAGAGATATAAAAATTTAATTAAATTTTTTAATGAAAATAAGTAAAAACTTTTTTCTTTGCAATAACCTTAAATAATTTAGTTTGTTTCTTTAAGTCACTATATTTTGAAATCTAAAAATGCTTTAAAATTTGTGATTTAGTTCAAACTTTTTATTATTTCCTTAACCTAAAACCCCAGTTCATTCTCTTTTAAGAGATTGCTTGACAATTAATTTTTTATTAATGGCATAATGTCTATGATCTATTCCTGATCTTCATGCTAATTAATTCCACTATGGAAAAATGTTCCAATGACAAAGTTCTTAAACTAAGTTTCATAAAGTTCACCAAAGCAAAACAAAAAAAAAAAAAACGCCAACATGATTTTCTGCTCTCTTTAGAACTATAAAATATTTTTATTTATTTCCTTTTATTTTTTATAAATCGTTATGGGATATTTCACTTCATATTTTTATGATACAATTCATTTGTTTTTACTACTCAAATGCAACATAAAAAATTTCAAAGGAAAAAAAAGGAAATTTTGAACTTTATTCTGCATTTATGACCGCATTATAAAAACGACAACAGCGTTAAAGAAGAAGAGTTTTTGTTTGTTGTTTTTTGTAACATAAAAATATCATAAATGGCCATAATACAAGTTTTATGATGATCCACATCATCAACGCTCGTAAGATTATAAAAAAGTTTATTTTTTTATGATCCCGTTCTAAATGCCGCCTTAAACACACTCCAAGTCTTAACGAAAAAAATCTAATTTTTTTTATTTTTTGCATAAAATCATACTCAGGGTGATTTTATTTTTATTTTGCTTAATATTGTTTCTTTTTTAAGACCAGGTAATAACAACAAGCAAATTGTTGACTGGCTGGTCAGTGTCGAGAGAATTATGTTAAATATGTTTGAAGATTGAAGTTCAAGTCAACCATAAGCGCCAAAAATATTGTTTGTTTCTTTTATTTTAATCCATTTGGGATTATTGTATTTTTTTTATGCACCTTAATGATCGCTGCTAATGTTTTCCAATATTTGACTTGTGTTAAGAACCAAATTTTGACATTTGGGCTCAATGAATTTTTGATTTATGCATAAAAATTTATTCGGTTTTATAAATGTTTTCTTTTTTTTACGTTGTAGTAATTAGTTTTGAGAATTTCGAAATTAAAAATTAACACATTAAATCATGTGAATGGATGTCTTATGGGAAATAAAAACAGAAACTGCTATTTGTCATTAACATGTTTTTAAAATAAAAAAAATGCCGTAAACAAAAAGTTTTTTACTATAAAAAATTACTAGCGAATTTCGAAATTAAATTTAAATTATTAAAATTATCGAAAATTTATTTATTTATTTTTATTTTTTTAGATTTTTAGTTAATGTATTAATTGTGGAAAAATAAGTTCTTTTTTGTATAAAAAATAACTAAAATACAGTTTTAGCAATATTCGAAGTTAATTTCGAAATGACTTGCAATCTTAAGAAATACTTATTAATTCTCATTTCTAACAGTTTTGTGTTATTTACAATAAAAAACAAAAACAAACTTAATTTTTTTTCGTTTATAGCAACATATCACAGCTTTTATCAAATTTCGAAAGAAAGTATATGACAGACATACTTGCAAATATTGCACTTTTTGTACAAAAACTAAAATTTTATAAAATTTGGTATTGTAAATCATTAAAATATTTAAAATCGAATATTCGAAATTATGTTCGAAATTTCGAACTTGCTAAAATACTATTAATATTGCATTTATTAGCATGGATTAACATTTTTATGCCAATTTGAATTTAGAATCGAATTTTGTCTTTTTCGAACTTCATTCGAATATCTAATATAATTGAAAATAAGTCTGAAACATAAAAACTAAGTTAAATGAGCTATAAACAAAAATCTAAAAACAACATTCTTAGTTGTTCCTTTTTTATTTGTCGAAACAGTTTTCATTTAGCTTAAAAAATACTTATTTATTTTTATTTGTAACAGTTTTGTGTTGTTTAAAATAACTAATAACCAAAAAATTTTTTAATTTTTTTTTCATTTTTAGCAACAAATCACAGCATTAACCAAAAAACTTGCAAATATTGCACTTTTTGTACAAGACCTAAAATTATATAAAATTTGGCATTGTAAATTTTTAAAAATCGAAAATTCGAAATTATGTTCGAAATTTCGAAGATGCTAAAATCACAAATAATATTGCATTTATTAAAAAGGATTAATATTTTTATGACAATTTGAATTTAAAATCGATTTTTTATACCTTTCGAACTTCATTAGAATATTTAATATTAAAGCCCTAACGAAAATTCTAAGAAGTGACATTTTTAGTTGTTTCTTTTTTATCTGTACAAACAATTTTCTTTTAACTCGATAAAATTCTTTTAACAAAACTTTTACTTTTTTACCTCTACTGTTGTCAAAATAGAAAAAATCGATTACTTTCTTTGCTCTATTCGTCGATGTAATGGTATGTATTTTTAAACTATAAAGCATATGATAAAATTTACAATTCAAAAATCTTAACAATTTAATTCAAACCTGAATAATTTATATTTTATTATTTGAGAAGTAAACTGAACCCACCATTATTTAATTCCCTATTGAACTTTAAATATCTAACTGCCGAACATGAACATAAGTAAATAGCCTCTTTAGCAGATATTTAATATCTGGCTAATTAAATCACAAGCAAAATAATAGGAATCAGGACTATAAGGAAGCATTTAAATTTATTTTTATACGCAAGAATACGTTTCATATATTTTTGTACTCATCTATTTGTTTTACGTCATATACACTCTCATAATATTTGTTTTTCATTCGAACATTTAAAAAAAATAAAAAAAGGTTTTTGTTTATACATTTCAACCATAAATGGGTTGAAAAATAAAAAAACATTATAGATTTTAATAAAAATTGTTTTTATTTTATTATTATTTTTTCTTCAATCTTGTAGTTTTGTTTCATTGTTAGTGTTGCATATAGAGAGAAACAAATGAAAAACTCTTCAATCTTGCCAAAGGCAATACATATTATGAAAACATAGAAAAAATCAAATGCAAAATACAATATACAATACGCTGCACAGTGGGGCAGAAAAGAAATAATTGGAAAACACTAAATTATTTTTAAAGTTTTTATTTGATCGAAAAAAAAAAATATGTCAGAATATAAGAAAATTATTTTTGTTAAACTTTTAAGTGAATTTCCTCTCAAGAGGGGCAGTTCGAAGCTCCCAAGCTCTTGTACATTGTTATCAACTGAAAAAAGTTGCTCAGTCCCAACAAAATAAAAAAAACAATTAAAATTTTGTTGTAAACGTGTTAAAGGCTTTCGCCCTTATTCTATGGGAAAAATTTTTGGTTTATGCCTTTGGCGAGACGAATAGTAGATCTAACTGCTGTTCGATTTACCACACTCTTCTTCAAGTTTCCTATACCCATTTTTGAGGGATTTCATTTTTTAACGAAAACCTTAAACTTGATATTAATTTTTTAATTGCCAGTTTTTAATTTTGACAATTTTAGACCAGATGAGAAATTTAGGATATAACTTTTGACATCGCTATTTATCGAAAGCGGAATGTATGATACAAACATTTATAGACGGCTTAAAGACAGGCGACTAATTTAGAGAAAACAATTTGCAAAATAAAAAATTTAAATAGTCACCAGAATTATAGTTTGTTGTCTATGATTATATATGTGGTTGCGGTAAACAAATTATAGTTATGTTAAACAATACTTTAGTCAGGAAAGATCAATTTTTATTAACATTTAATCATATAATATTTATCGCGAACAAAAAAATCAACATAATACACACAAATTTTTTAATGCAAATAAATTTATTTTAAAATATGGTTGTCTCAACCATGTTTAATTTTTTTTGTGCATGAACAGAAGAATTTGCTTTAAAAAAATGTTGGGATCTTTTAAAGCATTAAAAAACTTCACGGAACCAAAAATCAAATAAGCCTGATGAAAAACTCTACCTCGTTTCAGTAACTTAAGTGTAAAATTTCTCACTTGAAAATATTATACTCATCGTTTTTATTATAAAATTCTTAGTATACTTTAGCTTAATCCGTGTAAAACGAGATGAGTATAATATTATCATGTGAGAAATTTTTCACTTCAGTTACAGAAATAAAGCTTTGTTTTTACTCATTGAAATGAAGATAAGAACCTTAGAATAAAACGAAAATAAATATCCTTTAATGCAACTCACAGTTAAAAAAATTTAAACTGAGGTTAATTTAAATGATGGAAACAAATATATTTCAAATGCCTCTAACTCTTTCTACAAATTGCATTTGTTTTTTTATTTTTTGTTATTGTCCTTGTTGTTATTTGTTGATTGGTTGCTTTATTTTTTTTTTCTCCAGAAATATAAATTCGAGTCAATGCTAAAGGGCTTAACTAGGAGAATAAGTTTTTTTTTTGTTTTTGTTTTATTTCAGGGTGAGTTGAAAAAATATGAAATGAAAAATCATAGTTTTTTATGGATTTTTACCAACAACATACAATAACAATTCATCAACTCTATTTATTGTTTAAGAACTTTTTATTTAATATTATTTTTTATTGTTGCTGTTTTTTTTTATCTTGTCAACAATATTTCTGAATGCTTACAATTGTAGAAAATGACAGTGGTGGCATCATCTAGAATATACTAAAACCTAAACGTTGGCTGGAGCAGTGGCTTTTATTTTTTGTATTTTAAATCACTGAGGTACAGCATTCAAATTGCCAGCTACGAGGATTGTACAAGAATTTTCTAAAAATAGAATGGAACCTGTAAAAAGTGGCAGCAGTTTTAATTTAAAACTTTTAGCCACTGAATGTGATTATACCTTTTTAAATTAAATGAGAATTTTTAGAAGAGATGTTGCGAACAATGAAATAAAGTGTTCACTATTCAATTCAAATTCAACTCGAATTTTGGCCCTTCGCCAACTTTAAAAATTTAATATTTTTAGTTTTTATTGTGCGCTTTATGAAACTGTTTGGTTTTAAAGTCCGCTTCAAAGCTTCCTTAAATTAGGGCTTTTATTTTGCATTTTTAAAAAACCAGGCTTCAAAAATTATTCGATCCTTTAAAAGTACGTATCGATGGCAGTTCTTTATACAATTACAGGTATGTGGCAACAGACCAAAATTCATGCTCTAGGTTTGAGCTAAATAAACCTATGAAATTCTTAACATTTAATTAAAAAAAAAAAACATTTTTTATTTCAAATTCATTTATCCAAAGCCCTCCATGAAACTTCCACTAGGATTCATTAAAATGAAGTAATTAAAACGAGAGATTTGCAGGGAGTAGACTTTTTAAAGGTGAAGCCTTCTAGGGCCACAAGAAATAACTTAGAGGTCTTGACTACATCGATTTATACAAAAATCTTCTCTAGCAAACGAAAAATGGCACAAAATCTTAGCAGGATGCTGGGTGTTCCTAGGCACACCAGTAAGCAAGAGCGGCTACAGAGCTTGTAGTGGCAATGTTAAGACATTGAGAATGATATGATCCATCTGTATGAGATTGGCTGGAAAATGCTGAGAAAAAATATACGAAACGTGAATATATTTCTCCATCTCCTGACTCATTTTTCTTATCTATGAAAGGCGCTTTCTTTTAATTCTTCGGGTATGAAATTTATATATATTTTTACTGCAAGAAAAAAATTTCTATATTTCTTTCCAAATACTTATTTGCTGCTCGTATGATTGAGTAATTTCAAATCCTCCTCGTAATCATTCATCCAAACAACTGTCCATCCATCCAACCAAGTCAATCATCAGTGAAGCAAATCCGACATTAACCAAAGAAAGACAGAAATTATTAAAAAAAAGAAAAAAAAACCAAACGGTCAAATAAATAGCAAAATAAAAAAAAATTAGGAATGGATGTTGCTGACTGGTCTGAGTTTATAGAACACCAGCAACTTGAAAAAAAGGACACCATTAACTAACAGCAGAAGCAGCCATAACAATAAATAGTTGTTGTAAAACAAATGCAAATATAAAAGGTTTTTTTATTATGTATTTTTCTTTTTGCGTTTTTTTCATAATTTTGTTGGTAGCATAATAATTTTTATATATTTTTTTCATATATTTTTTCTCCCTTTTTACATGTAAAATCATAAATATACAAGTGTAATATTTATGACTCTCTAAAGAGCCTGACTGGGGGGACAAAATGCCAGGAACACATACACAACAAAATAAATAGTTTTTTCTTTTATTACTTGTAAATTACAACAATACCTGGATACATTTATCATGGACAAAACATACAAGTCGAACACAAACCAACAAACCACTGAACAACAAATATTAAAGCAAAAATATAAAATACAACCATGAACGTTTCTTTTTTATTTTAGTTGTATGTAACTTTAACATATTTTAAACTTTAACAAGGGTCTAAATTTGTTTTAAAGCTTTTTTTTTTGTGTAATAAAAGGTAATTAAAAAAACTTAAATTTCCAAATGAAAATAATAGCTGAAAATTTCTTTAAAAAAAATTTAAATAATAACTTGTGTCATTTTATTGTTTGTTGGTTTTGTTTTCAATACTTAAAATATAAAAAAAATATTTAAAAAAAGGCTTTGTTAATGAGATCGATGATTTCGTCTTTTAGCGTTTTATGTCTAAAAATCGTGTAAATTCAGTTTTTAGTTGCCGTTAATGTCACAAAATGATAAAAGATTCAAATCTTGACTGGATTTTAAGCCAACTTTAATTTTATTTATAAACTTTAAATTAAAAAATTAACTCTTGTTGCCCTGTTTAGAACTACGTGGGCATCATGTGAGGTTCTTCCTATTTAGGAGAAAATTTGGATAGCTCCAAAAGGAAGATTGAGCTGACAAAAGGAGTAAACATTTTTGAAAAGCATGACAAGACAATCGAACACTTATCTAGAAGCAAAGGCAAGGAATTAATATTAGCAACCGTTCATCTATTAAAGTGTCTCAGGGGGACACAGTTTTCCTGTGTTTGGAGATCTTTCACAGCAAAATCTGGATCAAGGCTGGTGGTTGATTGAGAGTACGTGCAGAAAAATTAAGCTGGAATTTCGCAAATAAAGAAAACAGCTTTTCATCTGCTATGTCCTTGTTTTATCGGATACGCGCTATGACTGGGACTGGACTTGATGAATATCCTATTCCCTTCTAAAGTTTAATCAGTTTTAGCTTGGAAGCTTTGGTTGATTTCAAAATTGAATGATGAAGCGATGAAGCTTTTTAAACTTTGGTAATCACATCAGAAGAAATTGTTAAAATGACAACAATAAAGAAGCGATTTTAACTTTTCAATAGATGATTTTGATAAGGGATTCACCCAGCAGAATATACTTGACTTTCTTCACATGCTAAATTCTAAATCTTTTTTCTTTCCTTCATTTTTCCTCTAACAAATAAATGTATGACTTGTATCTTCTCGACAAACATAAAATCAGGTGAAAACAGGTGGACTCTTTAAGATATCATGATAGTCTAAGTTGAAACACCTGACGTGTCTTAAGTATGCGAACTAGATATTTGATATTTGATGTAGAAATCTGTCGATGTAAAGTTTACATAAGTAATGAAGCTTCGCAGAAGGATACTTCTTTCTCCAAAGCTCGTGAAAAGAAGTTGTAAAATACTATGAAAGTCATAATTAAATGTTACCAGGGCGACCGAAAGGAGACAGACAATGCTAATTTGTAAAAGTTGGAAAGCGCACCACTTAAAAAAGATGCTGGTGGAATGAAAAGACCTTCCTAATCGAGTATAGATAAGTCGGTCCCAGTATTAAACTTTTCAACTGAATCCGAGAGTATTCCCTCAACATCAAAACTTAGCACACGAAACAAGAGAAGCAGGGACAGAATGCCAGGGGACCAGAAACTATTAAGACAAGAAAACTGTTGCTATAGCTCTATGTGATCTAGTCGGCGAGAAAGTTCACTAATACTAAGCCTTAAAGCTGTAAGCTGGGGGTACTATATTCGGAAAAGTTAGCAGAATATTAGGAAGCAACAGATTCTCTTGCAGGAACTTGGCACTCTTTTCCGGAAGATAACCAAAGTAAAATGTAGTCGATTTCACGAGGGTTGGATTCTTTAATTTTAAAACTATTTAGGCAGACTCGAATAATATTCTAGGACGCACCTTGAACACAAATGTCCAGTATTTAGCTGACATTTAAATGAGAATCACGGGTTGCAGTTTATTGGATTAGGATGTCATTAGTAAGTGTAATTGATGCGAAGTTGACAAACTTTTTGCTGAACACTAAGGAATAAAAATAGGTTAGGAATTGATCCAAAAATGTTAATAGAAACAATGCTGAAAAAACAATTAACAGAAATAATCAAAACAGCAGTCAACACACTGGCGAAACCGGATTTTCCAATTGCTTGCCATTGACACCGCGTTACTTATATTTTCTTGATACATTTTGTATGAGAGTAATAATTTTTGACAGATAGATGACGCTTTGCACGCTGATTTTTCTTTGGCTTATAGGTCTCTTTTCTCTTTTCCGTAATTCTGGGTTTACACACACCAGCTTAACTTGCAGCAAGTCCTATATTTGTGGATGATAAAGGAGAGCAGACTTATTATACCCTTAAACGCAGGTGAAAAAATGGTCAATCTGGGTTTGTCATTCCGTTTGTAATTTCTACAAAATCCATTTGCGACCCCATGAAGTATATTTATTCTGAGTTCTTATGCATGCCGAAGTCGACTGGGAAATGTTTGTCCGTCTGTCTGTCTGTTCGTGTTCGGGTCGAAATCAACTTTGCCAGGGTACTAGATGAGCTAGATAGGTTTGAAAATTTGCTATTAAAAATCAGCAAGAACGGTCTATGTCCTTCGACGCAGCGGGCACGCCACCATGCCTACCTCTAATCTGTCTACATCGTTTACGACAAGGAATTAACTCCAGTCAAAAAAAACAAAATATATGGGGAGATAGAGAATTAAAATATAAAGAAAAAAAGTATTAAGTGATAAAATTGGCGCTCGCCCATATTTTCTGCGTTATGGGCCTCTAAGCTTTTCATAGAAAATTATGATTTTGAACCCTATTTTTTAAGACACCAATATGGGTGTCATTTAAAAGATTTTAAAGAGATCTCTTTCAGAAAATATTAACATTAAAAAAAATGCTAAGCCCTTTAAGAGCTGATGACATTTTTATGTAAAATTATTTTTTAACTCTCTGTCACCCTAATATATTTCTTTTTTGATTGGAGTTACTTTACTAAACTAGATTGACATACACAGTGAAGGGTGTAGGAAATTCCAGAAATAGAGCGTGCTAAACAAAAAGAACATTTATCCCATATAATTATAGGCTTCAAATTTCTATAACCTAAAAATGAAGTAGTTTTGGAAATAAAGTGGAAAATGACTTAAAGAAGGTTTCTTTTTATTTTTTACTTTATAACTAAGTCATCATTACGTTAAAACTGTTTGTTTGGCATATGAAATCTCACATCACTTTCTGATAATTTCTAATGAACTTCTATTCTCGATCTCCCTAAGAACTTTAATATTAAAAAAAACTAATAAATAAATAAAACTGATAAAAATCGTTTTGCAAGAAATTTTACTAAACAAAAAAAAAGAAACTTAAGTGAAAACAAAATTCACTGCGCCAGCTTTCAGGGTTTAAATTTGTCTTAATTTTTATTTAATAAAAAGCGCTGTATGTTTTGATTCTTCCATGCCGAAATAATAAAGAATTTGTCTTTGTTTTTTTTATTAGTTCACTAAAATTTAATAATTCCTTCATTTAAATAATTTTTGTTGTTGTTGTTGTTGTTGTTGTTTATGTTTTTCAAATGAACTTCATTTGAAAATCCATAAAATTTGTTGTTATTAACCCACTTCACACAGTAGGATTCTGTTAACTGCCAGACATAAAAATATTATTTATATTCTTGGGAACTTTATAAAAAAGTAAAACTGAATCTGACCGTGCAATTTTATTTTTATTAATAACCAGAAAAACTAATCGTCACAGTCACCACCACCACCACCACCAACAGTCACAGGCATCATCAACTTTAGGTTGACGGCATAAAAGCATAAAAATCAAAGCAGGTTAAAGTACTGTGATTCCTTTGCATCCACAAAAAAAAAATTAAAAATAAAATAATAAAAAAAATTCTGCTATTTGGCGCTAAAAAAGCGAACAGCAGTAAGTTGGTTTAAAATAAAAATTAAATAATAAAAAAAAGAAAATAAGTAAATAAATAAAAGCAAAGAAAAGAAAAGAAAAGAGTATGTTAAGAATATGGAAAATGCTAAAAAGGGCATTTATTTGCTTAAACGAGGAAATATGTTGGAAATTGCTTTTGCTTTTAAAAAGGAGGTTTCCTTATTGAAATACTTTTCTACAAGCTACACTTTCTTAGAGTGGACTTTTAGAAACAAAAGTCTTTTTCTTTCTAAAGGCTTTTCGATCGACTGTAGTTTTAATTCTGCAAGTTCGTTCTTCAGATAACGAAACACGAACAATTTCTGTGGAATGAATTTATTTTTAAATTATATATTAGAATTAATTTTCTTTAAAATTTTTTTTGTGGATTTAAAATTAAATTAAATTTTTTATCCCGATAAGCGTTAGTCCTCTTTGCGCCATATTGTCACATCATAATTATAAAGTGGAGTTTCAGGATCGATAGGAACCTAAAGAAAGCAAAACGAGATAGATCGGAAGGGTTAAAATATAATTAAGACTATTCCCATGGAAGTGTATAACATGCCTGTATATTTGTCTTAGAAACAGTGCCTCTTTTAAGAAAGTACTTTTTAAAATATGATTTTTAGAAAACAAGAATTTTTAAAAATTTTCTTTTTTGGATCATATTTTGTTTTCGCACCAGTGTCTTTTGAAAACATGTGTTTTTCGAAAAGATGCTTAAAAATTAAAAATAATAATTTTTTTAATGCTGCTTTCTGAAAAAGTACTTTTTGAAAAAAAGTATTTTTTATTTAAAAGTTTTTTGTTTGCGAACGAAATTTTTAAAAAATTAGAAAACTAAAAAAGGTTCAAAACAGAAAAATAATTTTTTGAAAGAACATTTATTAACACCGCAACTTTATTAAAAATTTACCTTTTTAAAAACATGTATTTTTACAAAAGGTACTTTTGCAAAAAATATTTTTTTAAATTATTTTTTTAGGTTCTAGCCTACTTGAAAAAAAGTTATTTTTGAGGACATAACTTTTCGAAAAAAAATTTTTTTTGTTCTATGACATTCTAAAAAAGTACTATTTAAAAAAGTGTTAAAAAAACGTAATTTGAAAAAAGTTATTGTTGAAAAATTATAAATCGGAAAAAAGGGTAAAACAAATCAAGGCTATTTGATAACATGATGCTTATTAATTAAACATTTAAAAAAATGATACTTTTAATAACAAAGTTATCACTTTTGTTTTTTGCAAAAGGTACTTTTTGGAAAGGGAATTACCTTTTGTGGGAAACTAGGAAAATTATTTTGGGGATTTGTGACGATGGCAATAAAAAAAATATGTCCGTGGTTTAATTTAATTAATAATTAAATAAATTGAAGTGTTGTTGTGATATTTTATTTTTCATATTATTTTAACTCTAAAAAAGATCCGAAAAAGGTCAGCCGTATTCAATGGATAAAGAAAAATAAAATCATTGTTAATTATTGTTGTTTTTTGCCTAAACATTGATTGTCGTCTTTACTTTATTGTTTGAACAAAAATCTTTATTCTGTTTGAAATATTTGTAAGAAGTTTCCTGAAAGTCTAAGTGAGCGGTAGCGAGACGTGCTTTCACCCTCAATAATTAATATCTATGATTTACTAATTTAATCGGGATAAAAAATTGCACGATTTTTTTAAAATTAATTAAATAAATTTAATATTTCCCTGGTTTAAATTAACCCCGCTGAAAATTAGTACTTTTTTCTAAATAAAATAACTTAAAATATGTACCGCATTGCTCTATTTTTAACGAGTTGTGATGGCAAAAAAAAATCAAAAATTCTGAAAAAATTTTTTATTAAACTGAAAGGTACTTTTTCTGTTTAAATTAATTTGCAGATAAAGGTATTTTTTTTAAAACAACGTAAAAAAATCTTTTATTGAAATTGGATTGTTTTTTTTTTTTTTTTTTGCTATCTTTTATAACTTGGTACTTATTTCTTATAATAAGTACTATTAAAAGTACTCTCTTAACAGCTTGTTTAAAGCAAGTTACCTTCTACTTTTTTAATAATCTTTAGTAAAAAATTATTTTTTTAAAGTCTAACTTGCAAAAAGTACCTTCTTTAAAAAGTTAATTTCCGAACAACGCAATTTTCTAAAAAAAAGAGTCCCTTTTCAAAAATGTTCTTTTTAGAAGGTATTGTACAGGTGACTTAACATATAAGAGAATATTTATTGACAAATATTATATTTCTATTATTTTTATAATCACATTTTAAATATTTAAAAGAAATTTAATTTTGCTTAGAGTTTTGACAAAAATAATTTTTTAGATACTTTCTTAAAAAAAGTAACGTTTTAATAAATTAATTTCTCATAATAGTAATTTTTGTTAAAAGTACCTTTTTAAAGAAAACTTTTTAAAAAACGTTAATGTTTTTGAAAAGTCTACGATTTGTGTTTTTTTAAGTTAAAAAAGTAGACATTTGTTATATTTCATCAATTTTTATTTGTGGAAGAAGGTACATTATTAAAAAGGAACTTTTTAAAAAAGGTACTTTTTAAAAAAGTACTTTTTAAAAAAGTACTTTTTAAAAAGTACGTAAAAAACGGTGCTTTAAAAAAGTTTTACTTTTCGAAACTAAACTTTTCCAAAATGACTGGTTTTAAGTGGTTTAAAATTAATTCCTAATTAAATTATTAAAATAGAAAGTATTTATTTATTTTTAGATAAAAATATTTTAATTACAAAAATTATAGTTTTTACTATTATTTTTTTATAATTTCAAAATTTTTTAAAAGTATTTTATTTTTTTTTAAGTGGAAATTTTGAAAGAGTATTCTAACAAACAAGAAGCATTTCAAAAATATTTTTTTAAGAAATTAAACATACAAATTTTTCAAGAATTGTTTGTCAGCAAGAGATATTTTTACTAGTAAGAGAATTTATTTGATTTTCCGACGATTTTTAAAAATTATTTTCTTTTTAAAAATTCATTGCAATTGCATTTGTAAACTTTTACAAAGTGTGTAAATTGTTAAGAATTTTTAATTTAACTGCGCATAATTGCAAAATATGTACAGAAAATTAACCCCATTTACATGATCTTTTATTACTTTTTTTATGCTTTTTAACACTAAAACCCAAATAAACCGCAAGTCAACAATCATCGTAAATGATGATTTAACAAAATTTTACCGCAAATGTCTAATTTGAATAGTAAATAAAGAAATGAAATAAAATAAAATAAAAGAAGGTTAATTTAACACATTAATTTTTAAACTTTAAAAGCAACTAAGCGCCATAAAGGAGATAATTTCTTTGTCGGCACATCTTTCGCTTTTTGTAGTCAGTTGAGAAAAAATCATCAACTCATCAATGAACTATTAAGTGGTGATACCATTATTACACAAATAAACTACTTTAACTACTTCTGGTTTTTTTTTTTTTATATTTGAAGCTACGAAAAAAATAAATAAAATAAAAATTAGATGTTTCTTTGGCAGTATAAGTAGAGAGAAAGGGATGAATGTTGAGAGCGATTTATGTTCGGGCGCCTAATATTTATGCGGATGTTTTGTAATGTTTTTTGTTCTTAAATAACTTTATCATTCTCATCAGCAGTTAATTTTTTGATTGTGGAAAAAGTAGTAAATATGCCAAGAAACCGCCCGTCGCAAAAGGCGTGACTTTTGAAATAGTGTTTGAAATTGAAACCCGTACTTTTTAAAAACGCTTTGCAATAAACATCAACAAAAAAGACAAACTGCAAATCATCTTGAAATTACTTTCATTGTTAGTTTATCTTTCGCTCACTGACTAGCAGACTGACTGACTGTTTCTTTCTTCTTTTTTATGAACTGGTAAACAAATTATTTATTTTTATTATTACTGCTGCTGTTTCAGTTTTAGGTTAAACCGCAAATTCATTTCTAATTTTCATCGTAAATATTTTTACATTCTAACGAACTAACAGCAACAAACAAAAAACAGCTCAACGAATTTCGATTAAAGTTAATTAGTTTTTCAAAAAAAAAAAAAATAAATAAAAATAAAAAAAAAACTACAACAAAAATTACTTCTGTTTTTTTAAGAATCTTAAGAGATAATAACACACAACATCATATTGTTTTTATTGGAAAATCTTAGTTAGAACAATAATTTCTAGTTTTATTCAAAGTCATCGTTAAACACAATTTTAAACTAAAGTTTAGCATTCAGCAAAAAATTATTTAAATCAAGTAAAATAATGTTTTTTTTTTTAATTAAAATATTTGTAAAATTACAAATTTTAGCTATGAAAAAGTTTGTAGCAATCATTTTTATGAAAATTATTTAATTGGCTCAATTAAACATGTTTAAAACTGATTAAAATTGCATTATTTTTATTTTTTAGTTATTTTAATTTCATTTGAATAAAATTGCAAAATTAATAAACAACACGACGAAACTTATATATTCTTCAACATGTGTTTAGTAAAGTAACTCCAATCAACAAAACAAATATTGAGGTAAAAAGGAATCAAAAAATTAAACAAAAAAAAAAATTGCATAAAAATCTCGCAGGCTCTTAACGGGTTAAGCGCTTTTAAAAATTTTTACCATTTTTTAAAAGATCTATTCTAAAGCTTTTAAATGAAACCCATAGTGATATCTCAAAAAATATTGTGCACTTCTATAAAAAAAAATCAGAGGCCCATGACTCGAAAAATATGGGCGAGCGAAATTTTTTTCACTAGTTGGTTTTTTTAATTTTTTAATTCTCTATCGGCCTACATATTTGTTGTTTTTTATTGAAGTTACTGCATTGTTCCAATTGATATGGAAAAATTTGAGACAGGCGTGGTGTTTTGCACGCTGCCTCAAAGAACATGGACCGATCGTGTTGATTTTCAATAGTAAAATTTTTGAAACTATGTCTGATCGATTAGCGTATTTAAATTTTCTTTAGCTCATCTAGTGCATTGGCAAGGACTGGCGGACGGACAGACAGAAGGACTCAGAATATACAACTTGATTTCAACACAAATACGGCCGGACAGACGGATAATGCTCAATCGACTTCGCTATGCATTAGGACATGAACATTTAAGAAACTACAAACGGAATTACAAACTTAAATACACCCTTTTTACATCTGTGATAAAAGAATCACAAAATAAAAGTCCAAAGTTACCTTCTTAATTAATCCAAGATCAAGAGTAATGAGTTCATTCCCCATCGAACCGTTAATATAGAAAAAAAAATATTGTTGTCTTGCTGCCAAGAGGGCTGCACTAAAAGAATTGGCTGCTTGTCTATTTAATTAAAAGAAAATCATCGTTAGAGTCCTACCAGCGTCTTACGTATAAAAAAAAATGTGGTTAGATGGGCTGATTTAAAAGGCGAGTAAATGAGAAGCAGCAGTTCGAAATTCCCAAAATAAATGATAAAATTACCGAACACATAAAGAGTGAAGGCTTATTTTAATACAATAGATCAGAAGTGATAAGTTCAGTTCCTATTAGAATCATGAATATAAAAAAATAAATTATTGTTGTGCAGCTGCATTGGCTGCGTTAGTCAGTGTTAGTCTGTGTTTTCAGTTATGGCTATTTCTTGCAAACCTTGCGATAAAAAATCCTTTTTGACGATAAAAATTTTAAAATGGCGAGAGGCGAGATACTTGTGGGTACTTTAAATAATTGGCAAAATTTTTGATATTTTTTATGATTTTCTTTTTCTATCTGCCTTGTATTTATTTTTGAATTAAATGGGAAATGGTAAAAACGCTTTAAGAAAACAGCATGTCAATTTTTAATTTTATTATCAGTTTTAATTTTGAAAATTTAATAATAAATTAAATAAAAATTATGTTAAAAAGGCCAGGATTCACTATCATAATCAGTCGTACGATCTGTCAAAAATTGCATGTTTGCCCAAAAAGTATGATAGTGTGGATTAAAACTGTATGTGTGTGACAGACTTTTTGACCGATCTGTACGATTTTATAATCCTTTAAAATAATTCATAAAATGAATTTTTCTATGCGATCAGAGTTGATTTTTTTGAAAATGAGGAGAAAGCAACAACAAAATATTAAAAGCATCTGTTTTTTGCATCTTGTGTGTAGAATAGTGTGGCTCTCACGACGCCATTTTGAAACGATTTTTAAAGTAGGACAGAATTTTGTCAAATTTTTGTTTGAATTAATCGCACGATTGTGTATGATAGTGATTCTGGCCTTAACTAATATTACATATTTTTATACATATATTAGCGATATTTAGCGATATTCGGTAAATCATTTGGTGAGAGAGTTCGAAAAATATGACAACACTGTTTTTAGTAAATGTTTCAGCTTGTCTGTACGTTAAACAAAAAATTTTTTATTATTGAAATTCCAGAGTCCAGAGTCTTGCTTTTAATGGACAAATAAATGATGTTGGGAGAGTGTGTTTAAAAGGTGAATAAATGGAAAGTTGCAGTTCAAAATTGCCCGAGTATCGGAGGCAGATTAGTTGAAAAAGAAGTCTTTATACTTAAAGCAATGAAAGTATACTTCTTTTTTTTTTTTTTTTTTTTTTATTGAACATCGCATACAACAAGAAATTAATCTTTTAAGTTACAGTATGCAATCTTATAATGACAATAAGAAATTTTGACAAAAAGTTGTACAATTACACATATTAATTATAATACTAACAGTAATAACAAAACTTAAACGAACATATAATATTCATCAACAAATAAAATTTGAAAATAATTTTTTTTTTGAATTGTGAAGCGTTGCCTGTAATTTGTAGAGGGTTGGGTAGGAAGTTCCACTGCCGTATAGTATTTGGAAAAAACTGCCACTCAGATATTAAAGTCCGATATCGAAGTTGTATGATGTGTTTTCCTCTATTAGATCGCGCAAAGTTAATACGATTGAATAAGTAAATTGGTTTTTGTGTATAGATAACTTTATGTAGTAGTATTAATGATTTTATTTTTAGCAAATCTATAATGTCAACTCCATATATTGATTTAGAAAACCGCGAAGTTCCCTCATATCTTTTTATGTGAAAAACATATCGGAGAATTGCATTGTATGCTACAACTAATCTGCTTTTGCTGCTAGAATCACAGTATGCAAAAATTTCGCAGCCATACAGTAACTTGGGCATTAAAAAAGTTTTCGCTAAAAGTACACGAATATTTAGAGGTGTAAAACATTGTGTTGGGTATAGCATTCTTAGCATTGCAAATATTTTCCCAGAAACCGAGTTTATATGGGTATTCCATTGTAGCCTTTTATTAAAAATTACACCAAGGTTCTTCGCCCACTCAACAATCTCAATATTTTGATTGCCTAGTATGATCGGAATATCAACGATAATATTTTGATTCCTTTGGGTTATAACTAGGCATTTTGATTTTGTGGGATTCAAGTATAGTCCATTTGATGATGCCCAGATAAATATGTTGCTAAGGTCTGAGTTAAGTTTTCTAATACATTCTTGTATTGAGTTGGTTTTACAATTTATATATATTTGCACATCATCTGCATAAATGTGAATATTACTGTATAGGAGACATTCTGGTAAATCATTGATATATAAAGTAAATAATAGTGGACCTAGGATTGAACCCTGCGGTACACCTTTGGGCACAAGCAAAGCAGTGGATATAGATTCACCAGAGGATACAGACTGGTAGCGATCAGCGAGATATGTTTTTATAAGCAAAGTAGCAGTTGAAGAAAAATTAAATCTATTATATACCTTTTTACAAAGCATATCATGATTAACAGAATCGAAAGCTTTAGAATGATCCAACAGCACCAGAAAAGAAACACCACCGTCGTCGATGTTACATCTGATATCTTCAGATACGTTGATTAATGAAGATAAACAGCTATGATCAGCTCTAAATCCAGATTGCTTACAAAATAAAAGTTGATGGTTATCTAAGTAAGTAATCATTTGCTTATGCAGCAATCGTTCAAAAACTTTAGATAAGAATGGTAGTATTGATATTGGACGGTATTCATTAGCAGATTTAGGCACAGGGATAATCTTTGCATACTTCCAACAGCTAGGGAAAATACTGGTAGTGATTATCGTATTAAATATGTGTGTGATAAAGCGTAATATATTTGGTAATATTAGTCGAATAAATTTAGGATGAATTTGATCAAAACCAACGGCATTTGATGTAACCGATTTGCAGCACGAAAAAACATCATTTTGAAGCACACAAGAAAATTCAAAACGACTTACGGAAGGAGTTGCAGGATGTTCTTCAAAATCAGATTGATCCTCGCTCAGATAGTTTGTGTTTAAGGGCATACTGGATGGAATATTAACGAATGAATAGTTTAGTTCATTAACATCAATGTTACAAACTGAGGAAATTGTATTTCCAATTCCAATTTCCCGTATTGTTTGCCATTTTCGCTTAGAATCAACAGCTGATTTAAAACGATTTTCATAGTAAATAGTTTTAGCATAATTTATGCTTCTATTCACATCTTGACGAGCTTTACGGAATTCTTCAAATAGCTCAGGGGTTCTAAACTTTTTCCATCTTTTGAAGAGACAATCACGAGCTTTAATTTTTAATTTTATACTCGTATTAAACCAACTATTTCTCATTTTATTACCTCGATGTGTACGCAGGGGAACTGAAGTTTCATATAGATGGAGCAAATTGTTATTGAAGAAGTGGAGCTGCTCATCAGCAGTCGGCAGGCTGTATATAGCATTCCAGTTTATTAATTTGTAGCATTCTTCCATTAAATGATTGTTTATATGACGAAAGTCTCGAAAACATACTGCAGTTTGGACGTTGAGAAATTGAAAATTATATGAAATGTAAATGAGGTCATGTTTTGAAAAGTCGGCGCACCAATTTGGTCAAAGAGTAATAAATTAGACATATTACCCAATGTAAATACATCAAGGAGAGTGCTGCTACTATTAGTAAAATGCGTAGGGTGGGCGGTATTTGCAATATGTAAACCAATAGATATTAAATGGTCGGATAATTTCGAGTTAGTGTTAGATAGCAAGTTGCAGTTAAAATCAAAAATCAAATTCAAATTATAATGAAGCATGAATAAGAGAGCATAGCCGCAAACAGAAAAAAATTGTATGGTGGGTAATAACCCTTAACAAAAAAGAAAAAATGTGTAAAATATTCGAAATTTCAATGGAATAAAAAATGTTGGTGGGGCTAAATTTGTGCTAGGGTTGGCTTGGCGCTCTCAAGGACAGTATAAGTGGCCATGAGCCTGGTTAGTAAAACAAAAGATGGTGAGTTTAGGAGTTTCCAGCTTCCCAGCGTTTTGGGATTTATTAAATGGCTACGCGGCTTAAAGTCACTCGCTTACTAAACAGTACGTCCTGCCGGAATCACAGAGTCTCGCTGTGCTGATAGCTGCTGCAGTTTCGAAAAAAAGACTTATTAGTAAAAAAGTGATCGTGGGAACCGATCCAGAGTGAGCCGTAGCTTATAAAAGGGAACAAATTAAGAATAAGTTAAGTTTCAAAGAGAATTAAAAAATAACACTTGATGTGCGGGTAATCAATCGAAAGAACGGTTTAAGAAGCCAACAACATTTAATGAACTTGTATCGACTTTTGGCCATCGGGCGAACTCAATTTGTCATAATAAACAGCAAAAAATAAGTTAATTAAATAAAAATTAAAATGTGTTAAATTAAAAATTAAAATAACTCGAATACACCGATATTGATTACTGAAGGTTAAAGCATCTCTCGATAGCTATTTCGTTACTGCTTATATTTTTCACTTTACCGCTTTTTTCACTTTGCAAAAATATTATTGTTGATTATGTCATCATTTTTAAATTGTTTCCTAATCTCTAGTTCAAATGCTGATTATTAAAGAAAAGTGTTACATTAAAATTATTATTATTTTAAACAACAAACTTAAATGTTGGCTGGGATGCGACAATAAGGAATCTGTTTTTAAATATCTGCTTACAACTCAGTCATCATTTTCACCATTATTTTTTTTTTTTTTTAATTCTTTTATTTTAAATTCCCCTAAGCTGTGAATGACTGAATGACTGACGGCCAGCTTCTTTGGCTAAAAAGAAAAGATCAGCTTTTAATTTCTTGTAAAAGCTTTTCTACTTCATACCTATTTAACATTGGAATTAAATTCTAGAATTAATACCATTTAATAACATTAAAAGCCTTTCTATTATAGAAATTTGTTCTACGATATCATCACACATTGATTTACAGTTTATATTTTCATTATTTAATTTCTATTAATTTTCTAATACCGTATTAATAATTAACAGATTTGCATACATGAAACTTTTAAGCCAAAAGGAGAGAAAGGCTGTAGATAATTTAAATAAAAATAAATCTGTTGAATTTCAATTTGAATAAAATAGTGAAAGAAAGTTTAAAACAATTACAAATCTTTGACTTGTTTAACATTAGTTAAACGCATATTAGAAAACATATTTTCCACATTAGCAAACATGAAATAAAAAGTTAACAGAGATGAAAGAAATGTTTAAAATAACTTTAAGAATTGTTGTTCAAAATAAAAATAAAAAAGTTTGCCCTTTGGCAACATTTTAATGCATTTCATAGAAATTTTTACTTAAGCGCTGTTTATTTACTGATCTTCTATAATCGCGACTAATAAAGGCCAAAAAGTCTCTGTTAACACAACTTTGACACAAATTGCTTTTAACGTGTTGCTTTGTTTATTTTTCTAGAAAGAAGAAATTCAAAAAAGTTATTTTTGCTGTTTAAAAAAAAGGGCAAAATGTGACAGTATGTGGATGGACAACATTGTTTCAATGGCTGATACACTGACAAGGTGACTATACTTATTGATTCTAATTCGTAAAACAAATCAGGCAGGGTTAGAAGGTTTTAAGCTCATGTTTCTTTAAGCCAGATTTTGTTAGTGATGTAAACAGTAATCGATATGTAATACCAAACATATATTTTAAGATTGTTTGTTTGTGTTCGCATCACTTAAAAACTGCTGGATGGATTTGAATTAAATTTTGTGAGGAAATTCTTTACAATCTTGGTTCAAATATAGAATACTTTTTGACGTAAAAGTAAATCATTTCTTAGAGAAAATAAATTTACAAATGTGAAAGTAATTAATTTTACCGATATAATGGCACTTAAACAGTTATCACAATATTTTATATTTATATTTGGAAAATTATTAACACTGTTTACAGAACTCTTTGACGAATATTTAATAACACATTTTTCTAAATTTGAATTTTGAGAAAATATGAAATAATACACAGACTAAGTCGTGGTCACTGCTAGTTAAGAATATATGTAGTCGTGCCATTCGTGAGCGATTAAAAGACTCAAACAATTAATAAAGAGTGTAAAAACTTGACTGAAATCTTTTAACTTCGTAGTGAATTATTGAAAATCGTTCAATTTTGTAAAAAAATTTTTATTCTCAAAGTCTTTTCTTTTTGCACTGGTCAGAATTGTTTAAGAAAATATTTTAAAGAATAAATTTTGTTGCATTGTTGTTTTTTATCTTAACTAATTTAAAAAATACACTTTTTTAAGACCATCACCCAATTATGTAAAAAATATTTAATTTTTAGCGCTTCCCAACACAATTCGAGCCATAAAAATTTTAATAATTTTTCAAAAGAAAAAAACAAAAAATGTATTTTTCTCCAATCCCTTTTACAAGGCTGCCATTACGTTTACAGATTAATATGATTTTGTCTTTTTAAAGAGAATGAAAAATATAACTTTCAATATTTAAGACGAAATTACTGGTTCAATAAAATGATCAGTCGAGTTAAAAACCGAAAGTTTTAAATTAAAACAATTCGCGGAATAATTTGATAATTTTTAATTTTTTCCCCAATCAGGATTTAAACCTTGGATATTTTAAATTATTTAAAATTTACTTTTTTTTGCTTCCTTCGGTTTATTTATTTATTAGTTTCAAATTTTTTTAGAAAGAAAAATTCTTTATTTATGTATGCGGATGTTTTCCAAAAAAAAAAAAAAAAAAAATGCGGCATGTTCTGAATCGCTACAACATTCATCAGCATTCCTTGCATCATCTATTTGACCAACTAATTTTGTGAATAATAAAACGAGGAATATTTACATCAATATTAATTTGGTTAAACGAAGTCGACACACAAACTAAAGTATTTTCTAACAGTTCTCTTTGTAACTTGTCTTAAACGTTTGTTTTTGCTTTTGTATCAACTATCGGTTGATCAGGAATGTAATTTTTTTCATTTGAATTTCAAAATCTAGGATGAGGAATCTGACCGAGCAAAAAAGCTTTACTTTATCTTTTTACTTTATCACATTGCTGCGTTGGCCGCTAGCTTGATTTGCATCTAACATTAACACGTTGCCCATGCATTTATATTTTAATAATTGCATACAGATTTCCTTAAAACAAAACTGATGTGATTCTGACGATTAACCTAATCGTCAAAAAAGAATATGTTTCTTTGCCTTGGAAGATTTAACTTGTTCAGGCGGGCTTTAAACTCTTATTATTTTTCAATACTCCATTTACTCTTACGCTAAGATATCAGCTGTCGAATTATTTTCTTGAAGTTTACTGCTCAAATGGCAACACTTTTTTTTAGGGATGCACAAATCTTAACACTTTTTAAAAGATGGATTAAGCTGGCGCCAAACATGGATTATATTTCAATACTCCAATTGCCCTTACTTTTAAAATATCAGCTGTCAAGTTTTTTTTTTTAGTTGGGAACACTTTACTGCTCAAATGGCAACACTGTTTTAAGGATGCCCAAATGGTAACTCCTTATTAAATAATGCTAAATATGAAATGAATAAATCTGCTAATTGCGAATTAGAAAACTTCATTTTCGTATTTGTTGTTGTAACCATAACAGAATTTTTTATTTTTTTAAAGGCTTTAAATATTTCGCATGATGGTTCCGGAGATAGAGAGCAATGACAGCCGGATTGATATAGTGTGAACCATATTGGGTGGTCACTGTATCAAACCAAATTTCTTATTTTTAATTCAAACAAATAAAAACGAAAAAATGAAAAGTTCTTTAAAATTATTTAAAAGCAGGTTAAAATTTTTTTTCTTTCAAAACTTCTAACTAAATTCTTTACTTTAAAAGTTGAACAGCCTTTTAGACAAAAAATAAATGCTTCAATTTCCTTTAAACTTTTTCTGTTTCTTTCTTTACATGAAATACTTTTTTGTTCGAAAATTGCTACCATGTTCTCTACAATATAATCATTAAAAACAAAAGTGCAACTATTTTTGCAATTTAGTTTAGCAAAAAAAAAAAAAAAAAAAAAATAAAAAAAATAAATAAAAAAAATAAAAAAGAAGGCAACAAAAAAAATATTTTGTGTTATAAAATATAAAAATTTACTACAATTTAACCATTAAGTATCATCAAAATAATGGCCAATTCAACTATAAAAATTGTTTGGTAACAATTTTAATATACAGCATGTTTAAGAACAACAACAACGACAACGACAACATAAATCGGTTGATCTGTACATGTAATAGGCGGAACTAAAAGGAAATAACAGAGAAACAAAAAAAAAGCCACGAACACTAAACACCGAATTGATCATGATGATCGTTGCAACAACATGCTGTTCGTTCATACATGTGATACACCAACAACAAAGTAAAAAATTAAACGGTTGGTTGATATGATGGCCATATAAAAATTTTATTAAAATTACTTTGAATGCATAAATGTGAATGTTTTTTGTTTTTTTTGAAGTTGTTTTTCTTTCATATTTTCAAGATAAAATTTTTTTTAAATGCCACTAATTTAAAGCTTTATGTATTAATATCGTTTATTTTTACAACTTAAATGTTGGATGATTTATGAAAATACAGAATAAATGATGTTAAGATGAAGAATAAAAATATAAAAAAAAGGAATTGCTTAGAACAATTTATCGGGTGCTAACTATCGCCTATCAGTAGTTTGCAGAAAGTACTTTTTTTTTTTAGATGAAATAATATTTGTGATAATTTTTGAGTATTTTTTTACTATTTTAGAAAAACGTACTTTTGGAAATATATTTATGATTTTATATTTTTTTAAGGTACTTTAAGAGAGTTTACTAAAATGTTCTTTTATAATTTTGTTTTTTTTTTCAATTTTAGTTTTTTATTTATCTTTTTTTTTTTTATAGGGCATGTGTTAATTGCCATTGGTTTTAGGATACTCTATCTTAAATATTTCTGTTTAAATTAAAAAAATTTCTTAATTATTGAATTTTAAAAAGTACTTTTTAATTTAATATGAAAGTACTTTTTATACTAATGACTTTCAAAAGTCATTTTAATAAAAATTAAATTATTTCTTCTGAAGCTGCTTTCATTCAAAATAAATAATACCTATAAAAAATGTTTTTTTTAAGTTATTTTTTTAAAAAGTACTTTTTTAATAGATATGCACACAAGGTACTTTTTTTAAGGATATTTTTTTTAATACATTTTTCAAGGAATTTTTTGTTACGTATGTTAAAGTTTTCCTTTTTCCATAGTGTCACGCTTTTAAGATATATTTTGCAAGGTTTTTAAGAAATTATTATTTTCTTTATAAAAAAAAGAATTTTTCAAAAGAATGTTTATTATAAAGGTACTTTCTTGGTTGTTGAAGCATGAAAAAATCGGTTTTGAAAGGTGTTCTGTTTAAAGGTGTATTTGACTTTTCATTTCTGGAAGAAGCCTTTTTTACAAGGTCCTTTTTGGATACTTTTTAAATAGTCGTGTTTTAAGTACTTTTGAAGTTGTGCTTGTTTTTAATACATTTTTTTAGGAGTGTTTTTTTAAATTACTAAACAAAAATTATTCTTTTAATATTTTAAACCTTAAACACATTTTTGATATTTTTTAACAGTCTCCTAAAAAATCACAGACCCAGAATTATTCTTGTGTTAAAAGAGAGAGTTTGTTTTCCATAACGAAATTCCAGATCGTTAGAAGGAAAGTGCTGTAAAAAATTTGATTTGTACTTCCTTCTTTAGGCTACTAAAAAGGTCCCGTAGAATTCTGTCTCTGCTACGGAACCCGACTGTCTTAAAATCTTCCAAGGCACGGCTTAAGAAGTGGCAGGCTCGAAGTTCAAAAAAGGCTTGTGGGAACTGAACGAGAGTGACAAAAAAATAATAATCATATTTGAAGTAATAACTTGTTAAATTACAAAGGTAACAACATGGAAAGTAGACAAATGAAAGGATCGAAAGGAGCCCATTGCACAAATATGCTATTTGTGCTTTAATGAAAGAGGAATAATCAACGCCAACTGAGGCGATTTTTTAATCGCATAAACCTAGCAAAAGGTGGACTACACAAACTCAAAAATTTGAAGCGAGACAAGGAGGTTTTTGGCAAGAAAGAAAATACAAAATAAAATGAAAGTAGCTTTGGATCACCACTCCTTAGATGACAGAAAGCCTTGAAACAACGCAGTCTTTTGGATTTTTAAATTACAGTATTCTGCGTTAACACTTATTAAAAAAAAAATTCTAAAATATAAGAATTTGACTTGATTTTTCTTTAATTAAAAAATAAAAATAAAAAATTTTAAAAAATAAAATCGTTGTAGAATGTAGTCGTGAGATGTGAGAACGATTATCCTTATTTGATTATTTTAAGACACACGTTCTCTCAATAATGCCATACTTTCAAAAATTAACATGATGCTTTTTGTTGCTTCTGAGTATTTGATAAAATCAGAGATAAAAGAAGCAGAAGAAACAGCTTTTGTTCATTAAAAAAAATAACTGGCTTCCTTTATATAATGAGCCTATTTAAGACCACTGTTTTGCTAATTGATTTAAATAAGGTTACCACTAGATAAAATATGGAACAGGTGTTGTCGTGACTTTAAAATGTGACCTGTCGCAAGTAGCGGATGCTTGACTTATAACGGATTTCTTGATCATCATGATAGCAACTTTAACTTGTTTTTATATAAAATTCCGATTAATAAAGGCCCACGATATGAATGAAAAGTTTTTTGTCTTTCATTTATTAGTTTTTTCTCTCTCCTGATGTTGTCAGATTTTTTATGAATTTTTAAAACACAAAATAATATGAAAAATAAAATTAATCAAGTTTGCACTTTTAAGAAATGCTACGAAAGTAAAACCTAAAATTTATTATTTTTTTAATTAGATATAAGAGTTTGTGTTACAAATAGCCCTTAAATCTCTGTCCGTCTATCATTCAATGCAAAAAGTAAATGATAGAAATTCTCAAACATTTCATTAAATAAATGGTTTAACAACAAATTTACACAGAAATAAATTCTTAATATGACAAGAAGTAAATAAATTGTTTTCATTTTTGATAAATTATTTTCTAAGCTTTTGATATGAAAAAATTTTGAGAAAAATCTTAAATTTGCTACTTATTTTTTAAGGTAAAATATTCTTGTTTTTTTAACGAAAGTTTTATTTATCTCTCTCGTCTTTATCCCACCTAAAACGTGACAGTTATTTGATGGCTACAATTCCAGTAATTTTCGGGCAAAACATTTATCATTATAAAATACACATAAATGTTAAATTATAGGGTTTAGTTTCATTTGAACTAATTTTTTTTCTTCCTATAGACTGCCTATTCAACACATGCGCTCACACAAAAGACTCCCAACTTGAAAAGCTGTGAATGAAGCGCATGTGTGTAACGTCATTTAAAATAATTTGCCATAATTTGAAGCCACCAAATTGAACTGATTCAAATGGTGCCCCAAAGCGGCCAAAAAAGGAAGGAACAACAAAACAGAATAAAATAAAACATCATAAACACTCTAATTATAGGCAAATGTTTTGTAGATTTTTCGTTTCAAGTGTTTAATTTTTTTGTCTTTCGAACATTAGAGCGCCTCAATTATTATTTTAAGATTTTAACAAGTCCTTCCTTTTAGGCGCGGCATTGAAACCTATAATTTTCCATAACCCTTCCAAATTTGCAACAAGATGATGGCACTTTAGTCAGTTGCTTTTGAATGATTTTCTGCCGTTTTAAAGAAGACATAAATTGTGTTCCCAAAAAAAAAAAAAAACAAAAATCAAAATTTTTTGTTTTGAAAAAAATGGTGCCGCCTTAGAATTGAAAGAGGTTTTGTATTCATGTTTTGTTATTGTCTTTTACAAACTAAAGTAATATAGAAGCATAAAAGCTTATAAAGGAAAGTCTTAATTCCTATATTGTGATCAATTGACACCCTAAATCATCAAAATAAGAGATAAGGCGGTCTGAAAAGGAACCTTTAAAATATTCAAATTGATAATCATGCTACACTCAAGTAAAAAGAACAGCCAATATATGACACATGTGACCTACACTTTATTGTTATGTTTTTCCGTCGGCTTGAATTATTAGAAATTTTCTCTTTTCCTCCATAATTTTCTGAGATAAAAATATTAAAATTTCTTTCTTCGAGTGTTCTTTAAAAAAGTCGCCGTCGGTGAAAAAAATCAATACAAACGCCGCTGAAATATTTAGCCGTCTTTAAATTAAAAATTTAATGAAAGCTAATTAAATTTGGATATTAAATAATAATTAAAAAAATTAACTAATTTAGTTGGCTTAAGTTAACTTTTATTTTAAATTCTAGATTTTACTAAGGAAAAAAAAAATTTTTTAAATTTTTAATTTTAAACATAAATTTTTTTATTCAATTCTAACCTCAAAGATAGTTTAGAAATTAAGGTTTAAAGAGTGTCACAACTTTTTTCTTTATTTAGAGTGGAAAAATTCTATCTACGAAAAAAAATTTATTTTGTAATTGTAACTTTATCTTAAAATCTTATTTTCGAATATGTTTTTTTTTATATTCGCAAAAAGTCATAAATCGATCTCAAAAAATATTTTAACTATAAAAATCTATTTCATTGGATGTAGAAAGTAGTTCTTCTAAATGTATTCTCTATCAAAGAATTTTGAAAGACTTGTGAACGTGAAAAAATTAATTTCTCTGCGTTTTTTTTTTCATCACATCATACCACTAAACAAAATATAAATTTTTCTTATGGTTCATATCCCTTTTCCAACACTAAATTAATTGCAAAATGTCAAACATTCTTTATATTTTGAATAAAAAAAATCTCTTTTTTTAATTCCGGAACATAAATGAATTTTACTTTTAATTCTTCAAATATTTCATTCGTTCAATAATTTTTGTAGAATACGATTCGTTTGTAATTTTATTTGTTTGCGAACGAATACAAAATGAAAAGATTTTGTTTCCCGCCTGAAAATATTTACGTACAAGTATTAAGCAATAGTTATAAATTGTTTAAAGAATTAATATATCGAATTTATAAATTAAAATTATTTTTTAATTATTCGAAATTAAGTTCGAAATTTCCAAAAAATTTTAAACTTTTTAACTTTTTTTGTCAAATAAATTTTATTTTTATGCTTACTTTTAAAAATAAAAATAATTCATTAATTCATTCAAAATAATATTTTAGAAAATTCTAATAGCATGTATGGTTTGCTATTAATTAACTGTTATTTCGTTGTTGTTGTTTTTTTTTTGCTACATATTTTACATACAAAATTAAGCTTGTATTTTCAAATATATAATGAAATCATTTTTTATTAGTCGCACTATAAATTTATTTATTTTACCTGTTTTGAAGAAGTTTAGTTTTTCAAAAAACCATTTTTGTGATGATTAAAAAAAAAAATTGCATTTCGTAATTATACCGAAGGTTGATACGAAGCAAAAACCAATGTACAAGACGAGTTGCAGTGATGACAATAAAAAATGTTTTGAGTTGTATGTGGACTTCTTTTATCCAAATTAATATTGATTAGTTAATTAAATAGATGAAGTTTAGAATGTACACAGCTTGAGGTAGATAGATGCGAAGAATGCTGATGAAGGATGTAGCGATCATGAAAATGCGGCATTACATTTTGCTGGTGTCTAATTTTTTTTGTTTTCTTTGAAAAACGGCCGCATAGATTTTTAAAAAATTTTTAGAAGTTAAATTAACAAATAAACTTAAACCGAAAAAAGTATATTTTAATTCATTTATAGTATCCATGGTTCAAATCCTGATTGGAAAAAAATTATAATTACTAAATAAAATACTATTTCCTAAACAATTCTTTATCAACAAAATTACAAAGAATTTTTAAAAATAAATTAATTGCGGGCGTTAATCATTTAGCATTTGGTGGTATTGAAAATATTTTTAAAAATACTTTACAACATACGATAGAATTTACTTGTCTTCGTTTGGAATTAAAGAGTTGGTAATTTCACAGTTTTTATAAATTAATTTACATTTTAAGTTTTTTGGTGATGTCCTTTAAAATTTTTTTTATAAGCAGGTGATTTCAGTGAATAAGCTGCTGTTTAAAATCATACATTTGCTTAGTTTGTTCGTATCTTTATACTCCTGAGTACGACAACAACATGTGTCTTTTATTCACAACTTGTTTTCTTATTAATTCTACGCTTAAATTCATTTCAAATCATTTGTGTCCTCAAGTTATTAATCATAAAACTAAGATTTGAAATTTATACCAAAGAAAAAAAAACAAAATCTTTTATTGGAATTTTTAACATTCGGTCATGACTAATTTCCTTCAGTCTTTCCTTTTCTAACAAAAAAAATTAAAAACAAACAAAAAAGTATTAACACAATATTAAAACAACTTGGTTCATAAAAACCAAAATTAACAAAACTAAGAAAAAAAAAAATAAAAAATATATTTAAGAATTCATTGCTCCATTTATAGCGCTTATTATTCAAAGCTTAAATGATACGTTGAAATATTGCTCAGCTTGGCGCCACTCACTACAAGCACTCGTAAATATTAAAAACAGTTCACGGTTTCCCTTTCCTTTTCCCATTAAAGAAAGAAAAAAAAATAATAATAACAAAATAAAATTAATAAAACAAAAATCAAATTCATTTAATAATAAAAACCACAGAAAACCACTGAAAATAAAGACATCGTCTTTTTTTTTTTTTGGAGTATTAATTTTTATATGATACGGCAACGATAACTGCAGCTACAAAAACAACAACAGAATTAAAAAGAAATAAATTTTTAATATAAATCCTTGTTTTTGTTGTTGTGTTTTTATTGTCATTAAGATGTCGCCAACATTTTATTGTTGTTGCTGTTGTTGTTGTTGTTAAGCAAGTAAGAGTGACTGCACAGTTTGTTGTTATAACAAATATTCTTTAAGCCGGCTTATCTTTTAGCCAAGTCAAGATAGTAAAATAAACTTATGTAAAGTACGGCTTAAAGCTCAAACAACAACAACAATTACACCCAAAAAAATAGCAAGCAACTAACAGCTAACAACAACAACATTGCAGCATTGTATCACCGTCGTTAAGACATAAAATTTTTAAGCAGGCGTTTTGAAAAAAAAAACATTTTTTTTTTCGTTGTTGATTTAATTTTTATTTTTTATTATTGTTTGTTCATAAGCATTAAATTGAACTACAAGATTTTTATTTGTAGATAAAAGAATTAAAAAAAAAATATGTGTCTTTTCTATCAATTTAAAAGCTTAAATGTCGCCAGACATGTTAAGCTTGAGCATCTACTTTTTTCTCTCGCTGAGTTTAGTTGAAGTTCTTAATTCCATACAGAAGTTGCGACATGATTGATAGCAAAAAGAACAAAAAAAAAAGAGGAGAGATAGATGAAAGACCTGCATCAATAAGTTTGCAACGAAACAGTGGTTATATTGGTGGATAAAAAATTAAAGAAATTGCGTCAACGCTAATGCAACAGTTTTCACAATCAACATTTTTTAGTCTTAGGTTTATGTAAATTAGGAAGTGACCCTAAAGTCACATCGCTGTGTTAATTTTTATCATTTTAATTTTTCTACTCGATACTCCAATGAGCTATGAACTGTCTCGAGCGGCGAATTTTGTAAGTTCCAATGAAGGCACCTAGAAGAGTTGAACAAAAATACCTCCCAAGAGGGTGGGCTAATCTGTAATGGTTCTCCTCAAAATGTAACTTATCATATGAAAGTCCAATTAGTAGCCAAGACATAAATAAGGTACCTTCAGCTAAATAACTACGACAGCAAATGATTTTCAAAATTAAGTTCGAAATTTTGAAAATAATTAATCTGAATTAATAATACTGCTGTGCCCATTTTTTTCATCACTATCGCTACTGACAATATCTATGGATACTAAAGTTAAAATAATATATTTTTACCAAATTTTAAAATAAAGTTCGAATTTTCGATAGTAATAGTACTAAGCCAAATAATAATGTTTTGATTATTTTTTTATAATTGAATAATAATAACATTATCTTGTTACAATAAGGCCAAAATAATGTCTTTTTGTCAAAGTTCGAATTTTCGAATATAATAAAATATAACAAAATTACGCTTTTTACATAAAATAAATAATAAATATTTATATTTTTTATATCACCTACATTTAAAATGAAGTTCGAATTTTTGAACTTATTTCGAAAATTAAATTTTTTGGTATTTATGCAAAAAATACATGAAATTTTACTGGTTCCGAAAATTGAAAATGAAAGATTAAATTTTTAAAAAAATTTGCCACTGAATTAAATATTTTTATTTTATTATATTTCTCTTTAATTTCTCTTTATACGATAAACATTTTTGAGGGGATATTTAATTTCTACTTGTCATATTGAACTGTTCCATGAAAAGAAAAAATAAATAAACATATTGAGTTTAGAAAGAAAATTATGCCAACTTGTTTTTCAAACAGATTTATGATCATTCTTTTTTCTCTCTTTGCGTTTCGTAATCCTCTTAAGATGTAAGTTTCTCCTAAGAGTCTAACAAACCCAATTTTATGCAGAACAATAAACCCAGAGCAAAAAACTGCATCGCATCAGCTGTAGATCTGACATTTAGCCCTTAAAAGAGGAGATTTAAAAATATTAAAATGTACATTTTAGCCAGTCAAGCGGCGGTATTTTGGAGGAATGTATTCCAACAGCAAACAACATCAATATCATAAAGAGTTTGAAAGAAAATTAAAATAGCAGAAAAAAAAAATCTTTTAAACTGACAAAAAGTATTAAAATACTGAAAATGTCTACCCAAGAAATAATGCAAGTTCCTAATAAAAATAAACAAAAAATTAAAAAAAAACTAAAAAGTGTCAACGATCTGTCATTATCCCCCCTTTAATAATGACAATGATGATGTCTTATTTATTTTTTATTGTTGTTGCAGCTACTTTTCGGTTTAGTTCAAATAAAAGAAACAAACCAAAAAAAAAACAACGATTAAAATAAGTGAAAATGAAGGTGTTGAGTATGTGTCACAAACTACAGATGTCCTTCTCTTCATGTGTTGTTTCTCAATAAGTAGAAATATTTATGTTCACATATTTGTTGTTGTTGCTGTCAAAAGAATTTGTTTCACAAATTCATACCGCTACAAGTGTATCGAATGGCAATAATAAAAATATCAGCCTTTTTTTCTTCTTCTTTAGGTGTTTTCAATTTTGCCGCTTCTGTTTAAAAAAAAAATATCTTTCGAAATGTTCCGCATTAGAACAACTTTGAATTCGGGACAATGATTCATGGAATTTTAAATTGTTGTTAATGAAAATAATAATGATAATGACAATGATGTTGATGTTGATGATATTGATAATGAGGATGGTGCTGATGATGTGGGTGAAGTTGTTTAAATACTTTGAGATATGTTTGTTTCAAATTCAATTGTTTCTTGGCATAAAAATTTATTTTTTGAGATTTGAGTCATATATAAAAATCATTCGTGTATTTCTTGACTTATGTTTTTTCTGTTTATTTTATCATTTGTTTAATTTTTAGCATTTCAATTTAAAGACAAATAGAAAAACTCGTAGAAGGGTAAACCGTTTGTCAAAATTATTGGCATCGATACACCCACTACGCCCTTTTTGTACACTTGACTTAGTTCGGTTAAATGAGCAAACAGCCGATGTTACTTTTCTTGACATACATCGATGCTGTTCCTGTGTGAGTTAAATCAGTAGTAGAAGTCAATTTGTTGTTGCACAAAAGAGCTCAGCATTTGGCACATAATACAACTAATTGATATAAAAGTGACCAATATGTGGTTTAAAGACAACGGTATATATTTTTTCAAACAGCTTAATCTATAGCCGTTTAAGAACATAACAATGGAGACGTTTTCTTGAAATGGAAACCTATATCATGGAATCTTCCCATGATAAATTTTACACTGTGGGATGCAACATAACACATGACTATGGATTACCGTAACTGAGTTTTCTGTTAGAAGTTCGAATTTCACCTCTTCGCAGTAACAGCCGATAAAGGTTTATAGCAAAGTCTTTGTCTCTTCTTGAACACCGGCTTTATTAAGTCACGCTAACCCTATATTCCTGTTTAACTTAGGACGGAAGAGACGGACAAGAACACCTTAAAAGATGTGAACGGGACTCTTGTGGCTGTAAACCCTCGGCAAAAAGTTCAGTAAGTTGCTAGGACATAACTGGAGTACCTTAAGTTGGGTGTCTACGATAGTGGACTTTTTTTAAAAATAAATTCGAATTTTCGAACATAACGAATCTGCAATAATAATACTAATATGTCCAAATTCTTTATGGCATTTCCCTAGTGGAATTATCTATGAATACTTAGACTTAAAAAATATATTTTTACTAAATTTAACACATATTCGAATTTTCGAACATAATAAATCTTTAATAAAAATGTCACTATGTCCAATTTCCTTATGGCATTTCGCTAGTGGAATTATCTATGAATACTAAGACTTAAAAATATAATTTTGCAAAATTTAAAAAATTTTCGAATTTTCGAATATAATAAAACTAAGCAAAATAACACCGCTTCGGTTCATTTTCTTTACAGGTGCTTAATAGTGAAGCTATATTGGAAAACGAAAGCCAAAATAATGCCTTTTTAATGATATTCGAATTTTCGAACATCATAAAAAACTTACAAAAATACACTTTTTAAACAAAATAAATAACAAATGCTTGAATTATTTATCAACTAAATTTAAAATAAAGTTCGAGTTAGCATACATATTACGAAAATCCTAATTTTTGCCTTTATGCAAAAAATGCATGTCATTTGTTCTTATAGAAAAATACTGTTTTTAAAAATTTATAATAAAAACGTATTACCCAAAGAAAGTTTGTTTTAATAACTTTACATGCAGCGTTAAATATTTCATAGTTCTCTTTATTACAAAAAAAGCAAAGAAATAAAAAATTAAAAAAATGTAGCGAAATATAAATTTTGCAAAAAAAAAAACAAGCCCATTTCTAAAAACCACAAAATGGTTAAAATAGCAAAGACGTTAAAAGACTCTTTCACAAACGCAATGAACCCCAACAAAATGTGATAAAAGCAAAATAAAAAAAGCTTAAACCCGTATGAATGGCAAACCATTAATATCAACAACAAAATATTTAATACACACAACTCAGTGGTTGTGGTCAACCGTAACTGACAAATGTGGCTGAAGTTGTCAGTTACAGTCAAAAAAGCATAATTTGTTATTCGTAAGAACATATAAAAAAAGTTCACACAAACACGCAGGCCACGCTAATGCAGGTATGTGTACAATTGTATTAGTACCCTGCAGTTCTGAATACCTGGGCGGAATGAAAGAATTCATTTAGCTATTTTAACTGACGAAAGAGCAACAGCTAAGTTTTCAATTAAATTTAAATAAATCTGAGAAAAAAAAGCTTCAAAATTGGGAGAAAAAAATAGATTATATTCCAGTTACTTTGCCTGTTACCTGGTACCTATTGAAGATGCAGTTCACTTAAAATAAAAATTATAATTAGTGCTGCTTCAGAACTGCTGGGTTAAACATTAAAAATTTTCTAAACTTTATTTCTCAAAACAAAATAACATTTATCAGCATAAAAAACGCATAAATCGTTTAACAGCATTTACAAACATTAAATAGGTATTTTTTTAACATAAATTTCCAGCCTGAGTTGTTGTTTTTGTTAAATCTTAAGTTTTCATCAATAACAAATAAATATTCATAAGACTACAAAAGAAGCCAAAGAAGCTTCTTCTCTTAGTGACTTGTTGAAACGCTTGAATGGAGCTTTTCAAAGCAAACCTTTTTGATTCATCTTTTTTTTTTTTTTGTTTTTGTTTTTTGCTCTAAAACGGAAGTTGTTTCAGCGACCAAATGGCTGGTTCTTTAAGACCTTCACAATATGAATTCCACTGAATTTCTGCTTCTTTTGCATAATTTTTAAAGTCGCTTTGTTTTTTTGTCTGTTAATAAATTAAAAACGAAATAAATTCCCAAAAAGATATTAAACTTAGTTACGCCCACTCTAGACGTTAGAAAAACATTAAATATTTATTTTAGTTTTAAAGCGAACATTTCAAAAAATTTAAGCAGCAATAAAAACAGACATTAACTAGAGAATTTTTATACTAAAAGCTTTAAAAAGTTAAAATTATGTACCTGTAACAAAAAAATCTTTTTAAGACAACTTCCAAATCAATAACAAATAATACATTGTGAGAGTTAATGAATAGAAGTGCTTATTAAGGAAGCAAAGTGCTAGAGCACAGTGCTATTAAATCTATATGTGCTGAAAGTGAAGCACTTGAAAAACAGTTAAAGCAAAAGTTTTTTTTAGATACTTTTTAGAGGAGTTGTATTATTTTAGTATTTTAACGAATGCGAAAAGTATGTCATGACCGAAATTCCATCTTAAAAACCTAGAGAAAAAGGGGGATAAGATGAGTTTAAGGGCCTAGATGGGCTTATCTACGCCAAATATTTAAAATGTTTTAATAAAAGCTAGCTAGTCAGGAAATTTTCGTCAAACTTTAAAATTTCAAGTTTTTTTATACTTAAAAATTTTTTGTACTAAATGAGAATTACGCCAAAGTAATAAAATACAAATTTTTAAAGCTTAAACAAAACATGAACAATAAATATTGACTTTCTTATCTAAAACTAAAATAATACAACAAATAACAATAAAATTCTTTTCTTTTGCTAGAATCAAGTCAGAGTTGCCAAAGGGCAATTTCTTAAGTTTTTTATTCAATAATAATAAAAATGTAACCATATTGTTTTTTATCTTTAAATCGTAATATCAAGACACTTTTCACTAAAGTAACATTTTTAGAACGGCTACACAATATTTAAAAACTAAAGGATCTCTCCTTAGAGCCGTTATTTTCAACGTTCAAGGCCTTATCTGTTATAGGAAGACATATATTCTGTAGTGTAGTGTAGTCCATTTGATAGCAATTAAGAGAAAAAATTAGTTAAAGGGTGTCCCCATACGAGGGCTGCTACATATATTTCTGGCCTGGCAACACTGAGTGCAGCAAAGTCCAATCTGATATTTTCATTGGAAACTTTGTCATTTTTAAGCATAATCGTACTCAAAACGTTTTGACGTACGACCATTATTTGTGTTGTTTACAGTGACTTGAAAAAATTAATATAGAAAAAAATGGAATTAACTCGTTAACATTTTCGTGCCATCATTTTTCACAACTTTCGACGTGGATTATCACGACAAGAGTGCATTGATGAACATAAATCTTTGTATGGCGATGAAGCACCATCCTATAGCACTGTGAAAAATTGGTATAATGAATTTAATCGTGGCCGAAGCTCGCTCAAAGACGAATTCCGTGAAGGTCGTCCAAAAACGGCTGTTGTGCCAGAGAACATTGATGTCGTGCGTGAACTCATAATGCAAGATCGACTTGCGACATACCGAGAGATAGAGACATTCTTGGACATTTCTTCCACCAGCATACATTCGATACTGCATGAACACCTGGCCGTAAAAAAGGTTTGTTCTCGTTGGATCCCGCACAATTTGAAAGTCCCTCAAAAAAAGGCTCGTGTCGATTGGTGCAAAGAAATGTTGCAAAAACACGATTGCGGTGCTTCAAAAGACGTTTATAAGATCGTCACAGGTGACGAATCATGGATCTACGCGTATGAGTCCGAAACAACAATCGACCGTGTGGGTCTTCAAACACGAGAAAAATCCAACGAAAGTTGTTCGTGAAAGAAGCACTTCGAAGCAAATGGTCGCCTCTTTCTTCGGCAAAACTGGTCATGTGGCGACTGTTCCGCTTGAGCAACGTAGGACGGTCACTTCTGAGTGGTACACTACAATTTGTTTGCCTGAAGCCATCGGAGAAATTCGGAAAACCAACAAGAGAAGAGGAATCATTGTTCACCATGACAATGCGAGCTCTCACACATCGGCTCAAACAAGAGCGTTTTTGATCGGCCAAAACGTCGAATTAATGGGTCATCCGCCGTACAGCCCTGACTTGGCACCTAATAACTTCTTCTTGTTTCCGCACATCAAGACAAAAATGCGTGGCCAACGATTTTCGTCGCCAGAAGAAGCTGTTGAAGTGTTCAAAAACCATGTTTTAGAGGTGTCTCAATCGGAGTGGAAAAAGTGCTTCGACAACTGGTTTGAGCGCATGCAAAAGTGTATAAATCATGCTGAAGAATACTTTGAAAAACAATAAAACCATTTTTGATTATAAATATTCGCATTTTCATTATTAGGCCAGAAATGTATAGAGCAGCCCTCGTAGACACTTTTTTCACGTATTGTTCTTATCTACTAAAGCATCATGGACAGACATTAAAAATTTGTGCAGAGTTTGTGCCTGCTGTAAAAAATATATCAAATACAATATTACGCTTAAAAGGGTGTCCTCATAGAGAAGTGATTTTGACCTGCATTGTCTTTTATTTTGAACCGTAATAGACAGACACTTTTCATTTTAAACAATTGACAACAAAGTCAGAAAGTTTTATATTAAAGGGAGGTCCATATGCAATTTAAAACACCTTGTGTGTTATTAGGATCGCACTTGGTAGAGATATTTAAATTTCTTGCTATTACTAAGCAGTAGCACTAATTTTTAGAACAGTATAAAACGGTGTACCTATAATTATGAACACGACTGTACATTTGATCTAATTTCTTTTTATAAATTAAAAAAAGGCAAAACTTCGCTAATTTTAAGCCAAATTTAAACATAAATTTCTTCCGGAAATTTTTTTATAGTAAATTTTGAAGATTAAATTACAACCAGTCAACTGTCTATAGATCAACAACTTTTAAATAAACTAAGAGATATGGTTTTCTTTTTAACAATAATAATAAAATTATTTCTTATTGTTTTATTTAAAACAACAAAATTTTAAAATTATTAAACAAAAAAAAAAAAAAAGCAGACGGTTAGCCACAGCACGTTAACTTGCCACAAACCCAAAAACATCTAAGTAGAAGAAAAAATAAAAATTAAAATAAGTGGAAAAATATAATTGGATCATAAGCTGGAGAGAAACAAGCGTCCGTAAATGTTTGATGATGTTTCGCAATTGAGGTGCACAAAATAATAAAACTCATGAAGCTCATGATGATGACTACCGGCAAAAACTAAATAATTTTTTGGATAAATACTGCTGCTGCTGGCTGGATGGTTGGTTGAAAAACAATTCTCATTATTATATTTTTTTTTGTTCTTCCTTTAAACAAGTAAACGTTGGAACGTGACAACTGACCATAAAATTCAAAAAATAAGAAAAGAAATTTATTTCACTAAAAATTATTTCCATCAAATGCGAAAGCAAGTAAATAAGTATTTAATAACAAAGAGCTTGAGTGCTCCTTCCTAAAAAACAATGCACAAAGGTGACTGCTTTTAAATCTAAACTTTTCCTTACAAACTTGGACTATTTCTTTGCTTTTAACTGTTTAAATAAACATGGACTCATGTATAATAATGACTAATAATTTGTTGTGTAACGTTCATTGTAAAGCGTTAGATAAAAAGAGACAGCAGGTGAAATAGAGTGACAGATAAAGAGCTATATTTTTGACAGCCCTGCATTTGCACAGTATGTTTATTTTAAAAAAATTGTTGTAGGACCGCTGATGCTTAGTAGGAGCATTATGCTTTTGTTTGTCAAAACAGATATTTTATTTTATGCAATTTCCTCCGCACCAGCTGGGATACGAACTCAGGCTACCAAGCCAATCACTTTCATAGAAGTCAACGTGCTTGTAGTCTAAACTGCAGCACTAAAAGTTATTTCGGGTGAGCAAGTTGTGGGCACGGTGTTTTGGAATGTACATAAAACTGACTTCAGTCTTTGCCGTCACTATTTGGACAACTAAGCGAAAAATTTTGGAGATTAATTAAGTCCACCAATCACTTGGAAGTTGGATAAACGAATGAACTATAAATGGGTCACCATCACAAAGTAATTTTTATATTTTTATTACTTGCTATTAATAATTTGAAGTGTCTGTTTGTTACAAATTAAAACAAAAGGTATTATATAACAATTATGATTCTCTGGGGACACCCTGTAAATTTTAATTTAATTTTGTATGCTTATTACTACAGCGGACTCGTACTCTGTTTAAATGTAAAATGTTGTAATAGAAAAATTATGTTCGTAAAAGTCACTTCTTGCACGGGACACCCTTTACTTTTTAATATTATATTTTTATTATTTACTATTGTAATTTTTTTTTAATTAGGAGTAGCACTCAGGGGATGATCCCTACTTATGCAATGCATTGTGCCAGAACTAGGAAATTAGGTTTTGGGATGGGGGATAGAGGGAGTAGTGCTTGTGAACATTTGATTTGAATCTTTGCACATTGAAAGTGGCAGGAAAGACCTCTGCAGGGAGTTTATTCCACATTCGAACTGTTCGGCTAAAAAACGAATTTTCTCTGTAATGCGTTGTGCGATTCACTGCCCAATCGACCACAAAGGAATGCACTCTTGATGCAGAACGCGTTGCGCTCATGAAATTACGGTTTTCAGGAACAAGTTCCCTGATTTCATAAGAGCACATTCCGTCGTAGTAACGATAAAACAGTTAAACACACCCCACATTGCGTCGATGCTCCAGTGAGTCAATAGAGCTGGATACCCGATGAGGTTTTTCACTCTCTCCTGTACGCGATCGAGTAACTTCAAAATCGGCCTTGGAGCGCAGGCCCATACATGAGAGTTGTATTCCATTTTCGGTCTGATAAAGGTAACATAGTTATTAAGGAGATCAGATGGAGTGAAGTATTTCTTACACCGTTTAAGAAAACCTAGACACTTGAATGCTTCTTTTACAACATGAAAAATGTGCTTGTTCCAACGAACATCGCATTGAATTTTCATGGCAAGAACATCGAGAGCTTCTGATTCTTTAATATAAATATCACCCATAATTACAGATGAGATAGCAGGTTCAGCCGTATGCCTGTGCGAAAGTACACAGCACTGGGTTTCATGGGCGTTAAACTGAACCCTGAACCCTGTTCGCCAGGCAGTGTCTTCTTGGTACTAATTGAAATAAAGATTAATATATTGAAATTAAGAGCTTGTGGGGACACCCATAAATGTCATATGTTTCTATGGGGACACCCTTTAATTTAAATTTTTTCTTTTTTCTTTGTTATTTGTTATTGTAGCGGCTAAAATAATTCACCTTTTGTCGTATTGCAAGTGTCCTCTTACGGTCCTTTAGACAGGAGCCTGTGACAGACTGGTAGGCGTGGCGGTAATAATAGAGTTACGTTTTGTAACCTTTGGATATAAAACTTAAAATACTGATCTTGTTTACCAAAAATAATAATATATTTCGAGAGAATGTTTCGATAGCAAGAAGAAAAAATTTGGGTGCCAAAACGGTGGCACTTCCCCTCATTTCAATTTTTGATTCCAGTGACTTCTTTTCCAAAATTTCAACAAATTACTTTGTGGAAAAAGTGTTACCTTCTTCTTCTAGCGGCCTTTCGAAATCCTATTCTTTTAGCTTTACATTTTTTTATAATTTTTTAAAGAGACTCATACAAACTAGAGTTTTCAAAAAAGTGATTAAAATCATTGAAAACACTTTTAAAACCCATTGAAAGAATGTTTGTTTTTCGTCAAATTTTAAATATGATTGAGTTGAAGACAAGATTCATGAACTCAATAATTGCAACTTTAAGTAGACATTCGCTGAATGTGTGTTTAAAATGCGTTATTTTTGGTGTCAAATTATGCCGGCGGCTTTTATTTACTCTTTCAACAGTTTAATAATATTGCTACCGATTGTTGCACACACACACACACATATATATAAAGTCTTACATTAAGCTTTAAGATACAAACGTATGTACATATATTATTATTAATGCTATTGTTGTTGTTGCTGTTGCTGTTGCTCTTTATAGGTGTCAGTCAGCTATCGTTTAAAGTGTGAACGTCAATAAATTTTATGCCTTTCGCTTTTGCGGCATCTGTAGTGTTTTCAAGTATTAAAATTACACTGCACTGTATTACAGGCAATTAAATGCTATTGAATTGATGAATGTCTGCACTTTAAATCAGCCCCTGTAGGGATTGAAATCTAATTATCAAGTAGCTAACAATTAAGTGCTTTTTTTGTAATTTAAAAATGTGAACATTTAGAAGTTTGATGCATGAGGTTATTAAGTCATATTTTAGTAAATAAAATGTGTTATGGAACTGAAAAGCTTTTCGTTTATTATAACCTTCATCACAAAACTGAAAAAGAGGGTTTATTTAAATTTGTTATTCCGTTTGTAATTTCTACAATATCCATATCCGACCCCATAAAATATATTATATATTCTGACTTTTTATGCATAGCGAAGTCGATTGAAAGATGTCCGTGTGTCTGTCCGTGTAAGTGTTAAATTAAAGTTTGCCGAGGCACTGGATCAGCTAGAGAAATTTTAAATACACCAATCGATTAGACATTGTGTCGAAAGAGGGGATATTAGAAATCAGCATTTTTGGCCCGTGACCTTCGAGGCAGCGGGAAAAACACCACGCCTACCCCTTTATCACATCATTTAAAACAATGAAGTACCTGCAATCAAAAAACATATATATGGAGCGATAGAGAATTAAAAAGTAAGAAAAAAAAACATCTAGTAAAAAAATTGGTGCGCGCCCATATTTTTCGAGTTACGGGTCTCTGAAAATTAAAAATTTTTTTAAATATTAATATGGGTATCATTTTAAAGCTTTTGAAGAAATCTTTCAGAAAATACTAAAATTTTTTTAAAATGTTTAACCCATTAAGAGCAGATGACATTTTTATGTAAAATTATATTTACGTAGAACTTATTTTTTTTATTTTTTAATTCTCTGTCACCTTTTTTTTGATAGAAGCTACTTCACTTAACTACATTTATAGAAGTGGTGAAGGGTATATAGGATTCGGCGTTGCTTGTTTTTGTTGTTTTTCATCAAAAAAAGCTTTTAATGTTAAAAGTGCGATCCAAAATGTTGGAATAATACATTTTTTTAATAAAAATTTATATTCGTATGATATTATTTCCCATCGACTATAAATTGATTTGTTGTAATGTTCGTTAAGTTTATTAAGACATTGTAACGATTTATTATCTCGTTAAGTGTTTTTAATAGGGTTTTTTGAATGTCAGATTTTAAAAGCTTTAACAACAGTTATTTGTTATAACATTAATGAAGCCTTCCATTGAATTTTAGGAAAGTAATTTAAAGCTTACAAAAAAACCTTAAAAGCCACAAAGCTTAGATAACTTTAAAATAAAAGCTTTTAAAAAAAGGTTAAGAATCAGCAACAACTTTTAACGTTTTTAAACTCAAAGACTAATTATAAGATTAAACCAATAAAAAATTGTTATTACAAATTTGTTTTTAAATTTAAGCTTTAACATAAAATACTGTAAATTTCACAAAGCTTTAAAAATATAAAATAAACATTTTGCGTAATTAAAAAGTTTAAGAGCTTTAAAAGTACAAATAATATAAATTTTTTTATAAATTAAAAGCTTTAACGAAAGTTTGAAAAGATTTATCAATTTTTTAAATTAATTTTTAATTTAAATAATTCAAAAGCTTTTGGAATTTTAAAATTAAATTTTATTAACACAAAAATTTGTAACTGACCTGTATTACTCTCATAGGCAACCCCGTCTCTTTGGCCAATTGCTCACGAATGTGTCGTGTAGGTTTCGGTGTTTGGTTAAATGCTGTTTTCAGTACCTCCAATTGTTTCGCTTTAATCGTTGTACGAGGACCCCTTCTTTTCGAACCGTTGGCATCGTCAGGACTTTTATTTTCCGCTTGAGAATCACCTCTCGCATCAGGATCACCATCTAAGGAACCCTAAAATCATTAAACAAAAAAAAAAAAAACAAGAAAAAAAGATAGATTTTTTATTTAAAGAAGAAGAAGAAAAACATGTGTTGATAAATAAAATTTGAAAGTTGTTAAGGTAATTGCTTGGCCATAATCATTAATCATAAAGAAATAGAAATGATGATGATTATTCTCATATGTTTTGTTTTTTTCTACTTGTGTTTTGTTTTCTTTTCTTTAATGCATGTGTGTGCTGTGTGTGTGTATGTGTGTTTGTGAATTTTTATTTTACCTGATCTGAATCGTCATGCGTGTTTTTGCTGTCGGTGCTCATGCTTTGTACTGAAATATCTGATGCTCCCAGTGGTCCACCTGCTGAGTCTGGACCATTTGGTCCCAACATACCCAGACCCAGAGGGGGTCCTCTTAAATGTGGTGGATCATCATCGTCATCATCATCTTCACTCGCCGAACCCATTAGAGAACCTTAAAAGAAAATTAAATTTAAAATTAAAGAAATTCAATTTATTGCAGTTTTACTTTTCGGCCTGAGAAATATTTCAACAACAACAAAATATTCTTTCACTCTTTCCTAATTGTTTAACAAGCTCATGATAATTCTACACAAACAATAAATAATAACAACAACAACAACGGCAACAATATTATTATTAACTTAATCTCGTACGTGTGTCAAATACGTTTTTTTTACTTTTTCTTACAGTTTAAACGAGTTTTTTTTTTTAATTTTTCAAATGCTTAAACGTTTCACTAACTGTTATTTTCTAATGTAAAACAAATGACTGTGTAAGTTTGTGTAAGAGTTACAGGCTTGAATGAGTGGTTAACTGCAGTGGGCAAAGATTTTTCGGTTGCACGTGTCTTAAGTTTGCGTTTTAAATCTCTTGCCAGCAACTTCCACTTTAAAAGGATTTTCCAGCAGTCATGTGTCTGCCGTTAAGTAAACTTCAAATACAGAATTTGTCTAGGCCTTAAGTTTACGTTTGGTTGGTCGGCCGGCAGGTCTTTTACATTTGCTTGGTATTTAATGCATGACATTTAACACGCGTCCTTTCATTCAGCTATTTAAACGCACTCAATTCATTCTTCATTTCTTCCTTCCCTTTTTGTGTTTGTAATCGTTAAATAATTTGATTTGTATGTCTTGTCTTGTCTTGTCTTGCCGTCGCCAAATTGACACACGTTTTCAATTTTGCGTTTATTATTTACTTTCAAATCTGTTTCTCTTTACACAAGTTACTTCGATTTGTGTTCTTTGCCTCTGCGCGGCCTGCGAGTTCATCAATTTAGCAAAATTCCCTTTTAGCCAATTATAACTATAAAAACGGAAATGCAGAACACTTTATCAAATAAGAAGGAAAAATACTTTAAATTGCACTTGTTTCGTTTTAGATTTAAATTAAGGGAGTGTAATGAAAGAATTATAATAAAATTATTTTTTAAATTATTTTTTTTTAATTTTTTCCTAATCAGGGATTGAACCTTGAATTATTAATAATCAATTAAAATTTACTTTTTGGCTTCGATAATTTTTTTTTGTAAAAATTAAATTAAAAAGTACACCAATGCCAAAAAAGTAAATTTTAAATGGTTTTAAATTATTTTTCGTTGAATTTTTCTTTTGTTTAGCTTTCGATTTAAATAAAAATTCATTTCATTCTCAAAGGTATTACTCCACAGTCTTCTTGGTTATAAGCTGAAGTCCGGTCATTACTTTATTGGTCATTAGTAGGGTCTTTGTTTCTTCCCCGAAAAAAAAAACAATTGCTTAGTCTGTTGCATCATCTGCGAGTAGTGTAGAGGGTGAAAATTATTTTATTTCAGAAAAGAAATTTATTAAAATTGTGTTTGAAAAAATCAAAACTCAATTTTTGAATCACTTACATTATCCGCGATTTTAGGTTGCCAGATCTTTACATATTAGAAGATTATAGACGTTTTAACTCGCTTTAAATTAGAAATTACTGCTTTAGGCGGTATGACAGTAGCAAGCAAATACTAGAAGAGATAAGTTGGGTATGTATAGAACTTAACTTGAGCAGTGTTGCCAATTTAATTATATAGAGCCGATTAAAAGAAAAAATATTTTTCAATTTAAAGAACCCAAAGAATGAATGCCTTTATAAATCTAATATTATGCTTACTGAGGAAAAGTCAGTCTAGGAAAAAAGTTTTTTATCATGTTCGACTAGCAAATACTAATTATGTTTCTTCATCCTAGTCGGATGTAACCATTAGCGCTTAAGATGTCATTTTTAGAGAACAATTTTAGATTCTTCATAAAGTGGAAAGAGCTGTAGGGTTTAAATATATTCTGAGTGTAGTTAATTACCTCCCAGACCACAAGCGTAACCAGAGTTTTTCGGATGGAAGCTGTAGCCTTCAAAGGGGAACTACAATGCAATAAAAAAAAACGGAAGATGCAAAATATTTTCTACGCTTGTCTGCGCTTATAATAAGATAAGTTTCAAAATTTTACATCCGGACACTCCAGCTCAATTGGCTGAGTTTCAATTTAAGAATAAAAAGTTTTCACAAGTGCAGCTTTAAAAAAAAAGTCAAAACAATTTACAGCGATGTTAATGACTATCAATGATTTAGGCTTCTGTATTGAGTTCAAAATTTTGCTTTCATGCAACTTGGCAGTCCAGTTTTTTGTCAATAACCTTGAACAGCTGGTTAACTTGACAGTCAAAAGTTGCTTAGCGGCATGAAAGAAAAAATTGTATGCAAGTAGATGATAAATTATCAAAAGTTTAAATGTATAAGTAAAGTTTTCTACAACTCGAACGGAAAAATTTGAAAGTGTAACCATCAAGTAAATCACATAAAATCAAATGAAAGGAGTGTGACTTCTTCAGTAATAAAATTAAGACGATGTTGCCTATCCTTCCAAAATTCTATGTCCATATGAGAAGAAACCTAATTAATTTTATATCAGGAAATAATTTGCTTTGCAAGAAACTAAATACACCGTAATAAGATTTTTTGAGAGAAAAAAAAACACAAGTTTGACAACACATTTGTTCATTCATTCATCATCTTCTCTGTGATTCAACTCCTAAGAGGTAAAAAAATATTTTTTCCTCTTTCATTTTTTTGTTTTGGCTGTGTGTGGATATCAACATAAATAATTGTTAGATATTTAAACGTATGCTATTGCCAAAATCATTAGCAAAAATATATCTAAGGGTGTTTACCGCTTTTTTTCCTTCTTATCAACCCACTAAAATTCCTATTTTTTTTTTCTTCTTCTTCTTCTTATATTTGCGCTCAACATAAATGAATGACGAGTGGCTGAGTCTCATCTGTTGTGGATTAGATTATGTATCATAAACTTGTAATTTATTGGTTTTAAGGAAGTTTGCAAACAAGTGTTTCATTCTGTGTTTCTTTCTTTTCTCTGGGTTTGTTAAATTTGCCAACTGTTCACATCTTTCAGACAAAACAAAAAAACAATAAAAACATCTAACTAAACAAATTCCTTGAAAACATTAAACATTAAAACTTTTCAAGAGTCATAACCATCGTTATATGTAATTTGTTTTCCCCTTAAAAAAAAGCTACGTAAAATTAAATGTTTTACGTAACTTTGTTGGTCTCTGGCCTCTAAAGGACTCTGGGGAATTTTTACGTTTTTTTTTGTTTTGTTTTTATTTTGTTACAAAATATTAAAGATTTGTTGTGTCTTGAATTGTCTAGAGAAATGTTTTGATAGCTATGAATTACATAAAAATGAATTATTGTAATTGTTATATAATTAAAGCAGATGGCTTTCAGATTTAAGATTAAAAAATTTTGATTTGTTATCAAAAAATCAAAATCTCCAAATAAAATTAAAAATCAAACACAGTTTTTAGAAAACAAATTTTTTGATATAAAAAATAAGTTTTTAATATAAAAAATATTTTTAGGATGATTTTTTACTGTTTAAAATAGCATAAATCACAATAAGGTGATTTTATAATGGATCACAATTGTTTATCATTGACAATTAAATTTTAAATTCAAATTAGCATAGAGTAAATCTAAATAATTTTGAAGACGTACAGCTCTTTTTTAAGTTCATTCCCTGCTGTGATAATTTTGTGTGTTTCAAAAGTACTATGAAGATGTCCTTCACAAACGATAATTTTAATGATTTTTCTTGAATTTGGTAACACTGTCTGCTCTGTCAAGCATTTTGTAAATGATTTATATGTTTGCTAAGAAAATGTTGCGTTTAGAAAATTCACCTGATACGGGTCTGAAAAAGGGAGCATTAAGCCGCCCATTGAAAATCAAAAAAACAGCTTAAGGCCTTTGAACTACTAATGACAATTTTTTATCAGCACATGAGAAACTATACTTCCTTCCAGCCAATGCCAGACTCAACACAGACCATCACCGTGGTGTTAATCATTGCATAACGGCAGATGCATACGTGAGAGCCCCATTGACTCTGCACTACAATAATTCACCTGCTCACACATCTTCGATTTATCACAACCCTTTTTCGTTAGGATTTTATTTGAAAACCTCGACTTAAGTTGCAGTAAATCGTTTTAAATTTTTTTTCCAGTAGGTGGACAGAGTTTTATCGCCTGGTTCCTGAATGAATTTGAGATCTTAGTAAAGTCTTAACGACTTGTTTTTTATTTTTATCTGGCTATAAATTAGTCACGGAGTTGCAACTTCCAATGACATCCTAAATCTGCGATCTCTACAATTCAATGCCTTACAAATCAACCAAAACAAGAGCTATGTTGCTTTCCATTCCTTTTCTGTCACATTGTAGCAGGTCTAACTCTTAATTAAGACTTTAAAGATATAAAGGCAGAGCTCTTGCATTTTAAGTGACTCATCTTTTAGAAGATTTCTCTTTGGTCTTAAGTTGACCTCTAAATTAGTGAAAAAACTCCTACTTTCACTAGCGTCTCTAGATCCCCCAAGCAATTTAAATTAATTTGATAGAAATTTACGTTTTATTTCTATTTTTAAAAAAAGTTGCAAACAGTGTTGTCGATGTGTCGGATGGTAATTCACTTTTCACTTTATTGTCGGGTATATTCGCTTCTTCCGAGCAGTTCAGTATATGCTAACGAGTTATGTTTTTTGTCTTTTAGTCAAAAGTAAGTTTGTGTAAACTGAACAGTGTTGCCAGATGCTTTTTAGCTTTAAATATAGCTCGACGTTATGGGTTTGCTTTTTTTACACAATCCTATTTAAATAAATAAATAAAGGGTCCGCCATCTAACGTTTTTTTTTTTTGAACTAGTGTTTTATTCGTGAATGGTAACACTTAGCTTATGTCTGATTTGGCAGATAATTAGTTTAATGGTTGTGTATACGCTTGAACAACTCTGAGAAATATTGCTACACTACTTTGAAAATCATGTTGTGGAATGTGTGTGAAAATTGCGTACGAATTTTGGAAGAAAAGAAGCACCGTCAGCTCCGTATTTTCGCTATCTTGTGAAAAAAGTGAAGGAAACTGGCATCTTCATCCATAAGCCAAAGCATGAAAAGCCAAAAACAGTGCGTACACCCGCGAAAATTGCTGCTGTGGCACAAAGTATGCGTAAAGCGCCATCAACATCAGTTCACCGTCGTTTTCAACAATTGAATATTTCGGAGACATCATTGAAACGAATTTTGCATAAAGACCTTGGTATGACGCCATACAAAGTCCAATTGGTTCAGGAAGTGAAGCTAAATTATCATTCAATGCGTTTTTTTATAGTATTAAAAAAAAAGTTATTTGGTGGACTCTTTAGTTATTTGCAAGAAGAATATGACTCTAAGACAAAAGGGTTATTGTATATCTTGCGAGGTACTAGACCAACTCATCTACACCCGCTTTTCTGAGGAGTCTTAGTATTGTCATCGTTTCTAGTACTGGTGGAGTCCCTTCTATTAGAATGGCTTTTCCAGATGGTTACATCTTATGTGCTAATTAGTGTCATACCCCTTTAGAATATGGCATGGTGTTTTCTTTTTATAACCGCAAAATATTTACCAGCTGTTGCTCACAATGCCTGACGTGCTTTCTCAACCTACAATGACTTCTAAGGAAGCGGGTTAGAATTTTTAAAATATTTTTACTAAAAAGCATGAATGGGTCATATTTCTCAAATTTCTCAGTCCACGAAGATTATCCCAGAAGTTTTTCTTGGCGATTTTAACTCCTTCTGAATTACTTATCGGATTTTGTTTAGCTCAAGTCCATAGATTTAAAATTGAGTCAGGTTTAACTGCAGATTATTCAGTATATTTGTTAACTAAAGGGCCTTATAAAAAAATAATGCCAGCTGAAAATTAATTTTTGGAAATAATTTTTTTAAGGGTTTCAACGTGATCCCAAAAAAAAAACTGCTCATCTAGCGATTTTTATATCAGGAAAATTACTCTTTTTGCTTGAAACCAAAAAATCGTAAGCCTGTCTATGATAAATTAATGCTTACCCCTAATATTTACACATATTAACATAAAAATCACCTTGCGTACGTTTAGTTACAAAATGTCAGTCAGGTGACAAGCAACTCAGCATATGCCTCCAAGACTTTCCAATGTTAAGGCTTTCGTAGCAAAATTTATTTTTTGTGATTTTTTTTTTTCAAAATTTTTCGTTCAATACTAAATGCTGTATGAAAAATATCATAACCAATTCTAAATGAAGCTTTCAAGTTTGCTTTGCAATGAATAAAAAAATAAACCTCTAGACAGGCTTCATTAACGTATGAAAAGATGATGTTGAAAGCAAATCGTAACGTATTCACTTATTTGCCATCAAACAAGCAGGAATTAACCTAATTTTTTACAATACCTTAAATCAACAGCAAAAAAACACAGTCTTAAAACCAGATTTTCTAAGAGGGGTAAAGGCAACTAACAATAAAAAAAATTTCCAAAATTATTCAGTTGGAAAATCCGTTGATCTGTGGCCTCATCAAGCAACTAAAGATGAAAAATCAACACCAATCACTAACACTGGCAGTAAAAGGAAACGATGACGTTGCCATGGTAAAATAAAATATTTGTAAATCTGCTTTAAAAGCAAATTATATAGAAATCATTTAAATTTTTATTACTTGACTTATGGTGGGAAAGTTATTCTCTTGTTCGCTTAAGTTTGTTCTAAATTTGTGATTTTAATGGTTCAACATAAAAATTTATACTGTCAAGGCGTATGATACACATTCACCTTCTAAAGCTTAAATAACGTTTTCATATTTACTCATCTTAAATAGATCACAGTTCAAATAACCTTATCCACATACATAGAAACAATCACACACACATATAACAACATACGCACTTGACTGCCATCCACCTTTTCATGCGAAAGTGCCAAATTCTTAACAAAATATCCAGAAATGATGTTGCATAGAAAACCTGAACCTGTCAAATAATATCTAAACTATAAACACAACAACAACAACAATAATGCTATACACTTAATGGCTCTTTCATTCTCTTTAGTTCTTGTAGATAAATTTGCTATGGTACGTGTTTGTGTTGTTTTAAAGACTGGCTGGCTGTATGGCTGACTGACTGGCTGTTTGTTGTAGATTGTAGTTTCGACATGATTTTTCTGCATCATGGACCACATGATGCAAAACTAATTCGAAATTAATGTGAGTGTCGTGAGTACTCAAATAGAAATAAAGATAAAAATAACAAAAACAACATCAGAGTCAGCATCAGCATCAGCATCATCAACAATTGCAAACACTTGGGGTAAGTTTCTTATTTTAAAGCTTATAAGGGTGAATTAACTGCAAACAACATTTGCCACAAATAACAGAAACAACAACAACAAGAACGTTATGAATAAAACAGCCTATCGCTTATCAAAGCAAAAGCCACACACCAGCCAGCATCTCTATTTTAAAAATATTTAAACAAAAAAGAAAAAACGCTTAATCTTAAGTATCCAAACGATTTAACAGTTTCAAGTTCATTGAAACACAAGCACAAACGACACAAACAAAAACATTAGAATAAAGAATATTTAAACAACAATCAGTAGAGGAGGAGTGCCTTCGTTGACCAGCCAGGGCAGATAAATGTTTCAAATGGATATAAATTTTTTCTACAAAAAGCGATTAAACTGGAAAATTAAAACTATAAACCTGTGTTCTATCACCTGCCACAATACTTTTAAATAGTTTTTTATCGACGTCATGTCATGAATCATGAAACCCTTTTCATTTACAGTCACATTGCGGAATGGAAGTCATTTTTTTGTTTACCCTTCACGCAACTTTTCACTAGAAAGCACAACTCGTGCGATATCTTTTGGTGTCATCATATTGACTAAAGATGTGTTTTCGTTACGATTCTTCAAAATTGCTTTGTCACTTTCACTGATCGTAAGTATGTCTTTCTTGAAGCGTTTCTTTCTTCACACTCTGTAGTGAAATTATTTATCGGGTTTTGTACTTCCTACGGCTCATGGCTGATAACAGGATTAATATTCAAATGTACAAGAGATCGGCTGTTTTACGACCTGTGTGAGATGTTAAGCCATGCTGCTATAACCAAAAATTATTCAAGTTAATATCTTCTGTTAAAACAATCAACATAAATCCACAGTCATGTTTCTGTAACACAAGTGATTGAAATTGCATTTTCGGCATCTTTTCTGGAAAAAATGGACCAATGATGTTAATTTCTGTGAATGATTTGGCGGCTCGACAATAACGTACGGGTTTTCCAATCCCCAATTGCTACGATTTCATTAGTTGACGTAGCTTCCGTGATTATAATGTGCTTTGTCAGAAAATATTATTTCCTTGTCAAATTTTAAACTGATGGAAGTTTCTGTTAGGCACAATCCGAAATGGCATAAAAAAATGGATGGTCGTTTGCTTTGGAAGTTGTAGGCGAATAATTTGAAATCTTTGTAAAAAATTCTGTTTCCTGGCGGAAGTTGAAATGTAAAATTGCTGAGAGCGATCTTCTAAAATTTAGTTTTCCACTTTCTGTCACAGCAGCGACATTCTTGTCAGTATGCAGCGTATGACGATGGGGGCCAGTCTCCTACAACATTTTGTAAAAACTTGGTTACAGAACTCATGAGGGGTGCTTCATTTGGTCAAAATTTCGTTTCTAAAAACGCAAGGTTTGGCCAACACAACACTTAGAGCGATGTCACAATCAGTACGTGTCCGTCAAAGCAAAGTACGAAAGTTAGTCAGCTTTTAACTTTTAACGTACGTTAAGTACTTTGACAGCTAAAAGTAGCTTCTTTTTCTAGTTTTCTTTTAACTATTGCTCTATTTTAACTGTACTCTGCGATTTTAATAAAATAATTTTGGTGGCAAGAAATTAAATACAAATTTAATTAAATTTAATTGAGTGAATAAAATGCGAATTAAATTTTAAAGTAAATAAAAATAGAGAGCAAACTTTGATTTAATATTCGTCAGCAAAGTACTCATTGTACCAACCTCATCCGCCGTTACTTTGACTTCAGTTGAATACGTCAAGGTACAACGTATGATGGATTCTATGTGCCCCAGCCTTAACTTTGAAAACAGGTTTGCAATATTTTCCAATGTTTTTTAAGCGTAAGCCACGGACAAAAATGTTTATATTACGAAATAAAATAGTTCTTGAAAAGACACTTGTACCTTGACTATCGAAAATTCTACTATAGACAACATGCAGCAGTTGGGATATGAACTTAGGCCACTAAATCCATCACCCGTCTGTTAGACAATGTGTAACCATTTATGCTACACTATTCACAGTAACGGCAGTCACACTAAAGATTATTTGCTGCATCTTTGTCGAGGCTCCAATGTACTTCTAATTCTGTTCTCCTAAATCCTCGCGAACTTTTTTTCTTATCAAGTTGTATTTTTTAGCCTTTAAATTCTTTTTGACCTTCATATGAATTGATTTCCTTACTCATCTTATTTCTGAAATTAACTCAAAAAGCAATCTCTTCTAGGATTTGGAATTTCCCGGAATTTTTTATTTCCCTAAAAACAGGAAAAAATTATAGCATTCCCGGGATTTCCCGGTATTCCAGGGAAAAAAGCAATTCTTGAAGAAAGCAAATTCATTTAATGAAATAATATAAAAAAATTCACAGTTTTATTAAAAGAAAAAATCCTTTCACTTATAACTGAGGTAAGTTTTAAGATTATCCATGTTCGTGTTTCAAATGTTAGTGGCTTCGAATTACTCTAATTCCTTTTTTAAACAAATTAGTAACATTTAGTTCTGTTTTATATCTCATTAGCAGTGCCCACGACTTCGTCCGCGTGTCATTTTTAATTTTATTAAAACTAAATTTAGAAAAATGTGTTTTTAAACATTTGTTGTAGAGTTTTGTAAGCTGTGTTAAAAGTTTTCAATCTACAAAAATTAAATATATACTGACAACTGTTCTAGAACCATTATACCGATAAAATTGGGTGACTTCACATTGGTATCTCTATTTTCTCTGCGAAATGACATATTTTTAAGAAATAAAAGGGTTTTTTGGGACCTCCTTACGAAATTTTATTCAAATCCAGACATACACACACAAACATTCTAAAAAAAAAGATCTTTTGAATTCCATATCGATTACTATCTACACCAACATCAACATTTCAAAAATACTTCATGTGCAGATGGAGAGATGTAGAAGAATTCACAGCAAACGAGATGTATGAAAATTTTTAAATGTCACAACCAAAATATTTAAAAAACAATCAGTGATTTCTTTAAAGTGCTAATGATTTTAAATCTCCCGTTTACCGGGAATATAGTAAAAAATTTTCCCGGGAAATTCCCAAACTCTAACGTCTTCCCATTGCATCTTCCTATTGTCCCTTCCACTTTAATCAATATAAAAAACGGTTTAGCGTTAAAGCTCAGCTTCAATTATCCTGCAACCATTTAAAATATTCTTAAAATTTCCTGCCATTCCCTTAAAAATTAGAAAAAAAAAATTAAACCATAAACCCTTTTTTAAAAATATTTTATTTATTTATTCGCTGTTTCTCACAACTTTACACTTTTTGTTTTTTACGCCTGGGAAATCAAACAGGGTTCCTATTGAAATAAATTATTTCAGCTTAAATATCGAAAAAAAAAATTTAAATTCAAGTGCTAAACAAACAAGTGAAACCAGCTCGCAGGACAATCACTAACCGTGACAAAATAAAACGCACTTGTTTACAGTAAAAAAAATCATTATTTGTGCACTTGTCTTGTATTTTGCTTTTCTTTTTTCAAGTGTATAAAACTAACAATGAGAAAGGAAAATAAAGTTCAGTGTACTTGAAAATACTTTAGGAAATATTGTTGGCTTCTTTGAAGTGTGTTTATTTTGTGAACAATCAAACAAACAACCATACGCACATTTTATTTATCCATCTCACTTGCTAACGCAAACATACAAGGATAATAAATAGCAACAACATCTCTTAGAACATTGCCAACGATAACAATAATAATAAACAACAACAACAAAAATACTTAATAACAATTACAAATAAACACGAATGCAATAACTCAAAAAATAATGAAGCCTTCACCAGGATGTTTTCCACAAATTGTTCTAGTGAGTTTTCTTTTCTTTGTTTGGCTGCTTTGACAATTTATTATTTTTTTTTTTTTTTTTGGCTTTGAAAATTTGCACTTGTTTGTCTTCATCACAAATGTCCTTTCTCATTATCAGCATCTTGGCGTGTGTGTTCAGCAATCGTTTTTAAATGTTCTTGTTGCTAACTAAAGTAAATAATGAACAACAACAACAAAAATAAAACAATGTTCTATTTCTAATATTTAAATACACAGGCACCAGCGTAAAAAGGTAATCGTAGCCATTCGACTACCTCCAGTCCATAATCGTTTTTCCATTACTGTTCCCTTTTTGAGACCAATGTACGATGAAAAAGAAAAAATTTAGAAGAAAAATTAGTTTTTAAAACCGGGAATTTTTTTATTCGCTCCACAACAAAAACGTTCCCTTTGCTGGTTTTCAAAATGCCAATTCTTCTCCATATTCCTCTTATAGAACTTCTTATAGAACTTCACATTTGAAAACACTTTCTGAACTGCATCCCTAAAATAGCGTTCTCAAAATATATCTGTCTTGAAGCTTGAATTGGTTTATAGCAAAATAAAGATTTCACCATTTCAGGCAGTTAAGGATCCTGAAGCATCATTACAGTGTTCAATACAGGAGCAATATCTTGATATGAATTGTTTCTAAAAAGCAACGCTTTGCTTTGTCCTGTATCAAGCAGGCTGCTTTTAAGGCTTGAATTTTAATATCCGCTAATAACTTTTAGTCGTAAGTTAAATAAAACTGGAAGCTAAACTTTAGAATTCGATCTTAATTATCCTGTTTTTGGGTCTTGGCTACTATTAAGAATCTGAATCAAGTGAGAGCAAATAAGATTTTTTATCACAATATTAAAATTTCCTTCTGTGAAAGCACGCGAAAAATGCCGCAGCGTTTGTATTAAAGAATTTCTTTTAAAATCGACGAAGACGATGAACAGGGGATGGCTTCTTTCCGATTCTGCTTACACGACACTGCTTAATGGTCCTTGGAACATTTAAATACTGAGTTTGATGAATCTTTTTGGTGGTCCGATTGATTTAAGTTTTTAAAGTCAAATGAAAACTTCGGATATTTTTAGAGGTTAGAACATGTTGGATGCCTCTGATACCCTTTTAATGGATATCAATTCTAAAGAAAAGTAGGGAAAATTCCTAATCTACGAATGCTTGACCTCTGAATAAACATGTTGCTCTAGAGAAAGGGTTAGAACTTTTTTAAATTTTTTAATCATTGATTTTTTTATTCCGGAACAACTTTTAACAATTTTCATCTTAAGAGGATGATATTTGCCATATCTTCTGCAGGGTTGCCCGATTTGGTGTGAGCCAATTGTATTCCGCATGGAAGATGTCGGCTCACTAGGTCCACCATTAGGTCCTTTTGTGTGAATTGTACCGATGAATAGGTAGAGATATAAAAGCATGAAATAGTAATGAAAGCGTGTTCAGAAACACAAAGCAGTACGATGGAAGGTCTTTCAGAGTACTAAATGTGCGAATATGTGTGGTCAGCACAACACGTAGCATAGCAATCCGTTTTAGTTAGGCACCTATTTACAGTCTGGATGCCAGTTATTACGCAAACATTTCTAACGCGAAACTTTTTAAGCCCAACGCCAATATTCCAAGTTTAATCGCCAATAATTCAATCCGAAGGTTACTGCACTCGGTTGGGAGCCCTTTTTATACACTTCACCACAAAAAGCGAAAAAGGGTATAACTAACTTTGTTATTCCATTTGAAATTTCTTCAATATCCATTTCTGACCCCATAAATAGGAAGTCTATTGAGCGATGTCCGTCTGTCCATCCGTGTTAGTGTTTAAATCAACTTTGACAAGGCACTAGATAAGCTAGAGAAATTTTTAATACCCCAGTCGATCACACATAGTTTCGAAAATTTTGCTTTTGAAAATCAGCAACATCAGTCCATGTTCTTCGAGGCATTGAGCTAAACACCCCGCCTGCCTTCAATTTTTCCATATCATTTGGAACGATAAGTAATTTGCATAAAAAAGTTCGGTCGTCAATATTGCCAATATATGTATCATTTAAAAGCTTTTGAAGAGATCTTTCAGGAAACACTTAAACTAGGGATGTAACGATATGCTTTTTCGCTAATACCGATACCGATAGTCAGAAATATATATCGCTAATACCGACTCCGATACCGATACGCATATTGAAGTTGAGCTCAAGTAAAAATTAAAAAAAACTCAAGTAGAGTAATTCTTCATTTGTACAAAATAACAAAGTTTACTAATGAGCCATTCAAATCAGCAAAATTTTTAGTACATTTCAGCTTATGAAATTCAAGTTTTCAAACTACAAAACGTCTGCAATATTTATGATTTTACAAAATAGACGATAAAAAACAAAGTGTTTTCAAATTTTGCGGACTTAAACGATTTCTCAAATTCGTTTGAAGCAGACCTTTAAGTTGAAAATAGTCTCTCAGATGCGACAGAACTGATTTGAATTTTATGTTCTGCGTTTAATGTGTTGTTTCTCATAGGTGTCATGCAAAAAAAAGAGTTGAAAATTTAATATTTTGTTCAAAAAAAAAACTCTAAAGAAAAATATAAGAAGTATCGGCGTATCGACAGTAAAATATCGCCGATATCGATATATTTCGGGAAACCAGAAGTATCATCGATATATCGGTATCGGTTGCATCCCAAACTTAAACTTTAAAAAAATGCTTAACCCATTCAGAGCCAATAACATTTTTTATGTAAAATTTTATAATGTACTAAATTTTTTTTAGTTTTTAATTCTCTGTCACAATAATATTTGTTTTGTTTTTTTTTGTTTTTTTTTTTTTTTTTTTTTTGATAGGAGCCACTCCACTAAACTAGATTTACAAAAATGGTGAAGGGTATATAAGATTCGGCATAGCCTAATATAGCACTCCTACTTGTTGCGTTTAACTTCATTTACCGTTCTACTGTCTTAAGGCATAATTCCAGATTCTCTGTAAGCATTTGTATGCCAATGTTATTGTGAAAACTGCATTTTGTTTCCCGAACTTAAGTGAGAAATTTCTCACACTCAAATTTTGTAAGCATCTCGTTGAAGACAGAGTGAGTTAGAGTAATCCATGATTTTTTTTTAGTAAATTAATGAAAAAGTTCACATCAAGCTTACTCTGTGTAGAAAAAGGCAACTTAAATATAACCATGTGAGAAATTTCTCACTTATTTTACAGAAACAAGACACTGGTGTATTTTTTGCTCATATATATTAAGACCCATATGAGAGCTAAATCTTTAATTTAATTTGAGAAAAATTCCTTTAAAAAATAGTCATCTTGAAATGATAAATTCATTTTTACAAATCTTTTAAATGGTTGAAAATAACATTTTGTAAAGATAATTAATTTAAAAAAAGAAACACTTTGTTACGATTCCCTTACATGCAATGAACAATAATCGCTGCGCATGGCATGACATGAGGAGATGCAAATTTCAGAGCACCCTGTCGTTTGCAACACTGCGCATGTCAACGTTCTCCTTTTCTTCTTATTTGCTATGCATCGGGTTTTGTGTACGTGGCCGGTGCGGATTGGTCGAAAAATCGTAATGGCGTGCGATCACGCCACGCGCGAATGTTCGAGAACACGAAGAAGAATGAGACTGAAATGAATCAAGACGGGAATTTCAACGAGTGGAGTGCATAAAAAAAAAGGTGAAGGAATTTTTGCTTTCCTTAAAGATTTACAAAAGCGGATTTTTGTTTTTAATCGAAAAATAAAAAAAAAAAAAAAAAACTAATAACGTGGCAAACCCGGTACACAAAAAATTGTAGTACATGAGTGTTAATTAAAATTTTATGGATCTGATGCATAAGAACAAATATACGTGTACGTGTTTTATAGCAAACAATCTTGTGACATTTTATATGTTTATTTAATTAGTAATAAAATGTTTTACTTTTGCTACCAATTGCAATATATTAAAAATGACAAAGTTTTCTACATGAGTGAAGAATTCAGGCAAATTAAGGCATTTCTGCGCCATGACGTGGCCATTATCTAACCCTCCTATTACAACATTTTACAAAACAATAAATATAAATAAAATAAAAATACAAAATTACAGAAAAAAAAGGACTGTAACGAACCTACAGAACATTTAGTGAAGGAAAGGAAATAATATTAAAATCTTTAGCCGGGAATAACAAAAACAACAGCAAAGATATCTACATATGTATATGCGATATTGTTACATAACCCCGAAAACACATTTTCAAATCAAAACATAAAGTAGACAAGAAATTTAACTAAATGAGTTCCCAAGACAACAGTGGAAAAGCCGGAATGGAGCAAACCTGAAAATTGGTAATTTAAGCAAAAGAAAAAAACAATATTCTATTAAAATACATACCATATTAACAGGTATAAAATTATATTCTTTTTTTGCATTAATTGTTGTTCTCATTGACTATAAAATTAAATTAAATTAAATTGAACTTAAATCATATAACATTTTCCTTTTAACAAAAAAACCTCTCATAAAAATGTAAACACTAACTAACTAAATTATTTGCTGTGTCGTAAATATCTTATTCCTTTTTTTTACAAAAAAAATCATTTATTAAACCAAATGTATGTCAGAAATAAATTTAAGTAAACTCAGCAAAAACAGAAAAATTTATGTTAAAAGAAAAAGTAAAATTAAACATAAGAACGTTCAATATTTAAATTATTATAATTTTATCTCCTATTAATTTCTGTATTCCTTACATTACTCATTGTATATGCAATAACTTACAATTTTTTTTTATATACAAAAAGTAACAAAAAAAAAGCTGAAGAAAATAATCCTTAAAACTTAATTTATTATAAATAAGACTGAATTTATTGTTATTTTTTTTATAAAAAAAGGAAGGAATAAAAAAATTGTCTGATTACAAATGAACCGTAGAATGTGTTAAAGAATTTTCGGAAGGAATGCTAGGTAGGATTTATGATGAGAGGTAAGTAGCAGGCTCATGTTTCAGGGGACAGTTCGAAAGCATAAATGGGTACCCGGCTGTCATAGGCGTTGATCAATTGATCACATGGGTGGGAACAGCGTACCCAACCGGCAAAACATCTAGCCGAAGGCGGTGGCAAACTATCTCCTCGACGAGCGATATTCGATAGCGATTTCCCCACAGCATGGACAACCACTCAAGCACTTTGCCGTTCTCGATTTATATAAGACTTACCAATATACCAAGTTAATCTTTTTTTTTTCTCTCTATGCTTACGCGGCGAAGACCTTGGGTCAAGAATCCCGATTTCGAGCTAGCAAATCAAGTGAGTTTCTCATGCTCATTTTCCAAATTTTAAACGGCAACAATTCTCGTACTTGAATAAACCGCGCGTAACATAGATGGCGCCCAACGAAAAGCAGTTATAGCTTTCAAATCTTTTTTTTATTTGTAATTTAAAATTCCCAACGTATAGCTGATTTGTTAAGACCAGCATGTTCTCAGATTCTTTTTCGGATTCCTTTTGATTCTTCTGTAATCCCACAAGGAATTTAACAATCATTTCTTTCCGTAACATGTACGGTCGACAAGTGATCTGTCAACTTGTCTTGTTTTTTTTTCTGAATTTCGCTAATATATCACGCTACACTCAATGCGATGTAGCCTGATTGTGTCTGCGTGAGTGTCGTCCATGTCTGAGAGACTTTGGCGAGGGATTTTGCTAGTTTTGCTCCCAAGCCTTGCAGTCCGCATATGTCTTGAGCACTGCGCATTTAGTAGTCGTGGCCTCAATTGCGATGCGAATTGCTAAGCTTGGAAGCAGAACTTAGTGGAACCAACCGATTTCTACGGTTGCCTGCGTAGGCGTACCTGCACAAGTCTTGTGTACTGGGCATCGAGGCCTGGCCACAATAGCGGTGTAGGCTGCGAGCGCGGGATCCGTTTACACGTATTTCAAGTCGTAATCTGACTCTTCTCAGGCCTTGTTCTACCATCGAATGAGATATGGTAAACATGTTGCGGGAGGACTCAGGTTCGGTCGAATTTCAAGCAAGTCTATGCTAATGGCTTGGTTCCTGTAACGTCGACGATAATTCGTTATCCGCACGCTGCTGAGACGTCAGTCTGTTCTTCAAACAGAACTGTCCGGCCAGCAGAAAGGATATTAGGTAGAGTCAGGTACTGGTTACCTATGCCTCCTTAATATTAAATTTAGTATCAATTCGTTTTTTTTTATTTTTTTTCATTTCATAAAAATATTACATGAGCTGCCTGAACCTCTTACCTGCTTCCTGCTTAGCATTCCTAAATCAAGATTACATTTTTTTTTGTTGAAACAGACTTTATGCATACGATTAACTTTATTACTAGTGTAATTTCAGTTATAATTTTGCTCAATATCATTCATTGAGAACGCAACTATATATAAAAACTATATACTTATATAAATATAATTTCCTTTCCTACAGCACATTGCACAGAGACACCAAACGATTTATTCATGATAATAACTCGGTCGAATTGGGTAGCTAAGACTATTCGTAAAAATTTTCTTATTTTCCCTTTTAAATCATTCAGTATACATATATATATATAACCGAAATTTACGACGATATTTCGAAACCCGTGAAGGTATTGCTTTTGAAAACCAAAATCCTTAAAATTCTCCTTCCCTTTTTACAACTCGCGCACACGTGTCATAAATCTGAACCACACATAATTTCCATTCCTTTCGCGCGGTCATAGTCACCCGGATCTCGATACACTTTGTCAATACCTTCTTCGTGTTCTCGATTGTGCCACCTGCTCGTTCAACCCTGAATCTGTTGTCGCGTAATGCATAAACCCAATACGCGATCGGGTACAGCACAGAAGAAATCAACACCCGGTAGTGTCAAGCCAGCGCGGTCAACTTTAGCCAGCGGGAGCAAGCTATCCGTAAGAGCGAACGACTTGAACATATCTGCGACGTCTGGTAGGGGTCGAGGGAAAACTCTCACAGAACGGAGACTAAGCGGTGCATCTAGCTCCTTGAGCCTGCAATCAGACACCAGTTTGAGGGCCGTGCGAACTTCATCGGTACCCAGGTCCCTGGACTCATATACCACGGAAGCCGACACTGCCACAAAGCGAGACCAGAGAAGCCACGTACCCTTGTCATCCGACAGCGCTATTATAACGCTAACCGAACCCCTACAAGTTTTAGCCGGCCCAGCGAATTTTGAAATGGCAACTGGCGGCTCCAATACACCACCGCTTCAAAGCACTAGCATGGATGCAAACGCTATGGACACGTTGATAGCCTACATGCGAGATACCTTGAGAGGGACACATGAAGAATTCAGAAGGGAGATGGAGGGCCTCAGGAGGGAATTGGGACAATCCCGCGGCAACGGGGAGTCAAGTAGTTCACCCCACGTAAATTCTCAAAATTCTTATCCCCATTCCAGCCTGGCCTCTAATGCATTTTCATTAAAATTAAAGGATTGGAATATCACGTTCAGCGGCATTGAGGACGTAAGCGACTTCCTATTTAAAATTGACACGCTTGCCGAACGGAATCAGTGTCCATTAGACTACCTAATGGCAAATTTTCATATATTTCTGAAAGGTAAAGCAGAGGACTGGTTCTGGGTATATATAAAGCAGAACCCTAGGGTAAATTATATCACCTTGAGAAGTGCAATCACTAAGCAGTTTGGTACGTCGGAGAGCGACCTCGATATCATGATGAAGATCTCCGCGCGGAAGCAACACCCCAAGGAGAGCTATGACGACTTTCATTCAGCTATAATTAGGATGAACCTGAAATTGAGATCCCCCATGGATGACAGCGCGCTGATGAAAATTATCAGAAAAAATATCAGACCTGAGTTATTAAACATGACTTTTGTCTCCCAACCAAACGACTTGGATTCCTATCGCGACCTACTTCGCGAGGCTGAAGCGTCGCTTAAGGCGAACAACCATTTCAAGGCATATGCAGCCCGATCTCGTCAAGTTGATGAAATCTCTACTGATCTACCACCTGAACCAATAGTCAACGATGACTCTGATTTTGAAAATGACCCACAGCTGGAGGCTTTCAGACTGAGCAAAACGTACGTCAGGGGCGATTACTCTAAAATTACCTGCTGGAACTGCCTTAAGCCTGGTCACAGTTATATCTACTGTCCAGAGAACACCAGATCCCTGTTCTGTTTCAAATGCGGACAGAAGGGAGTGACCACCCTGAAATGTAACAACCCGCACTCGTCAAACAGGCGGCGGAGCGAGTGGGCAACCGGGGACACTCGTTCCAAGGAATAAATCCCGAATTCACGAATCCCGAGAGCAGGACTTCACAGAAGAAACTGCTCTCTGGTCTCCATACCGATCTGGACACTCCACACCCGGACATACACGAAAATTCTTGCTTTATACCTCATAACCCAACTGGGAAGTTTTTCTGTTGCGAAACCTCGTCACAAATCCTGAAATGCAGGGCTCGTTACGCTTTAAGAAAAAAATATAGAAAATTACTTGATTCCACCTGCCTCTCTAACGCCGATGATGGTCGGCCCTACGCCAAAATAGAAATTTTCGACACTGTAATCCCTTGTCTTTTAGATTCGGGGGCAAATGTGTCAGTATTAGGGAAAAGCAGTTTAGACTTCATTAACGATCACAATGTCACGTTGAAGGGACTTAAATCGAGCATCACAACCGCTGACGGATCTAAGAACCCGGTTCTAGGCCATTGCACTCTACAGGTGACATTTAGGGGCGTTACCAAACCTATCGTTTTCTATATAGTACCATCCCTGGCACAGGAAGGATACTTAGGCGTTGACTTTTGGCAGGCTTACGCTCTCGCCCCTCAGATAATTCCCACTGTAGAAGGGATGCAGCTCACTGAAAAGTCTGGCTCAGATTATCACGAACTCAGCCCCGAACAAAGACTTGATCTCGATTCCGTTTTATTAGAATTTCCGTCATATGAAAAGTCAGGGCTCGGGTGCACACACTTGCTGGAACACCATATAGACACTGGCGATGCAATGCCGGTAAAGTCTAAACACTATCCGCTGTCCCCTCCTAGACAAGCAGAAATTTACGAGGAATTAGACAGGCTGCTGGCCCTAAAGGTCATAGAAGAATCCAACTCTCCATGGTGCAGCCCGGTTGTCGCAATACGTAAACCAGGCAAAATTAGACTCTGTCTAGACTGTCGAAAGCTGAATGAGCTCACCAAAAAGGACTCGTACTCCCTCCCCCACATCAATGGACTGCTAAGTCGCCTCAAGGACACACATTATATCAGCGGGATTGATTTAAAGGACGCATTCTTCCAAATCAAATTGACGAAGAGTTCCAGAGAAAAGACCGCGTTTGCAGTGCCGGGTAGGTCTCTATACCAATATAGAGTCATGCCTTTCGGGGTATGCAATGGGCCACAAACGATGAGCAGACTAATGGACAAAGCCATTCCGTCCAGATTACGTGAAAATGTATTTATATACTTGGATGACCTTCTTGTCTGCAGCCAAGATTTCGATAGCCATTTGAAATTATTGTCCGAAGTCGCAAAATGTCTGAAGTCAGCCGGCCTCACAATCAACGTAAAGAAGAGCAAATTCTGTCAGCGTGAGATCAAATATCTGGGATACAGAGTAGGCGAAGGCTCGCTGAAGGTAGATCCTGAAAAGGTCGCCGCTATCACTCAGTTCCCAATACCGAAGACTCCTCGTCAGGTGCGCCGTTTCGTCGGCATGGCCAACTGGTATCGCGCTTTTATTAAAAATTTTTCTGAACTCGCGGGTCCCCTTACTGATTGCCTTAGCAAATCAACGAAACCATTTTGTCTTAGCCCCGAAGCACTAGATGCTTTTGACCAGTTGAAATCCGCTCTCTCTAGCGCCCCCGTCCTTGCCCAACCAGACTTTAGTAGAGAATTTATAATTCAATGTGACGCGTCTCGTATAGGTGTAGGTGGAGTTCTGTGCCAGTTGGACGACGACGGCAAAGAACATCCAATCGCGTTCGTGTCTCAAAAATTGAACAAAGCCCAGCGCAATTATACGGTGACGGAGTTGGAATGTTATGCGGCGATAATATGCGTAAAGCGATTTAGGCAGTACATAGAAGGCTTACCCTTCAAAATCATCACCGATCACTCGAGCCTGCGCTGGCTCATGAGCCAGAAAGACCTACACGGCAGACTGGCCCGATGGAGCCTCAAACTTCAGAACTTCGTCTTTACGATAGAACACCGTAAGGGTGCTCTAAACGTAGTGCCGGACACCTTATCACGGTTCGACGTCGATGAAGTACACACTGATATAAACCCTCCTGAAATTGACCTTAACTCCACGGAGTTTAACAGCCCCGATTATGACAGACTAAAGCAGGAAATCAACCGAAACACGGACTCCTTGCCAGATTTACGCATTTTAGATAACCACATATATAAGCGTGTTAAATTTAGAAACAGCAACGACCCCGAGGATAGCTTTTGGAAACTATGGGTTCCTAAGGCCTTAACTGGAAGCATCATACAGTCAGCTCACAAAGCAGGATGCCATGGAGGCTACCACAAAACACTTTTCCGCATTCGGCAGAAATATTTCTGGCCACAAATGGCAAAGGACGTCCGTACCTTTACACAAAATTGCGAGGATTGCAAACTAATTAAACCCGCTAACCGGATCTTGCGACCTCCCATGGGAAACCAACTGATAACGACCCGCCCTTTCCAGAGATTATATTGCGATTTCCTAGGACCTTACCCATGCACGAAAGCCAAGAACAGCCACCTCTTCATAGTTATTGACCACCTAACGAAATTTCTATTTCTGAACCCTATGAAGTCCGCTACCTCTAGCAACGTAATCGAATTTTTCAAGAATCATCTTTTTTGCACTTATGGTGTGCCACAATTTGTCCACAGCGACAACGCCAAACAGTTCGCGTCAAAGGAGATGGAAGAATTCTTCTCCGTATATGGCGTTTCTCACATCACCACTGGATTCTACTCGCCTCAAGCTAATGCCTCTGAAAGAGCAAATAGGGAGATTATCTCAAAGTTACGTTTTTTCCTCAAGGATAACCCTGACCACACCAACTGGGATAGAAGCATACCCAAAATACTACAAATTTTACGTAGTAACCACCACAGCGCAACCCAATGCACACCATACTTCGCCGTGTTTGGACAAAACATGATCCTCCATGGATCCTCATATGAATTATTGGCAAGGCTTAATATTCTGTCGGACGACACGATTATCCTGCATGCAGACAGGCAGCAACACATTCGGGAGCAAATAGGGCGAAACCTCGACAAAGCGCATGAGAAAGCCTGCAGAACCTATAACACCAGGTCCAAACCTGTCAACTTCGCAGAAGGCCAGGAAATATTTCGCCGAAACCACTCTCAGAGCGATTTCAAGAAGGGCGTAAACGCAAAGTTTAACCCCAAATTCGTCAAATGTAGAATACGTAAGAGAATTGGAAGTTCGTTATATGAAATAGAGGACTTACAGGGGAAATACATAGGCAAGTACCATGCTTCGGACCTACGCGCGTGATCGTTAAACAATACCCGAAGACCATTTTGCCCGGCTAGCTCAGTCGGTAGAGCATGAGACTCTTAATCTTCAGGGACGTGGGTCGTGCCACACGTTGGATACCTCAAATATTCATAGTACTGCTATCTTTCTTCTCCCCTACCTTCACCCGAGATTCGTTTTCCTGTTCGTATCATCGTCGTGACCTCAATACGAAGCAGTTTTGTTACGATTCCCTTACATGCAATGAACAATAATCGCTGCGCATGGCATGACATGAGGAGATGCAAATTTCAGAGCACCCTGTCGTTTGCAACACTGCGCATGTCAACGTTCTCCTTTTCTTCTTATTTGCTATGCATCGGGTTTTGTGTACGTGGCCGGTGCGGATTGGTCGAAAAATCGTAATGGCGTGCGATCACGCCACGCGCGAATGTTCGAGAACACGAAGAAGAATGAGACTGAAATGAATCAAGACGGGAATTTCAACGAGTGGAGTGCATAAAAAAAAAGGTGAAGGAATTTTTGCTTTCCTTAAAGATTTACAAAAGCGGATTTTTGTTTTTAATCGAAAAATAAAAAAAAAAAAAAAAAACTAATAACGTGGCAAACCCGGTACACAAAAAATTGTAGTACATGAGTGTTAATTAAAATTTTATGGATCTGATGCATAAGAACAAATATACGTGTACGTGTTTTATAGCAAACAATCTTGTGACATTTTATATGTTTATTTAATTAGTAATAAAATGTTTTACTTTTGCTACCAATTGCAATATATTAAAAATGACAAAGTTTTCTACATGAGTGAAGAATTCAGGCAAATTAAGGCATTTCTGCGCCATGACGTGGCCATTATCTAACCCTCCTATTACAACATTTTACAAAACAATAAATATAAATAAAATAAAAATACAAAATTACAGAAAAAAAAGGACTGTAACGAACCTACAGAACATTTAGTGAAGGAAAGGAAATAATATTAAAATCTTTAGCCGGGAATAACAAAAACAACAGCAAAGATATCTACATATGTATATGCGATATTGTTACATAACCCCGAAAACACATTTTCAAATCAAAACATAAAGTAGACAAGAAATTTAACTAAATGAGTTCCCAAGACAACAGTGGAAAAGCCGGAATGGAGCAAACCTGAAAATTGGTAATTTAAGCAAAAGAAAAAAACAATATTCTATTAAAATACATACCATATTAACAGGTATAAAATTATATTCTTTTTTTGCATTAATTGTTGTTCTCATTGACTATAAAATTAAATTAAATTAAATTGAACTTAAATCATATAACATTTTCCTTTTAACAAAAAAACCTCTCATAAAAATGTAAACACTAACTAACTAAATTATTTGCTGTGTCGTAAATATCTTATTCCTTTTTTTTACAAAAAAAATCATTTATTAAACCAAATGTATGTCAGAAATAAATTTAAGTAAACTCAGCAAAAACAGAAAAATTTATGTTAAAAGAAAAAGTAAAATTAAACATAAGAACGTTCAATATTTAAATTATTATAATTTTATCTCCTATTAATTTCTGTATTCCTTACATTACTCATTGTATATGCAATAACTTACAATTTTTTTTTATATACAAAAAGTAACAAAAAAAAAGCTGAAGAAAATAATCCTTAAAACTTAATTTATTATAAATAAGACTGAATTTATTGTTATTTTTTTTATAAAAAAAGGAAGGAATAAAAAAATTGTCTGATTACAAATGAACCGTAGAATGTGTTAAAGAATTTTCGGAAGGAATGCTAGGTAGGATTTATGATGAGAGGTAAGTAGCAGGCTCATGTTTCAGGGGACAGTTCGAAAGCATAAATGGGTACCCGGCTGTCATAGGCGTTGATCAATTGATCACATGGGTGGGAACAGCGTACCCAACCGGCAAAACATCTAGCCGAAGGCGGTGGCAAACTATCTCCTCGACGAGCGATATTCGATAGCGATTTCCCCACAGCATGGACAACCACTCAAGCACTTTGCCGTTCTCGATTTATATAAGACTTACCAATATACCAAGTTAATCTTTTTTTTTTCTCTCTATGCTTACGCGGCGAAGACCTTGGGTCAAGAATCCCGATTTCGAGCTAGCAAATCAAGTGAGTTTCTCATGCTCATTTTCCAAATTTTAAACGGCAACAATTCTCGTACTTGAATAAACCGCGCGTAACAACTTTTAGCGGCGAAAGCAGCAAAGACAAAATGCTTTAAAAACTTTTAGTCTATTAAAAACAAATTCTATTCCATTTAAAACTTTAAAAAAATTTTTCCCATAAATAAGTACCAGAATACTAAATTATTCATCCCTGCTGGGTGCTATAACTCTGTTGCCCTGTTTTATTGTTGTAGTAGTTGTTGAACTTGTACAATCTGGCAATAAAATAAAGTGTTGCTGAATGGTTATTGAAGTTAATTTAAGTGATGCTTAAACAAGTGCTCGAATATTCTTTAAATAGGCGAATGAATTAAACATTGAAACATGTGTTGCAAAAATTGTCTAAACACTTTTCTACCATAAAGGGGTAGAAAGTGCTACAACAAAAATAACAATAACAACAACAACATCAATAAGCAGTTAAATATGTGGGTTATTTATCAAAAAACAAGGGGAAGATTTAAGGCAGAGGGAGTTTTTTTTTTTTCTTTTCAAACATGTAATTTAACAACTTTTATATAAACAAAAGAACAAAATACAACAACAACAAAAAAAAGAATTTATTGTTATAAAAAACTCATTGAAAATCTATTTAGGAAATAATTTTGGCTTATTTTCAAGCACAGTTAAACAAAAGATTTGCGGGGTTTTTTTGAAATCTCAAGCTGTTAGCAAACACGGTGGGAATAATTTAAAATTTTTTCTGTCTTTTTTAAGGGAGAAAGAATAGAATGTTTCAAATCTCTTCTCATGGTGTTTGTTATTTAAGAAGCTTTTTTAAAATTAGATTTGAATAAGGAATTTTTAAGGCGAAAGCGAGTTCGATTTTATAAATTTTAATTTTTATAAAGAAAAAGTTTAAAAGCAGAAATTGTATTCTAAACCGCTACAACATTCTTTAGTCGTCATACGAAGTTAGCGTTTTAATATTTAAAAATTTATAATGTTCCCTTACTGTACATTCAGATTAGTCAAATAAATAACCAAAAAGACGTAACCACTGAATTATGGAAGAAAGATTTGTCCTTCTCAAATAATTATTAAGAAATGTAATATCCTACTCCATATGAAAGAAGAGATATCACATTTATTATTAGACTTATGTAGTTTATAAACGAACTAGTTCATTTAAACGATTCCATCGATTGAACTAAGTGAACTAGTTCAAACTTTTAAGTACACCTAGTTCATATTTGAACTCTACTTTGTATTTGAACTACCAGACAAGATAAACTAGAATCCATGTCTTAGTTTCCTTGTTAACTATTTCCGACATGAAATTAGTGCTACCACGCATTTTAACATTTATTATGGCAATGCTACGGTATTGTTGCCATCATATTTTGAAAAGAACAGTTCAACTCAAAGAGCGATTGAACTAAAAGTTAAAAGCACGAACAATACGTGAACAGAACATTTTAACTAGGAGTGAGTTTGAACTAAAGAGAGCCATTGAACTAAATTTTGAACTAGTTCATTTTCAAAATTTTAACTAAAAAGAGCGATCACTAAATTGAACTATATGGCACAAGTCTGTTTATTATATTATAAATCGCCAATTGTAATGCTACAAGTCAGGAAAGATTGAATAAACATCAAACATATTTCACTAGTTTGAACAGTCCTTTAGTCAACAACTTCAAACTGTTTTTATGTTTATAACTATATTTTGAAGGTTCTGCACTAGGGTTTGGGAAACTGGAATTCCCGGGAAAAGCTATCCATAATCTCCCGGGAAAATTTTGACTAAATCATTAGCACTTTAAAAAATACACTGATTGTTTTTCAAATATTTTAGTTGTGACATTTAAAAATTTTCGTATATCTTGTCTCTTGTAAATTCTACTAAATCTATACATCTGTTTATTAAATATTTTTTGAAAATTTTGATGCTGGTGTAGAAAGTAATCGACATAGAATATAGAGCACCTGTTTTTAGAATATTTGTCTGTCTGTGTTCGCATCACGTAAAAACTGCTCGATAAATTTGAATAAAATTTTGTAAGGAGATCCCTTAGAAGTCTTGTTCAAATATACAGGCATGTCACAGAACTGAATTCCGATAGAAAGTGTTTTTAATTCCGCAAATTGGTTCTGCAGAAAACGAAAAACGAAAAAAATTTCCAGAATAAAATCACTATTAAATTTCAAAACGGAAAAGAAAACCTTTTATGTTTTATATTTTGCGGTTTTTAAATTTACTTTTTTTGCATCCTTATTGAGATTAGCTTGTTTGTTTCTTTGGTGTGACCAATGCTGCCATTTTAAATTTAAAAAGTAAAGACTTATGTGCTGTTTCTGTATTACAGCCAAGCAACTCGTCTGAAAAATTTGTATGAAAAGCACTCAGTTTTTTGAGTTATTTCCATATACATTTTTCAAGCGAGTTAATCGTCTGTAATACAGAAACAGCACATTAGTTTTTGTTTTTGAAAACACAAAATCGATCGGAATCTGAAGAAGTTAATACAAATTCGATTGGAAGTTTTTAATACGGAATTTAAACCATTCCGATCGGAACGTATGCCATGCCTGCTAGAATACATTTGATTTCATAAAAATATATCATTTCGTAGAGAATGTGAAGTCACCCAAGTTTATCGGTATAATGGTTCTAGAACAGTTGTCAGTACATTTTATTTTTGCAGATGGAAAATTTTTAACACTGTTTACAGAACTCTACCACAAATGTTTAAAAACAAATTTGTCTAAATTTTAATTTTAATAAAATAAGAAATGGTACGCGGGCGAAGTCGTGAGCACTGCTAGTAAGATATAAAATAAAACAAAAGGTTACTTATTTGTTTAAAAAGGCATTTGAGTTATTCCAAGCCGCTAAAATTGGAAACACGAACATGGATAATCTTTTTAACCCATTGTTGACAACAAAACCTACTTTCGTGGAAAGTGAAAGCGTTTTTTCTATAGTTGGAAATTTTGCAATGAAAACAAGCAACAGAATGTCTATTAAATTGTTATATGCAGTCCTAAAATCATATATTTCAAAAATAATTGATAACAAAATAATTCTTCAGTATTTTTATCTTCGTTATCTCTCGTTAAATTGTTTTTAAGTTCTATAAATTGTTCAAACTATTATTTAACAATTATTTTTATTGTTTGTTTATGTTTTAATAAAACTATGAATTTTGATTTATTTCATTAGATAAACTTGTTTTCTTTAAGAATTGATTTTTTCCCGAGAATACCGGAAAATCCCGGGAATGTGATTTTTCCCCCATTTCTCGGGAAAAAAATATCCCAACCTTATTCTGCACCCAAAATGCAAAAACATCTGTCTGTCAGAGATCTCCGGAACCGTAATATCAAGAGTCTACTCTTAATAGTTTTTACAGTAAGTGAAGTCGCTAAAGCAACGAAGATTTAAATGCTGTTTCGAAAGTGACAATATTTTTAAAAATTTTAAAATTTTTTGAACCGTCGTTGACAGATTCGTCAAATTTTCGTTGTGTGTGTAAAACTATGAGCGCAATGGCAACAGAAACAAAAAATAAAACTTTAAATTAAAAGGTGTCCCTTTAGTAACGTAATTTTTACTTACGCTGCCATGTTTTTGAACTGCACCAGGCAAATAAAGTCTATTTTGGAGTTAGCCCAACGCACGCAGGAGAAAAGGCTCTATTGACTCCTTTAAACATCGACGTTATATTGGTTATCTTCCACTCTTTTATGACTACAACATACGAATGTAATCTAATGGGATTGGGGAACTCTCTCCCGATATCCGCACGTTTTTTCGTAAAACATGCTTTTCATTAAGAGCTTATTCAGTGAATCGCTCTATACATAATCGCTCATACAAAGAGAACTCGTTTCTTAGTCGAACAGTTCGCATTTGGAATTAATTTCCAGCAGAGGTCGATTTTGTTACTTTCAATTTAGATAAACTCAAATTGAATATCCACAAACACAACTCTTTTTATACTGGGTACTGAAACCTAATTTGCAATTTCTGACACAAAGAGTGTTAAATCAAAATATTTTAAGCCGTTTAATTACAGGGTGATCAAGTCTTGTTCTTTATTTGGTTATCCATCGGGCAATTTCCGGATTAATTTAACTACAAATTTTAATTTTTTATCCATCAGCAGTAAGAAAATTTGTATGATTCTGTTTGCTCTTTTGGTTGATTCCATTTTACCAACATCTAAGCCGATGGACCGATTGAAATAAAATTTTATATGATGATAGCAGAGCTCTTTAAACCTTTAAGGCATCGCTCATAAGGTCACACAGTATGACATCTCAGATATGTAGTTTTTTATGAGGTTTTCATTTATCAGTTTTCCAAAAACGTTCGCAAGTGTAAAACCCATAAAAGTCGATCATAAAATTCGATTTTTAAATCTTTGAAAGAGCGAGGTTTTATTTCTGGTTCATACTTAATTACTTTCGATATTCATATTTATATGACTGCCATCAAATGAGGCGGTCTTTGCTAAGAGTAAAATAAAAAAGACGAAATAGCATTGCTGTGTTTACTGGGGAACCCTTTAAAAAACTTATTAAAATATTTTTTTAATATTCGATTAATTTTAAAAAATCTTTAGAATACCTGTTGGCATCCAAATTTAAGTTTTGATCTTAAAAAAAGCCCTTAAATATTTTTTCTTTTATTAAGTCTAAAAAGAAAAATTCACATAAGGAAGCATATTTGTGGATCACAGTGCTAAATATGCATGTAAATGTCACTGACATGACAGCAAGAAAGTATTTTATAAAAACAAACTTTTCTCCCTCCAACCAGCCCCCTGAATAATTTGAACAAAAAAAATCTTCAAACAGAAATACCGCCGGCTTTACAATTGTAAAACAACCAAGAAAGAAGTTGCGCCACAAAAAAAAATTGTGTTCTTTTTAAATAAAACTTTATTTAGTTTTTTCTTGTTGCTTTTTTTCACATCTCACTCTTTCAAAATAGTGAAAACCTACAAAAACATACACTGTTTTTGACAGTTTCCAAAGAAGTGGGAGAGAAAAGAAAAAAAGTTTTTACGAAAAAAATGTCATTTATTCATTGAACATGAATGAAACACAGAAATAAAAATAATTCCATTTGTATTGCCACTCCAATGGGCATAAAACAGCTTGTAATCTTTCCCTTTCCTCTCTACCTCTACCTTCTCATCCTCTTGTTGCTGACATTTGCCTTTAAATGTTACAGGCGAAATAAATTCGAATTTATAGAAAGAAATGCAGTCAGGGAGGGGAAGATTATTAAGTCAATCAATTTGATATTTTTTTTGCTTAAAAGCTTCAAAATATAAACTTCTAGCAAGTGTTGCCATACTTTAGAAAATACAAAACTCTCTCGAGATATCTCTTCATTTGTAATTTTTGAAGCTACAGTTTTCTTTCGTAAGATTTTTTTAATTACGAAGGGAAGAAAGGTGTACGTATCATCACATCCAGCAGATGGCTTTTAAAGTATCACTCACACTTGTAAAACTTTTTGCCGAAAACGTCCAACTTCCACCCTTGATCTTCGTTCACTTGACATGAGAGCTTAGTTTTTATTTTGGTACTCAAAGGAGAAAGGTTTTACTCTTCGATCACTAAGCACATTGTCGAAATCAATATTTTCTAAATGAAAAATCTAAAAAGAACAAATTTGTCTTACAATATATAAAATATTTAATAACGAAGAATTAAAAACAGTAATGGTTGTTTAACAATATTCTAAAATAAAATGTGATCATTCGTGGAAAAATGTTGCTCGCAAATTTTTTTTAAGCTCAAGAAAGAGAAACTTTGATTGATTCAAAGGAGGGTTGTAGAAGGCTCGGTAGAAAAAACTTAAAACTTATTTATTTTTTAATATTGCAACTCCTTTTTTGATATGAGAATAGAAATACACTACGCAACAAAAAATTACCAACACTACGAATACATCGGGAATTTAAAATTATTTTTTTTATAGAATTTTCAATTAGGATCAGGGAAATTTAAAAAAAAAACTGCTGTTAAACTTTTTTTCATAATTTAGTTTAAAAAATTCGTATGGACTTCCCCTTTACAAACAAAATTTTCATTTTACTGTTGTGCTATTTCTGCACTGCGTAAAAATTTTTAATTGCGAAATTTAAGAAATATTTTTTGAATGACACTTTTATACATTTAAGTTTTTAAGAACCTTTTAAAAAAAATATATCCTGTTTTTAAAATTAAAATAATTAAAAACCTTTATTCAGGCTTAAAATAATGTGATCTAATTTCTGTCGTCATACCTTTCGGTGAAGACCGTCGTCCATGTGAGAACTAATCAAAACGCGGCTTGAAAATGATGTTCTTATAACGAAAGCGCTCGCCAATCGCACCAAATAAACAGCCAGTACCGGTAAAATTGGGTGCCTTTACGTTTTTATCACTGTTTTTATGAAATAAAAAGTATTCTTTATTTGAACTAAGATTCTAAGGAACATCCTCACAAAATTATATTTAAGTCCATGCAGTAGTTTTTATGTGATGCGAACACAAACAAACAGTCAAAAATTCAAAAAATATGTGCTTTGTTTTTCACATCGATTACTAACTACAGCAAGAAAAAAATTCTTAAAAAATATTTTATGTACAGAAATGATCCTATTGCAGTTTAATTATTTGTATACGTCTTTCTTCTATATTTTTAGATAAAAAAATTAAAAAATAGACAAGGAACTTCCAAGTAATGATACATTTTGTAATGAAGTTTTTAGAAATACAGCAATAATTTTAACATTTAAACATTTACAGAATACAAGTGTAAAATTTAAATAAAAATGTTGCATTTGTTTAGTACTTTGAAAGATTATATTGTTCTTTTGTTGCCCAGTGTATGTAATTTTTTTATGTTCTTTTTTCTGCTCCTTTTTGTTTCCTCACCAAAGTTTTGTTGCACAAAAAAAAACCCACAGAAAAAAAAGTTTTATTCACCCAAAATTAAAGTACTTAATGGCAAGAAAAAGAAAATAGAAAAGAAAATTTTAAAACTTTAGAAAAAAAAAATACATTTGGTTGCACTTGGGTGATTTCTAGGAAGTTGCATGCAGCAAAACTCTGCTTACGCCACAATAAGTAACCAAAGACGACAGCAGTAAAAATAAACATAAAACTTTTTGTAACTTGACTTTAAAGTTTTTCTTTATTACATTTTTGTAATCGTATCCTTCTTTAATATAGAAAAAACGAAACTATTGATTGGTCAAGGACACAGGGGCATAAGTATAATGAATTACGTTTAAGCTGGAATTACACAAATTTTTGTTTAAAAAGTATTTTAAACTCCTGTAAAAGTTCAAATTTCCCCCTTTTAAATTTTTAAGTTGTTGGCGCACCTGCTTTCTTATGTGTGGGGTATGATTAGAAAAAGCTTGGAGACTTTTTTCCTTTTTATACTCGCTACACTGATTGACATTTGTCTTGAACTGTCAGTTTATTTGTCTGTTTATTTGTATGTTTGTTTGTTAGTTCGTTTGTTTATTTGTGTTCCATGTATCTTCATGTTAACTAAAGGATGTTTTCTAAGAAAAACACTTTTTATTTTAATATGTTTCTGTGGAAAAAATGTTAAAAGATTTTTAAATAATAATTGCTAAAACTAAATGATATTTGACTAGACGGCACGCGAACAAACTATTGAAACAGAAAATAGTAATAATAAAAAAAAATGTTACTCGTAAAATATTTTTTGTTGCAGTTTTTTTATTTTTTATTTTTTTATTTTGTGTTTTGTACATTTTTGTTTTCACTATTTTTTGCTCATATTTTAATTGTTTATGAGTTTAAAATACAAAGTATTTTTTATTGTGAATTAGAAGATGAATAGTTCACACCGAAATCTATTAGTCGACAAACTGTAGCTGAGATGAAAGAGTAGAAGAATTAAAAAGTAACTCAGAAAATATAGCAATGGGCCTTAGTATTAAATCCATGTGTGATCACATGAATCGATACAACGGTTAATTTTAGAAAAATGGAAGAGGTAAAAGCCATCATTAACATTCCTTCACAGAGAGAAAAATAAAGATTCCGACTGTTCTTTACAAAGCTTATTCTGGACATCTATTTTTTGATCACTTTTTCCAGCATTGCTGGTCGTATATCAAAAATAATATGAACAAAGCTGGCCCTCAATTCGTCAATTGTTGCTGACAATTTCTTTAATTAACTTATGACTGATATTCTAAGTAGAAAAGAATGATTTGGTAGCGTTTTTTAAACGTCAGTCTAATTCAAATGATTTGTCAGAGTGTACTGATCAGAAATGGCACAACTAAAGAGCAGTAGAAACGCAAGTTTATCGCATTAACTAAAAATCTCCGACACTGTTTTGAAAGAGAATTATCCGCGCCAATTTAATAGGGAAAATCTTTGTAATTTAAAGTCACCAAAATAGCGAATTGGACATTTTTATTATTTTTTAGACTTCTTGAGCTACAAATAAAGTAAAAAATATTTGTTATCTATGAAAAGAGAACCCAAAGAAAAAATATTCTTTTACAGGGTGAAATATAAAAGAAGGTTGTTCATTAGTAAGCACTGCAACCTGCTTATGTGGAGAAGTGTTGCCAGATCAGATGATTTTATTTTTTATAAAGGGGCCTTATTTCTATTTAAGGGAGAATTTAGTGGTAAACATGTGTCAAGGAAAAAATCTATCAAAAGTACTAACCATCAGATAAAGTGTTAAAACCTTAATATCAGACAGGATTAAAAAACTGAACTTAGGTGTTTTGAATATATTCAGGCATGTCATACATTCCGATCGGATTAGCTTTCATTCCGTACTAACAATTACGATCGAATTTGTGTTTTCAAAAATAAAAGCTGAATCTCCACTTTTTTAAATTTAAAATGGCAAGAATGGTCACACCAAATAATAAACAGTCTAATCTCAATATGGATACAAAATAAAAGTAAATTTAAAAACCGCAAAATATAAAATTTGAAAGAAAATTATTTCCGTTTTGGAATTTAATAGTGGTTTCATTCCGAAATTTTTTTTAGTTTTTCGTTTTTCGTTTTTTTGAAGAACCAATTTGCGGAATTGAAAGCACTTTCGTTCGGAATTGAGTTCTGTGACATGCCTGATTCGATCTATTTAGAAATGACTGGTTTCTTAAAGATAATAAATACTTAATACGAAATTTTTTTTGTTTGGAGAATTTTTGATTAAAATGGATTTGATCAAGATGATGTTGTTTATATTTATTAATTTTTATATAAATAACTAAATAATTATTGTAAGCACAAAGTTGCGGTATTAAAAACAATAATTATTTTTTTTTTTTATTTATTGTTTGTCTTTTTATGTGGCATTGCCAGATAGCAGGCGAAATAGTACAAAAAAAAAATAACAACAAAATTAATATTGATTGTTTATGAATATTTCTTGTATTTTATTTGCAAAATTAGTTGATGTTGTTTACAACCTTAAGTAAATATTTGCAAAGAAAGCTGATGGCAGATGTGGCGATTTACAAAATTCTGCATTATATTCCGCAAATGTAAAATATTTCCCTGCTTTCTTTAAAAATAAAAAAAAAAAATGAAACCTTTTTTCTTAACAAATTAAAAAATTAAAATAGCAAGAAACTTAACCGAACAATTTTATTATTTAAATTTTTTATTATAATAAAATTTAATAATTTTAATTTTAATTTTTTATTATTTAATATTTAATAAGAATGATCAATAAACTTCAATGATTAATTAAACAAATTTTATTAATTATAAAATAAGATTTTATTCAACCCAAAAAAAAAGTTTTTTAAAATTATAAAAATAATTTTTTACATTATACAAAAAAAAAAAAATGCTAGGGGATTATAAAGGGTCATCCAAAAAACGCGCCTACATGTTTCTTTGAAATAAAACACAAACTATTTGCAACTTTTTCAAGCTGTTTTTTTTTATTAAAAGTATGATCCATTACAATTATAAGTGGAAAAGAATATCATTAAAATGTGCACCATGACTGCGTCTGCAGACATCCATCCGAATATCGAAATTTTCAATAACTTTCCGACATGTTGCTGGTGTTATTTTACGAATTGCAACTTGAATATTGTTCTTTAGATCATTAATTGTTTGTGGCTTGTCAGCACACATTCGACTTTTCAAAAAATCCCACAAAAAAATCTAATGGTGTTGGATCATATGACCTTGGAGGCCAATTGAAATCTGCATTTCGTGAAATTACACGTTGAGGAAATTTTGATCGCAAAAGCGTAATGTTTTTTCGAGTTATGTGACATGTAGCACGGTCTTGCTGGAAATAGACAACAGACACATCAATATGATTCAACTGTGTCCATAAAAAGTCTCTCTTGATTGGTATCGCTCAGCATTCACAGTAACAGCATTTTCAGCATCATCTTCGAAGAAAAATGGCCCAATGATTCCATTTGCCCAAAATGCACACCAAACAGTAACTTTTTGTGGGTTTGGAGATTTTTCATGAATAACATGAGGATTTTCATCACCCCAGATACGACAATTTTGCTTATTGACGAATCCATCCATTCTGAAATGAGCTTCGTCACTAACAAAATTTTGCTTGAAAACAATGCGTCTGTTGTTCGTTGTTTAATAATCCAACTAGCGAAATTACCTGTCCATGGTTAAAACTGTACTACCTTCTAATAAAACAAAATGGCTTATGTCATTTGAAAAGATGTTACGTGTAAAAATTATATAGTGCTGACATCTAGGCGTCACATTTGGATGACCCTTTATATATATAAAAAAAAAAATAAAAAAATAATTCTAAAGATTTTCTGTACATGGTTTTAGGAGCCGAATAATTTTAATAAAAAGATTTAATAACTTTCATTTTTTATAATTTAATATTTAAAAAAGGTAAATAAACTTACATAATTATTTAAACAATTTTTTTTTTTCAAATAATAAAAAAATTATTCAGCCCAAAAAAATTTTGAAAAAAATAATTCTTTATAAAAAAATACAAAAAATAAAAATAATTCTTTATATAAAAAAACAATAGGGGATTATATATAAAAAAAATAATTTCAATGATTTTCTATAACCGGTTTTAGGAGAGAGGAGAAAAAACATCTGGCAACCCTAATGAGGAGCTCAAATCTTGAATACATTATTTGTCCGCCAAACGCAGAGATATTAATTTTTGTCGTAATTTGAATAATTAAAAGACTTCTAAAAAGACGCAAAAACATCAGTTTTTACTGTTGAAAGTTCCCAAATAGCACGCGACCTAATTCAAAAAGCTCATTACAATGAAAGGCAAAAACTTAGAAGAAGCTCTTGAAACAAATCAAATCCTTTTATTAGTATGACGAGCAAAACATAGCTTCTACACGTTGCACATTCTGCAAGCTAAAATTATTGAAAGAGAACGAAGAGTGATGGCTCAGGAAAAACTCTTGTGTACAGTAAGACAAGCGTCTTAGAAGAAGTTCAAATGGTATTCTAGATAAGAATCCGAAAAAAGCCAATATCAACTGGAACCTCAGCCAAACTCTAAAGGGGTCAGAGTGGAAAACAAGGCAGGCAACACCCGTTCCAAGGCAGGAATACCAAAGAATTAGGTAAAAAGAAATGCAGTCGATAGCCTGTAGATGGAGGAGGGGGTGAGTAAAGGTTCTAAAAACGGCATTACTTCCTAACAGCTGTAAATAAAGTTGTTTTCCTTTACATGATTGTTATCCCTTTTCTCTCAAATGTCATTTACTTTTGTCGTTATTTTAAGCAATAAAAATAATTGAAGCGTTAGGATATACAAATCTTACTTCTACTGTTCTGTTGAAGCTGTAAGAAAAAATCGAATGGAAAAAAAGTTTTAACAATTCTGGCCTGTGTATTTGACGCTTTACAGGGGCTGCTTGTAAGAAAATAAATTTGTAAAAACATTTAGTTACTGATATATTTTCTTGTAACACTTAAGGATTTAATTTACCCTGCTTTGTTCTGGCTTTAAAATAATATTAAAAAACAAAAAATATTAATCGCTTAAAATAATATTTTTATACAAACGCGTTGGAATGAAAGAATAACACAAACATTTCAACAGTTTCAAAAAACAAAAAAAAAAAAAAAGATGGTTAAAAGGAACATTTGAAATGTCAGGCGAGTTACATTTCACAAAAACTAAACAAGACCTTTTTCATCATAATCTTCATTATTCAGAGCAACAGCAATAACAGCAGCTAAAGTAGCAGCTCTCATAAACGAAATAGTATTTTTTTTTATTTCTTTCCAATATAAAATGTTTTGTTACTTTAGCCAACCAAGCAACCAACCAACCATTCACTTATTCTTCCACAACCTTTCACAGCCCAAAAAAAGCCAACAAAAACAACCAACAATAAAAAAAAAAAAGAAAACAAACCAACTTGTATATCAATTTCAGGTAATCCTCTGCAAAATCCTTTTAGTTTCCTGACGAACGCGTTCAAATAGAGGTATTAACTGTTGTATAACGTTCTTGTGCGTGCATGTGTTTGTGTGTGTGTGTATGTGTGATCCTGTGTTTGTTTGGTATCTTTTTTTTACTCCCTTCTTTTTATTTTTGTTAAAACAATTTCTATTTTTGTTGGTTTTATATTGTTTGTACAACCTCAAGGCATTAAAATACATTTTCATTTTAATAATTTTTTTATTTATAAATTGTTGTTTTTATCTCGTTGGCTTCCAAAAATATTTATTTCAAGACAGTGTTTCTTTTTTAAATTATCTTGCAATTTGGCAATTTCTTTTTTCTATCAGAGTGAAAAAATTATTTAAGGAAACAAAGAAAGTATGTGTGGAAAAAATAGCTTTTTAAAACATAAAAATTTATTCTAAATTCATATAAAAAAATTGGAGAAGAATCATAAAGTCATAACGACAACAACAAAAGAATAAATCTTTTGGTTTTAAATATGACGCTGTTGTAGCTCGCCACTCTTAATCCAATGAATTTTCAGTCATTTTAAGTCCTCTTCAAGAAAGACCTGAAAGACCTCAAATCAAAACTTTTTTAACTGAGTTATTTCTCTAAATTTTACGACAGTCGTTGAGAGCCAACTAAATTTACTTTTAGGCTCTCTAGAAGAGGAAAAACGCAAATTGAACATTAAAGTATTATGTCCGTGTGTTTGGATCTAATTCAAGAAAAGTGCCTTTAGAAAAATAGTATTTTTAAAAAAATACTTTAATTAAGTTCTTAAAAAGTTACACTTAAATTTGTCATAGAAACTAACCAAGATTTTAATAAAGCTTATTTTTTCACTAAATTATCTATTAAAAAAAAAAAGTAACTTTATGATTAAAAGTTCCCTAAAAAAGTACTTTTTGCAAAAATACCAATATGAAAAAAGTACGTTGTTAAAAACTAAACATTTAAAAAAACCTTTTGGAAACATTATTTCCTCGTGCAGACTACACGACTTTTTAAAAAGTACTTTTAAAAAGGTACTTTTTTTCTTTTGAAAATATAAAAATTAAATTTTTTTAAGAGGTGCTTTTATAAACAATTGTTTTTAATAAAGAAATGAATAAACATATTTCTTAAAATATCCCGTTTTAACTATGGCCTTTTACTCTTGCTCTTGCTTAAAGACTTATTTTAGAAGTCTATTTGAAAAAAAACTAAAAAGGATTTTCAACAAAATCCTTGTTTAATATGTACGCCTTAAAACAAATACTCTTTTCGTTACATTTTTTGAATGTGATTTTTAATAAAAGGTGTGTTTTTAAAAGTAAGTTTTCTAAAAAGGTACTTTTTTCAAAAAAGGTACTTTTCTAAAAACTTACTTAATTTTTAACTGTCAATATGTAATATGTATCAACGCTTTGTAAATAAATTCAAAGTTTTTCTTTACTTCACACCTTAAAATGTCTGTCTGAGTTTAGTTCTTATATTTCTTTATATTTATTTATTGCTATTTGCTTTATTATTTTTTTGCTTCTCTACTATAAGCCTAACGTTAATATAACATTGAAGTAACAACAACAAACGCAATAACAACACAAGGTAAAACTTTGCCCTTAAAATTGTATACAAGAAACAACAACAACAATTGTTAGTTGGTAAATGCCAATCAAAATCCATCCATCGCATGTTTGTTTTGTAATGTCTTGTGAACATGAAGAATAATTCAAGAGAACGAACGAACGAATGATTTGAAAAAAGTATCTAGAGTATTTTGTTGCCATTTTATGTTTTTTTTATATTGTTTTCAAAATATTATTTTATCTGTTTATTCGTGCATGTTAAAGCAACGTTTTGTATTTGTGTTGTTTTCGAAAAAGTAATATTTCCCTCTTAGAAAAGGGGGCTGTCATTTGAGTCAAACATTTCTGAACAAATACAGATAAAAGTTTATATTTTTATATTTACTTATGAATTCTTACATAAATATATTTATTATGTGTGTGTTTAGTTTTGGTAAAAAAAAAATGTATGCCGTAGTGCAGACGTTTTTGTGATAAGAAATATTATGTTTCTAAATTTTCTATTTAAACAGAGACACCTTGTTCCTCTATAAAATTTCAATTCAATGATTATTATAATTTATTATAAATATTATTAATATCAAAAACTAATTTCGATAAAAAATAGAAGTAATATTCCGAATTTGTAATAATTTTTAATCTTTATTAGGGTAAAACAAAAAGTACCATCAGAACAATGTTAAAGTATGTGCCTTTTTAGAAATTAAATTCAAAATGTACTATTCTTTGGTTAAGAAAAACAAGTAAAATTCATTAAAACATTGCCCAACTTACAAGTTTTTTTAATTGTGCCAAAAATTTTCAAACTAAGCGAATAGACAAATTTCTGCTTAACACAAAATACTTTTGGTATTTAACATGTAAGAGTTTTATATTTGGCTGTGCCGAATATTAGGGTGACAGAGAATAAAAAATACAAAAAAAATATTAAGTCCGATATATAATTTTATATAAAAATGTCACCGGCTCTTAATCGGTTAAGCATTTTTTAAAAATTTTTAGAATTTTCTTTATCATATCTCATAGCTTTGAAAATAGACATTATAGATATTACAAATGGAATGGCAAACTTAAATATAACCTTTTTTCACCTGCGGTAAAGGATATAAAAAAGTACCACCATTTTTATTCGTAATTTTCATTAGCTTAAACAACTTTTTTTTGTCGGTTTAATGATATGTAACAAAAATTTATACAAATATAATATAATTAAATGAAAAACAACTAACTATCGTACCATTTTATTGACTTAAGGTTGGAATTAGAAAAAAACACCACATATAATATAATAATTTTATTCATTTTATTTCAATTTAAAGTACCTAACAAATGATTTAATTCATCTATCGCTTAAGAGGGCAAACATTTCAGAAAAGTACCAAACATTGGTACTTTTGTGTTTTCTTAGTTCAATTAATTTGAACTTTTAATTACATCTGTCTTTTTTTCATTTCACGTAATTTAATTATTAATTAAAATTTTACTTTTTCGGCTTTGGTTCATTTTTTAATTTAATTTTTACAAAGAAAAGTTATTTTTCAAATGTATGCGGACGTGATTTAACCAACTAAATGGATGATATTTACAATATACACAACTTAAGGTGGATGGATGCGAAGAATGCTGATGAGGGATTTGGCGATCCTGAAAATGCAGCAGTACATTCTGCCAGCGTCTAATTTTTCTTTTTTTTCTCTGGAAAACGTCCGCATACATTTGAAAAAGAAAAAATTAATTTACAATTTACAAATGTATGCGGACATTTTTCAAAGAAAATAAGAAAAATAAGACACCAGCAGTATGTAATGCTACATTTTCTGGACAGCTACGTACTTCATCAGCATTTTAGAAATTTAAAATTAACTAAATGATTTATTTTCTTTCTTAAATTAGTTTTAAAAAAAACAGAAAAAATTTGAGTCCAGCAGAAGGTAATCCAGTATTTTTTGGATCGTTATTTCGTCAATAGCATTAATTGCAGCTGTCACCTTTAGGCTGTTTACGTTATAAGCAACATCTATTCATTGAACTTATTTGATAAATACGAAGTCGAGGAATATTTATCTTTAATCAATTTTTTTTAGTTGCTAAAAGTCTTCACACAACCCAAAGCTTTTTTCGTTGTTCTCTTTAGAAACCGTCACATATAGTTTTTCCTGCTTTCTGCTAACTGTTATTTAAGCCACGAATAATATATTTTTATTCGTTCATTTTTTAAACTATATTCTGTATATTTTTTTTTAAAGACTTTCCTATATTCCTCCTTTTTATTTCAAGAAACTTAAAGGAATAAATTTGAAATTTTAGGTTCCTAAATTCAGAAGTTTATTTTAGGTGTTAGTGGATCACTTATGTTCATCTTCTATTACTAATATAAAATATATTTTACTAAATATGAAATATCCTTTAAATTTAAATTTTATCCTTCTTATCATTGTTAAGGTGCGGTCAGATTAGTCAAATATTTGACCTAAAAAGCGTAACTACTATTTTTACAAATTCTTATTTAATCTTTCCTGGCACGTATCGTTACGGATGACCATTTAATATATTAAAACTGTAATATCTTACCTTTTATAATAAGTAGGATCTTGTATTGCTTATTAAGTATTTGAAAAGAAGAGAAAATATTTTCTTTAATTTAGTGGCTATGTCATTTTGGTCAAATATTTGACTAATTTTACCGTGCCCTTACTCGGCTTAAGAGATAAGACAATATACTTCAAAATCAGGCCTTCTACGCGGGCACCGTTTAAATTACACTTCTTTCTTCTATCTGTTGTTATGGCGGGAATACACTCTGAGTAAATTTGAAACGACTTCTTGTCTGGGGCATCCTCTAATTTTTAATTTTCAGTTTTTAGTTTTTATAATAATAATAATATTAATAAAATCCGATTTTTTCGGTTTGGGTTACGGAACCTTAACACTTAAAAAGTCAAGATATGATACAATTTTTAGGAAAATTTACAAAACAATTTACTACAGAAAAGTTTATCACCAAAACTTTATTGAAGACTTCACGAGCTTAAAATAATTTTATTAGTTTGTTTTAAAATATTTCTAAAAAAAAATATAGAGTAAAATCTGCAACATTTTTTACAATTAAAAACATAATCATTAAATCAATGAGACAGATGAATTAAAATTAGTTTTGGTGTCCAGCATTTCATTCTTTCTTTTTAAACAAAAAATTGTTCACAATTGGACAGATGTTGTTACTAGGATCATGAGCAAGTTATTTAAGTTCAATCGCTTAGGTGACATTTTTAGTAAAATTGAAAAACATTTATTTTTAATTACTCTTAAAACTCCCAAACAGTTTGATTATGAAAACAAAATAAATTGTTTAAATTTTAATTACGATCCCTGACCTCATCATCTGTCTTTGATTATTGATCTATTTAAAGTCGATTTGGTTCAAACACATTTTACTCTCTGCTAAACACAAAAAAAAAAAAACACGAACCCTATATCTTTAAAGAAATCTTGATTTTCTCCCCCTTTTTTTACATCTGTAACAAACATTGCTGCATAATATATTTCCTCTACAGACAATTTAACACGCTTCAAAGGTAATAAAGTTGTAATTTTGACCAGACCAATAAAATGGACAAGTGAAGAGGAAATTGTTGAACAAAAGTGCCACACGCAACTAATAAACAGCCGGACTGCTCAGTTGCATATAAAAACATACAAAGTACAAAACAAAGTCATTTGTAACAGAGCCAAAAAACAACAACAACGAAAATTAAACGCCCATGCAAAAGTTACAAACAGCAACATAAAAAAAAATACTCAAGAAAAAACCAAATTGTAAATGAAATGAAACAAATAATGAATGTTTGGAAATAAATCGCTCAAGAAACAAAACGTTAATATGTCTAAAATGTATGAAAAACGTTCTTTCTCCTGCTCTACACTCTGGATACTAAATGAAACAACGAGTGCAAGAATGTATGAATGAATGCGTGAGCTACGTTACGTTTAAATATAATTCGTAACGCATTCATTTTGTATTACACGTATGAAAAGGAAAAAGGCCACAGACACTTACTCGTTTATATTAATAATACGAGAGTAAGTCAATAAATCCTTATAAAAATATTTAATAAAAAAATTTTGTTTCTATTCTTAAAGCTTTTATTGAATAACAAAGAACACAGAATGAGGACCTGTTTGGAAAATTTGGCCGTTGGTTTCTATATCTCTGCTTGCACTTACGCACTTTCTCGTCGATATTTTCTATTGCCATTTTGTAAAAAATTTTACGTATAAAATGTAATAAAATAAACATTTTCGTATTTGCGGTGTTGACATTTCAGTGGCATGTCATAAAGTCCAAGGCAATAATGTCCATGGGCACCAGAAATTAACGTAATGTGAGTCATAACGTCCATCTTTGTTGAGCGAGGCCTGTCTTGGTTTTTTCATAGAAAAGAAAATCTTTGCGGACGGCAAGGAAGGAAGCGAAGTACACTTTTATAAGTGACAGTATGTCCAACTTAAAATTACACAATATCCGTGGACATTGTCCTTGGACATTATGTCCGTGGATAATATGACATGCCTCCGTAGGCTTTATAAACTTGAAAGCAACCCATAAAAAGCGATGCTATGATTCAAATTAGATAACCAAAACGAAAATGTAAACGACAAAAAAATTTTCTTACACAATTAAAAAATTCCACCGGCTTCTTGGAATTGTAGCATTACTTCAACTGACAGTAACAGCAACTGCTTGACGGGCCTCGTTTGCGAAGAGACGTTGTTCAATAACGCCTCTGATGCAAAATACACATCTATTGAAAGCTTGAGGACTTGGGAATAAATACATTTCATTCAATAAAAGAGAACAAGATTTCGAAAAATTCTCGTAACATGTGACTGCTTTAAAAGGCCTTTTTCATCCATTTGTTTTTGGTTGAAAATATTTATTGTTTGATTATACGTCATCATTAGTATGTCTTCATCAATTCTTTACTTCGTAATTTTTAAAATGAGTACATTTTTGTTATTGTACCGGTCATAATTATACAGCTTTTTAGAAAAGGCGTAACTTACTGTTTCAGATTAAGAGGCTTCTTGAAGGCGAATAGACATTTTAGCGGTGTTAAAAAGGTTATTTTTTACTCCACTTAACCGTTGCTCTTCTCGATCTTGCACTTTAAATTGCCGTTCAATCAAAAGTATATCGTGGATTGCAGCCATCATTTTAGAAGTCACCCAACTCAACGACATTTGTTAATTAACCGGCTTAAAAAAAAGGTCATCAATTCGACTGAATGTTGCTCTTTTATGTTTGTGTCCGCTGAACTCATTCTTGAACCGATTTTTAAATTTTTTTTGTAATTTGATAGATTATGCTTACAGAATGCAGTTCATAGTCTTAAAAATTAAAGAGTGCCCCATACAATATCCATTTTTCAAGTGTATTATGAACCGTAAAGCCCACTTTATTAAAATTAAAAAAAATGCATATTACTATAGCTCCCAAGAGAAAAAAGTAACATAAAAACAAATTTAAAATGAAAGGGTGCCCCCATAGGTAACGTAAATTGACTAATCTGCGGTTATCTCTTGAACTGAAAATTGGACAGAATGTAAATTACTATGTCCATTATAATAACAAGTATTAACATTCAAAATTATAAATTAAAGGGTGTCCCAATAGTTAATGTAATTTGATGTAAGCAAACTTTTAAACCATTATAGACAGACAGCTGAAATTTACAAAGAACCTATATTTTTAAGTCCGCTATAACAACAAGTATGAAATTTAAATTAAAAAATAAAGGGTGTTCCATATTTGAAGTTAATTGACCTATATGGCTCTATATTTTGAACCATTATATACAAACACTTGAAAATTAAATAGAATGTTCACTACTTTATCTGGTATATTAAGAAGTATAAATATTAAAAATTATAAATTATAGGGTGTTACAATAGTTGCTGTTACTTGATGTCCCTATTACTATTGTAATTTAATCTATATGGCCCTATCTTTGAAACTGTTAAAGACAAACTCTTGAAAATAAGACAAAATATCCATTACTATATCAAGTCAAATCACAAGTATAAATATTTAAAATTAGAAACCACCCTAATGGTTGTAATTTGATTTATATGGCCAATCTTTTGAACAGTAATAGGGTAACGTTTAGAATTTAAACAACTTTTATTTTACTGTATCAGCAATAAAAAGTGTAAAAAATAAATGGTGCCCAAATAACTGTTAAATTTTCTTGTTTAATCTGCATTCACATTTTGTACTACGACATATTAAAAATCCTGACGCAATCTTTCTTGAATATAATAAAATTTAATTAATTTAAAGTTTTTCTGTTTTGAAGCTTGCAAGAATTATGTATAAAAACGTTTAAATAAATTTGATTTATTTTTAATTTTCCAAGGTATTTTGGGACTTTTCCCATTTTTCAAAATTGCCAAAAACTTTTTAAACAACATAATGTTCCGAAAATTTTTCTAGTCGTACTTGTAAACATCAAAATTATAAAAAAACTTACTTTAAATTATTAAATATTTAATTCTAACTAAATATTTTTTTTAAAACTTTCCGAACCGCCCTCGTATTACATCCTTTATATTGTAACAGAGCCTTTAAGTACATTTTAATAATAAAGTATCCAGAATATGCGAGTACTTTTAGTGCGTTTAAATTTTTAACAGTCATTCCTTTAGAAGAACAGAAAAAAAAACGAGGGGGATAATTTCACTATTTTAGTCATGTTACAGTTACAAGTTAAATGTATGTTTTAGTTCACACTTGATTAAACAATAAAAAAAATAATGCGTACTTTTGTATATTTTTTTTTTCAACTCCATTAAAATACTGCAACACAATGAACGAATTGTTCACATTTCAATATTTTATTTGTTGTTTTATGTTCTTCTCCCCCTCCAAATAAAAGAAGACATTCATAAAACTGGCAGTAAATATTTTATAAATTGACTTGTAAAATTATTCGCATAATATAGTTTTTCTCTTTGAATACAATTTTTATTAAGAGTCGTAAATTACCATAAAGATTTTTATTAACTTAAAAAGGGGATATTTTGACATGGTGTTAAGCAATAAAGTACCTGATAAAAGTACCTGACATTTAATACATTTTGTAATTATTTGAATGAATTTGAAACTTTATTATGAAGAATAAAGTTGAAATAGTCATTTGAGAGTTTATACTCGTATTGTTCTACCTTCGGGGACCAATCGACCGGAATAATTTATAATAGCGTTTTAAGTCAGATCCTTGTGGAAGCCAGAGCACCCTGAAAGTTTTAAAAATTATTAAAAATATTAATTAAATTCTTATAGCATTAATTCATTAAGGATATGTGTCCTCATTCTCAAGAAGTTTAACTGAAGCAGGAATTAAAGTCTTGCACATCAGGCACATAAGGGGCAGCTTTGTTTTGAATCAAATAATTTAAGCCAAAACTTTTAAACCAAACTGAAAGCTTTATAAATATGAAAACTTCGAGGGTATGTTATTATAACCATAATATAGTATTAATAATCAAAATATGTTTGGTTTGTTCTTGTGTAATCAAAATTAACTTAAAACTGACAAATAATTTTTGGCAGAATGAGAAATAAAAAAATCCTGCAGTTGCACAATTTGTTTCTTTAATTATATTAAACAAAACTTTAATTGATTTAATAAAATTTAGAATTTTAACTTCCTCAAGCCATGTCGACTTACAATTATTAAATTGATTAAAATTATAAGCGTCTGAATAAGGTTCTCTGGAGAAGAATAATCCCATCTGGAGTAGACTTCTTCTCATGGAATTTTTAACACATGATATTACTTTCCTTTCCGTTAAATAGCTAGAAAAAATGTCTAAGTTACGTTACTGGGTTTCTGGTCATAAGTAATGAGCAGGTACATGGTTTAGCAAACAAAGAGACAGATTTACTGCAATTATTCTTGATGTATCCACGAGCTACACAAAAAAAAAAAGCTATATCTTGGATCGAAGCAGTATGCTGTCGTTACCGGAAAGCTCTTACAGGGCTAAGATAGGCAACAAATTTTATTACGCTGTTTCGGGGTTCATCTAAGGAACGGTATGGTTTGCCAGTCATTGTGGTCTTAAATATTATCTATATCAAGTCGGGAAATGTTGAGATTGATGAGAGGTCGAAACGCGTACTGTGTGTTTGATCTGAAGATAATTTCCTGGTGGCCCCCTGCTGTCCCTAGAGCGCATAAGTAATAACTCACTGCATGTGATAATAGGATTTTTTCGCGGTACTGAAGCTTATAAACAAAATACGTTAAACGAAATCAAGTACTTCTTTAATTTGTTTAACGAACATTTTAATTGTTGCTATTAATTTCTTTATATTGTTGCTTCTATGGTTTTGCTTCAATAATCCGCCTTCAGATGATTTACGCTAGAAGATAAAGAATTATTATTTAGAAATATATAGCAATCCGGAAATTTCATTCGATTAATGGAAAATATTTAAGCTTATTAAAGAATATTCTGGGCCACCCTTAATACCAAATCTAGGCAAATAATCAAAGGCTGTTTGTCTGTCTTTCTGTCTTACTGTCTAAAACTCTTTTGCATTAAGACATGGCTTAAAGTAAATACGTTTTACTGTCTTTACGTCTGTCTATCTTTGAAAATCTGCAATGCATTGACTGTTACACTGACATAACTGTTATGAAAATTTAATGCTTGCATGTGTGTGTTTAAAATACACATGAGAACGATAACATGTGTGTGATACAATCTAAAATACAAACACATCTACTGACACACCAAAAATAAAACTCAACTGAACAACCAGAAAGTATTTTTGCAATATGCAGTTTTGCCCAGTTTTTTTTTTTCATTTTTTTTTGTAGTCATATTATTCAGTCTACATCTTTACGCATCATCGTTTTATTATCTGTTTGGCAAAACAGACAGTTTGACTGTGTGCCCTGGCTTGGCTTGACATGACTAACGTGTCTTGGAGTCTTGTCATTTCATTTACACTTTTCATAAATACAAGCATTACGATGATAAGGTTAAACAACTATTTTCCTTGTCTCTGATTGACTTTTATTTTGAAATGTTAAAATATCTTCAGATTGCAATATTTCTAGCTAAAAAAAAAAAATAAAAACGTTTGTGTAGCTACACCCGTTTAGAGTTTTTCCAATTTCCATAAAAAGTGTGGGCTGTTGGATTTATTTATTTTTGTTTGTGTGTTTTTTTTTCTTTCCTCTTCTTCATTTAGACTTTCCAGCCTTCAATTAAAGCTGTTTTGAAATTAAGATCAAAAACCAGCTTAAAATTGATATGTTTTCTGCAGTGAATTTGTCCGTCTGCCGCTTTGGGATTTTTCGTTGACGATCTATTGATTGATCTTTTTCATAATTCTTTTGTTTTTTTCTTCTTTTGTATTTTATATTTAAATCAACAATAAAGTCAACAAACCATGTAATTTTTTCTGGCTTTTGTCACAAAACACTTATTCATGTATGTGAATGTATTTGTACGTTTGCCTGTCATTGCCAGTCGGGCTTGTAAACTAGATTCACCACCACATGTGAGGTCTTTTGCCTATTGTATGATTAGATTTTTTTTTTGTGTTTGATTTAAAGAGATTTATTAGGGATTAACAAATTGTTTTAAACGTTTTTTTTTTTTTTTTGAAATAAATGTCATTGATATTTTTTTACAAGATTAAAATTTGAAAAACCCTTAAATGGAAGCCCTAAAAATTGTAAAAAAATTTTCAATTTCCTTAAGTTTAAGTAAATCTTTCCCTACAATACGCAAACTTCTTTTTTGTTTAATAAAACTTTATGTATTTAAAAATTATTTCCGTTGCTAAAAGATTTTTTTCTTTTTGATTTTATTTGCTTTTAAAGTCATTTGAGTTGTTTTAGTTTTAAGTGCTTTTTTTATTTCTCTTTCATATTTAAATTAGTTCAAAGTGCTCCAATTTCACACCTTAAAAAGTTTAAACATTTTTTAATGCGTTTTTAAATAATAGTTAATAGGAAAAAATACAAATATAACCATAAGTCTAAGGTGATAACCATGTAATATTTGTAAATACTACACTGTACAAAAAAATTGATATTTTTAATGATACAAGATTTGAAAAATTTTCCTAAGATCATTCTCATATCTATAAAAATTTTAATGTCAAAAGAAGCAATTAAAAAACCCAAAATTTAAATTTCGAAATTAAATTTCATATTTCGAAATTAAATTCGAAATTTCGAAAATAAGTTCGAAATTTCGAATATATTTTTAACATTCAAATTTTGCAATTTTTCAAACATAGCAAAACTCTTTCATGATATCTTTCGCCTTATACCTAATATTCACAAATTTCACAATTTCTTTTAAGTTCTAAATTTAACATTAAGTTAGAAATTTAAAAAAATCTTCATAATTTTACGATCTAACGATTCACCTAAAAATTCGAGATTTCGAGATTTCAAATTGTTTGTGTAAAAGACTAGTTTCATTAAACTTAAATTATAAAAAGTGTTTATTTTAGCCAAATAACTTAATTTGAAAAAATCTTAAGTTTCGAAAATTTTGGTGGTTTTGCATTTTTTAATGCTTAAATTATGTCATGAAGTTTTTTCCTTCAAAAAAAAAATAAAATTTTGAACATAACTTCGAATTTTTTAACATATTCAAATTTTAATATTTAATATCCAAAAAAACAAACAAAAAATAAATTTTTTCGAAATTTTTAAAAATAAATAATATTTTCTTTTTTAACATTCTCTAAATAAAATAAAGCTAAAAATTATATAATTTAACTAAAAACTAAATATTGGTGACAGCGTGCCACATTTATCATATTTCGAAATAATTGCATTTTCGAAAATAATAAAACTTAAACATTTTATCCTTGACATTAACAAAAATATCTTACAAAAAAAATTTTTTTTTTAGATTTTTAAAACCCTTGACTTTCAAAATAAACTTTAAACTTACGAACACAAAGAATTTTCCAAATCTTTCCGAATAAATTTATATCATATTTTAATTAAAAATTAATAGTGATATTTTTTCTATAAATTGAAACTTAGAATGGGTTCGTTTTTTTTAAATAAATTATAGGATTTGAAAGTTGACAGAAAATCGAATTCAAATGTATGTAAGCTAAAAATTTAAATACAAATAATTAAATTTTAAGTCAAAACTTTTTAAAGGAAATATTTTTCTTCGAAAACTATTAATTTTTTTTAGTGTATTTGTTTACTACAGGACCCCATTTTTATAACTCTTTTTTTTAAACTAAAATGAATTTGCTTTAATTCTTTGTTAACACTGCTATTTAAAGTTTAAGTTGTTTTTTTTTAATTCGAAACATTAAAAAAAAACTGTAAAAATCTGTTTTTTTTTGTTTTTGTGGACTTTAGTTGCTTTTTTTCTTAAAAAATTAAAAAATAAAAATAACAATTCTAACAACACGAGTGCCAGCAATAAACTTTGGTCATAAAAACTGAACTAAAAAAAAATAACTAGAAGAAAAAATAACGACATTCGTACTGTTCTTCTACGAATATTTGCTACAAACATTCACTGGATTTTATTTTAACTGCCCTCGCACAGCACACTCCAGCACTGCACTTGACTATTTTATGCACCAGTTACAAGTATTTTTTTAGTTTAATGATTTTTTCAGTTTTTTATTTTTATATTTTCATAGGAATAGTTTGATGGTTTTTTTTTTAAGGTTTTGTTGGTGGTAAATTTGTAGGAATGTTGTGATTTTAGTTTTTTCTTTCTTGCTATTAATGCTTTAAAGTGTTTTAATGTTAAATATGAGATTTTCTTTAATGTGTTCGAAATTTGTTATTTTGTTGTACAAATTATGCCAGGAGAATTTAATAAATCTTTAAAAAAAATCGTTTTAATTTTTCTAAGAATTTCAAAAATATCATGTTGCAAAAGTTGTCTGGCAAATGTTAAGTGAACCTGTTGTAAAGCTAGTAAAATAAAATTTAAAATTTATTAAATATTTGGCTTAAAAACTAGAAGACAAAACTATTTATTAAGTCCATTAAAGAATTAATAAAATCGAATATTAACTTCATACAAATGTTTGTTAAAAATCTAAAGGTGGCTGCAGCACTTGAAACCAACCACATGGAATTTTTTAAATTTAATTTTCATTTAATACAAAATTTTAAGAGAATTTTCCTTATCGTGTGAAAATTATTGTTTAAAACAACTATAATTTGTTTTTTGCAATCATATATTGTTAGAGAGAATATAATATGGTTAACGCATTTTCCTTTGCGTATCAACCTTTTCTTTATAAATTAAGCATCATTTCTTTTTGATGATAGAATTAAGGATTCGAATAAAAAAAAAATTATTTTCTGTGTCTTAATACAACAGTTTTCTACTGGATATGAAATCGTGATAATATTCCACTCACGATCATGTAAGCTCACGATGCACATTCATGTAAAAATTTTTTCTATCTTCACGTTTGTGCACACTCACGTAAATATGAAAAAGATATTTGTCACGTTTACGAAAACTTACGCACACAATTTTCTCACGACAAAAGAAATATAATTCAAGAAAAAAATTTTTTTTGTCACGTTTAGGCGTTATTTACGCTAATCAAGTGTCGTTTTTGCACACTCACGTGAGTACTTAAAAAAACATTAGCCACGTTTGCGAAAACTCACGCTCATAGTTTTCTTGCGAGAAAAGAAAAATAATTTAAGAAAACAAAAAATATTTTTTGTCACGTTTAGGCGTGATTCACGCTAATCAAGTGAGTAGTGCTCATCTCTATTTTTTTCGCATATTCAAGATAAAGTTAATACTAAAAATTGAAGGTTAAATTAAACAAGCGCTTTAAAGTGCCAAAACATCAAACAGACATTCTAGAGATCGTAAAGTAATTTGAGTCCATTAAATTTTACTTTGTTTAAATAATTGATTTTTTATTATATCTTTAAAGCAATATAGAGTTAATAAATATTTCAGTTAAATTAGTTTTAAACGTAATTAAAAAAAATATCTTTTATTTAGTTTTTTTATTTAAAAACCGCTTTTAAAACAGATAAAAAAGTATTCTAAATTAATAATTTCACACCTTTTTTTATTCACAAAAACAAGAAGAAAAAAAAACAACACCACAACACAACAGTCGCCAATTTTCAGTTTATGGGTTTTTTGTTCAATTTATGACAAACAGTAAAAAATTTCAAATTGCTCGTAACATCAATCAAGTCAACAAATAAAAATTTAGCAACTAAAAAAACAAACAAAAAATTATTACTCTCCAACGACTAATTTTAACTTTAAGTTGCTTGATTTTACAGTTTTTATAATAAAAAATTAAATGAATGTTTTATTAAACTTGTGTGTATGTGTGTGTGTGTGTTAGTATTTGTTTTATATTTAAAACCAGCTAATAAACATTTTAACCAAAAATTTTTAGTAACACCCTTCCCAGCGTCCATAAAGTCCACTGACTCTTTTAACAAAATGGAAATCAAAATATTTGATTTGTAGAACATGGAAATGGCAGGATGCCAAAAACAGGGAGACAGAGAGCGAGTCAGGGAAAAAGAGAAATATAAAATGGCAAAATATTGCATTATTTAAGGCTGTACTTTGTTTAAATAAATAAATTTCCATATGTGTATGTGAGAATGCTTGTAAATATGTGAGTTCTTCTGACTGTGTTTGGGGCATAAATCATATTATTTAAGGACATTTCATGGGGTTGTTTTAAAGTGTTTAAAAATTTAAAGAATTTAAGGCCACATCTTTCGCCTATTAAATCATTGAATTTTAAAAGAAATAAAAAAGAGCAGAAAAATAAAAAAGAGGATCATATTATTGTTTAGAAATTCATTAGATATCTGCAAGTAAAACCCATTAAAATACGATCACGGACCTTCTCATAGGCAATTATAAGTCGAAAAGTAAAATCCGCGCTAGACTTTAAAGTTATAGCGAAAAAATGGCAAATCATATTCTGATAAATCATGACACTCTATGTCTTAGAAAATATAACCAGCTGGGTTAGTACTTACTGAAAGATATAAAACGGCCAAAAATAGAATCAATGGACGCAGTATCCCACTTTGTTTTTCATTATAATTTTATTGCATTATATTCTATTCTATTCTATTCTATTCTATTCTATTCTATTCTGTTCTATTCTGTTCTATTTTATTTTTAACCGACTTCAAACAAAGAAGGAGGTTATCAATTCAACGAAATGTTGCTTTTTTTTGTTTGTACCTGCTGAACTCAATCATTTCCAAACCGATTAAAACAATTTTTGTTATTTAATAGTTTATGCTTACAGATTGGTGGTCACGTTTTAAAAACAGTTTATAATCTTAAAAATTAAAGGGTGTCCCCATACAACATACACGTTTTTTAAGTGTATTATGAATCGTAAAGCGCACTTCCTTAAAATTAAAAAAAATGTGTATTAATATAAATACAAAAATACATTTAAAGATTAAAGGGTGTCCCCATAGGTGACGTAAATTGACTTATATGCACCGTTATAGAAAAACGCTTGAAAATTAGATAGGATTACTATGGCCATTAAAATAACAAATACATACATAAGAAATTATAAGCTAAAGGGTGTCCCAATAGTAAATGAAATTTGATGGATGGATAAGCTTTTGAACTGTTATAGCCAGATAGTTGAAATTTACAAAGAAACTGTACTGCTAAGTCCGCTATAATAACAAGCACTAAATTTGAGTTTGGAAAGCAAAGGGTGTTCCCATATTTAAAGTAAATTGACAAACACTTGAAAATTAAACAAAATGTTCACTACTTTGTCTGTTAAATTAAGAAGTATAAATAATAAAAATTATAAATTATAGGGTGTAACAATAGTTGCTGTTATTTGATATATGTGACTAAACTGTTGAACAGTTGTAGACAGTTGATTGAAATTAGCAGAGAACTTTTATTGCTAAGACCGCTATAACAAATAGTAAACGTGAAATTATAAATTAAAGGGTGTCCCTATAACTGATGTTATTTGACCTATATGGCCCTATCTTTGAAACCGTAACAGACAAACTCTTAAAAATTATACCGAATGTCCATCCGTGTTATTATTGAAATCAACTTTGCCAAGGCACTACATAAGCCAATGGTTCAAAAATAGTTACGAAAATTTTTATATCGAAAATCAACATTATCGATCTATGTCCCTCGAGGCAGTGGCCAAATACCACGTCTGCCTTTAATTTTTTCACGTCATTTGGAATAATGGAGTAACTCCCATAAAACAAAACAAATGTATGAGGCCATAAACAATAAAAAAATAAAAAAAATAATCAAGTGAGAAAATTTGGCTTTCACTTATATTTTCCGAGTTTATGGGCTTCTGAAATTTACATAAAAATATTCGATTGCCAATATAATCAATATGGGTATCATTTAAAAGCTTTTGAAGAGATCTTTCCGAAAATACTAAAATTTAAAAAAAAAATTTTACATTTTTATGTAAAATTAATATTTTTTAATTCTCTGTCTGTTTTTTTGATTGGAGTTAGTTAACTAAAATAGATTTACATACATGGCGAAGGGTATAAAAGATATGGCATAGCCGAATATAGCACTTTTACTTTTTTATTATATTCTACTCCATTCTACTCTATTCTATAGTACTCTCTTCTATTCTATTCTTTTATCCTTTCCTATTTTTTGCATTTTACTTTTTCTTATTTTTTGATTCTATTCCACTCTATATTCTGCTCTTTTTTCTTTTATTTGAAGGAGGAGTACAGAGCTTGGGACAGAACTCGCTTAGAAGATATTGGGACCACAGTGATCGCAAAAAAGTCAATATCAAACGCTATAGGGAATCCGGTAATGTGTGTAGACTTTATTAAATGGCTGATACCTTAGCCGTAATCTAATGTCGATTACTAAGGGCCAATAAAACTGGAATAAAAAATAAAAATAAGGAAAATCGAAAAACCGTAGCAACACTAAGAAGTTAAAGGGATTAAATAAGAATCACCAGTATTAATACAGGTTAAAAAATAAACATATTGAAAAATGCATTAATTTTAAGTAGCTTTTTTACATATTTGTCTCCTTTAATCTATTTTTTTTTTTTCATATATTTTACACAAAAAAAAATTAAAGCAGAATTTTAAATGTCATCTCGTTTCTGTTCTGACATTTTTCCCATAAACAATCTTTCTAAATGCTTTAAAATTATCTGCAAAAGATTTTCTCTCAGTGATTGTGATTTTGCATAAAATAATATTATTTTCATTTTCGTTTTTATTGTTATTGGTATTTTTGGTTTTTTTTTTTTTGTATTCTATGAGAATAAGTTTTTTTTTGTTTTCATTTATATTTAGGAGATAAAGTCTCAAATCTGTTTCCGCATCATGCATGAGTGTATGGGAAAAATAAAATATTTTGTGTGTGTGTGTGTGCACAGGAATTTTTGGACAATTCTATAATAACAACAAACAAACTCATATAAAATTTATCCATTTTCATAAACATGCATACGTACATACATACATACATACATACATTCATACATACATTCATACATACATATGTAGTACACACATTCATATGTTTGTGTTATCATTAATAACAAATCTATGTACAATACGAATGTGAATTCCAAAAATCATTGCAATTTCTGTGACCAGGTTGTATAATTTTATATTTTTTTTTTTTTTTTTTTGTTGTTTATTTATTTTTTGGTCATGTCCACAAAAAAAAATAGAAAATATCAAAAGTTTTAAAACTAAAATCCGTAGAAATGAATTTATTTTTATTATTCAAAAGTATGCAAAAATATTCGTTTACATTTGAGAGCATGTGTGTTTATAGTTTTAGACATAAATAGATAAGTACTTGCTTAAGCTTAGAAAAAGAGTCAAAATGACACGAACAACAATATTCATTTTGTTGTCATTTTCCCGTGCACTCCTAAATAAACAAATATTGGGATGACAGAGAATTAATAAATTAGAAAAAAGAAATTAAGTGTGATATGTTTTTTACACAAAAATGTCATCGGTTCTGAATGGGTTAAGCATTTTTAAAAAATTTTAGTATTTCCTTGAAGATCTCTTCAAAATCTCTTCAAAAGCTCTTCAAAACTGTATGGACAATAGAACTTTTTTAATAAAAAAATTTAGAGCCCCATAATTCGAAAAATATTTTGACCTGATATTTTTTTCTTATTTTTTATTTTATCTATCGCTCCATATATTTGTTTTTATACCGTTCGCCACAAAAAGTGGAAACAGGGTATAAATATTTTTGTCATTCCGTTTGTATTTTCTATAAGTCGATTGAGCAGTGCCCGTTTGTCCGTCCGTGCTAGTATTGAAATCAAATTTGCTGAGGCACTGGCTGACATAGTGTCGAAAGAGGTGCTATTGGAAATCGGCAAGATCGGTCCATGTCCTTTGACACAGCGGCAAAACACCACGCCTATCTCTAATATTTCATATCATTTGAAATAATGAAGTAACTTCTCAAGTGGCCAAATTTCTCCATTTTTAAAATTAGTTTACAGAACTTGTCGTTTATCGCCACGAAAAATGGGCTCTTTGCATTTTGCCACATTTCAAAATTGTATTTTCTATAAGTCAGCATACCTTCGTAAATTTAACAAGGATAAATATTTATCAAAAAGAGGATTATGTTTTAACGTTGGGTGGGTTTCCGAATTCATTTCCATATTTTAAGTTTTCAACTTTTATATTGTGGGCAGTGTATGTGTGTGTATATATTTATGTTGGTATTATCAACACCAACATATTCATAGGTATTGTTTTGTTTTAGTTGTTGCTGCATATTTTTCCAAACAAACAAAATATGCAAATTTATAAAAGTAAAATTATCACACAAAATCTGCATAAATAAAATCTTAAAAAAATAATTATTTATTTATGCAAAAATATGTATATTAAATCAACAAAAAAAAAAATAATAATAAACTTTGAAAGGACAAAAAGAACAAATCGGTAGCATAAAAAAAATATTTGCTTATTTTTTTGTTTTAATCTTCTTAATTATCAAATATTTCATATTTAAAAGAAAACGATTTTTTTAAAGGAAAAATTTAAAATTTTTCATTATTTTTAATTTTTTCTTCTAGATTTTAGATAATTTTTTTTTTAATTATTCTACTTGTTTTAAATTTGTATGAGAGAGTGTTAATAATTATGAAGATTTTTAGAAAAAAAAGGAAAAGTTATTATAATTTCTATTTCTATTTTTATTTTTTATTTTAGTTAATACTTATGTTTAACATGTTTTCCAAAGAACTAAGGTACAAGCAACTTATAGCCAGCCAGCAGCCATTACAAGAAACCTACACATATCGATACAATATTCTCAAACATATAAAATTGCTCTGATATTAATAATATGGAGCAAAAAAAAATAAGTTCTTCTACATGCCAAAGATATTTGAAAAAAAATATGACAAAAAGTATTCGCAAGTACAAAAAAATAAATTTTTTTATATAATATAATACACTGGAAGAAATATTACAATAATTAAAATTTACAACCTTAAAATCTATTTATCACTTAATGTATTAAGAGAAAATTATGGAGTTCTTTTGTAGCGAAGAGTGAATTTTGATAGGCCAATGTTTAAGTTTCTTTGTTTGTGGCAACGTTGTAGCACTTCAGGCAATAATGCCTATTTATTTATTTTTGTAACCGTACTATACTCTTTAGGAAAGGGATAGATGAGAGATAAGACAGGTGGTGAAAAGAGAAAGATATGTAGCCATTATATTAGTTATTTTACTTCGCCGGCGAATATGCTTTTAAGAAGTACCGACGAAGGAGGCTGCATGTTTAATGTTAATTCTGAATATGTATTTATGCCATTAAACAGAAAAAAATTTTTTTTTTATTTTTGGTTGCCGCAGGGGTTGAACCCTGGTCAACCAGGTTTGAAGCCAACGTGTTTACCACTTCGACTACAGCAGCCTCTTAATGATTAGACTATTGAAATTTTTTGTCTAAATTTAGATCACCTGTTTCGATGAAAATGCCAACAACCCTTACATACATAGAATAGAAATAAAGTGGAATACTTCACGACTATCTGTGAGATGTAGTGACTTATATAGCTGCATATCAATAGTAAATATCGGACAGAAACATGTCACGTCTAATTTCATAATACTGAATGACAAAACAGAGCTGGAACATAGCGCTTTTTATTACAGATTTTTTTAAAGATCCTTATAAAAGAGAATCGTGAGAGAGGTTTGATTTAATTTGAGAGCGCTTTTTCTAAATCTCTTAACAATGTTACTATACTTCTAAGAGTTTGCAATATACTAATGTCGTGTTAATTATGGGCCTTGTTTTTTATGCCAGCCTTTTTATTTGAAGTTGCCAACTCGTCTGTTTCATTATTTATTCTCGATCTACATGAGAAATGGATTTGCTGGCCCAAGAACAAAAATGTTGCTTTAAGCAACAATCATCGTCAGTCAGTTTGATCATAAATGTAATACAGACGAAGATGGTTCTTTGAAGCCAAAAAGTTATCAGGAAAATCAATGTTATGATAATGGCAGCTGATGGGATATGAACTCAGGCCACCAAATCAGTCCAAAGCTTAATACACTCAACTTAATGCACACCATTCAAACTATATTTTGTTGGATAACCTCTGTTGCCTTCCTGCCTTCTTATCAAATTTTAAGACTCTACTTTATCGACAATTTCCAATTTTTTTCCCACCAGCCAGCTTTTTATTCTCCCATAAAAACATTTTCTCTTTTGGTATGAGCAGTAGCAGACTTAGGCCTGGCCCATCTCAGGCACTCTTTGAAGTGCCGCCCTTTTTGATTATATGTGACATTTAAGTCACATATAATTACTAACAGTGTTTTGTCCACTGCAGTGTAATTCAATTATTAAATATTATTTATTTTCGACCAAAAAATTTATAAAATTTTACACATAATTGGGGTGTTTTAAATAATATTTTATTTCAAATTTTCTGTTTTTTTTTTTAATTATAAATTTCTAAACTTTTTGAGTTTTATATAAAAATAAATATAGTATCTTAAAATAAAATGAAATTATTCATATGTACATGTGTTTGTGTATCGATAAAATGGGTTTTAAATATAATAATACGATTACTATTTTTCAAAAATTAGCAAAGTTTTTTATCAACGCTTATTTTATTAATTTAGTCTTTCGAGATTTTTCTCTGGCAAAGCCTAAATCTTCATAGTCAGTTTCATCCACCAATTGCAAGAGCATTAAGTCTATCTTGGCCCATACTTGCCCGTAGATAGTTTTTTACTCTTTTCAAGGTCGAAAAAGATCTTTCTGCTGAACAGTTTGTAGCGGCGATACTCAGAAAAATTCGCAAAGCTATGTATACATTGGGGTAAACATCTTGAAGATTCCATATATGTAATATATAGAATATACTTTGTGCAGAACGCACATCTTCAGTATTCGCCAATCAATCTTTAAGTTAATAATGTAAATGAATGCATTCATTTGCTAATGTTTCTTCTAGATCATCAGGATACTTTTCCACAAGTTTATTTGCTTGTTGTATTAATTCATTTGTATCTATTTCTGATAAATTATTGAACAAATTAAAGTTTTCAAAAAGTTTTACGTATGCATTTTTACGATCCGATAACTGTACACTCAGAGTATCCAAAATGGGATAATAAATATTTGTACGAAAATGTTCCTGTCCAGAAATTGGTCTTCTTTCATTTACCCGTGATTCATCTGAATGAAGTTTCCTAATTTTTCTACGACGAGAATCATAATGGTAATAATCTTGAACTCCAGATAGCAATTTAGCTTTTTCCTCAAATTCAGAAAATTGTTTATTTCTAATATACTGCAGAAATGAGGCAAGGGAATCATAAATTTGGAATACAGATGATAAATCAGCTTGGGACCCCTGAAGTTTCTTACTGGCAGCATTAAAACGGTTTAAAATTACATTTCACAAATTGACCAGGATAGCTGTTTCCAGATGTTGTAATTTTCGTTGCAATCCAAGAGTTTCATATCGCGTGGTTGGTTTCTCGTCCTCGTTTTCTGCAATAAAATCTAATGCTTCAATTATTGCAGACCACCCTTTTTCTAAAGCATAACATGCGTCATGTCGAGCTGACCAGCGAGTTTGAGAGAGGTTTTTGAGTCTTAAATTTGTCCGCTGCATCAAGATCTCCCAACGATGTGTAGATATTGTAAAAAAAATTATAAAGTTCTTGAAAAGTGTAAAAAAAATCGACTGCTTCGGGTACAGATTCAGCCGCACAAGTACCTGGTAAGTTCAAAGAGTGGGCAGCGCAAGGCACGCATTCTGCTGAAGGATTAATTGCTTTAAATCTTGCCTGAAGTCCAGAATATATACCTGACATATTACTTGCATTATCATAAGATTGACCACGGCAATTCATTATGTCTAAACCATTTTTTTCTTAAGAGTTTAAAACGACATTTTCAATACCTTTGGCTTTATGTCCAGTATTTGGTAAAAATTCTAAAAACCTTTCAACGATTTCACCATTTTCCCGTACATATCTAATAATTATGGCAAGCTGATCGACGTGTGCAATATCAGGTGTAGAATCTACAATGACACCAAAATACTTAGCCGATCGTATTTCACTAGAAATGCGTTGTAATACTTTATCCCGAATCAAGATTATAATCTGTTCATAAATTGTTTTAGATAAGTAGGGATTTAGACGGCAACTTTTTTGATAACTTTTTTCGTAATTTTTATTTCTTGTTTCTTTTCCTTTTATTCTTTTGTTTGACTTTTTTATTCTTTCTTTTGACTTTTGTTTGACTTTTTATTAAATTACTAAATATAATTTACAAAAATCGTATTCCTTTAAAGCATATTTTATTTTATTTTACCATTAAATTTTGGCGCCCTTTATATTATGCCGCCCTAGGCCCTGGCCTCAAGGGCCTAGGCGTAAATCCACCACTGGGTATGAGTATAGGTATCCACAGCAAATAAATAATATTTTGATAATTAAAATTTTAAATCACGGGAATATTTATTCCTTTAACTTTAAACTTTCAAATATCGTGCTGATTATCCCCAGCGAATTAATAAATTTTTGTCTTTACTTTATGGTTTGGACAAAAATCTTTAGTTTATTCAAAATGTAAGTGGGAGGTTTCCTGAAGAGCTAAGTGAGCGGTAGCAAAATTGTCATTTTAATAATTCAGTGATTTCAATAATTCGGTCGGGATAATCAGCACGATATTTTAAAGTTTAAAGTTAAAATAATATTTTGATTATTTTTTTAGTAATTTTAGGTAACCTAAAAATTTTTTCTAGTCAAAGTCTTCGAAGATTCTTACTAACACTGGTTTTCTAGTGTAATTTCTATTTGTACTTGTAACAACCCTGTATTACTTTTTTTTATAAAAAACCTTCATATTTTTATGCTATTTCTCTTTTTTTTTTATTAAATATTATTATTATAATTTTATTATTTTCAATTCCCCTCAATACAGTTTTAGTCATTTCATTCAAGAAACTAAAAAGAGGGTATAAAAAAAAAGCTCTCAAAATTCTGGTTCAGAATTGCTATTGAAGTCAACAGCTAGAAATACAGTCACAGCCACTCACATAAATATAAATTTATGTACTTTACTTTTATATCTCTGACACACCAACAACCAATGGCAGAGATCTCAAGCTGAGATAAAAGAAATCGCCTGCTTTGAAACCGCCACCATCATAAGCACACACACACACACACACATTTACACAGGCACAGATATACTATCCCCAATATACTCGTAATCATCATTATCATCGTCATAACCATAATCGGAAAAGCAACAAAAGCAAGAGCTGTAATAAAAACAACAACACCGATAAAAGCTGCAAGACGTAAAAAAAGAGAAAATATGTAAACAGCAACACAAGCCGTCATCGTCATTAACATTATCTTTATTCTTTTTGTAGTAGTTGGTTGTTGTTGTTGCCCTAGCCCCCTTGTTTTTATTTTACAAGTAAAACAAAACGATTGGAATTTTTTTCTAACTTTCTTTGCAATTTTTTTTTTATTTAACAAAAAACAGCAAAAATTTTAGAGGGAAACAAAAACGATTGTTGCTTTTGCCCTTTGATGTAGAAAAAAAAATTGTAAGAAAAGTTAAGAAAGAAAAAAAAAATAGTATTAATAAAAACTACGGGTTTATTCCACGGGAGATCAACTTTAAAGGCATTAAATATGTTTGAAAATATCAAATTTGTTCACATTTCTGTTATTTAAATAAATAAAAAAAACGACAAAAAAGAAACGATGGCAGTTTAAAAAATAAAAATTGTGTTTCCATTAAATTATTTCCTTTACAGTCCTTTTTTATTCAAATATAAAATGATTGAAAATTGAAGATTTTCTAATATGGAGTTGATATGAAGAATATATTTTTTGCCTCGAACTGCCCTCCTGCACATATCGTGTAAACTAGAGATGCCAATCAAGACTTGGAACTTTGGAATTTTTGAAAATGGGTTAGGAATTTGCAATTTTCTTGTAAAATTTAAATCTTTTCCGCGATCTACAAACTTATTACACTGAAAAATGGCTTGTGGCTTCACTATTGTTGGTTAGAGAGATCCTTTTTAAGGCTTTCGTAAACCGCAGAAATAATCAATGCATTTTCTTTTAACAAAGCACTGCCTGATTTGAAGTACTGCTGCGACTATCCAGCATCTCTGGCTTAAAATATTTTGTCAAAATTTAAAATAAACTAAACTGAGTACGAGGGCTCTATAAAGGGCTGTTAGCAGCAGGTAGTTCAGCCTGAGGTACTCACTTGAACTGAAGCAACCTTCTAAAAACTAAAAGACCAATTCTTACCTCAACACTAAACTCGTTTTTATAAAAAAAAGTTTGTAAGCAGGACTTAACTTTTTGGAAATGTACCCAGACAGAGTTTCTTAAAATTGACTAGAACGACTTTCATTTGTATTTTCGAATGATTTTCTTTTTTGAAAGCATTATTCCATTTCAAGAGCATTCAATCGGTTTTATTTATTTATTTATTTTTTTTTTTTTTTTGGCAATTTTAAAAGCGCAGATTAAATTTATTGCGTTACCTTAGAATTTTGTTTTCTCTTCCCATTTATAGAATTTTTATTAAAAGTCTTCTTATTTTTATTGTATAATTTTTCCCATATTTTTGTCACTTATTTTATCATTTTGGTTAAACGCCATATTTGTTTGAATGCATATTTATTTTTTTCTACGCATATTCTCTAACATTTGGGGAGACTTGTCATCAATACATTGACATCATCTTACACACGCACATACACATACTATCAAACAATTACAATGTACACGAACAGGAGCTTTCTAAAATGTTAACATTTATTCATAGCATATTTACAGGGGTGCACATGATTACTCTTGATCAGTGTTGCCGCAGTGGATTATTTTCTACAATTCAAATTTAAAAAATTTATATAAATATTTAGTGAATAAAATACTCACAAGAACTATTTAGTTATTTTTTAAATTTAAAACTTAAATAAAAAACAGTGTAAAGTAATAAATATTCTTCTAAATATATATATACAATATACAGTGCCGGCAAAAATAATAGCACTGTTATTAATTATATATTTTTTTTTTTTTGTTACGTGGACAATATTTTACGAAGAAATGAGATTTAAATCGTTTTGTACTGTGCGAAAATAATTATTCATATATTAGAGAATGTCCAAATGTAAAATATAATTCAAGAATTAATCTCAAGACCATAAAAAATGGAAATCCAATTATAAGCACGGATTTTATATTTCGAAGTGGATCTTCTTTCTATATAGAACAAGAAATATTTTTATTTTAATTCTTTCAACAGGAAAATTACCTAAAGCAAATAAGCAGAAAAAATGTCCGTCAGCGTCTTAATAAAATTAATATCATAAAGTCCTCTGCACAGTGGCACTAACTAAGACCGATTGGGAATTATTGAACTTACGTATAAAAAAAAATGTTTATAGATCAAAACCTATTAAAAGCATGTAACTTTGGGCTTAAATTAAGCTGTCGTAAAGGAGAATTGGTGTTATATATAAATAAAAACAAATAGAAGTGTTATCTTCAGCTACGTCGAATCTTATATGCCCTTCACCATATATGTAAGTCAAGTAACTCCTATCATAAAAAAAAAACAAATATTGGGGTGACAGAAAATTAAAAAATAAGAAAAAAAAATAAGTCCAATATACAATTTTACATAAACATCTCATTGACTCTTAATGGGTTAATCATTTTTAAAAAAGTTTATTATTTCCTGAAAGATCTCTTCAAAAGCTTTTAAATAATAATAATATTGATATCTTAAAAAATTTAATGCATAATCGTACTTTTCTATGAAAAGATTAGAGGTCCATAACTCGAAAAATATGGGTGAGCGCTAGTTTTTTCATCTGATTTTTTTTTTTTATACTTTTTTCATTCTCTATCTTTGCATCTATTTGTTTTTTTGATTTGAATTACTTCACTAAACTAGATTTTTCCAAATGATATTAAAAAAATAAAGGCAGGCGTGTCGTTTTGCCGTTGCGTCGAAGAATGTAGACCGATCTTTCTAATTTTCAAAATCAGAATATTTGAGACTATGTTTAAGCGATTGGCGCATTAAAATTTTTGCTAGCTTATCTAGTGCCATGGCAAAGTATATTCTATCACTACACGAACGGACAGACGGACATCGCTTAATCGATTTCGCTATGCATAAGGACTCAGAATACATACACTTAATGGGGTTGGAAATGAATATAAATGACAAAGTAAGATATGCTCTTTTTCCACCTGTGGTGAAGGGTATAATAAAAAATCTTTTTGAAATGTTTTCTGGCAACACTGGTGAACATGTTCGTAATAAGTTTGTGCACAAAAGGCAAAACTGCTTAAGTCAATTTAAACCTAAAAATTTTCTTAAAAAGAATTTAAATAATATTGCTGTTTGAAGATTAAACTATATTTTCTTAAGTTAGTAGAAAAAGGAAATATTTAATAGCTTCGCTTTAAGAAAATAATTTTACAGAAAATCTTTTTTTAGAAACGTTAAAGTTTTCGCCATCAAAAAAAATTTTTTTTTTATATTAGCAGTTTTTCCTTATTGCCACAGAAATACTGAAGGATCTTTTTTGTAGAGAAATTAAAAAAAGGAATTATTTATATATTTTAAGATTTTTCAATTATTGCAAGAAAAATTTTAAAAGTTTTTAAGAATTTAAAATTAAAAAAAATAATTTATTTAATTCGGCTTAAGTTTGCGGTTATTTTAATATCCAAATTTCTAAGAAAGGAAGATTATTTATAAATAATAATAATTTTTTAAAAGAAAACAGAGAAACCTGGATCAATATCAGAATTTAGTGCAGCATTTACTGGCTCGCTACGCCCTTCATTAGCATTCTTTGCATGTTTCCACATTGGAAAAAACATCTTTATAAACAAATAATTTGATAAATAAAATATGTTTACCTTTATAAAGGTATTTATACATCTGGCAACACTGGTAAAAAAATATTATTAAAATACTTTAATGCTTCTCAATTCTTAAAAGGTTTCTTTTCAATTTTAAAGAATGTGAAATTTTTTCAAAATAATTTAAAAAATATTTAAAATTGTTAATAAATATTTTCGTCGCTTAATTCTTGTTAAGTGGTATAGCGTTAAAGAAAATTCATTCGCTGGTGCATAAAATTATTATCTGTTTATTTTTTTTTCTTCAAATTTGTCACCTAGACAAATATACTAAAAAATAAATAATAAAATGAAAATACGAACTCCAGCCTAATTGTAAATAATTAATTAATTTATAGCTAAATAATTCAGCAAAAAAGGTTCCATTTAACATATGTTTTTTTTTGGAAATTTAAATAAAAATTGGTGAAATTATTTTCACCAGTTACGAAAAAAGTCTTTCTTGGGGCAGGTTACAAAAAGTGCCTTTATTTACAAATATTGTAAAGAGCTACAGCTGATAGATTTTTAATGTCAAGAAGCACAAGTCGCTATTAGTACAGGGTGTCATCTATTTAACTGCCCTCCTAAGCTTAAAGGGCACTTATCAAGTAGAGAAAATTTTTAGGAATGATCGTTGTACGATAAAGTTGCTTAGGATTTTAGCACTTTTTTGAGATAAAACTTTTTTAATATACGATTTTGAGTACTTTGATCTGAGATACCGCTCTCTTGTTCGGTATATAAATGAGCCAGTTACGGGTATGTTCAAACATTTAATTTATAAACAAGAATTCGACACACCCGCTATAGTTTTAGAGAGGCACTACAAGCTGCAACTAATAATAAAAAAATGATACTGATAAACGATTTTAAAAACATCAAAATATTAAGACAGGCAAAAGAAAAAGACTATAGAAACAGCAATTTCCGAATCGATTTTTTATTAAAACAATATTTAAACAACTTTATTATTTTAACGAGCAATTTTTATATGTGTTTTTTTTTTGTATTTTTGTTCTTTGAATATATTATTTGTTTGTGAAACTAAGCTACAGGAGTCGTTAGAATACAAAAATTTAAAAAAAAATTTGTAATATTAAAAACAAAATCTGCAATCGTGTCATATTTCCAAAACACTGGAAAAATTAAAAATTTTCTCTCAACAAAGAAACCATTTTATAAAACCCCACAACCACACACAAACTAGCAGTGAAATATTATTTGATTTACAGCTACATTACTAAATATGTATGTCTATGTGTGCATTTGTAAGTGTCTAACTGTATATAACAAGAATGTTTTGTATCCACCACGATTTCTATTTTTTGCTTCAGGCTGACTATAACGACACTAATACACATGCACTCATACTTACGTTCGTACAAAAATCGTAAAAAATGGGGGAGCTTAGCAACAAAGAAAAAAAAAACGAAAATGGGAAGCTTTTACAAATCCTTAAATGAACGTGAAAATGGATGCTGTTGTTGCTATTTCTAATACTAAATTTTTTGTGGCAGCAGCAAAAAAGAAAAATATAATAAAACAGAAAAGAAGAGAAGAGATACGAGTACGAATACACAGACAAGTACATACACATTTAAACCTATAAAAACAGAAACAAATCCTGCGTTTTTTTAATACCACGGAGCTTTTAAAGAGAAACACGGCAAAAATATCTCCCCCAAATACAGTGGGGCAGCAATGTGAAAAGTATGTGACAGGGCGTTGTAGCTACGTGATAAAGTTTAATTTTTTTCGTTTATTTCTTTATCGTTTTGTATTAAAAACTCTACATGAATCTTTTGTAAATAAATAACTGGATGCATGAACACAAAATGTGCTACAATGCAGCTTCAATCAGGACTTTTCACACACGAACCAAACCAAAATTGTAAAATTTAATTTATCAGTTTTAGAAAACCTCAATGGCAACACTGTTATCAATTCTATTTTAAAATAAATGTTTACGCTACTGTTGTCCGTTAGAAAAGTGTGGCATTGTGTATTAAATAAAAACATAGCAAAACAAGGTTGCTACTTCTACCACCAAAAGCAGTGGCATGTACGAAAATAATAAAAACGTAACAATAAAGAGTCAACAAATTATTATACAAAAAAAGCCAATTTTTAAATTTTTTATTTTTATAATTTATTATTTTTTTATTATTATTTATTTTTTTATAATATTTTTGTTTGTTTTTTTATATATATAAATGCTTACGCCTAGCACCTTTTTATAAAGGCCCACAATGCCGTTTTTCAGAGGCCTTCATTCAATCATTTATTATACTCAAATACTACTCACTTGCTCCTTTAAAAATTCTTCACCAAAAATTGCCAATTTATCTCCAAAATACTTTGATTATGCCCCACTGTGTGTTAAGACCTAATATTTACCTATACCTACTGACATGCCCTTTTGCAAAAGAAGCCAAAAAATACAAGAAAAAAATGTTTAAACATTTTTACACAAGAAAGGTAAAACACATCAATTCTTTTGTTTAACGAAAAACAGATATTTTTTTTTATATTCCAGCGCTTTTCTTGTTATTTTTGTATTTTATAAATGTATTTTATATAAAAACTAGAACCACTAATATCTTCTTTGAGCTTTGCAGTAAATATTATTTATTTTATCTTTTTTTATTTTTTCCTCCTTTCAAGTAAATCTTGAAATTATTCTCGAAAATTTTTTTACATTTCTATTAATGCATGTTAGAATAGAGCAGATAAAAAATGGAAAATACTCTACTAGATTTATTTCAGAAACTATAAATAAACCTCTATTTAAATAATCTTAAAGAAACTTTAAAATTTTTTTCTTTTATATAAATAAATTTCTCAAAGTAAAATTTGTGTGTGTGCAATCTCCCATATAAAAATTATTAATTCTGTACAGGGAATAGAGTATCCGTTGTAACAGCTTAGTTTTGTAAAAAGTAAGAGAAATTGAATGGAAATCCTTTAATATATAAATCAACTGAAATCATTCATTGCTTCATTTATTATATTTTATCTACAGCTGAAGATATCGATTATTGAAATGGAATGGATTGAATGACAATAAAATCGATTGTTTGAACAAAACTCCGTCCTTAGAAATTGTTTACTCATTTCGGTTTAAAATTTAAGTCTTTCCCAGAAAAAAATAAATTAACGACGAAAAAACAGATTTGAAAAATTTATTGACTTTAATAAACGAGGAACATGTTTGATTGGAAGTAATACTTTACAACACTCGTTCGAGGGTAATTTCTGCTCCCAGTTTTTTTTCGTGTGCCACCGAATGTATTGAAATTAATGAGCAAAATCAAAAACTTTCGACAAAGTAAATTCCTATGTATAGGGGTATCAAATTTTCAAAAGGACCTAATTTGAAACTTCACCAGAAAATTGTAATATAAAAAATTTGCAAAAGGTGTAAGGAGCAGGCCTGCCATATTTGCCGATTTGTCTGCATTAGCCTCGAAATTATCAAGGCGCCGATTTGCCAATTTTGAATGTGATTTTCATTATATTAATAAAAATAAACCAATTGTGTAAATGCTTTAAGATAAGAAAATTTAATATATGATTTAAGCTTACAACATTAAAAATTGGTAAATAATTTTAAAATAATAAATCATAAATTTTTGGTATCTAGTCATTCTTTTCTGCGAAATAAAAGTGAATTGATAGAAATGAAAATTTAAAATTTACCTATGCAACCCTGACCATTACTATGAATGGATTGAAGAGTGTGGCGTAATGCTATAAACACAATCAAAGGCTACCGAGCATCGACTACCTACAAAAGTAGCTGGCTACAAAAGTAGCCAAGTCGCCAGCTACTTAATTCTTTTAACGACTACCGACCACTAACTACAAAAAGTAAAAATCTGTTTTGACATATGTATTACAGTTAAGCACAACAACCAAAAAAAGCGCCAAATAAAAAGTAAATGAAAAATTTAAACAAACAAACAGATGATTAGTATTTCAATGGTGCCACTATAATAGTTTTTTGCGTTTTTAATAGCGATATTTAATGTATTGCGTTTTTAAAACCACTATTTCATGCATTTATTGTATTGGCAGCACTAATCTATTTTTTTGTAGTCAAGAAAAATAGAAATTAGCCTAAGTTGGCTACGGGCTACAAAAGTAGCCGTGTAGTCGGTAGTCGTGTAGCGGCTAAAAGAATTATTCTCATAAGCACGCATGTATTCTATTTTTGACATCTTGTAGTCGATGGTCGGTGGAGTTGATTGTGTTTATAGCATAAGAAATATTTTTTCCTGTTGTCATAGTACTCCAGTTTTAATCAAAACGTGGCTTAAAGAGGATGCTTTCACATCAAAAGTGAATTGAAGATAAACATAGCACGAAAAGAGCTAATTTGGCATCACTGTATGTAAACAAAATAATAAAACAGCTCGTAAGAGAGAGAGAGAGAGAGAGAGAGAGACCGAGAGGGAAAGAGTAAAGTTGTTAAAACTTTGGAATCTGCAGCGAATGTGTGGTTGATGATCGCTTTACTAGACATTTAACTGCTGACATTAGGAAAAAAATAAACTACAAAGCTGGTCAATGCCAAAAATGTTGCTTTGCACAACTATGAAATATTTCTTACTGCCATCCCTAAATTAGCGCGTAAAGCGCAAGATATCTGTCAAAATTTCTCATGTACATACAAAATGTATGAAGCATCCCTAAATTGCACGGCGTCAACGCTTAGCAATTGGAAAATTCAATTTTGACAGCGCGTAAGGTAATGCAGTTGCCTGCAAGCTACTGTTGTTTACATATTTTTTTGTAGTATTTAGAGAAAGTTACAAAACCGTAATGACATTTTTGCTTTTTTCGGGCTTATATAGCGTTTTTATCACTGTTTTGCATTTCATTTTATAGGGTTTTATTAAAAGTGATAGGTTAACATTACTGTTCACAACAAAACGTTGTGCTTTTATTTAGGTACGTCATTTCAGCGTAAAAGCCATGCGTTATTTTGCGTCGCGTCTTACGCGCTAATTTAGGAATGGCAGTTAGGTAGCACAGTTATGTATAGGCGCCCTAAGGTATGCAGTGAATTTTAAATTTGCTTGAAAGCAGAGTTCTATATTAAAGATATGATTGGAATTATTGACTATAATTTTCCTGTCGATTCATTTCTATTAATTTACGTATCGAAGACTTCACTTAAATGCAGCAAAAATTCAAAACTCAAACCCTATATTTCTCAAAATAAAAAAAATTAATAAATAACATAAATTTTCTTTCTCCAAAGTGGTTAGCAATAATAAAACCTTGAATTTTAATAGCATTTCGGCCATTGTTCGAATTCCAACGTTAGACGCATCCGATGTCACATCAGGTCCGCAGTAAATTTACCCCCTTATTGGGATTACATTCATGTCTATAAAATATTGCCTTAACGAATTCGTACCGCATGTCATAAGTCCGTAAAACAATTAAATTACTGCATGAGACATTTTCTGGTCATCAATCCTTGATAAGTATGATTAATGAATGAAAGTGTGATTATATGAATGAACTCTTTATTTTCTAGATGATCTTTTCATTGTGTTCTACACTTTAAAACATGCTTCCCTAATCTTATGATTTTTTTACATATTTGTTATAATTTTGCCTTTATTTTTGATCAACCCAAGCACATTATTGTCGTATAAAAAATTCTACATTAAACATTTAATGCCATATATCGTTTATACAATGAAAAAAAATTGTTAAGATAATAAAAACTCTTCATTGATATAATTAATTATTTTCTTTATAAAACAGAAATATTTTATTGATCCCATGTAAAATTTTAATTGATATGACGAAACTTTTTGATTATTTAAACGAAACTTTTTCATTGATACAGCAAAAGCTTTTCATGGAGATAATGAAATCTTGATATAAAAAAATTAAACTACTTATTTGTTTAAGTGAAACATTTTTTCGGTGAAGACCGTCGTCACTGGCTGTTTATTTAATACGATTGGCGAGTGCTTTCGATGTAAAGACATAATTTTCAAGCCGCGTTTTGATTAGTACAGTATTAGTATGACAACAGTATTTTATTTACTGGCGGAATAAATCCAATTAACTTAATATGAAACATTTTGGTTGATAACAATGACTTTTTTCGTTGATGTAAAAAAATATGTCGCTCATAAAAACATTGTACGAAGGGAACTTTGTCAAAATTTTCAAAAATATAATTTAAATTTAAAGAATCTATGGACACGTTATTTCTTGTATTTCACTATGTTATTTAGTTTTCGTTATTTCAATCGTATTTTGTTTAAGCTGTATAGCAGCAATAAAATTATTATTTTTATTGTTCACTTTAAAAAGTTTCAGGGAGAGAAGAACAACGTTATATTGTGATACTTGGACTCTGTAGCCAGGCTCCGTAAAAATATAAAAACTTTATCTCAAAGACGCACTGCACTGGATTTGGTTATTTCAGTTACACAAGGAAATAAGTTCGAAGTTCTTAAAATCTTTAATACCACTTTCATCGCTTTAATGTTATATATGATTGCAGTAACGAAATTGTACATTAAATTACTTAAATGGTATTATTCTCTACTACCAATTATTTATTTTCAGTGTACATTTCCAAAAAGGAACGAAAATCTTAAAAAAAATCTTAGACACAGTTCAAGTCATGTAAAACTATGACGACGTCTTTACTTTTTTAACAAAAGTAGAATTATTGAAAAAAAATCGGAACAGTATCTAGTTTCTGTCAAATAAAAACTTTAAGAAATTTATGTCTAAAATTTAAAAGCCAAAAAAAAAATTTTCCTTCTCAACAACCTTCAGAAAAAAATAAAATAGAATCCTGTCATTTTGCAAGTAAAACAGCAACCATAACAAAAGAATCACAATATACAGCTACTTTATGCTCATATTTTATGACAGTTGTTATTCACAACACGTACCAGAACTGACAACACAAAACAACAACAACGACAAAAAACTCTACAACAATTCCATCTCCAACTACGTGGCCCAAATTTACTGTTTTAACACAAAATTTATGAACACTCGGCATGTGTATGAGTAAAATGGCAACAACTTCAATAAAGAAAAAATATATAAAAACTGTTGTGTTGTGTCAGTTAGACATATTTACGGCCATTGTATCAATTTGACATATGCGCCATTTTTCAACTCCAACTGTCAAAATGTTGCACAGTATTGCAAAACAAAAACACAACAAACAACAAAATATAAAAATTTGTGGTTAAATATTATTATTAAAAAAAAGGAATTTAAGGTTTTTTGTTGTTTTATTTTATTTAAAAAAATAATAAATTTTTCTTTTGTTAAAAAAATTTTTAGTGAATTTTTTTTGCTCATAAATTTAAAAAATATTTTCATAGTTGAGAGTTATCGGCATTTTTGTTGGTTCGTTAATAATAAACATTTTAACAATTTACTACCAGGCAACAATAACTGCAACATTTTGTTGTCGGTTTTGGCATTTATTGTTGTTGATGATGCGGCTGCTGTTAACACACACGAAAGAAAAAATGAAAAAAATTATAGACTTGAAAAAAAAAACACGTTGTTTAAAAACAGGGTTGTATTATTTAAAAGGAGTCCTTATTATTTTGGAAATTTATACTTAAACCCTCATTATAGATCATGGAAAAGAGGATTAATAGGCTTTTTAAAATTTTGTTTTGATCTCCTCTTTAATAGATACTGAGTTTACGCTCCTGTTTAAATAGTGTAAAACATAAAGCAGACCACAGTACCATCATCATTGGCAACAATATTTAACCATCATATGAAAATATATATTGTTGAACAACAGCAACAACAAAACATCTGAGGTCATTTTCTATGATTCTTTACACGTTTGTGCGGTACAAAATTTTGGTTTTGTTAAAAGAGTTATTGTTTAAAGCAAAGTGTGGAAACTTCTGGCCTGTCCTCACATTATTTCATACATGTAAAATTACCACATTACACACACATACAAACAAGCACATATTCTATTCCCTTTAAATATTTATATGCCACATTTCACCTTCAACATCATTATACTTGTAACAAATAAAAAATACTTTGTTGTTGTGTTGTTTTTTTTTTTTCTTCTTATTTTTTTTTTCTTGTTTTACTAAATGTGTTTTTTTTAAAGGTTCAAAGGAAAAGCTGAGTTTAATTTCATGCTAAAATTTTGTTAAAATTTTAAACAAGACTTTTGGATGGTTCCACTTAATTTTAGGGGCCATAATCAGCTGTTTCGAATTTTCATAACTACCAGCAAAGTTCAATATGTGTAGCATGTGGTACAAATTTTAATGAGCTTTTCTATGAGCATCATATTTTGCAACATTCCAAAACAACGTGTTAGCGATTTAAAAAAGTATTTAGTTACAAATAATTAAAGCGTTCGCAGAGTTAATGGTTCTTTGTGATTTAACATATTTAAAAAAATGTTTTTTTTTTTGTTTGGAGTGGGATGCTTTTCCTACAGGGGTTACAATATTTTAAAACTAATTTTTTAATTAATAAATTTTTTTTTTTTGTTAATTGAAACATTTAAAAAAAGTTTGTGTCTTGTTTGTAGATTCTAGCAATTTTCTTTATATTTATCGTTTTCCAAATTTATAAAAGCCTTCATATTTTAATGTTTCGTTATAAAAATCTAAAATATTTTTTTTTTCAAAATTTTTATTCGTCTTTTGGTTTGGCAAATTTTGTTTCGAGTGGGATGTAGCCTTATGTATAGCTTAGCTTTTCCGACAGAGGTTACAATGTTTTAAACTTAATTTTAAAATTTCAAAAAAAATTTTTTTTATTAATTAAAATATTTTATACAATTTTGCGTTTTTTTCTTTTTTGTAGATTCTAGCGATTTTCTTTAAATTTATTATTTATGCACTTTAAGGATTTTTTTTCCAAATTTATAAAAGTCTTAATATTTTAATTAGTGTTTTATTATAAAAATCTAAAATATTTTTTATTCAAAATTTTTATTCTTCTTTTGATTTTTAAGTTTTAATGAAATTATTAATTTAAAAAAAATTAAATATTTTTATTTTTTATTTTTCTGTATCAAAGTGAATTTTATTGATATATCAAGGTTACACGCTTAAAATTTATTTGATTGGATGGCTTTGTCTCAGGTTGTACGCAATAATAAATTTTTATTTCAAGATGCCGTCGTCAAGCGAACAACTTAAAATGCTCATCTCTCTAAAAGTCCTGCATAAAATAAATTGTTTATACATTATTTTCTTTTCACAACCTTTTGTTGCCGCAAAATGTTTGTAAAATGAAATACAAAAATTTATTTACAATTCCTTTAAAAGTATAAATGCTTTAAGAGTTGAAAGAAAATTTCAAATTCGACCAATTTCGAAAAGGTAAAAACTTGAAAGGCAAAAGTTTACGAAAAACAATTTTTTTTTTTGGGATTAAATATCTCGGACGATTTTTGTGATTAAAAGCATTTTTGTTCCTTTTGCCGTTTTTTTATTTTTTAATTACATTTTTTAAAACAACGTATTTTTTTTTTTGTCCATTTCAGCGATAATTGAACATTTTTTTAATAATATATGTGTCAATTGTTCAGGAATTATAAAGACATTATTTAGTAACCATTTCTTTTTATTTCATAATGATTCCTTACAGTCGTCATAAAGTTTGTCAAGCTTTCTCCTAGATTTCGTGATATTTTTACGTAGAAATGTGTCATGAGCAAACAAAATTCAATTAGTTCCATTTTGGTCAATATTAACAAATTTGTCTGCTTTTACTTTCACAACTTAATATATTTTATAGTCTTAAAAATTTACACTGATTCTTAATTTACTGGAAGAAAAATTACGAAAAGAAACACACATTTTTTAAACTGGCCTCGTATGACTTATCGAGATTTAGCGTCCCTGTATACTTTTTTCAAACCCCTTGTGACTCCATTTGCATTCCAATAATGAGGTTGTAAATAAAATAAAAATTGATAAGCGTTTTCTTCTTCTTGCAAATTTCGGATACGTTCTTAAGGTTACCTTCTTTTCGCAAAAAAAAATATGTTCTACAAGATAAAAGGATATTTTGCAAGTGTCATTATTACCGTTCCTTGTTTTATTGCTATTGTTGTTGTTGCTGTACAACTGGAATACATAGTACATGTTCCACAACAATAACAACTCAAACGCATTGTTGTGGCTTTTTTGGTTTTGGAGGTCAAAACTTTGGGCAACATTTAGTATTAATGAGCCAGGGTTTGAATGTATGTATGTGTTAATGTGTTTGTGTGTGTTAATGTTCGTATGTATTTATACATACATTTGTAATTCATATAACTGTCGTATGGTTGGTCCTTTTTGTTTTATTATTTTTACTGTTAAAGTCTGTGGCATCATGTTCGTACTAAAATCTGTTTAATTTTTTTTGTTTTTTGTTTTTAATATGTGCTGCCACATAATAAACTTGATTTGACATTTGTTTAAGTTTGCTTCTCACTTTTTTTTACTTTTTATGGTTTCCATGGACATATTTATGTGATGTTTTTTTTCTCTGTTTTTTTTTCAACGTTTTTTCTCAAACAAAATTTTATGGTAGAGGTCATCTATGTTTTATATGACAGCAAAAACCTTTTTTAAGTTTTCTTCTTCTAATTTTTTTTATTAGCCAAAATTTTTTCTGAATTTTTTTTTTTTTTTTTATTTTATACTCAATAAATTTCCAACTTATTTTGGTGACTTAACATTAAAGTCTAAAAAAAAAACAACCATTAGTTAGTAATAAATCAGATACTTTAACGGTGGTTTTTAGATAAAAAAAAACATAGAAAAAATAATTTCTATTGCAACAACAAAAAATAAATAAATAAAATTGAAAATAATTTTAATTATCTTTTTTAAACAATTCAAATGTTTATTTTTTTTCAATTTTAACACTTTAAGTTCAAGTTTGATATGGTAAATTGTTTCTTTCGTTTATGCAATATTCAGACATTTAACTTAATGTTGGCAATTAAATTTTAATTGAGCAATTAACTTTGGTGTTCACACATATTCAATTTTATTTACTCAATTAGCATATGACAATAGAAAATAGTTCTGTTCAATAACTAAAAATTATAACTAATTGTAAAAGATACAACGAAAGATTGAAAGAAGTAAAAGTGTTATATTCGAATATGCCGAATCTTATTTACCCTTCATCATAATTTTAACTTTAGTATCGTGAAGTAACTCCAATCAAAAAATAAATATTTGGGTGACAGAGAGAAATAAGAAACAAAATGTACATAAAAATGTCATCGGCTCTTAATGGGTTACGAATTTTTAAAAAATGTTAGCATTTTCTTAAAGATCTTTTTAACGCTTTTAAATGATACCCATATTGATGTCTTAAAAAACATGGTGCACAATCTTGCTTTTCTATTAAAATTTCAGAGGTCCTTAACTCGGAAAATATAGGTGAGCTCCAATATTTTCTTTTGCTGTTTTTTTATATTGTTTTTTTAATTCTTTATTGTCCTATACATTTTTTTTTTTTGTGATTGAAGTTACTTCAATAAACTAGATTTTATTAAAAATGATTTGGCAAAATTAAAGAGCCGCTGCCATGACGAACGTACACCGATCTTGCTAATTTTCAACCACAAACTTTTCGAAACCATGTCTGCTGGATTGGAGTATTTTAATTTTCTCTAGCTCATCTAGTGCCATGAGCAAGTTTATTTGAACACTAACACCGACGGACAGACGATCATTACTCAATCGACTTTGCTATGCATGAGGATTCAGAATATATTAACTTCATGGGATCGGAAATGGATATTGTAGAGATTACAAATTTACACCCATCAACACATGTAAAAAAGGTTTATGTAAGTTATTCACTCCGCTTGTAATTCATATGTTATTAAGAACTAAAAAGTGGTTTAAAAATTTTTTTTATAAAAGAAGAAAATTTTAATTTTTTTATTTATAAATTATATCAGAATTCATAAAATTTAACAACAAAAAAAAAAAAAACTAAATTTAAATATTTAAGATATAAAAGAACAAAATAAAATGAAACCGCTAACACGGATTCAGATGCAGTAGGTTTTCTCGCATTAAAAAATAAAAAATAATTAAATCAGGTTGTTAAAATTAAACCTTGAAAACAACTGAAAAAACGACATGCACAGATTTAGCCACGTGGAATATATCTGAAAAGGGTGACATGTCATAATGTTATGTCATAAGAAATAATGTCCATGGACATAATATCGCACATGGATATTTGATAGTATATTTGATTCTATGTTAAAAAGATGTAGCGTTTTTATTATTTAGCTTGCAGAAAATCTTTGGTAGCGAAGCCGGTGTTAAAGAAAATTCATGCGCCCGGTCACAGTTCGGCTATTCAGAAAACCGTTGTTATTTTATAAGTAACACTTATGTTCATATTAAAACCGAAGCAATGTCCATGGGCAATAAGGGGTTTTTTCAAAGCGACATTATGTCTATAGACAAGTGTTGTTGAAAAAAGATAAATAAGAAAACTAACTATGTTGCCAGATGGTTGACTGCACTGACATGGTGGCGTTTAGCACTGGCTAGGGCTCGCCGTTTTGGGATGGTTCTTTCGCCAACAAAACAGGGTACCTAAGCAGCTAAAAAAAAAATAAAATAATCATACCAGCAAACAAGAAATAAGGAAAATTGAACAAAGTGAGCCCCCGAAGTAATTCCTGTCTACTCCCTGTTAAATACACTACTATTAAGTTGGCTGGTGTTTTGCCAGATTTATGGCCCTCACCGTAATATTGTATTCGGTTTTTGAATGTCCCAGTAGCAGTAGCGAAATGGCCGTATGGATATGCTTTCCTCGCAGTAATACATTTCAGTTTGTATTTTTAAATTATAAATATTTCATGAGAATATTATGAAATATTTATATATAAATAAATCAAGCACGATTAAAGTAAATTAACATTTCATCGTTTTTTTTATTGAAACCTCAAACATAGGCCAAACTTTCAAAAGCTTAAAAAGCCTTCGTGACAAATGAAAAAAACTTATAGCGAATCTTTTTCAGTGCATTTTTATTTTATTTGCTGGCAATTTTTGGCGGATAAAACTGAATCATTTTCAGTTTCTACAGAAAAATCAAGATGAGGACAAAGTTAAATTGCAATATCAAAAGACTTTTGGTTTGATTTTAGAATTAACATTGCAATTAACGAATGATGTTACTTGCTGATTTGGTTTTTTTTTTTTTTATTGGTGAAATAATGTTTTATCAACAATTTAAATCGTATAAAAATATTAGCAGAATAATGATAATTACGGTTATTTTTAATTGAGATTAAATGCAGCAGACAAGACGGTTTCACACTTTACAGTCAAGTCAATTTAAATGCAAATTTAAAACACTGCATAATTTAATTTAGTTACAATAACAAACGGTTGGCTCATTTTATATTCATCTGTTACCCGAGACCATATCACAAACAATGATTATTTTAAGATTAACAGGGCTACATTCGATCGAATGACAGGCATATTTGTTATGATAGTAGAAGCATTTGTAGCTAGAAAAAAAATTTTGTTTCTAAGTTTTACATAAAAGCTCTTTTTTGTTTAAGTTCACAATGGCACTTGTTATATTTTAATGACTACTAATGCATGATAATTGTCATGAAATTAAGAACAGCAACCCTAAAATTATAATAATGATTCTGCGGCGGCTGTGCATGCAGCTGTGTTGTTTGTCCAATTTTCTAGTCGTTTCTTTTTAAATTGATAAATTTATGAATTTCTGTAATTATTTTATTGTTAAAAAATAATAAATTTTTGTTAGGGAAAGTAAGCAATATTTTTCAGTCCTGTTTTAAAACTCGAAGTGATTAAAAAAAAACTCTTCTTTTTTAAGTCTTAATGCATTTTTGAGTATTTTTTTAAAGAAATATTGGCTTAATCTCCTAAATTAGCTTTTGCTTTTTAGGTTAAATTACTTATCAAAAATTAATAAAAACCTCATGCATCCGAGTTTTAAAAGAACAGTTTTTTCTTAAACTCTTTAAAAAAAATAACAATATTATTAAAACTATTTCAAACATCATTTGGAAACATAATAATTTTTTCTTAATTTATAGTTGTTTAAAAACATTCCAATTTTAACACTTTTTACTTTAAGTTGAAAACTTTTCCCATAAATCTGTCTTTTTCTCGGTCCCTCTCTCCCTCTCTCAGTCTTTTCTTGTGTGTATTTAACATTTGTCATAAAAAAGCATCATAAAAACTACATGAATTATGAGAAATTTCCGCAACAAATTTTTTTTCTATGCTTTCTGTTTGCATTAAAATTTAAATTAAAATATCCTTTAACAAAAAAAATTAAAAAAAATTGCTTACACTCTCTCTACTAAACATTGACACCTGGAAATGCCAACACATCCATATAAACACAAATACAGATTTAAAATTCTCTTTGGAATACTTTTGTAAAAACTGTAACGTTATGAGTTGTAAACTGCTATACCGTCGGCTTTTTTTTTTTTTGTTTTTTGTTTGTTTGTTTTATATTTACCGTTATGTGAAACATAACCTAAAACTAGACAGCAATAAATTTTATAGACATTTTTAAATATTATTGATTTTTTCATTTTAAGTTGATTTTTTCTTTTCACTTTTCTCTCCATCATTTGTAAATAAAATTTTTTCATTGATTTTTTTCTTTGTTGTTGTTGATGTCACACATTTATTCACTTTTAAAAGTATTTAATTCAGTTGTTTGTTGAATTCATTTCAGTTGTAGTTTCTTAAAGTAGACTGTGTTGCATAAATTTTTTTTTAAATAGTCCGTACAACGTAATTAACGCAATTAAAATCAAAACATTAATGACCTTATGGAGTCCATATAAAACAACCAAATATAATAAAATAGCTGCAACAACAACAACAATTGCAACTTAAAAAAAAATTACTTATATATAAACTGAACACCTTCTTCTCGACTAATTATGTTAATTGTACATTATATATACATATAAATATACATACGTATGTTTAATTACACACACACACACACTCACATATAAAATGTTACCCATATACCAAGAAAATATATAAAAACAAATTTTTTTACTTGAAATTTTATACTTAACGTTACAGCAATTGCCTAACATGTTCATGCATGTAGTAACAATTATTTATGTATACATGTACATAAGTATGTATGCATGTGTGCGTTTTACTACTCAAAGTTTATACCACACTCTCCCATTTAGGGCCAATAAACCCTTACACTTGGCAAGACTATTTTTGGTGAATTTGTTTTATCTTCTTTTTTTTCTGTTCTTTGTTTTGTTTCAAATTAGTAGCGGTACTAAAGTTAATTGTAAAAGGTACTTTTATCACATAAGCAGAAGTTAAACAGAAGTTAAAGGTACTAAAAAAAATTTATGATTGCAAAATCATAAACACCAGGAGTTCTCATGAAGTTCCTTACATTTAAAAATAAAAATAGTTTCATAAAAGTTTAAAATTTTCATGACCTTTTCATTTTAAAGAGAAATAATACTTTGACTATAAATACCTACCAGTTACAGCAACAAAATAAAAATCACATATTTTAGTAATAAATTATAGATGAAATTCAATTTAAAGTAACTTTGAAGCGCCTCTAGTATTAAGCAGAGAGATTAAAAAGGGCGACTTAACTAAAAGAGGTACTTTTTGTCTACATGAGAAAATTTAGTTTCAAAGAAAATTTTTAAGAAATTATCTAAATTGACCACTTGGGAAATGGAGTAGAATTTTTTCATTAAAAGTTTCAAGAGAAATAAAGAAATAATGAAGATCCAATGAAGCACAACAAAAAATATTCACGTGTTTGGCGTAGGCGTGTTTCGACTACGATAATTTTGTAATAGATTACAAGCTATTTTCAATATATTACAAAACTTTTTAAAAACGACATCTTTCTTCTAATAATGCTTCAGACCGACACCTGGTACACGTTCGATAGAAACACTACACGATTAAATTTCTCCTATTTATTTTAGGCGTATTTCTTCTGGTTAAAAAAAAAAGATAAACAGCTCAACGGATATAAATTCAAATCAATTGAAAGCCTATTTGAAGAATTTCTGTACTTTTCTGTGCGAGAGGATTTTAAAACTTTATAGGTTAATTCGTCGATTATCGCCCTAAACTTTTAATATTGTCACAAGTATTTAAAGGATGTTTTTACAGAGACACAAAATTGGATTTTCTAATTTTTACATATGAAAAGTACTGTTTACCGGCTGATATGGTATAGGAAACACGAAGAGAACTTACAAAATATCACTGATGGCAAATTAGCTAATACTCTGTATTGGTTTACAAATACTGTGCATCTCTAAATTATATCACGAGTCAAAACATCATTAAACTTATAAGACAAATTTGATGCAACTGGATAATTAAATAACATATCTGCTGTTTAGGGGGTCCTAGAAAATTTATTTAATGAAGACTTTGGGCAAATAAGGTTTTAAGCCACTTAGACCACATCGTCTTACAAGGTTACTTGCTAAATTTTAAGAGTTCTGATGACGAAAAAGCAACTAGTCTGATGGCAACAACTAAGTACAATACTGCCTTTGCCATTAAGCAGATAAAATATTTCTTTGTTTTCTTTATAATCAGATTAGACTTCTCAGAGCAACAAATTTTCTATTAAAAATATTTTACTTTTAGGAGCCCTTAAAAAAATTAAATATTTTAACTTCTGATATCACGAAAGAATATAATAAACTGAGTAATAAGGATTTCAAGCAATTGCCTCCTCAATACTCTACAACCTTTACAAAACAAACAAAAAAATATTTAGAAATAGGCCTCACAGGTTTCTTTACAACTTTCACAGCCTTAGGAAAAATGAGGTTGTTACTGCAGAGTAAGAAAATAATTCAGAATCTCTAATAATAATAATACAGAATCTCTTACAGCTGGCCATCTTTTATTCTTTTAAAATTTAATCGAAATAGATGTTTGGAAGTTTTTGATATCAAAAAACCAGGACTTTTATATTTTATAGTAACGCTAATGTGGTTAGAGCACTGAAATCGGTACCAAAGGTAGCAAAACTCACAATTATAAAAACTTCACTCTCAAAGAGTTCTATCAATAAACGTAGAAAAGCATACACAAGCAGAGCAAGCGAAAGACTGTGATTTACCATCACAACTTTTGAAGACTTCTTGATGGAAAAATGAACAACTGCTTTTCTTAAGCCTTTCATTTCACCCCTTTTATTTGGAAAAGATTAAGGAAAACGTAATTTCAAATAAAAATTCTAATTTTAATCCCTGTGTTTAGTGGCTGATTAGTGAAAGGCTGCATAGTCGAGTAGAACCAGAAATAGATACAAAAACTAGTTGAGCAACTTATCAGGCAAATTCCTTCGTTATAAAGCAATAAAACAATTATTTTAATTAAAAAATCCAAATATAAAATTATTCAAGCTCGAGGTTTTAAATTTCTTATTTGGAACTTAATTAATAAAAGGCTGAATAAATAACATTCACGAATAAATTGAAAGATTTTATTATAAAAACAAAAATTTAATTAAATAAAATTTTACTTTAAATTAATTGAATGTTTAAAAAAGTCCTTCCAATAATTTAAAAAAATTCAATTTTTTTTAAGTAAAAAATCCGTTAAAAATTATCCTTAAAAAAAACACTTTAAAAATCTTAAGCAAAAAAGTACCATTTTTATTCAAACTTTCATCCCTGAAGCCTTTAAAAAACTTGCACAAGTACCATCCCCCACTTAGGCAACCCCACGGGATAAAGAGAATATAACTTTAAAAATACAAATAAAATCCATAACTTCTGGAAAGAGAGTCCAGTCTAAAACAAAAAAAGTATTCAAAGAAAAATACACACACTACGCCCTTTTAAAACCCCCTCTTAATAAAAAAAAGTAAAAGAAAAAATGAAATTATATTTAAAAAAGACAGCCATTTTGTCTATATACACTATACAAAAGCCAACAACAATACCAAAAAAAAGAAAAAAAACAAAGCATACTTTTAAGAGCATAAAAAATGGTGTCTCCAAAGCATGATTTAGGGCGCAAACTCGTTTCATAGAAATGGAACATGCGTTTTAAGCACCCAGTTGGGAGAGCAGCATCCATTTGGTGGATAATTTCAACTTTAATAAACTTAAAGTCAAGATTTTTTTTACTTAATTTAGTTTTTACTTTATTAAAGTTATTAAAGACTTTTAAATTACTTTTTATTTGAATTCTGGTCATCTGGCCTGTAACATAAATAAAATGCACTACACATCTTCGTATAGAAGCCTTTCTAAGCAACGAGTTTTTAATTTATAAAAGTGGCTTTAATAGATTTTTATATTGTTGGGATCTTAAATTATAATTCAATCATCTTAATAAGTGAATGCTTTCAATAAGATTTAATTTAATAAAATTTTAAATCGATCCTCAAAATGAAATGCTGTTCAAATTTGGACTTACTGCACTTTACATTGCAGCATCTCAAGTGTATGGAGCAGATATAATTTTACTGACACATGTTTTAAGCGATTAATACAAATTTCACATATAAAATTATTGCAAGAAAATGGTTCATTTGAAATATTTACCAAATAATACCTGGGTAGAAAAAATCTTGACAAGTTCATAATTGATAGACAAAATTAAAAGGAAAACAATGAAACAATGGTTCGACTATAGAAACTCTATTCATTACTTGAATTTAAAACTTCTAGTTTTAAATATGAATCTTAAAGCATATTTAATGCTGTAATTGTATTTAATTGTTTAAATTAAAAATAAGGACATGAAATTAACACTCTACAAATTATAACTCAACCGCTCCACAAATATTTAAACGTGCCAATCTTGAAAGAAAAAAGGCTTAAAAGAGTTTGAAATTTAAATCTTAAATGGTTATGGTATAATTGAGCTTGGAAAGAATAATATTGAATTTTTTGATCAAATACAACATATCCAAGAGAAAGGAAACAACTGGTCAACTTTATTTAATGTATTAATTGATGACAGAGGCAAAAACTTTATACTATTTTTTAAATCAACGTGATGCTCTGCAACAAAAAAATTAAAGTTTTTGTATTCGTGCGGCTACCTAATATATAATTCGCTTTGGCAGCAACTATGAAAATAATTTTTATTGAATACTAAATAAACAACTTATATTGAAAATGCTTTTGAATTTTAGCGTGTTTGAAGGTACCCATACAGTACATAATGATATTGAGTACTTTATTGCTTCAATTATTGTCGTTAGTTAGTTAGGAGTGGCAGCCTCTCACGATGAAGCTCACTTGAGCACAATTGTATGGCCCGTTGTGTTGCAGTACGGTCTCTTCCTCATCCTCCGAGCCACAGCTGCGATAGAAATCATTACAAGGTAAGCCCAGTCTTTCAGCATGCCTGCCTATTAGACAGTGATCAATAAGTACCGAGACCGTAATACCTATGGATTTCCTGTCCAGTCCGAGCAGTTGCTGGTTCGCCTGAGGTCCAGTGTATTCCACAGTTGTCTAAAAATACAGCAGGAACTTTCCTCCACCCATAATTTGTGAGCCAAATTGTGGTAGTGTTTCTTTATGGCCAGTTTAACCAATGCCAAAGGAACTCCAACGTCGGGTAATAAGAAGAAGCTAGGAAGCAATGTGGCTCGTTTAGCGAGATTATCGGCCTTACATCTTCCCAGGATGTCCCTGTTACCAGGGACTCAAATCAGGTCAATCTGTGATCGCTCCGATAGTAGGTTTAGTGAGGCGCAACATCTCAGGACCAGCTTAGATGTACAATATGCACCAGCAAGCGCCCTTATTGCCGCCTGACTGTCCGAAAAGATCCAAATGGCAAGGCCGAAGTGAACGCCCCCAAGCACTATTATGGATGTTTTCAGAATAGCAATTACCTCGGCTTGGAAGACGCTGCAGTAGTCAGGGAGTCTAAAGCAGAGTCTCAGTCTAAGGTTATTGGACAAGATTTCGCAACCGACCCTGCCGTCCAGCTTGCAGCCATCCGCGTAGATGTCAACAGTATGGCTCACAACCACTTCGTTACAGACCCACTCCTCTTTACTGGGAATGTGGATCTGAAACCTGTAGTCCAGAGCAGGTGTAGAAGAGATGTAGTCCACCATTGATGGTATAGAATCATCCCGAACGATAATTTTTAAAAACTTTTTTTTTGGAAAGAAAAATTATTTTACAAATGTAAACGGACGATTTTTAAAAAAAAATGTACTTAAGCCAAAAATTAATATCAATTTATTTTTACGAGGGCTGCTATATATATTTCTGGCCTGGCAACACTGAGTGCTGCCAAGTGCAATCTGACATTTCCATTGGAAAGTTTGTCATTTTTAAGCTTAATCGTTCTCAAACAGTTTTGACGTACGACCATTATTTGTGTTGTTTACAGTGACTTGAAAAAATTAATATAGAAAAAAATGGAATTAGCTCGTGAACATTTTCGTGCCATAATTTTTCACAACTTTCGACGTGGATTATCACGACAAGAGTGAATTGATGAACTTAAATCTTTGTATGGCAATGAAGCACCATCCTATAGCACTGTGAAAAATTGATATAATGAATTTAATCGTGGACGAAGCTCGCTCAAAGACGAATTCCGTGAAGGTCATTCAAAAACGGATGTTGTGCTAGAGAACATTGATGCCGTGCGTGAACTCATAATGCAAGATCGACATGCGACATACTGAGAGATAGAGACATCCTTGGACATTTCCTCCACCAGCATACATTTGATACAGCATGAACACCTGGCCGTAAAAAAAGTTTCTTCTTGTTGGATCCCGCACAATTTGAAATACGGTCAAAAAAAGGCTCGTGTCGATTGGTGTAAAGAAATGTTGCAAAAATACGATTGCGGTGCTTCAAAAGACGTTTATAAGATCGTCACAGGTGACGAATCATGGATCTATGCGTATGAGCCCGAAACGAAACAACAATCGACCGTGTGGGTCTTCAAAGACGAGCAAAATCCAACGAAAGTTGTTCGTGGAAGAAGCACTTCGAAGCAAATGGTCGCCTGTTTCTTCGGCAAAACTGGTCATGTGGCGACTGTTTCGCTTGAGCAACGTAGGACGGTCACTTCTGAGTGGTACACTACAATTTGTTTGCCTGAAGTCATCGGAGAAATTCGAAAAACCCACAAGAGAAGATGAATCATTGTTCACCATGACAATGCGAGCTCTCACACATCGGCTTAAACCAGAGTGTTTTTGACCGGCCAAAACGTCGAATGAATGGGTCATCCGCCGTACAGCCCTGACTTGGCACCTAATGACTTCTTCTTGTTTCCGCACATCAAGAAAAAAATGCGTGGTCAACGATTTTCGTCGCCAGAAGAAGCTGTTGAAGTGTTCAAAAACCATGTTTTAGAGGTGTCTAAATCGGAGTGGAAAAAGTGCTTCGACAACTGGTTTGAGCGCATGCAAAAGTGTATAAATCATGCTGGAAAATACTTTGAAAAACAATAAAACCAGTTTTGATTATAAATATTCGCATTTTCACTATTAGGCCAGAAATATATAGAGCAGCCCTCGTAATATCCACAATTCAACTCCTTATTTCATAAAAAACTAATTAAAAAATTATTATTGTTCTTAGTAATAATAAAAAGAAATATTATTTTTATTATCATAATCGCTAGAAATTGAAGAATTATTATTTTTATTAATAAATAAAATTTTTAAATTATTATTTTTGTTATTATTTTTATGATAGGAACATTTTTTTTTTTTACTAAATTTTCTTTGTTTAACAAAGACACTTCCATACTTTTATCTCTGTGAGGAATATTACGTATTCTACGCTTTACGCCGATAGCTCAGTCATTTGTAGACAGAGAGAAGGCGAATTAAAGCAACTTTTGGCATCTGTACTGAAAGCAGGTTTTAATATGGGTTTGCCAAATGATGAAGTTAATTATTTGCTAAACAGTTGCGTGAACAAACAAAAACAAAAAAATAATTCTATAAATTTTATAATTTCTTATTTTGAAGTTTGTTATAAGAATTTCTTAAGCAAAAAATATTTTCCAAAATTCCTCCCTTTTAGTTCTTAATAACGGGTTCATTCCTATAGACAAGTCTGGTTTTAATTCACTAAAAACTATTAAAATTATTGCAAAGCGAGTGCTAAAACTGATAAATTTATTTAATCTTCATCAAAAAATATTTTAAATACAATTAAAAATATTTTCGAATTTAAAATATTTAATTGAAAATTGCTGCAAAATTATAAAGACTTTAAATTTTTTAAATTTGTTTGAAAATTTTTTTCTTAAATTTATTTCTTATATCCATGTAAATTTTGTATTTGCATAATCTTTCTAAATGATTTACTTGTGTTTGTGTGTGTGTGTGTGTGTGGTTCAGCACTCATTTATACAAACATGCCATTTTAATAGTGCATTCCGGCTATTAAGGTAATAAACTAAATAAAAAAAGTTTTTTTTCTCTCTTTATAATTTTTGCAATTTACAAGTATGTGGAAGTTTTACATTTTAATAAAAGTATTTTAAAACACAAATAAATATTTTTGCATATGTAGGTATGTATGTATGTATATACATAACTGCAAGAGTTTTTCTTGATAATGTACGAGGGCAATTCAATATGTCTTTATAAATGCATGAAAGATGCACTAAGAAATAAAAATATAAAACAAAGAGGGTAAAAGCATAACGACTTTTAAAATTATTGTGTCATGTCCCTGAACGGCAAATTACCTTTTAAACCTTTAAAATCAAAAATAAATTAACTGAAGTTCTTGAGAGTTTTACATCAGTATTTAAGAGTATCAGCAATTGAGTTATTGAATTCAAATCTGACGCTTGTCCACCAATGATGAAACTGGTTCAAAAGGGTTAAGTAACCCAGGGTTACTCTGAATTCTAATTGGACAGATGTGTAAAATGTAGTGAAAAATTAGTAGAGACGTTGTCTAATCATAAAAATAAACGAAGTCGTGTCACTAATAAGTCCTGTTCTCATTACTTTAATGAAATGAAAAATGAAAAAGCCAATGAAAATAAGAAATCGAAAATTAATAAATTAACAGAATTATTCGTTATCATCACAATACTCGAGATGCCCAAGTTATTGTTCTATATTTATTACTGTTCATATTATTCCTTAATTTTTAAATTTTTTAAGCTCGTTAAAAATTTAGCATCTTTTAAAAACTTATTTACCTCCCCTCGTATAAATGTATAAATAAAATATTCCCTAACTTAGCCTTCTTAAAGTGCTGGTTTCTTTTTATTGCTCTTTCGAGAAAATCTGAAAGCCGACATTTAATAGAAAATAAACTAAAAGAAAATAAGCAGATCAAAACAAAAATATAGTTTTAAACTACAAAGCCACAATCCTTATCACACATACACACACACACATTATTTCTCTCTAAATGTAATAAATAAAATTAAACTGGACCTTATAGTAATTGTCGGTAGATGTGACGGTGTTTAAGTGCAAGAAACCAAATATTTGTTAGTTGTGTTTGTATTTAAGGTAAATGCTTTCATCTTAAAGACATCATAAAAATACTCACACACCTGTGCTCATACACACACACGCATACAAAGAGTTTAAAATGTATGCAAATCTATGCAAATTTTGATAGACAAAAGCTTAAAAGGAAACGATGTGAACAAACACGCACAACCCCACACAAACAAACTAATGTTTGATACAAAAAAATTTACAATTTCAATTGCCGGAACTTGAGTCCTTTAAAAAACGGAAATGCACAAATAAATAAGTGTTCAGGCTACAGAAACCTGGACAACTTTTATCTTAAGTAAATAAAAATATTTTACTTATGAAAGCTAAGATTCAAATGGAAGAAAACTTTAAAGTCAATAGCAGTTGGCATTCAATTCAAAACAAAAATTCCAAAGAAATGCCTCAAAAGCCGTTATTTCTGTACCTAAAGTTTTTTTTTTAATTTGACACTATTTAGAGAATTTATTTTTTAATATCAATTTTTTGTAATTTCTTGTTAAATTATATAATAGTAAGCTTTCATTTATAATTCTCACTTAGTTTGTAAAAATATTTTTAATTTATTTTGTATTTGGATTTGTTTTTGTTATCAACTAATACTTCTCGCATTTATTGTAATGTGAGGTATTTTTTAGCTGCATTAGTAAATAAACTATATAAACATCAACATGTTTATAAATCTTACAAACTTTTATCTCATAATTCTCATTTGGTTTAAATATTCAATATTAAAAATGTAAAATAATTTAATGATTTGCGTTGCAATAAAAACGAGCGTAAAGTTAGCCAAACTTCTATATTTAACAATGCAACTGTAAAAATCTTCTTCTTGCTTTAGTGCCACACCGACTTTATGCCTTTGATTTTTTTTTCAAAAAACTTAATTCACCGATCCTCTTGGTTGCAAATTTAACCGTCAAGATTCGCCAGCTTTGGTCAAAAGTGATTCAGCTTTATATTTTCAATAAGTCATTTCTGTCAACTGTTTTTAAGTAGAGGTAAAGCAAGCAGGGGCCTAAGCAGAGAAAAAAATAACTTTCGAGGTCTTCCCATTAATAAAATTCTGTTATCAAGAAAGCTGACAGCTTACAAAAACTCAGGTTCTCAGTTTAGGCCCTACGAGGATAAAGTGGTAAAAGCGAATTAGATATGATAGCGGGAAGGACCCGTGGGAGATATCATCCGAGTGCAGGGCCATGCCGGAGACTATGCAACAAAACTTAAGTATGTGGGACCGACCATAAAAACTATTTACGAATGCTCACTGGCTTTTTCCCATTTTACGATTTATGAGCTACAGCTACTGCAGTTTTTGTTGGTATGATGGGGGACTCTGTATTAAATTCTTAAGAAATGTGAAGCTTTTTGTCACAAAAGATACAATTCTGTCACTTACTCCGCCTCCGTTTAGCCCTGTAAGGATTGAAGTAGTAGATGTGAATTTGGGAAGGGTGTTACGCGTTTAATGTTCTGTTGTATTGTAACAGAGGCCGCCGGTATTGTGATGGGGATATTAGAACATGGTCCTGAAGGAGACCATCCGTTTAGACGGCTTTGCTGGAGACCACGCAATGGAACTTAAGGCCATGGGAGCTTTCATAAAAATATTTAAGAATGCTTAGTGGATTTTTCCCATTTCAGGCATTGTGAACTGCAGCTGGTGCAGCTTTTGTAACTATGACGAAAAAACTTTATATTACAGTTTAGAGGCTCGTGATACTATATTTCGTTGAAGATATAACTATCTAGAGCATTATTTTATAGAGCAAGAGGATCTGTCACCACTAGTACCGATAGCAATCCTGATATTTATCATTAGACTCGGTCTAGATGAGGTGTTTTAGTAACTGGCAGGAGATTCAATAGGTCTTGGATCTCAGTGTTCTGCCAACAAACAAACTTAAATTTCTATTCAGTAGCGTCACTATTAGCATGAAGCACATTGGCGCAAGCATCTTTTTCTGATCTGGTGTTCAGAGTGGAGATCATGCAGCCAAATTTGAACGTTAATCTCTATTTCATCTCTTTTATACAAACGTTCTTCTGATGTCACTTTCGTATTATTAAAAAAAACAGTTAAGACAGACTGTCGAAAGTTAAGGTTACATCATCTTTAATCGACTATTTCGTAATATCGCGTTTTTAGCAGCTTGTTTTGACAAAGCGTGCATTAAACAACCTCAACTTGTTGTTGTAAGGCACCTTGAGTTTTTTTACAGCGATTCTAATATACTAATGCGAAAAGACTGCTCCAGAAGAAGATGATTGACTCACTTTATTGCAAGAGCAAATTTAGACGACTGTTTAAGTACAGGGGATGTATTCAGCTGTTTTTTCGTCAACGGCTTCTTCTTCACTTTTAGATCGCCGGGTAATTTAAAAAAATTTCCTTAGCTGATAATTTGAAAAAAGTACGTAAATTGGCATCTGGGTGCTGCTCTTCTCTTGTTTGAAAAAATGAATCTGTAAGAAAATTTTATTTAATACTGCCGATGCCGGTTTCCTGAAGTAACCTCAGCTGGCAGGTTGAGAAGAAGTCTGCTACAACTTTTTTTTAAGGCAACTACGGACATTTGTTTTGGGACTGTATTCTTTCAGCTTTTCTGGCTTTTTTACTGACAAACCTGCTGTCGTTCACCGATTTTCTAAGCAACTTTAGTTTATAGTTTTGCGAAAATCGTTTCATATAAATAATTTTGAAAATCTATGACATTTGAAAAATGTTTAAAATGATAAGAAGCTGAACCTGTATAATAATTCAATAATTCTTATTTTGACTTTTTTTGGACTTCCAGATAGAGTAGAAAATAAAGTGAATTTTTTTGTCTCTGTTGTCAACTTTTCTAAATCAAGCAATAAACACTAAATAAAATATAAACCGTTTGTCCCTGCCGTTAAGAGTCTCATTAAAGCGAAAATAATATGCAAATATGTATACAAATATTTAAGTTGCCTTAAGATATGATTACTTTTAAAGGATACTGCAGAATAATATTGCTTAAAGCTGTAGACACTTTTTAACTTTAGGCTAGAATAAAAAGCTGCATAAAAACTAAGAAATTTTATTTTTGTGGTTGGCTACCAAAAACCTAAAATATTAAAATAAAAACATAAACAAAATTTAAACAAATAGGAGATATAAATTTATGAAGAAAGAGAAGTTAAACTTAAAAAATATTGCACAATATTTAAAACAATAAAAAATAAAATAAATATATTTTGTATCATTAAAAATTTCGTAGGTTTAAGATTTTTTATAACAATTTTCGAATATCTTTTAAAATAAAAATTAAAACTTAATTTCAGTCTAAATACCATCACAAATATTTTCATTATTATACATAATTTTCATATTTCTAAAATCATTTTTTTTTCTCAATTAAAAAAAATTGAATTTTGCATTGATATTGGACCATAATTGATAATTAATCATGTAGATTTCGTTAAAGTTATTGCTTTAGTCATTTAAATCATGATGATTATCGCATTCTGATAGTTAAATGATAAAAATTATGCATAATTTTAGCCAAAGCATGACAGCGTCAGTATATTTTGCATATTTAAGTTGTAAATGTTACACGAAGAAAAATAAAGAAGATGAAAAAAATGTAATTTATTTTCAATAAGCTGCTTGTAAAATCTAACTTTTTTTCTATTCACTTTGTTTGGTTTTTTAAGTCATTAGGTATGTGGAATAGGTTGGCACAAAGAGAGCTTTGTTAATTTAAAACAAAAAGAGAATTATGTGTGTGTGTGACAAATAGAGTTTTAAAATTTGTTTCTTCTTTGTATAGGTGAACACACCTGCTTGGGCATTAAACAGAAGATCGTAAGTCATTAGTTTAATTCCCAACAGGTCTTAAGAACTATAAAAAAAAATAATTGTTGTTGAGTAGCTGTGAAGGATGCTTTATTCAAATTGGGAATAGATAGTAAGTAACAACTTACGACTCCAGATGTTTTTAAAAAAGGTTAAAATAAAACGAGTCTATAAGTTCACGCCCCGCCGAAGCAACTTAAGAGCTGTTTAAAGTCTCATGTTTATTAGAAAAGACATCAATCAAGCAGTTTAAGTTTCGCCGTAGTCATGAAGTATTTTGAAGTAAATGGCTGCGCAAAATATTTAGTAAAAAATGGCACATGCTACCAAACTGGCCACAGAGTACAAAACACAAGACAAAAAAATATAAGATAAAATAAAAAAATTGACGCAACTTATAGAAAGAAATTGTTGTTCAGCACAGAGATTAATTTTTGGCTTGACGCGTTTGTTAACAAGCCAAATTGTAACATATCAAGTGAAACTTAAACACAACAGACTTTGAACGCTCCATTTCACCAAGAAAAAGACACCCTGCAGTAATGTTTACAGTCTGCTGGCATCACTGAACCCTATTTCTTCAACACTAAAACCGGAGCACGCATTACTGTCGTTAGAGATCAATTTAAATAAGAATGACATTGATTCATTGAAATATGGCATACTGTGACCCCAATCATCGAACTATTGAAATAAAATTCGGTAATAAATTGATTTGGCCTGTTATTTGTCCTGTTATTCGTGACACCCAGCCAGTGCCTTAAATGGAACATTCAGGTCACTTGCCCGAAAATTAATAATTAAATTTTTTTTACAAAAATTATTTCATTTTTGTATTGATTTTTTTTTTCAATTTAAATTGCTATCAGCCTTAAAAAACAACCTATTTTGCAATAAAAAAAAGAACCAAGAAAATATTTCATTTTGTGCCTTGACACACATGCACAAGCAGAAATAGTGGAGAATGTAGCGGGTGCTATGATGACTCTTATTTTAGATTCCTCTAGAAAATTATGACATATAAGAGAAGTGTTAATTTTTTGTATGATAACAATGATAATAATTAATAAAAAAAATAAAATCAATGTTTATTATTGTTGTTTTTGCTTTGGACAAAAATCTTTAGTTTATTTAAAATGTAAGTGAGAAGTTCCCTGAAGAGCTAAGTAGGCGGTAGCGAAATGGCCATCGAAACGTGCTTTCACCTTCAATAGTCAATATAATACGATCGTGATAATTAGCACGAACTTTTAAAGTATAAATTAAGATAATAATCTTTCTTAAAAAAATGCCTCTAAAATAAAGACTTCATTTTTTGAATATTCCTGGCAAATTGCTGTCTTGGGAGTCATCCTAAAATACTAATGTTCATATTACTTTGAAGCCTTTTAGATAGAAAAGCCTTTTCAGCATTTTTACAAGGCTGATTTGTATACGTTCTTTTTAGATTTTTTTATCACTTCCTCCGCTTTACTTAAGAAGTTGAAGAAAAAAATTTTTTTAAGTGCATTTTTTGTTTTTTTGTTGCTCAAAATCGTTCATCAAAAATCATCATAATTAACTATTTATCTCTATGCTTATGGTTATTGTAGTTATTATTTTCTATTTTTATCTAACCATACATTATAATAACTATCTTGATGTATCTATGTTTATGTGTGTGCTTGTGTGTGTATAATTAGAAAAATTGTAATTTGTTCATGTTCATTGTTGTTGATAAATATTCCCCAAGTGTTATTTAGTAAAATTACTTAAATGCGATTTAGCCTTAACAAAATGCATTCTATCATAAACTAAAGCTAAACAAATAAACTTTAAAATACAAATACAGACTCATGCTAATACCAATAATAAACAACAAGTGCAATACATACAAATTCAGTCTACATAAATAAAATTGGCAAAAGTGCGACTGTAAAGTGTTAATGTGTGCGTGTGTGTGAGCGTGTATGCGTTTAGAAGGTTACAAAACAACAAATATACATTTGTACACTTTGCTATTTAAGGTTGTGTATTATTGTTTAATATTTATCGTGACAGTAAAACACATACATACACACACACACACATCATATAACGCATATTTAAATAGAATAACACAAACACTTTATGTACTTAAGTACAGCTACAGTGGGTAACAAAATTTTTACAATTGAAACAGTTTTGTGGTGTTCCTATTGTTTTTTTGTAGTTCAACTTTGAAACAATAGATTGTCTGAAGGCTGTAGATAGATTTAAATTTGTTCAACGCCTTAAATCGCTTAGCAAAAAAAACTTTAGTTTAGAAACATAAATCTAAAATTTTAAATGTAAAAAGATAAGGACAGTGAGTGTGAGACAGAGAAAGAGAGTGAGAGAGAAGGCTTAAGCATGACAACATTGCAATACTTAAGGTATTATTTGACAACATAACATGGTTAAGCATTTTGAATGTATGCAGCAAGTGCAGCCAATGTTATGCCAACACTTTTGTTTAATTTTATATCCACTTCACAGCAAATATATTTGCTGAACTAAAACATTTAACTATTTTGAATTGTGTACATTGTTTACCTGGTCCAAACATTATTATAAAAATAGAAAATCTCAAAAACTTTAATGTCTGTAAATCTAAGATGCCACAACAGAGTTATAAAATAATTTATTTTAGTTTAGGATTTTGTCATTTTTAAGACGACTTTATCACTTGTTATTGGCTTTTTGAGTAATAATATGCAAACATGAATTTGTCATTGCGGGTGCCTCAGGCAACTACGTTTAATTTTTCTAAATCATTAAAAATTAAAATAAAACGAAATTACGGATTTTGTCACTGTCATACTTTTTGTCACTTTTTTCCGGAAACACTCGGAAATTTGAAATATACCAAACAAATTTTCTTGAATATTTGAAAAAAAAAAATTAAAAAATACCATTCTCCACTACATAACAGTGTTCCTGTTATTTTGCATTTTTTGTCACTTCACAATGTAAACTTGTTACGTAATCGTTTTATTATGTTTAAATTTTAACAAAATTTTTAAAGTCATGATTTCATCGTTCTTACTTTTTTTTTATTTTGTACATGTTAAAAAATAATTAAAAAAAATTTTTTATTAAATAATATAATTTTTAAAGTTGTCATAAACTCTTCATCATCATTATACAAAAATTTAATTATTAAAAAATTTAAAATTTTTATCAAAATTAATAAAAAAAAAATTAATTTTTTTACTGTCATTATTTTGTCCCTGTTAAAAATAGATTAGCTTAAGCGTAAGAAAAAACAAAAAATATTTAAAAATGTTAGAAAAATTTAACTGTATAGAGACCATCAAACAGTTGTTGTATTTATGTCACATTCATTTTTATGTCACTAATAGGTATTTATGCATATCTAGCATCAAAATATTTTATTTTAAGCGGTGTCATGTCATAGTGTTCTCGCACATAATGTCCATGGACTCAATGTAACAGTCAAAAGTGACATAGACATTATGTCATTTTTATTATGGACATGGTGTCACTTATTAAATTCGCACTTAAAACAACAACGTCTTCGCTTACCAAAGATTTCCTACGTAGTACATCGCTGGCCCTTGAGCGACCGAAAAGGTTTTTTCATTTATGGTATAACCAACACCAGCTTCACTTACTAAAGATTTTCTGCAAACCAGTTTATAAAAAATGTTACAACTTTCTTTAATTTTTATAAAATTCTTAAAAAAAAAGGTTTTTAGAAATTAAAAAATGAACTTAAGCCAAAACTAAATTTTAATTCTGTTACAACTTTCTTACATAAAACACTATAAAATAAAACTATAATATCTATGAACATTATGTCACTTTCTGCTGAAACATAATGTCCACGGACATCATGCCCTTGGAAGTTTTGATATTTTAATTTTTAAAATTAAAAAAAATTGAAGCACGTTTTAAAAATAAAATGAGCACAATTTTATACAGGGACATATCATATTGCACAAGGACATTATATTCACGGACTTTATACCGCACTTTAAAGTAAAATGTATATTATGTCACTGGACGTTATGACATATAACTATTATTGCTGTCACTAAATTAACGATACAAATTTTATTACATGACTTATGATTATTAAAGCCAAATTAACAATCTAATAAAATTCTGTCACTGTCATTTTACTTGAAATTAAAATTTTTCTTAAAATTTCTTTGTAAAAAAATCTTCAAAAGTATTATTAAAATATAAAAATTTATAAGAGATGTCTTTATTAAAAAAAATAATTTTTTTCCTGAATTTAGCAAAATAAAAAGGTTTCATATTTCGTTATAAATTAAGTTAATTGGATTTTTTCCGCCAGTAAATATAATAATGTTATAATACCTTTCGGTGAAGACCATCATCACTTGCTGTTTATTTGGTACGTTTAGCGAACGCTTTCGATGTAAGAACATCGTTTTCAAGCCGCGTTTTGATTAGTACTTAGTAGGAGTACATCGAAAGCGCTTGCCAAACGTACCAAATAAATAACCAGATGTGACAATATTTTTTCACTTTGTCATTGTCATTTTTATACATCGCTAAGAATTGTTATATTTTTTTAAATAAATAAAGATTGCTTTACTATATTTCTTTAATATTTTACTTTTTGTCACTTATTAGACTTTTTAAAAAACGATTCTTATTGTCGATACTATTTGAAAATGATCCTAAAAACTTAAACTTATAACGAAAAGAATCAAACTCAAAATCAAGACACATTTGTATATACCGCGCTAGTCGCTTTTTCAATTTATTGCTCTTATTTGTAAAAATTGGTGGCACATACTCGGTTGTCACTTTTTGTCACTTTGTAAAAAAGTGCAAATACTTTTTTTAACGTTACTAAACATTTTTTGATATCTTTGTTCTTTCTTTTGCATCTTTCTTTTTTCTTTTACATCAGTGTCATTAACTTGCAACTTTTTCTGAAAGACAAAAAAAATACTTTCTGAAAAATTTTTTCTCATAGTGAACCAGTCAGGTGGTTTTAAGGAAAAAATTATAGCTTTTTAACTTAAGAAAAAAAGCTAGATAACATAAAATTCCTTGTTTTCCAAGAATTACTGTACTTTGTCACATCAAAAAGTTGTCACATAATTTTTTGAAACATATTATTTTTTGTCACATAATTCATTGAATTGAAATAATAAATTATGTCAATTTGTAAACTCTGCTACATATAAAAAATACAGATCTATTAACAAAAATATAGAACTAGTGACAAAATGACTTACTTTGTCATTAATTAATTGTCATAGATTATTTAGTAGAGCTTGAGTTTTTCATATCATCTTTAAAAAATTAAAAGTGTATTAAAGTTCTTTAAACAAGAAGAAAATAATGTCACTTCACGACTTTTTGTCACTGTCACTTTTTGTCACATTTAATTAATAGTGCAAAAAATATCCAAATTATCTTTGCAAAACTAAAAAGTTTTTTCGGAATACTAAAGCTAATGTCACATTTACTTCTTATTATAACAAATCATTCTTTTACATTCTTTTTATATCTCCTACACACTACAGCTTTTTGCCTGCCTTTCTTTGTTTCAAGCTAACGAAGAATATTGTAAATAATTTGACTACTGTCACACAATAATTAGCCAAAGATGTTAATGTTATTATGTTTGATTTGGCAATTTGAAGATTTCTAAATTGGTACTTACCACTTAAGGAATTATGGCCACATATCGATGGTGCTTTACCGAGTAAATAATCATCTTTGCAGATATATTTATTGTCGTCCAGCACATAGAGTTGTTCACCCGTACTGAGCTGTTTATGGCAGATACAACATGTAAAACAATTGAGGTGAAACACCTTATCACGAGGTTTTCGAACGAGATCGGAGGGAGCAATACCTTGGCCGCAGCCACTGCACTTGGTACCATAGCGTCTAAAAAGAAAACACAAAAATTTGTGAATACAACGTAATTAATAATGACAAACTCTTCATGCACATCAATACAACGTGTTTTTGCTTAAAGTCATAGAGTTTATGATGATTCAATTAAAACTGGTTTCTTTATTTAAAATTTTTACAGCTTCTGTACTTCAATCACTTTGAATTGTTATGACTCGCAATCAATTTAAATAACTAGCAGGTGATGTATTTTTTGTATTTCTTGTACTTTTTTTGTATTTTTTTTTTTATGGTGCTTGTCATGACTTTCACTTCACAGGTATCTCAGCAGTTTAGAAATTTTTATTTTCCATTTGCTATCGTTTTAAAGGACAGACATACTTATTTTATTGTTAGAAAGTTAATTGATTTTCTCGTACATTCTTTTTATTATTTTTTATTTTTTGTTCGATTTAAACAATTAAATACGTAAATAAATCACATTTGCCTCTCACTACACTTGTCACTTCATTTAAATCAGCATCGTTGTAATAAAAAGAAAAGAAAAAAGTGAAAAAAGTGAGTTTTGAAGGAGACACACTGTGCCCACAAGCTGACAAATAATTCAATTTTAATAATTTAAAATTTACTATTTAAACTTTCAATATAAACCAGGGATTATTGTCATCATATTTGTCATTTTATTTAGAATTTTGATAAAGTCACTCTGTTTAATCAAGTTTAGCTTAAATTCAAAAATAAGGAGTTTAAGAATATTTTGTTAAATATCGTCATTTACTGTCATTAATTTTTCACAACCTTTAAAATAAAAAATGATTCTTAATGATGTTGATAAAAGAATACAAAAAGCTCTGTTATAACATTGTCATTATTTGTAGTTGTCCGAAATATTTGTCATTTTATTAAAAAAATTAAAAATAAACTCTAACAGTCTTAACATTTTTTTTCAGTTTTTGTCACATTGTCATTTTTTGTCACTTTGTCATTTTTTGTCACCATGTCATTTTTTGTCACATCCTTAAATCTTTTTAAACAAAATAAAACAACGCTTTACAGTAACTTCATTATAAAATGAAGCTTATTTTGTGTCACAATTTTTTTATTGTCAGCAATTTAACTCATGATTTTTGTTATCTTGTAACGAATACTACAGAATATCTCCTAAAACCCTTAAAACGTTGCTCGTTGAGATATAAACCTGAAGAATTATCATATTTTAAGAAATTGTCACTGTCACTTTTTGTCACTTTCGTCATTGCCAGCAGTTTTGGGCTTTATTTTTCTAATTTTATTAAAATTTAAGATTAAATAACTTTTATATTTCGATAGGCTTCTAAAGATTTCAAAGTCATGATCTAAAATATCGTTTGTCATTTTTTGTCATATCCTTAAATTTTGCTAACAAAAAAAGCAAAAAGGTGATTGACTTTATTATTGACTATATATTTTTTATTGTCATTATTATTTGTGTTATAATGATTATTTTTTAGACATAGTCACTGTCACTTTTTGTCACTTTTTTATTGCCAACTGCATTATTTTTATAATTTTATTAAAGTTTAGAATAAATTACTTTTACATTTTTAAAAACCTCGATTTTCAAGTCATGATCTAAAATTTTTTGTCACATCCTTAAAATTTGTTAAAAACAAAAACAAAAAGATGTTTGACAATATTTTTTTTCTTGTCATTATTATTTGTCAATTAAAAAAATGAAGTCCAGAAGGTGTAGTAAATCTATTTATTGCTCTCAGCTCAAATTTCAGTTGCCCTCAAATGGAAAAATATTTAAAAAGTATTTTGGCATCATAAACTAAATTTCAAAATACGAACTATAATCATTTTCCCCGAAAACTTTTCTGCCCTTGAATGATACAACACGGCCAGTTTCAACACTTGCGTTTAAAAGGCAAAAATAGTGACAGGAAGATCAAGACGATATCCTTATTCGTAACTAGGATTGAAGTATCAAATACAGTTTCCTATGAGAGTAATGATTTTCATCACAATTACTATGCAGACATTTAAATTTACGTTACATTTTTCTACTTTCCTTGTCAAAATTAAACTGATGAAATATTTTTGTTGCAAAATAGTTTTCCTTAACCTTAAAAACTTTTCATACTTTTCTTTTTCAAAATAATCCTTCAGCAAAATGTTAACTCACCTGAAGAAATCATTTCTGCAGTATAATTTTGATTCTCTACTAAAGCATTTATCCGTTAAAGGTTGAAGGCATTCACAGCAGCGCACACACGATGCATGCCAAACCCGTTCTAAAACATTAAATAAAAATTTTTCTAAAATTGGTTTATTACAGCCAGCACATGGATCGCCAACACCGACCGGCGGCTCACTACGTCCTGAAAAAAGAAAATAAAAATAAAAATTAAACTTTAATAAAAGTTTTAAGAAATCGGAATATATTTTTTTTTAATTTTAAAATGTATTTCCTTAAAAAAATATAAAATAAAATGTTTCTATATTTATTCAATATATTATTTTAAGTACTTATCAATTAACCCACGTATATGTGTAATAAAAAAAAATCATGTTATAACGCTACTGAAAATCAGGCGACAGTAATAAATCGGTAACAAAACCAAAAAAAAAATTAAACTTAATGTCAGACAACTTGAAATGCAAATTAACAAACTTTATCGATTTAATGATTTAATGGACGTGCAACAAACAAAACGCAAACAGTAGCAGCATAAATATGCAAATTTAAATCATATCAATAAATAATTACGAAATCATAAAGATGATGCAAAAGTGTAAAACGACAACTTTTATGACTGCACTTAGCAATGTTGCACATTGTACACGCTCTTACATGCACATGTTTGATCAGACATGGTGGTGGTGGCTTGTCAAAAATTTTTTCTTTAAAAACTTGTTGTTTGTTAAGATGATTTTATTTTCTTCCTCTTGTTTTTTTTTGCTTAAAAGATGTGCTGTTTATAATTTGTTAAATGTTGAAACATTAAATTTAACCTTGATTTTAGTCAATATATTTTGTTTTTTTGTTGTTCCTTGTTGCTTTATACACATAAATATTCATTTAATATAAACGTCTGGCGATTAACAGACTTTGCCAAAAACAAAAATAACGACAACAACAAATTTTAAACATTTTGATTGATGACATCCGTCAATTTTGACATTTTTAGTAAAATAAAATATATTTTTTTTTTATATTTTTTCTTTGTTCTTGATTTCTGGGTAAAGAAAAACAACAACAACAACAACATTTAAGACAAAGTTATTGTTCCAATAATGTACAAGAAACAAAAAAAAAGTTATTCTTTGAGTGTTTAATCACTCACTAACGTACGTAAATGCTTTGATTATAATCATTAACAACATTGATGGGTGATGGGTTTCTGTTTTTTATTCCTCTTAACAACATCACAGTTGATAACAAAACAGTGAGTAAAAATTAAATTGTTGTTCTAAAAAAATTTCTTTAATTTCAGTACAAAATTATAAAAAGAACTGAAGATTTCAGGCCGGGGCACATAGAATCCTTCATACGTTGTACTTTGACAAATTCAACTAAAGTCAAAGTAACGACGATTGAGGTTGGCACAATGAATACTTTGCTGACGGATGTAAAATCAAAGTTTGCTCTCTATTTTTATTAACTTTTAAATTTAATTTGTATTTTATTCACTTCTTAATTTAATTAAATTTGTATTTTATGGTTTAGCACTGAAATTTTTTTTATTAAAATCACAAAACACAATTGAAACACAGCAAGAGTTAAAAGAAAACAGAGAAGAAGAAGCAGTTGATAGTTGTCAAAGTATTCAACATACGTCAAAAGTTAATAGTTGACCAACTTTCGTACTTTGCGTTGGCGGACACGTATTGATTGTGACAGCGCTCATAAGAAAACATGTATTTTAACTGAGTTGTCAGTTGAATTTGTCAAAGTTTAAAGTATGACGGATTCTATGTGCCCCGGCCTTTCTGTTTTTAGTTTTAGTGTTTTTCTTTACTTCATGACTCCGTATTTTTAATGCTTTTCTTTTAGATCAGAGTTTTAAAAGTACTTTCTTACCAAAAAAAAAAAAAAAAAGTAGCTGTTATGGTTGTCGCTGTTTATTACATTTTTTATTTTCAGTTTGTCTAAATAGTGTTTCTACGGTCTCACAACTTCACAACTAAAGATTTTGATTGTGATTTTGTGGCCGGCAAATAAGCAAAACTTTTTTTATTAGGTCACCGCCCTTTTTTTCTGCATATTTATTTTAAAAAAGTATTTGTTATTTTTATGGTTTAAATATTAAATGATAGACTTGAATTTTAAAATGATATAGGGTGTTCCATAAATAACGAAATAATATTCTGCGGAAATTTTAAAAATCAATATTTAAAATTAAAATTTTTATTTTTATTACACACTTTACCGCAGGTGGAAAGAGGGTATACTTTAGTTTTTCATTGTAATTTCTACAGTATCCATTTTCGACCCCCATAAAGCATAAATATTCTGACTCCTTATGCATAGCGATGTCAGCGTGTCCGTCCGTGTTAGTGTTGAAATCAACTTTCCCAAGGCCAGAACTTGTTATTGTCAGCAAGATCAGTCCAAGTCTTTCTAGGGAACCAGTAAGACACCACGCCTCTAATTTTCCACTTCTTTTGGAGCAAATCTAGTTCAGTGAAGTAAAATCAATCAATCAAAAAATAAATGTATGGGGCGATAGAGAATTAAGAAATAATAAAAAAACATCAAGACAAAAAAATGGCGTTCGCCCATGTTTTCCGAGTTATGGGCCTCTGAGCTTTTCATAGAAAATTGCGATTGAGCACTATTTTTTTAAGAAATCAATATGGGTATCATTTGAAAGCTTTTGAAGAGATATTTCGGGATATGCTACTTTTAAAATATCTTTAACACAATAAGATCCCATGACATTTTTATAGAAAATTATTTAAAGTATCTAATTTTTTTTTTATTTTTTAATGCTCTATCATCCCAATATTTGTTTTTTTTTTGTTATTTCCTTAAGCTAGATTTACATACATGGTGAAGGGTATTTGTAATTCGGCATAGCCGTTTTTTTTTTTTGCAATAAACAAAACATTCTTTGTTTAGTTCTTTATTTTATCATAACACAAATGACAATTAATAATCTTCCACCTGCCACTAAGTTCATATCCAATGAATATAAACTGATGACAATTTTTTATTACATTGGTCAAGTTCGTTAATTTTTATTTTTTTATTTTTATTTTGTATTCTTATTGTGTCACTCTTTTGATGACACAATTGCCATTAAGGATAAAATGTTCAACTAATTTAAAGTTTCAAAATGCAATGATGTTAACTGTTACGGTGTGAAAACAGGAAGATATCTGTCATCGTATTGATGTAAGATTACGTCAGAATTGTGAGGTTTTTTTTTCAGTGTAGTAATACATACTTTGTGTAAATTTTTTAAGTCTGTCTTTTTTTTTATTTAAAAAAGCCATAGTTAAACTTACGAAGGCGTACTGCTCAATATCACACATTAAATGGCTCACCCTTTTATCTTATACGTTGCATCACCAAATTACTATTTTTTACTCAGTAAATTTTATTTGTGTCCATTACGGTTCAACAAACGAGTTTGCTACTTTTTTATATTTTACTAATCCGTGTAAATAACAACTATCTGCTTGTCTATCAGGATTAAAATATTCAATCTGTATTTGTTCATATTTACACCATGCAATTTTTAGTGGCATTTTTTTTTATTTCTCTATTTAATTTACAGCGTTATTTGTTATTTAAAAATAAAAATAAGCAACAGTAAATCGCTTCAAAATTCAAGCAATAGAATATTGTTTATCGTGCTTTCTTTACCCACAAACAAAAATTTCATTTTAGTTGCGTGAATAGTTGCACAGTGTAAATGCCGAATTTGTTAAAATTGAGACACCCTCAAAATTTTTTCTATAGTTTTTGTTGTAGTGGGTAGTGTTATTTATATATATTTGGCTTTTACGGTTTGAGTGACAAGCTCACGTTTGTCAAAATTACGCTTTTTATGGGATACCCTATAGAATTAAATATAAAATTTATGTTTTTATTAACATCACTCTGTTTAAGTTTAAGCAGTTCAAAAGATAAGGCTACATAAGTCAAAATCACGTCTTCTATGGAAAAAAAACCCTAAAATTTTGTAAATAATGTTTTTACGACTTTGTGCTGTTGCTGCCCTTTGCGCATCAACTGTCTGTCTATCTTTGTTTTAGAGGTCCAATTCACAATTTCTATGAGACACCCTACAATTTTTAATTTCTTAACTCTTTGTTGTAGTAACCAGTATAAAATAAAATCATCATAAATTTTAAGATTTGATTGTTAAAGTTTAAATAGAAAAATCACATTTGTAAAAATTTAAAATAAATTTTATATTTCTATTAATTGTTGTTTGGCGGTCGTAGCAATATAAACTCGGCTTAAGTTTTTAAAATCTTTCTATTAGGATTCAAAATATAAGGTCGCATATGTCAAGGTCACGTCTTCTATAGAATCACTGTTCAATTGTGTATTTTTTATATTTGTTATTATGACGTATGATAACGTCATATAGGACAAAATCATGTCTATGGGCACAATCTTTAATTTCAATATTTTATTGTTTCCTACTTTAAGAAACCATCGCAATTTACACTCTATAAAAGGTGTGAGTGTTTGTCAGTCACCCTTAAATAGATAAGAAAAGTTATTTATGTTCTTTAATTTATATTTTTCTTATTTTTACAGTGGCACCAATCCATAAGCAAAAGCTTTTAAATAAAGTAAAGAATTATTTAATTATTTCAAGAATATCAGACTTTTTAAGCCCCAAAAATTTTAAAAATACATAAAAAGTGTTTACCCTCTCTATCTAATCAAATGCCTCCTTCAGAGGTTATTTAAAACTAGGGATGCAACCGATACCGATATATCGGCGATGCTTATGGTTTTCCGATATATCGATATCGGCGATATTTTACTATCGTTACGCCGATACTTTTTTTATTTTTCTTTAGAATTTTTTTAACAAAATTTTCAATTTTTAACTTTTTTTTTTTTCATGAAAACTATGAAAAAAAACATATTAAAAGCAGAACATAAAATTCAAATGAGTTATGTTGCATCTGAGAGACTATTTTCCACTACAGGTCTGCTTCAAATGGATTTGAGAAATCGTCTATCTCCACAAAATTTGAAAACACTTTGTTTTTTAAACAAACATCTTATTAATATAAATTTTAAATCTTGAGCCAATCCAAACTGAATGTAATCGTTTATTTGGTAAAATCATAAATATTGCAGACGTTTTGTAGTTTCAAAATTTGAATTTTAGAAACTGAAATGTATTTTTTGATGATTTGATATTTTGTATAATAGAAGAATTTCTCTACTTGAGTTTTGTTAATTTTTACTTAAGCTCAACTTCAATATGCGCATCGGAGTCGGAATAGGTATCGGCGATATTTATGTTTGAGTATCGGTGTCGAATCAGCGAAATGGCGTATCGTTACATCCCTATTTAAAACTCTTTCAAATAAAAATCATAAATTATTTAAAGCAACATGATTAAATTTACCCAAATTATTAAATTTCTAAAATTCACTTTTTATTTCATTAAACATTTGAGATTTTTCTTCTTGCTTTGAAATTTAAAAAGATGTGTTGTTTAAATAAATGACTCCTTAATTAGGAGCTCTGTAATCATTATCGGTAGAATAAACAGAAGCTGTTAAATGTTACGCAAATTTAAACTTTGTGCCATTTTAACGAACAGAATCAAACTCTCACACTCTGTCTAAATGCAAGTAACCAGGCAAAAGCTGCAATTATGTACCTTAAAAACGTTTAATTTATGCCATTTAATAGCTGCAAGCGATCAAAAACAAAAACAAAAAAAAACAAGAAAACAAAGAAGAACGAAACCAAACACTAAAATTTAAACAAAAGCAATAGAAAACTTTAGGTAACGTCTGTCCATAGTATTCAGAAAATCCCAACAGGTATTCCATGAAAACACTCAGTCATTCATTGAGTCTTTAATAAAAAAGGATACCTGAGCTCAGCTCAGCTCTATGGCTGCGTATAAAATCATTTTAAATGCCAACACCTTGGCAAAAGCAACAAAAACAACAAAAAATATTTACACATATTTTTAACAAACTACTTAAACTCATATGGGGAAATTTTGAATGTGTGAGTGCGTTTCATTTTTTTTTTTTTCGGAAGACCAAATAAAAAAGGATGCATTTCAAATAGTCAAACAATGAGCAGCAGTTAAATGCTCCATCACCATCATCATCATCAGCACCAGTATCAACAGCCAGTGAAATAAAACCCGAAGCTATTTGTGAGGGTGTTGTGTTGTTAACTAAAGTTTGAGCATTTAAAGGGGTTGTTGCTGGTAGGTGGATCCATACATTTGCTAAAGCACACTCCCAAAACTGCAACCGTATAATAATACAGTGTCAAACATACTTATTTTTTGTAGCTTAAAAAAACTTTAGTTTTTACTCTAAACAAAAATTTAAATGTAGATGATGAAGAAAAAAACAGAGGAAGAGGAAGTCTTAAGAACATGCAAAATTTTGCCTCAGGGGGTTGTTAATAATTCTGATGCAAATGGTCAAAACAAAATAAAAATTGTTTTAAACATTATAAAGTCAAACTCATAAGAAAGAACAGTCATTTAAAAACAAACAGACAGACAAACATGTATTATATTTTATTTTAAAGTTTGTTTTACTGTATAATTTTTAAATAATAATTTACAAATATTTTGTTTCTTAAGCAGCAACTTTGACAATAAAGAAAACTTTTCCAAAAGAAACTTTCTGAAACACAAACACAAAAACAGAAAAGTTTAATTTCTAAAAAATACTCAATGGTTAGCAAACTTTGTTATAATAAATCATAAATAACTAGATAAACTTTTCTTATCATGGTTTATTTTCTTTAACCTTCAACAGCAGAGTCTTACGAGAAAAATAAAACAGAAAAAATAGGGAAGAAGAGAACGCCTTCTTAAAACGAAATTATTTTTCCATGGAGCATGGAGCACGTGAAGAACCCATTTTTTTTGTAAAAATTCCTATAAAAAAGTAGAATAATGTTAAAACATGAGAATATGGAAACGACTAGACATTTTTCTATGGAACGAAGGTGTAACGATCAGATACTTTTTTCAGAATGGTGTTGAAGCGATAAGAAAATTTTTTAAAGACAAGTGTCGAAATGTCTAGAAGATTTTTGAGAGAATATTGTCGCAACAGATACTTTTGTATAAAATAGTACGAAAATGAAATTTTTTATAGAGTAGTGTAGAAACGACCCGACTCCTTTCTATAGACCAGGGGTTCTCGTCAAATTCCTGCTCATGGACCCCTAGTAAAGTAATTTTTTTTCACAGACCCCTTTGAAGCCCAAGTTTAAAATTAAACTGTTATTATTTTTGAAAAAACCGTTTTTTCGGTTTTTTATGCGGACCTCTTGGATGGTTGCTTCGGACCCCCAGGGGTCCACGGACCCCCATTTGAGAACCGTTGCTATAGACGACCAGATCCGTTGCTAGAGAAATTAACTATCATACACAATCGTGCGATTTAATCACATAAAAGTCTGACAGAATTCCGTCCTACTTTAAGAATCGTTTCAAAATGGCGTCGTAGTTGCCACACCATAATACAAAAAAGATGCAAAAAACACATGCTTTTGGTATTTTGTTGTTTTTTTCCTCATCTTCAAAAAATCAACTCTGATCGCATAGAAAAAATTATTTTATGAATTATTTCAAAAGATTGTAAAATCGTACAGATCTCTCAAAAGGTCTGTCACACACATACAGTTTTAATCCAAACTATCATATTTTTGAGCAGACATGCAATTTCTGACAGATCGTACGACTGAGTATGATAGTCAATCCTGGCCTTAAATAGCCAGCCACCATTCAATAAAATAGTGTCGAAGAGATTAAGAATTTTCCGTAGAATCGTGTGAAAATAAAAAAGAGAATAGTTTAGAAACAAGGAAATGGCTTTCTATGTATAAATGTCGAAATGACCAGAAAATTTCTTTAGAATAATGTAGAAACGACCAGATATTTATTTATAAAATAGTGACGAAACTACTAAAGAGCTTTCTATAAAAGAGTATGAAAACCTACAGGTACTTTTCGATAAATGAGTGCAAAAACGACCAGAAAATTTTCTATAGAAAAATTTAAAAAGCGACCAGAAAATTTTCTATAGAAAAATTTAAAAAGCGACCAAAAAATTTTTTATAGAAAAATTTTAAAACGACCAAAAAATTTTCTATAGAAAAATTTTAAAACGACACAAAATTTTCTATAGAAAAATTTTAAAACGACCAGAAAATTTTCTATAGAAAAAATTTTAAAACGACCAGAAAATTTTCTATAGAAAAATTTTAAAGCGACCAGAAAATTTTCTATAGAAAAATTTTAAAGCGACCAGAAAATTTTCTATAGAAAAATTTTAAAGCGACCAGAAAATTTTCTATAGAAAAATTTTAAAGCGACCAGAAAATTTTCTATAGAAAAATAGTAAAACGAAGAGAAAATTTTCTATAGAAAAAATTTTAAAACGACCAGAAAATTTTCTACAGAAAAATTTTAAAGCGACCAGAAAATTTTCTATAGAAAAATTTTAAAACGACACAAAATTTTCATTAGAAAAATTTTAAAACGACCAAAAAATTTTCTATAGAAAAATTTTAAAACGACACAAAATTTTCTATAGAAAAATTTTAAAACGACCAGAAAATTTTCTATAGAAAAAATTTTAAAACGACCAGAAAATTTTCTATAGAAAAATTTTAAGGCGACCAGAAAATTTTCTATAGAAAAATTTTAAAGCGACCAGAAAATTTTCTATAGAAAAATAGTAAAACGAAGAGAAAATTTTCTATAGAAAAAATTTTAAAACGACCAGAAAATTTTCTATAGAAAAATTTTAAAGCGACCAGAAAATTTTCTATAGAAAAATTTTAAAGCGACCAGAAAATTTTCTATAAAAAAATAGTAAAACGAAGAGAAAATTTTCTATAGAAAAAATTTTAAAGCGACCAGAAAATTTTCTATAAAAAAATTTTAAAACGAATCTATTCTATTATAAAACATTTTTTTTTAAATTAGTGTCGAAACGACCAAATACATTTCTGTAAAAGAGTATCTCAACGTTCAGATAATTTTCTACAGAAAAGTGTAAAAATTACCACGCAATTTGCTAATGAAAAGTTTTAAAACAATTATAAACTTTTTTATAAAATGGTTTCAAAACGATGAAACATTTTTCTAGAGAAAAGTGCTGAAACGTCTAGACACTTCTCTGTAGAATAGTGTAAAAACGACCAGACAATTTTAAATAGAAAATGGCAGCAAAACAACTAGATATTTTTTTGAAGAATTGAAAGGACCAGAAACTTTTTATAAACTAATGTTGAACGACCAGACATCTTTCTACAAAATTGTATCGAAACATCCAAGCAATTAGTTTTTTTAATAGAAGTAAAGCGACCAAAAACTTTTTCATACTATCAAAATGACAAAACATTTTTTTTTTAAATAAGTGTCGAAACAACCAAATGCCTTCCTATAAAAGACTATCGTAACGTCCAGGTACTTTTCTATGGAATAAAGAAAATACGACCAGGAAATTTTCTATAGAATAGTTTTAAAACGATCAGAAAGTTTACTATAAAATAATGTCGAAACGAATATACACTTTTTCTATAAAATAGTATCGAGACCAAGGCATATTGATACCAGGTGAATGCATAAGCTTTGACAACTAAAAATATTGGCATGCACACATATTGCCAGACATTTTGACAGCTCAAAAGTTTTTACAAAAACAAAATACACGTAAAAACTAAAACATATTTTGACCCCAGTCACCTACCTGTTCAATGCGCCTTGGTCTCAACATTTAGGAACTTTTTGTAAAATAGTGTAAAAGCGACCAGAAATTTTTCTACAAAATGTTGTACAAACGACTAGACATTTTTCTGGAGAAGAAAGTCTAAACTTTCCAAGGAAGAAAGTCGAAAAAGCTTCACGTCTCTTCCGAATGTTGTCACTAAAACGACAATTTCTTGACTAAGACCCCTGTTTTTTTTAAGTTTAAAAGTTTTCACATTTATTTTTTTGTTTTCGTTGTCGCTTTGTTTCTGTTTGTGCCCTAACGTGTGATTTTTTTTTTCCAAAAATTTTTTTAACAATTAAATTTTTTTCTCATTTTTCTGGTATTTTAAACTGTCAACACATGTCTTAGTGGCTTAATTCTTTGCAACTGGTTAATTTTTTTTTTTTGTTTTCTTGCTTTTTACCAACTGGCAGCATGTTTAATGGTAAAACCATCAACATTCAAGTTTTCTTATTTGTCTCCCTGCTATCACGAAAAATTAAGGAAGGAAAAATGTGTTGTAAAAAGCAGAAAAAAAAAACAAAAAGAAAATTATGTAATTAATGTTAAGAAGCTACCAGTTGTTTTGTTGCAGTAAGACGACATTAGTTATATTTTAAACATGTTTTTTTTCTTAGTTTCTTTTGCTGTTCTGCTTGGTGTAAGTGTTAAGGTTACATGCCTCATACCTCAAACTAATCATCATATTCATAAATGGCTAAAAACAATAAATCGCTGCTGCATGGCACTTGAGCTTTAAAAAGAAACGTTCGTGTGAAATCTTCTCATTGCCATCTTTGAAACTTTTCAAAGTTTTGTAAAGAGGTTGACGAAGGGGAAGGAAGCGTACCGACTCGGTCATAATTTACAACAATGTCAGTTAGTGGTATTTGAGATTTTGTGGCTGAGGCATTAAGAAATAAAAGAAAATCTCAAGTTCATGATCTTGTTCATGTAGACTTTAATAATTCTTGTCTCTAACTTCGATACCAATAACTAAAAAAGTTGAAGAGAAAGAAACACTCCTTCTTTTCCATTTATTCATAAATGAATATCGGGCAGGCAAGCAGGCAGTTAGGCGGCTATGCTTCTGTTTACTATACGAGTACAAGCATTTTCAGTTTAATGTTTCAGTTGTTTTTCCTCTTCTTTTTCTGCTTCTTTGATTTAAGTTTAAAAACACTAAAAATAAAGATAATTCACATTGTTTTACTCATAAAAAAGATGATGATGATGATGAAGAATAAGTCTTCGCCCCTTGACCACAACACGTACCAAGTATAATTTTTGTTGTTGTGTTTGTTGTTGAATCCGGCCATATTTTGTCATGGAATGAACCCTGTCTTTATTTTTATAACATGCATTTTTCCTTCAGATTTTTCTGGTCATGTTCATGCGAATCTATGTATCTGCTGTCGACAATGATGTGAATGAAAATGATGGTCATTGCTGTTGTGGTGGCTGCAATTGGTATCTGTTTATTTCGTACGTCTTTCTGTCTGTGGTTACCACTTGATTTTGTTTTGGTTCTGTTTTGTTATGGTTTGTTTTACTTTGATTTTTATTTTTTTATTCATTTATTCAGAAATTTTTTACAGCAGCCAGCTTCAGAAGCAGCTTCTTTACGTTTTTCATATCATATCTTTGCAACAACAGCAAACAACTTTTGGTTTTGATATCAACAAAAAAATGCAATGAAATCCACCCATTTTTATATAAAAAAATTACTTTTTTTACTACCAGCAGAAGTTTATCCTCATTTTCTTTGCCATTTTGTTTTATGAAGTTTTTTTTTTTGTAGTTAAAAAAAACTGAGCTCTTTCTTTTTTTATTGGTCCTTTTCTGGCTCCTGTTAAGGGCAGAGTTTTAAAAGAGTGAAACTTTTTTTAACGAAACTACTGAAGTCTTAAACTAGCATACTAGGAAAGTAAACAAAAAGACTTGAAAGTATAGAAGTGTTCAAGTAGCGAAACAAAAGTATAAAAGTAAAAGTATAAAAAAGTATAAAACTTAAAGTTATAAAATTATACATTTAAAAAAATTAAATATAAGCGTGTAAAAACAAAATATAAGATATTAAAAGTATAACAGCATATAATTATATAATTATTAAATTATTAAAGTACAAAATAATCAAAGTACAAAAGTATACAAGTATAATTTAAAATTTTGAAATTTATACTTTTATAGCAGTATCAAACATTAAAGCATAAAAGTGTTCCGGAATCAAGGTATAACGTCCGAAAGCACAAATTATGAAAGAAAAGTTCAAAGTATACAAAATAAATGGGTTTAATGTTTTAAGGTATAAAGAAGCAAAGGTAAAAATTTATAAAAGTATAAAGTGTATAAAGTATCAAACAGTAAAGTATAAAAGTTTTCCAGAATCAAGGTACAACATTCGAAAGCATAAAGAATAAAAATATAAAAGAAAAGTTCAGAGTATACAAAAAAGTGGGTTTAATAATTTAAGGTATAAAAAAGCAAAGGTAAAAATTTATAAAAGTATAAAGTGTTTAAATACTAAAGTATTTCAAAATAAATATTTAACTTATTAAAAACCAAAATTTGAAGACAAAAAATTATAATACTTGAAGTAAAATGTTTAAAGTATAAAGTAATGAAAGTATAACACTATATACTTACTATAAAAACATAAAAATTAAATGAAGTTACCATACAAAAACATTAACGTAATGAAGTATAAACTTACGAGGGCTGCTACATATATTTCTGGCCTGGCAACACTGAGTGCTGCCAAATGCAATCTGACATTTCCATTGGAAAGCTTGTCATTTTTAAGCATAATCGTACTCAAAACGTTTTGACGTACGACCATTATTTGTGTTGTTTACAGTGACTTGAAAAAATTAATATAGAAAAAAATGTTATTAACTCGTGAACATTTTCGTGCCATCATTTTTCACAACTTTCGACGTGGATTATCACGACAAGAGTGCATTGGTGAACCTTAATCTTTTTATGGCGATGAAGCACCTTCCTATAGCACTGTGAAAAATTGGTATAATGAATTTAATCGTGGCCGAAGTTCGCTCAAAGACGAATTCCGTGAAGGTCGTCCAAAAACGGCTGTTGTGCAAGAGAACATTGATGCCGTGCGTGAACTCAAAATGCGAGATCGACATGCGACATACCGAGAGATAGAGACATCCTTAGACATTTCTTCCACCAGCATACATTCGATACTGCATGAACACCTGGCAGTAAAAGGGGGTTTGTTCTCGCTGGATCCCGCACAATTTGAAAGTCGCTCAAAAAAGGCTCGTGTCGATTGGTGGAAAGAAATGTTGCAAAAGTTCGATTGCGGTGCTTCAAAAGACGTTTATAAGATCGTCACAGGTGACGAATCATGAATCTATGCGTATGAGCTCGAAACGAAACAACAATCGAACGTGTGGGTCTTCAAAGACGAGCAAAATCCAACGAAAGTTGTTCGTGGAAGAAGCACTTCGAAGCAAATGGTCGCCTGTTTCTTCGGCAAAACTGGTCATGTGGCGACTGTTCCGCTTGAGCAACGTAGGACGGTCACTTCTGAGTGGTATACTACAATTTGTTTGCCTGAAGTCGTCGGAGAAATTCGAAAAAACAACAAGAGTAGACGAATCATTGTTCACCATGAAAATGCGAGCTCTCACACATCGGCTCAAACCAGAGCGTTTTTGACCGGCCAAAACGTCGAATTAATGGGTCATCCGTCGTACAGCCCTGACTTGGCGCCTAATGACTTCTTCTTGTTTCCGCATATCAAGAAAAAAATGCGTGGTCAACGATTTTTGTCGCCAGAAGAAGCTGTTGAAGTGTTCAAAAAACATGTTTTAGAGGTGTCTCAATCGGAGTGGAAAAAGTGCTTCAACAACTGGTTTGAGCGCATGCAAAAGTGTATAAATCATGCTGGAGAATACTTTGAAAAACAATAAAACCATTTTTGATTATAAATATTCGCATTTTCACTATTAGGCCAGCCCTCGTACAATAAATTTGTTCACTTTTAAACTGTCACATTCATAAAAAATAAAATAAATTTGAAATGTGTTTCATGACAAAGTTTCCATTGAAATTTGTCCTAATATTAATTATTAATTATTAATTATTATTAATTATTCAATATTATAAGTATAACATCAAGCAATTAAAACATTGTAAAAGTTAAGTGGAGCAAAAGTATAAAAGTATAACACTGCAGAGGTTTAAAAGAAAGATTTTTTTCATTCCTTTTCTACTTTAATTATTGTGTCTTAAAGAGTCCAACACTATTAGTTTTTTTTTTCTTTTTTTTTTTCTTCAATGCTTTATTTCTTTTTCATATTTACAGCCAATACATCTGTACATAAATAGATGAATAGTTTCCTCCGATATGCACTCATCTTTCTTTCTACTTTCCAAATACTTTACTGGAGCTTACCAACGTCGAAAATATCAGAAAAATTATTTCATTTTGTATTCGACTTCTGTGAAACGTGACTAAAATGTAAATGCTAGAATTTTTACAAGACAACAACAAATAAAAGTAACGACAAACTGAACAGCAAAACTAAAATGAGAAAAAGGAAATGTGGAGTTGAAAAACAAAACAACAGCAGCAAGCAAGAATAACAACTAAACGGCAGACATATTTAAACAGCAACTCAAATATATTTTTTTCTTAGGCTCCTTTGCTGTTGATCCTGGTTTTGCACTTTTGGTTTATTGGACTTTTTTTTTACTAAAAATTTTTCTTTTACTTTATTTTGGTGCTGTTGTATGTGGTTTTTAAAATCATGAAGTTGACACTTTTTGAATTCTACTAAAATACAAATATCTCATTACTTTTGGGCAGCACAACCCCAACAACAATAGAAATAAAATCTCCTAAATATTAAAAGTGAAGTTTCATTTTTCTTTTGCAAAATTTTTTGATTTTAGTCATATTCATGTTTATTTGCTTAGAAGAAATTTAAAAAAAAAATTTATTATATGAATAAAGAAATGACTGGTTGATTGCTGATGTAATTTTTAAAGGAAACTGTATTTAAAGCCAAAATGTATTTGAATTTTGATTTATTTTTTACTTAACAAATTTTTAAAATTTATAAATATTGGAATTTAGTTTAATCTAAAGGCCGGGATTCACTATCATACACAATCGTACGATTTATGTGCTGTTTCTGTATTACAAGCGAGCGCCTCGTCTAGAAAATTTGTATGAAAAACACTCGATATTTTGAGTGATTCCTATACAAATTTTCTAGACGAGAAGCTCACTTGTAATACAGAAACCGTACATTAATCACACATAAAACTGACAGAATTCTGTCCTACTTTAAAAATCATTTCAAAATGGCGACGTACGTGCCACACTATTTTACAAAAAAGGTGCAAAAAACAGATGCTTTGAATATTTTTTTGTTGTTTCTCCTTATCTTCAAAAAAAAAAAAAAATCAACTCTGATCGCATAGAAAAAGTTATTTTATTAATTATTTTAAAAAATTATAAAATCGTACAGATCTGTCAAAGAGTCTCATACATACACTTTTAATCCACACTATCATACTTTTTGAGCAGACATGCAATTTTTGAGAGATCGTACGACTGAGTATGATAGTCAATCATGGCCTTAAATTATACTGTATTTTTTATAACTTAGAAATCAGGGTTTAGGTAAAGCACCTTATAAAGCTTATATTCTGCTTGGTGCTTTGTGTGAGTGAAAACTGTAATTTTTAATAATATTTTATACTTTAAAAACAGGTTTTTTATTTTTGTGTATTTAAATTTTGTAAGTTTTATAGAAATAAATTTTTATACTTTTAATTCAACCTCTAAAAGCTTATGCTTTTATACTTTAATACTTTTATCTTTTACAATACGTAACTGTTTTGTGTATTTTATTAAATTAAACTCTTTAATTTTTTTTCTTTGTATAAAAGTATAAAAATGCCAGTTCAAAAAAAAAAAAACAATATTTGTGCCTTTTTATTTTTATTATATTTTTATAATTTTCTTCTTTCATACCTTCAAATTTTTATACTTTCATGCCTTTAAACAAAACTGCTTAAATATTGTTTTTATTTTTAAACATATAAATTAACTTTTATAACTATAAGATTTTAATTTATTACGATGCTATATAAATTTCTGGCCTGGTGTTGCCAAGTGCTGCCAAGTGCAATCTGACATTTCCATTGGAAAGTTTGTCATTTTTAAGCATAATCGTATTCAAAACGTTTTGACGTACGACCATTTTTTGTGTTGTTTACAGGGACTTGAAAAAATTAATATAGAAAAAAATGGAATTAACTCGTGAACATTTTCGTGCCATCATTTTTCACAACTTTCGACGTGGAATATCACGACAAGAGTATTGGTGAACTTAAATCTTTGTATGTCGATGAAGCACCATCCTATAGCACTGTGAAAATTGGTATAATGAATTTAATCGTGGCCGAAGTTCGCTCAAAGACGAATTCCGTGAAGATCGTCCAAAAACGGCTGTTGTGCCAGAGAACATTGATGCCGTGCGTGAACTCATAATGCAAGATCGACATGCGACATGCCGAGAGATAGAGACATCCTTGGACATTCCTTCCACCAGCATACATTCGATACAGCATGAACACCTGGCAGTAAAAGGAGGTTTGTTCTCGCTGGATCCCGCACAATTTGAAAGTCGCTCAAAAAAAGGCTCGTGTCGATTGGTGCAAAGAAATGTTGCAAAAATACGATTGCGGTGCTTCAAAAGACGTTTATAAGATCGTCACAGGTGATGAATCAACAATCGACCGTGTGGGTCTTCAAAGACGAGCAAAATCCAACGAAAGTTGTTCGTGGAAGAAGCACTTCGAAGCAAATGTTCGCCCGTTTCTTCGGCAAAACTGGTCATGTGGCGACTGTTCCGCTTGCGCAACGTAGGACGGTCACTTCTGAGTGGTACACTACAATTTGTTTGCCTGAAGTCATCGGAGAAATTAAAAAAACCAACAAAAGAAGACGAATCATTGTTCACCATGACAATGCGAGCTCTCACACATCGGCGCAAACCAGAGCGTTTTTGACCGGCCAAAACGTCAAATTAATGGGTCATCCGTCGTACAGTCCTGACTTGTGTGTTTCCGCACATCAAGAAAAATATGCGTGGTCAACGATTTTCGTCGTCAGAAGAAGCTGTTGAAGTGTTCAAAAAACATGTTTTAGAGGTGTCTCAATCGGAGTGGAAAAAGTGCTTCGACAACTGGTTTGAGCGCATGCAAAAGTGTATAAATCATGCTGGAGAATACTTTGAAAAACAATAAAACCATTTTTGATTATAAATATTCGCATTTTCACTATTAGGCCAAAAATATATGGAGCAGCCCTCGTAAATATTTTTTTTAATAATTTTTATAGTTAAAATTTTTTCATTGTCTTTTAGTTTTATAATTAAATTATTTTGTTCTATATTTAATTTTTATTTATTTATTTATTTAATTTTCTCTTTTTTCTTTAATAAATTTTAGATTGTTTACTTTTCAGCATTTCTTTTTTTATACTCTAAAACTTTTAAAGTTCTTTGTTTGTATTTTTGTCTGCTTTTAAATTATTTTGCTTTCCAATTTTATACTTTTTTTTAAATTTTTATATTTATTTTTCCTTTGCACTTTTATACTTTTGCACTTTATTATCTTTATACTTAATATTTTTAAAATTTTATTATTTTATGCCTGCGCTCTTTTCTAGTATTTTTTTTATATTTTATACTTCCGTGTTTTACTTTTGAAATTTTGTATTTTTATACTTAAGTCCTTTTTGTAATTAAGTGCTTTTTAACACTTTTTCGCTTTATGCTTTTTTAAAAATGGTTACACTCTTATAAAAAATTAATATATTTTTTGATATTATATTATATAGGGTGATTTTTAATGATTGGTTTTTATTTATTTTATTTTTTATTTTATTTTTTAATTTTTTTTTTTCAAGTTAAAAACATTTAGCTTAAATAATTAAATACAATTTAAGTATTAAAAAAACTATTAATTTATTTCTTAAAAGTCGTTGAACTAGTTAAAGCCCAAAATTATGAGTTTGACCAATGTCTTCAGACTCAGCGACCTTCTCTAGAATTATATTTTATTATCACAAATAAAGCTGTGCTAAAAATGTTGTCCTTATTCCCTTTTAGTCATTTAAATGGACATATGTTCAAACGGTAGTGAAGAATTTTTTACACCTGCTCTATACTTATCACTATTTTATAATCTGCGCTCCGAAAAAAATTTTTTCTGCTGTAACTGCCGGTTCTAACAATGAATGTAGGTTGCTATATTTTTTATTTTGTTTTGTGGTCAATACCAATTAAAGGTTTTATTTGTTATGTGATTGAATATAAATTAAAATTTTAATTGATTTAATTAATTATTTAATTGGAAAATTTTTATTTATTTTTGAAATTGTTTAAATTTCAATCTGAAAACAAACTTGTAGATGTGTCTTGAAAAAGGTTGAAAAGGATTTATATCTTTCAAATAATACAGTTCTTACGAAGTAGTAGTGAGAACCGTTTTTTTTTTTTTTTTTTTTGTTGGATCACAAAAAGTCATTCGCTAATGCTAATGTCGAATTGTTACTCTCTTATGAACCAATTACAGAGTTGATAAGGCCAACAACAACACAAAAATGAAAAAAGTGATTGATCCAAGGCTCTTTTTAACGGACTTCAAAAAAAAAGGAAGTTATCGATTCGGCTAAATGTTTCTTTTCTTATGTTTGTGCCTGCAGAACTCGGCCATTTTGTCCTTTGATAGATTATGCTTACAGATTAGTCCTGTTTAAAAAACAGTTCACAACCTAAAAAATTAAAGGGTGTCCCCATACAACATACATGTTTTTAAGTGTGTTATGAACCGTAAAGTGCACTTCTTTAAAATTAAAAAAAAAATGCCACCAATATAAATATTAATAGCAAAAAGTAATACAAAAATAAATCTAAAATTAAAGGGTGTCCCCATAGGTGACGTAAACTGACTTCTATGCGCCCATCTTTTGAAACGTTATAGACAAACGCTTGAAAATTTGACAGGATATCAATTACTATGAACGTTATAATGGGGAAATATAAACAATCAAAATTACAAATTAAAAGGTATCCCAATACTTAATGTAATTTGGTGTATGTGACCAAACTTTTTAACTGTTAACTATTGAATTTAGAAATTAAAGGGTGTTGCCATATTTGAAGTAAATTGACCTATATGGCCTCATCGTTTAAACCGTTGTATACAAACACTTGAAAAATAAATAGAATGTCCACTTCTTTGTGTGGAATATTAAGAATTGTAAATAATAAAAATTATAAATTATAGGGTGTTACAATAGTTGCTGTTATTTGATGTATATGACCAAACTGCTGAACAGTTTTAGACAGATGATTAAAATTTTTACAGAACTTTTGTTGCTATGTCCGCTATAACAAGTAGCAAATTTAATATTAGAAATTAAAGGGTGTCCCTATAACTAATATAATTTGACAAATATGACCCTATCTTGGAAACCGTTACAGACAAACTCTTGAAAATAAGACAGAATGTCCATTACTAAATCAAGTAGAATAACAAGTACAAATATTTAAAATTATAAATTAAAGGGTGCCCCAATGGTTGTAATTTGATTTATTTAACCAATCTTTTAAACAGTTATAGACTTACGCTTTGAATTTAAACAAATTTTGTGTCAGCAATAAAAAGAGTAAATAATAAAGGGTGACCACATAACTGCTAAATTTTCTTTTTTAATCTACATTCATAATTTGTTCTACGAAAAAAACATCCTGACTGATGGAATCTATCTCAAATTTAATAAAATATAATTAATGTGTAATTACTGTCCTAAAGAGATATGAGTTTGAATTTGTCTGTTTTGAGACGGTATTTTTGCAAGAATTATTTAATCCTTTTTAAGCTTGAAATGCAACTTTTGAAAAAACATCTCAAACATTTTGAGGGACTAGATTTTTTTAAAATAAATTTTTCTTCTCGATGCAAAATTTATATTTTATAAAATTGAAAAACTCTAAAAGTGTTTTTATATTCTAGTTTCCCTTCTTAAGAAAAACATGGCGGCCGTCTTTATTTTATTTCATTTCTTTTCTGTTTCTTTTGTTTCCATAAAAAAAAACGCCATCAAGACTTTTTTTGTGTTGAATTTGAATAAAAAAAGAAAGATCTTTCAACTGATACACAAATGTTGCAAATAAAAAAGCAAACAGTTTTTTTGTTTTTTGTAGTTGTTGTTAGTTGGTAAAATACTGGCAACTACAACCAACAATTGTCGACATTTTAGCTTTTTGTGTTTTTCCTTTTCAATATTATTGGAGGAATAAATGTCGGTCTGTCGGAATATATTTGTGTGACATTGTATGTGTATGTATGAATGTATATATGTATGAATGTATATATGTATGAATGAATGTATGTATATATGAATGTATGTATGAATGTCGTTGTATGTTTAGCGAAATAATTTCTTTTTGAATGTGTAAAACACTTCAATGCCACAAATGGCATGAAAGTTTGTAAAAAAAAAACACAGTCAGGCTGTTTTAAGTCATGCGGCAAAGTACGAGACTGTCTCGTAAAATATTCAACTAAACAAAGAGAAACAGTTGAAAATGTTTATTTTAGCAACCAGCTTATCGCGTACAAGAAACTTTTTTTTATTGTTTTGCTTTGTCTTTTGTTTTCTTAAAAGCTGCCACAAAAATTCTTAAATAGAATGCAAAATTTACTTCTTTACACAAACACACACACAATCACACACACTTTCCAATATAGTAAGTACAAGTATGAAACAAATATTTACCATATATTTTTTGCCTACATATAAATATTTTTAAATATATAAAAAAACCCGCCATGCAAAGATAAAACAACAAAAACAGCCATTGCAATATTGCGTGCCTGCTGCCTTCGCTATCAACTGCCATTTGTTTGTTTAACGCAGCATAAAAAACTTTTAGAAAAAAAAACCGAATTTATATAAACGCCTTCCTGATGTTATTTTTGTTTTATATAAAAAAAAGAAAAATATACAAATTCATATATTATGTTTGTATGTATGTGTTTATACACCATACATACATAAACATGTGAGCCTTATATACACATACATACAAATGCATATTTAGATTGTTTTTAATACATTCGAGTAAAATATTTGCAATAACGCTTATCGGTAGCATTTATTGTGTTTTATAAACAGACGTGGAAAAGATTTAAACTTTCATGTCTTATCTTTTTCATCTTCAAAAAATTTCTGCCCCAAAAGTTTACTTGAATTATTATCTTAAGTTTTTTAGAAGCTTTAAGGTGAAGTTTAATTAAAATTTTGCTAAAATCTCGTTTTGAAATGCAATTAAGGTTTTTTGTTAAATTTACATTTTTTAAATGATTTTGATAAAATTTGCAAGTTTCTTTGTTTCATTAATATTTTTCTGCGAAACTTAAATATCGAATTATTTCGAAAATTTTTAGATTTAACCAACATGACGATTTCAACCTTGACTTTTTAGGTTTTTTTTTTTTTGCTAAAATATTATTATTAATAGTGAAATTTTTTTACAAAACCGCGTTTTATATGAAATCTAGAATTTTTGGTGATATTTCGATTTTTTTATGAAATTTCGAGATTTTGTTAAAAATTCGGTTTTTTGATAAAATTAAAATTTTTAATGAAACCACGTTTTTTTATGAAATCCTGATTTTTTTTTAAATAAAGCTTTCTATTAATCTATCTCTCTTTAGAACTTATTTCTCTAATCTTTCCCTTGCCAAAGAATATAACTCCTCTTTAAGAAAAAAATTAAACCGCGTTTTTATGAAATCTTGCGCTTTTGGTAAAATTTTGGTTTTTTTATTAAATCAGGAATTTTTTATGAAACCAGAATTTTTAGTGAAATCTTTGTTTTTGAAAAAATAAAGCAATTTATCTATCTATCCATCTATATATCTATCTATCTATCTATCTCTTTTCTCTATCCCTTTCCAAAGAATATAACACAACAGATAAGAGGGTATTATTGCCTGAGTGTTACTCCTCTTTAAGAAAAAAAATTATTCCGCGTTTTCATGAAATCTCGTTTTTTAAATCTCATTTGTTTCATAAAATTACGATTTTTATGAAATCTGGAATTTTTATTAAAATATCACGTTTTAATGAAATCAAGGTTTTCTATGAAATCTGTTATTTATTTATGAAACCACGTTTTTATACCATTCACTACAAAAAGTCATTCCGTTTGTGATTTCTACAATATCCATAACGAACCCCATAAAGTTTATATATTCTGAGTCCTTAAGCATAGCAAAGTTGTTTAAGCAGTGTCGGTCTTTCCGTCCGTGTTAGTGTTCAAATAAACTTTGCCAAGCCACTAGATGAATTGAGAAAAATTAAAATACGCCAATTGATCAAACAGAAATTCAAAAATCTTGCCATTGAAAATAAGCAAGATCGGTCCATGTCCTTCGGGGCAGCGGGCTAAAACACCACGACTGCCTGCAATTTTCCATATCATTGGGAACAATGAAGTTACTCCAATCAACAAATATATGGAGCAATAGTGAGTTAAAAAATAAGACAAAAAACATCACATGGAAAAATAGAAGCTGGCACATATTTTCCGAGTCATGGGCCTCTAAAATTTTAATAAAAAATTTCGATTGTCAAAATAGTTAATATGGGTCTCATTTAAAATCGTTTAAAGGAATATTTCAGGAAATACTAAAATTTATTAAAAATGCTTAACCCATTAAGAGAGCCGATGACATCTTTTATGTAAAATTGTAAATCGTTTTTAATTGTGTGTTTTCTAATTTTTTAAATCTCTATTACTCCAATATTTATTTCCTTGATAGGAGCTACTTCACTAAACTAGATTTACATACATGATGAAGTGTAAAGAAGATTGCCCATAGCTGAATGTACATTTTTTATTAAATATCGTTTTTATGAAATCTGAAATTTTCATTAAAATGTCTTTTATATTGTCGGTCACAGGTTGACGACTCTTTACATTTTTTTTTACTTTTCAGAAGACATAAACAAAAACGTTATTACCCCGTTGCTAAACCCTGTTAGAAGTAAATAAAGTAAAAAAACCAAAATAAGTAGGAGTTATTTATTTTTAAATGATGTAAGGAAAACAAAGCTACTAAAATTAGTTTGCTTTAAAAATGTTAAAATAAAACATAACCCGATTCGATTCTTTTTGCAAGTTATGAGTTGTCAACCTGTGACCGACGATATGATGTTTTTTGTGTTTGTTTTAAGCGCTGTTTTAGTTTAAGTGTTTGGCTCTTTAATAATTTTAATTAATTTAAGATAATTGATCCGTGTCCTAAGAGTAACCACGTAACCACTGGCATTTCTATCTCTGGAACCTTTATTACCAGGCGCTTTAAATTTTTAAAAAGTTGTACTGTTATGGCCGCAATATTAAAGAATGCCTCTATAAGAATATTATTGTCACCTATCCTTTAAATTGTGACTGGCAGACACTTAAAATTTACAAAGAATGTGGTTCCTCTATAAAAGATTTAGAAAATAAAATTTTCATTCAGGGGTGTCTTTGAAGATGATGGAATTTTTACGTACATTTTTTTAAACTATAAGTTTTCAACAAACAAAAACACTTAATCTAAAATAAAAGGGTACCCAGGTGTGGACCAACACCTTTGGTATGTGAAATAAACTCACACTTGGTTGATTAGTTTAGAGAACAATAATTGATGTTTTATCTTAAATTGTTTAAGCTCTAAATTTAGAAGCTCTACAATAGACACAAGCAAATTTGTTGCCCGCAAACGATACAAACAACCCATGTTTAATCGCAGTTTTTAGTTTTCTTCTAGCAAGCGATGCATTTGCTGTCCATTTAATCGCTAGATCAGTTTCAAAAGAACAAAAAGAATTTAAGATTTGAAAGCAAAACTGGTTTAAAAGGCGAGTAATATCATAGAAAGACCAAAAAATAATTGGCAAATACGATTTAAATACATTTTAAAAATGATTGCATAAATAAGAACGACAAACTACAAGGATGCTTTGACTCTTTTTTCCATAAAATCAGTTTTGTCATAAGCTTTGAAATCGGATTGATCAAACTCCAAAAATAACAACCATCAAACAGTTTGACAAACACACAAACATCTACATGCACATTATAAAGAGGTGGAATTAACGCAAATTTCATACTTCTTTCCATTCATTTTTTGTTCCCTTTGAAATAGTTGCAATCTTTCAAAATTTTTCTGTTTCTTTAATTCTGTAATATTTTTCAATCACAAGTTTTTTAACCAATTTAAAGCATAAAAAACTTAGTCTTGCAACATTCATATTATTTTTCTTAAATTTGCTTAAAAATATTCTTTAAAATCCCTGCAAATATTTATTCACTTGCCAATTCTCTAGCATATATCCCTCCCTCCCTTCCTCCAACCTCCCCTCATTCTTGCAAACTTGTACATGATAAAATAATTTTTTTTTTTTCATTTTATTCTGTTCAAGTACTCGTTCGTATGTTGTACAAGAGAAAGAAAATAATGTATTTTATAAGCAAAACACGCTTTTCTATATCTCAAGAATTCGTATACGTATCTTTGAAATGTGAGTTTGTTTTTTTTCTTTTTTTTCTTCTTATCTTATGAAGAACATAATTTTTCCAATAGTAAAAAATTACAATGGAGAAATGTTTGTGTACACTGAGAAAAACTAAAACAAACATCCATTTTAATTTATTTACGAAAGGGGACTTAAAGATTTTGTTAAATTGTAAAATCAGCAAAACGACGCTGACAGATGTCGTTTTTTTCACTTTTTGACAACTTTAAAAAAAGGTCCAGTCACGCCCTCAGACTTCATAGCGCAACATGCAGTGGCTTGCTGAGCATGTGAAGGCTTCGAAGGCCTTCGTCTAAAAAATTAATTTTTTCAGGAAAACCAGATGGTTTTATTCGGACGAAACTGAAATCATTTTAACTAAAAACTAAAAATTTAAAACCATTTATGTTGTTGCCAATTTTCACAAAGTACTTTTAAGAAACTTTTTTTATCAAAGGGACTTTTTTAAAAGAAATTCTTTTAAAATGTACTGTTCATGATATTAAGGGCCCTTTTTTAAAATGCGTCTTTTAAAAATGTACTTTGTTTATTGATTTTTGTTAAAGGTTCCTTTTGTAAACATTTTTGAAAGGTACTTTTTTAACAGGCACCACACGCTTTTAAAAAACGCTTTTTTTAAAAGTCAATTACTTACTTTGTAAAAGATGGTTATTTTTTAAGAGGCACTTTATCGAAATACTTTCTACTTTTATCAAATATTATTTTGTTAAAGGGATTTTTTAACAATAGTTTTTCTAAAAGTACTTTTTTAAAAGATACATTTTTAAATGCGTTTAATTTAAAAAACAAAGATATATTTTTCAAAATGTATATTATAAAATTTACTTTCGTTAAAATTTTCTGGTTTAACAATAATTTTTTTAAGAAATTTTTTGTAGAATCTTTTTGAAAAAGTTTCTTTTTAATTTTTTTTAATGAAAATTAAGAGTTGAACTGTTGATATAAATGAATTAAAATTTATTTTTAGCTTGAGTTTATTTTTTAATATCTAAACACGTTTTTTAAGAAAGAAAAATTAATTTAACAAATGTATGCGGACTTTTTCAAAAATATTTTTTTAAAAAAATATTTTTTTTTAAATTTCTTTTTAATAATTTTTTTTAATTTTATAGGGTATTTTTCAGGACCTTTCAAACGGATATAAAACATAAAAAAAGTTTCATTACAGACATTTTTCACTAGGGTACTTTTTTGCACATTTTTCTATGTAGGTACCTTGTTCAAAAATTTTTTCATAAGTTACCCTTTTTGTAAGCAAAATTTTTATAAGACGTTTTTATATACTTTTAATTCTTAGGAAAATTTTTAAAAGGTACTTTATCAAAAGATACTTTTTTAAGTACTTTTATGAAAGTACTTTTTTTAATTTTTTTCTAAAAGTATTTTCATCATAATCAATTGTTTTGAAATTTATTTTACAAAAAAATATTACCAATGTACCTACACTTCAAAAAGTACTTTCTTACGATACATTTTGCAAAGTACTTTTTTCATTTAAAAGTTTTAACTAAACTTAAACTTTATCTTAAACTGCAAATGTAACCGTCATCACCTAATAAAACCAATCGATTAAATTAAAAGTAAAAGCTGAGTAAAATCAGGAGATAAATTAAGAAATTCGATAGGAATAAAAATTCGATGGCCTTTAATTGGAAATTTTGATAAAGTGCCCTCAATCATTTCTCCATAAGGACATTTTAAAATTCTGGCTTAAGAAACATAAATGTTTTATGGAGACAAATTTCTTCTTAAAACACTTCTGTTTTAAAATTATTTGCCTTTAAAATAGTTTTTTTTTTCAACTTGTCGATTCAATATCCTTTAACTGATACGAATACAAACATTTTGACTTTTTATTCTTTTTAAAATCAAGGTGTTCTCACTTCTACTCAAAACTGAATGAATTTCATTGTTTAAAATTTTAAATGTAGAAACGTTTTTTTATTTTATTTTATTTTGAAAATGTATTTGTGTACAACAACTTATTTTAGTTTTGTTATTTCTTGTAACAAATAAAAAAAGAGAAATAACAACAAAAAAAAGTTTGAAAAAATATAACATTAAAAAAGTAGCAGTGGAAAAGCATGATAGAGCATGCTAAGCAGGGGTTTGGTGGGATGCCAGGTAGAAAGTACACAATCCATTTTATGCTGATGTGAAACCAATGCAGACAGACGACTGACTAAATGTTGTGCAAGTATTTTGAAGCAAGTACGTGTTGTTTCGTTAGCAGTGTAGTTTTGGCTTTGGTTGAGGATCAACCATATAAAATGAAAGCAACAAATAACAACAACAACAACAACAACAACAACAGCAGCAGCAACAACAGTAAAGATAGCTGGTCCATGGACAAGCAACATTGAACACGTACCACCCAATTTTTTTATTTTTGTTTTTGTATCATTGAACATGTTGTTTGGCCTGGCTCTATTGTTGGCAATGGGATTCAGTAGAAGTTATTATGCATTTTTGTTATTTTCTTATTGCAGCACACGTTCAATTGTACTCGTATCATCGCATATGCAGAAGGAGCCATCACAGTAGTGTTTGATGCTGATATTGCTGTTGCTGCTGCTTTTGCTATTGCTGTAGTTCTTGATATTGGGGCTGCAACTTTAATAGTTATTTTTTTATGATGTTTTGTTAATGCCATTGTTTGACTGCCATTATTATCATATGCCACAAGAAAATAACAATAGCAACAACATATCAGCATTTTCTACAACAACAACATCAACATAAACTCACAAACATTAGTTTTGCCTGCTACTTTAAGGCTGTATGATCAATTTTAAATTATTTTTCTTAAGTTGCATGATTTAATGTTGGAGATATAACATTTTTTTTTTGTCAGTCATTTTGCCGTTCACTATATTTTTTTTTAGGTCCTTCTAAGAACTTTTGTTTATCATCGTTTTAGGATTTTTATAGTTTTATATCTTTGCTTCCATCAGTGGCACAAAATATAAGACTTGATTTGAGTTAAAAAAAAAATACAAGGTTTGCATTACACTTCTTACTCTCAATTAAAATAAAACTTAAACTGCAATTTTTATACACTGTTCTGCAGAGAAGTCCTAATTTATTATTAAAATCACATTGATGGGCAGGTTCTAGGGTAACTAATTAAAAAAGATTTGTTTATCGATTTTAATTGAGTCTGACTTTATTTTACTCGAATACATTTTTATAAAGTCCTACTTACACCCGGTGCGCTTTGCTTGCGTGAATTATATAATTTGGGAGATGGGTTAAAGAATATTTACCTGATTTAACTCGTCAAATCAAGATCAAAATGATTACGTGGAAGAATTATAAGAATATATACCGGTCGCAAAGGAGTAACACGATCGGTTGATATTAAAACTACTGAAGGAGTTTTCAAAAGACCTGCATTAAAATTGGCACTCTTAACTTAGAAACCTCATTGTGAAATTCCCTTAGATAATTCACGGAGGTGGGAAATTGTTGGTTTTACTTTTGCTTTTTGTATTTTCAAAATTTAAGTATAGGGGGCGCTGCAGTGTTGAGCGATCTGGCAGCGCCCTTGAATTGCAGCCTACTTAACTAAAGAACTGCAGCCAACTTAAGGCATATATGAAAACTTCCTTTAAAAAAAAACTAAACCTACAAAGCAACCACTACAATTTTTTTTTAGTTTGTAACTGTTACTGGAAAGTTGACTTTTTGCAAAAAATCGAAAATATAATTTAAATATGTTTAAATGTAAAAAACTCTTGGTAAAAACTGGACTGTTTGATTTTATATCGAAGACTTTACAATATTTACGCAGGTGAAGTTCGAAACTGGAGACTTTAATGTCACGGAAAGCAGACATGTTAGAAAAGAAATCTATGACGATTGCTACGTGGTCAAATACAGAGGCTCTAAATATAAAGCAAGCCTTTATTTAAAAAGTGACAGGCCACTATACTTTCTTTCTTTCTTTCTTTCAATTCTACATTCATAACTTTCTCAAAATTTAGTCTCTCGGCTTTAGGATATTTCGTTCGAATCAAGAAATCTTTTCTGAAAAAATATTGTTACAACAATAGGATCTGGCAACCTCTATTATTGTTGTCCGTGCGTGGTTGGTAAAATAACTAAAAATGCTATATTCGGCCAAATCTTATATGCCCTTCACCACGTATGTAAATCTAGTTAACTAGACAAACTTAAATCAAAAAAAAATAAATATTGAGGTGAAAGAGATTAAAAAATTAAATAAAAATGTCAGCGGCTCTTAATGTGTTAAGCATTTTTTTATATTTTATCTTTTCGCGAAAGATCTCCTTAAAAGCTTTTAAATGACACCCATATTGATCATATTGAAAATTAATTTTCTTTATGAAAATTTCATAGGCCCATATCTGGGAAAGTATGGGCGAGCGCCAATTTTTTTATTGGATGTTTTTTTTTTTCTTATTTTTCAATTTTATATCGCTCCATATATTTGCTTTTTTTTGTTTTATTGTTCCAAATGATATGGAAAAGCTAGAGGCAGGCCGACTGTCTCGAGGTACATGGACGAATCCTGCAGATTTGCAATAGTAACTTTTTTGAAACTATATCTGATCAATTGGTATATTTAAATCTTTTTAAGCTCATCTAGTGCCTTGGCAAAGTTGATTTCATCACTAACACGGACGGGCGGACGGACATTGCTCAATCGGGTTCGTTGTGCATAAGACGTCAGAATATATATACTTTATGGGGTCGGAAATGGATATTGTAGAAACTAAAAATGGAATGACAAACTTAGATATACCTTTTTCCACTTTTTGTGATGAAAGGTATAAAAACAGAGTTGAATAAGTTACTTTCACCACCTTTGGGTTTGTTTAAAGAATAGTACGATAATTAGGTAACACAAGTGGAGCAACCTCAATGGCTGCGTTTGCAGAGGTGCGTACTATAATACAAGTGATCATGAGTTCGAGCCCACCTTCAGACATGCGTACAAAGGAAAATTAATAATTGTTAAAGGCGATTAAAAATTAAAACCAGCAGTACAAACTTCCCGGAAAGAAAAAGGCATTTATTGTGTGAAGCCGCGGTTAGATAATTTAATGAAGATGTGAAAATAGAGCAGCAGATAATTGTCAAGACGCCTTTTATAATAAAGTGAAAAAGAGCTGTAGCTGTTGGCGCAAGGAATAAACACAGCAAAATAACAGTGTACTGAATATGTGTGTTGTGACTATTGGTTTAAAGGGGATGACTGGCTTCGATGTAAAGGAAATTGGAATGGTCTGTGGATGGTTTAAGTTACAAGGCATCAAGTAGTTCATGTCTCGCCGGAGTAACACAGTAGTGTAGCGTGGATGGCTGTGTTGGTAATAGCGCATGTTAAGTTAATACGAGACTATAGAATCCTAAAGCAATAGAGGAGTAAAGAAAATAGCAAATCTGTAATGTGCCACAGTGGTATTTGCAATTAAAAGAATCTGTGCCGTTGTTCAAAAAGTAATAACGTAACAATATCTTTTTTATGAGGCTTAACGTTAAAATAAAACAAAATGTCATTCTGCAAAACTAAGTTGAGTTCACTAACATTTAAGCGAATTTTAATGTAAATTTTAGCTTGATTCCAAATGTTATATTAGCCGTTTACTCTAAATTTAATACTGTTGCTCTTTTAGTCATTATGTTTTTAACAAATACAAAACAAATAAATTATTTTTAAAACTTTAAAATGTTAAAATTTTATCAAAATATTATTTTATTCAAAAATCTTGCAATTATTTTTTATTATTAAAAAAAATGGCGACATTTATGTAAGCGGATTAATTTAGCATTACCTTTATCACCCTTTAGTCTTTATTAATATAACAGAGGTAATAAAATATATTTAACAAGAAGTATTAAGAGGACAACAAATGGGCAATAAAAATACAAGATAAAAATATGAACATTAATTTTATAACAAACTTTAAAAAGTTAATATATTTTTGGCATATTAATGGCTTAATTACAAATAAACATGGCAGTTATATGTTAAAGATAAAAAGAAAATATGTAAGAGTGATATATTCGGCTATGCCAAATCTAATACACCCTTCACTATTTATCAAAATCTAGATAAGTAAAGTAACTCCAATCAAACAAACAAATTTAGAGGTGACAGAGAATTAAAAATTGAAAAAATTTACATAAAAATGTCATCGGCTCTTAATGGGTTAAGGATTTTTTAACAATTTTAGAATTTCCTTAAACATCTCTTCAAAAGCTTTAAAATGATACCCATATTGATATTTTAAAAATTTTAAAAATTTCAGTGGCCCGTAACTCGGAAAATATGGGTGAGCGCCAATTTTTTCACTTGGTGTTTTTTCTTATTTTTCAATTCTCTATTGCTCCATATATTTGGTTTTTTGATTGGAGTTACTGCCTTGTTCTAAAGGATATAGAAAAATTGGAGGTAGGCGTGGTGTTTTGCCCGCTGCATCAAAGGAAATGGACCCATCTTGCTGATCTGCAATATCACCTCTTTCGACACTATGCCTGATCGATTGACGAATAATTTTTTTCTAGCTGATCTAGTGCCTCGGCAATCTTGATTTCAACACTAACACGGACGGAAAGACGGACAGATGGACATCGCTTAATCGACTTCGAATATATATTTTTTATAGGGTCGGAAGTGACTATTGTAGAAATTACACACGGAATGACAAAATTAGTTACAACCTTCTTCCACTTTTTGTGGTGTAGGGTATAAAAAACATTTTTAACGGTTTCACATTTCTACTTTGTTTAAGCTGCTTAAAATACCAGCTTTTATATTTGACTATTTCTCCAAAAAGCTTTCGTTCTAAAAACTGTGAGTCTCCTTAATATGAGTAGAAATTTGCACTTAACTAACCTTTTAACTTCTATTGTTATACTTCGTTTTACTTCTGTTAAGGTTAATCACGCCTCTTTTGAAAGATTTTTATCTTAAAATGATTTATCGTTTTTGCTGTAAATGTGTCATCACACCAAATGCTTGGTACGTGTAAACACGCTTGAAAAGAGTTTTTCTTTAAACATGCATATTTTTCTCGATTGCATCGTAAAAGATTGAAGGATATTTTCTAATGTACTTTAACATGCAAACTATAAAGATAATAACCCAGCAAACAAGAGGGTGAGACATTACATGAACAACATAAATAATGAATAGAATTTTGGAGAATGGAATATTGAATATAAAATGAATATTAAAAATAAAAGAATATTTTATAAGGTATTTTAGTATTTTCAGTCGATATTAAAATTTTTATTTTGAATGAATTTTTTTATTTCACTTTTTTATTTTGAACAGTAAGCGAGAAGTACTTAAATGGATAAGATCCCTTAGTTACTTTATATTCAGGAATTAAATTCTTGAATTTTTAATAAATCGTTTCGGTGAATTTCCATTTCATATTTTTAAATAAAATTTCAGAAAAAATTAAAAAGAATCTAGATAATTTTATATTTCAACTTTTCTTAATTTTGGTACTTTTTAGTATTTTTTTGGTAGTTTAATATAAATTTTTTCTTCCTAATGAACAAAATATAGAAATAAATTTATAATTCAATTCTTCTCTTCTTAAAAAGAAAGCCAAATACTTTTTAGTACATTGTGTAAAATTCGCCTTTACAAAGCAAAGCAAAAATAGAACTATTTTGGGGTACTTTCCTGTACGAGTACATTCTTTATGTACAGTAAATAGCATCATAAAAACATTTTATTATACTTTTTTAGAAAAAAGAATTTTTTCAAGGGGGACAAAAAAAGTACCAAGAAGAATATATAATGTTTAGGGTAATTTTTTATAAAATTTGGCATGGATTTCCTTAATCTACACAATATTTATTTGACTTACTAATTTTTGAACACAAACATAAACAGGGTATAAAGAGGAACATTTTGGTACTTTTAAACACATAAATGTTTTTAAGTTAATAGTAGGGTTTGGGATTTCTCGGGAAACGGGAAAACTTTATCGTATTCCCGGGATTTCTCGGTATTCGCGGGAAAAAAGCAATTCTTGAAAAAACAAGCTTATTAAGTCAAATAACTTTAAAAAAATAATAAAAAATAAATAATAAAACTAAAATAAACAAAAAAAAATAATTAAATAAATAATAGTTTTAACAGCTTATAAAACTTAAAAATAATTCAGATAACAAGACATGCACATGTACATTTGCACTTCATAACGAGAGTAAAAATACTGAAAAAGTACTTTATTATTTTTTGAAACATGTGATTTTCGAACTGCATTTAACAATTCACTAGATATTCTGTTGCTTGTTTTCGTTGCAAAATTTCTAGCAATAGAAAAAACCTTTTCACTTTCTACTGAGGTTGGTTTTATGGTCAACAATGGGTTATAAAGATTATCCACGTTCGTGTTTCAAATGTTAGCGGCTTTGAATACCTAAAACTCCTTTTTAAACAAATTAGTAACCTTTTGTTCTCTTTTATATTTTCATAGCAGTGCCCACGACTTTGTTGGCGTATAATGTCTAATTATCTTAAAATTTAGAAAAATGTGTTTTTAAACATTTGTTGGCGAGTATTGTAAACAGTGTTAAAAACTTTCCATCTACAAAAATAAAATATACTGACAACTGTTCTAGAACCATTATATCAGTATAAAAATTGGGTAACTTCACATTGGTATCTCTAGTTTCTCTACAAAATGGCATGTTTTTATGAAACAAAAGGTATTCTATATTTAAACAAAGACTTTAAAAGACCTCTTCACAAAATTTTATTTAAATCCATCTAGCAGTTTTTACGTGATGGGAATACAGACAAACAGATAGACAAAAAAAATTCTATAGGTGTTTTGTACTTCATATCGATTACTATCTACACCAACATCAAAATTTTCAAAAAATATTTCATGTACAGATGCATAGATGTAGTAGAATTCACCCGAAACGAAAAGTTTGAAAATTTTTAAATGTGTCAACCAAAATATTTGAAAATTAATTAGTGTATTTTTTTAAGTGCTAATGATTTAATAATTTCCCGTTTCCTGGGAATTTACCTAAAATTTTCCCGCTTTGCAAACCCTAGTTAAAAGACATAGTTTTGCTTAGATAACATTAAATTTACTTAAGGTAAATATACGCCAAAATAGTTGTTCAAAAAATACATCGCTGTAACATTTAAATATATTGTAAATGTAACGTACTTTTTTAAATATATTTTTGAATTCGAATTTGCCAGATCTGCGAATAACATTTAACAGAGGCGAATAGAATTAGGGGCAACCCATAATAACTTTTGTAAATTTAGTTCATCGTTGCATTTTTTTTTATATTCTTCTAAGCCCTCTTGCAATTACAACTGAATTTTAAAGGAACAGTTGTTGACAAGCTCTAAAAAATCTCCGGAAATATTTTCTAGTAACTTACAAAAAAAATTTCAAATTTGATGAAGTGAAATTTATTTAAAAAAGTGTTGATGTTGTTGTGAGTTTGTTAGAAAGTTTTTTCCCTGCTCTTAAATTTAATTATTCAGTTAATTGGATTTTTCCGCCAGTAAATATTATATTGTTGTCATACCTTTTGGCAAAGATCATCGTCCCTGGTTGTTTGTTTGGTACGTTTGGCGAGCGCTTTTGATGTGAGAACATGATCTTCAAGCCACGTTTTTATTAGTACTGGCGGGTTACTCTGTATTTCGATTCGAAAAGAAAATCATTCGAATTCGTCTGGCTAATACATTGTGTTTCGAAAGTATTTTCTTTCGGATCGAAATACAGAGTAACTCCCCTGGAGAGATAGCGTTAGGTGTTTGTTGCATAGATAGTGATGAATTCGGGCAATTTTATCCGAAGTGTCTATGTAAATGGTATTGAACAGGTAGACTGCTTGATATCTGTCATATTTATTGGAGGTATATAGTTTTAATATTTTCGTCTTTTATTATCGGAAAGGTGAATGTGACCGCCTGTTAGTCTTTTGTAAAAGTGTTTCAATAATGTTTGTGGTGTAAAAATTGTGTCAGAGGCTGTATTTATCTGTTCGTTAATAATATCTCCGTTAAAAGTTTGTGTTTTGTATATTTTCATATTTCCAAGAATGTCTAGTTTTCTTTCTTGTTTTACTAGGACGTAGTAACATCATATCGTGTTCTTGTGTATTAAGATGTATTGGGAGATTGGAGTGTTTTATTTTCCATTTGTATGATCGATGTGTTCTGTGAACCTATTTTTTAGTACTCGTTCTAAGTATTTATGATTGCAGGTGCAAGTAAGTCTGTATACTCCGCTGGTGTTAAATTTATCGGTTGTTTCTGTTGATGTCTTGAGATTGTTTCGTAGAGTGTTGCTCGTTTTTTCATTTTTTAGTGTTGTCTGTTAACTTTCATTCTAAAAAGGGTTTGTTAATCTATTAATTTCTGGTCCTGTGTAAGAAAAATTTGTCGTCATGATGTATTGATTATCTCTTTGTCTTCTTTTTTCTTGTTTTTTGGTACTGTCTAAGAAGTTTGTCGATAAGAGGTTGTAGCCGTGTAAATTGTGTCGAGTTCTTTGTTTTATTTATCTAGAGCAAATGGGACTATCTTAAGTCTGTTAATCATATGTCGAAATGCTGCGAGTTTATGTTGGGTAGGATGGCTTGAGTAACTGTAAATAGTTGTGCCTGTCGTGAAGTCAATTATTCTTGTTATTGTTGTGTCAAAATAATATAAAGTTCTGTCGTGCTCTATTTCCATTGTGTATTGTGTTTAAATCGGTTAAAACTTCTTCGGCGTTGTCTCTTTAGGATGCATATTATATCGTCTACGTATCTGTAATAATAAGTTCTTTTATGTTTTTCTAAACGTTGCATGGAAATCTTTGTGAAAATTGCTGATGTCGGGTTTCTCTTGGCGAGTCCATTTAAAGTTATTTTTTCTTAAAAAAAAAAAATCAAAAGCAATGCTTCTTTTAAATCTTCAATTAAACTATATTTTGACACATTTGATTGCATAAATAATCATCAACATGAGTAATAATTTTACTGATTATCACCAATTCTTAATATTCTATTAGAAATAACAATGAAATCGAATAAATTTCTTACTTAGGAAGAAAAAAATTCACAAATTTTTATACATTTAACGGCATAAATATTTTTTTTTAAATAATGATTTTAATATGAGTCCAATAAAATTTATGCAAATTTTCTTAATAACATTTGTTTAAATTTTATATTAAAATTATTTTATGTGCAAATTATTATGAATATTGATGTTATTTGTTTGCTGTTAGACGGTTGGTTGATTGTTATTGTTTGTATTTTAACACAAACACATGCATACATATACACACATACATATCCCATTTTGTATATATATTTATATACTTTAGTATGCATCAAATGTTTTATACATATATATATACATACATATGTACATACATTTGCATTTATATTTAATGCATAAATATTTCTACTTCACATCATCACTCGTTGAGATATTTGAATGCATGTGTGAACTCCGTTTGAAACTTTTATGTTGGCATGTTTTGTTTACATATTTTTAAAATAGTTGAAATTAATAAAATCAGCAGATAATTACAGTCGATAATAAAACTGGAAGTAACAAATAAATTGTCTTAAAATTTTGTTCAAAAATAAAGGATCATCCAAAAAACGCTTCTACATGTTTTTTTAAAATAAAACACAAACTATTTGCAATTTTTTCAAGCTGTTTTTTTTTATTAAAAGTATGATCCATTACAATTATAAGTGGAATAGAATATCATTCAAATGTCCACCATGACTGCATCTGCAGACATCAATCCGAATATCGAAATTTTCAATGACTTTCCGACATGTTGCTGGTGTTATTTCACGAATTGCAACTTGAATGTTGTTCTTTAGATCATTAATTGTTTGTGGCTTGTTAGCATACACTCGACTTTTCAAAAATCCCCACAAAAAAAATCACATGGTGTTAGATCACATGACCTTGGAGGCCAATTGAAATCTGCATTTCGTGAAATTACACGTTGAGGAAATTTTGATCGCAAGAGCGTAATGTTTTCTCGAGTTGTGTGACATGTAGCACCGTCTTGCTGGAAATAGACCTCAGACGCATCAATATGATTCAACTGTGTCCATAAAAAGTCTCACAACATTGATTGGTATCGCTCAGCATTCACAGTAACAGCATTTCCAACATCATCTTCGAAGAAAAATGGCCTAATGATTCCATTTGACCAAAATGCACAGCAAACAGTAACTTTTTGTGGGTGTAGAGATTTGTCATGAGTAACACGAGGATTTTCATCGCCCCAGATACGACAATTTTGCTTATTAACGAATCCATCCATTCTGAAATGAGCTTTGTCACTAAACAAAATTTTGCGATGGGTATTTTTCAAAGAACGCCCATTTTCATAATAACTTTGAATGATGTAAACGCGTTGTTGCAATGTGTACCTGTCCATGGTTAAAACTTTACTACCTTCTAATAAAACAAAATGGCTTATGTGATTTGAAAAGATGTCACGTATAAAAATTATATAGTGCTGACATTTAGGCGTCACATTTAGATGACCCTTTATTATTTATGCAGCCCATGCCTTAACAACTCTTTTTATAAAATGTTCAAATAGTAGCAATGATTAAAACGTTTTATATTTTTTTTTAAAAATCTAAAATAATAACTTTATAAGTGACATAGGCAAAATAAGTGTAAAGTCTATTTTAAAATTGCAATAATTGTAATAAAAAGTCATTTAATTATTTTGCACTATAGTATGAAATATAAAATTTAAAAGCCTTGTGTTTTTTAGTTACCTGGCGATAAATTTGATTTGCAAGCTTGAACGTGTACGGATGATTCCAATCAATCATTTTCAATTTACAACAAGCAAAAATGTTTTGAGATTCTTTAGCTAAACAATTTAAATAATTAAAAAATAATACTAATAAATAATTTATTTAGATAATATTTTAATATGAGGTACGTTCAATCGGTCTTTAAAAAATAAAAAAGAATTTAATTTTTTTCTACCTAAAACTTTGCCGAGGCACTAGATCAGCTAGAAAAAATTTTTAATAAACCAATCGATCAGACATAGTGTCGAAAGAGGTGGTATCTGAAATAAGCAGGATCGGTCCTGTTTTTAGACGCAGCGGGCAAAGCACCAGCCTACCTCTAATTTTTCTATATCCTTTGAAACAAAGAAGTAACTCCAATCAAAAAAACAAATATATGGAGCAATAGAGAATTAAAAAATAGGAAAAAAACATCATGTTAAAAAATTGGCGCTCGCCTATATTTCCAAGTTACGGGCCTCGGAAATTTTCAAATTTTTTAAAATATCAATGTAGGTATCATTTTAAAACTTTTGAAAAAAAATGCTTAACCGATTAACAGCCGATGACATTTTTATGTTAAAATATATATTCTACTTAATATTTTCAATTTCTTATTTTTTATTCCCTGTCTCTGCAATATATTTTCTTTTATTGAGAGGAGCTACTTCACTAAACTAGATTTACATACATGGTAACTTGACATAGCCAAATCTTATATACCCCTTTAAATTATTCGATTTTTTTCTAGCCGATTTTACTAAATAATCCAGCCATCTTTTATTTATTATTTCCCTGTTTTTTACATTTTGTTATTTAACTTGCATTTTATTAACGTTCCTTTTATTTTCGCCTTTCACTGTTAATCATGTGCATGTGTGCTTTAATGTTATAATCGCATTAAAATGCTGCTTTTTGTACTCATTACAGCGTGTAAAATATATTTTTTTATTTTTAATAATGTTTAATATTTCAACAGTTTTAAAGATTGTAAGTATTTATATTTTTTTTATAAAAACTAGACATCACTGACTGACTGCTTTTGTGCCGTTTAGCAATGAAAACTTTTGAAAATATTTAAAGTGAAATAAATTCAAATGAAGAACAGCTTAAGGCCATTAACATAATAATTTAAGCAAATAATTTGAAAAAAAGGTACTATTTTTAAAATGTACTTTTTTAAAAAAGGTACATTTTGAAGTGGTACTTTTTAAAAAAGTACGTAATTTTTACAAAAAAAAATATTTTAAAAGTACCATTTTCAAAATGTGGTTATTTTAAAATATGCCTTTTGAGAATGTAATTTTATTAGAAATATTTCGAATAATTGTTTTAAAAACATTCGAATGTGTGGTCTTTTAAATTGCTTCATCAGTCAAATTTCAAGTAGAAAATATTTTGCTGACAGGTACTTTATTTATCAGGTACTTTTTACTAGGTACTTTATTAACAAAGTACTTTTGTAAAAAGTTTTTTTTACAAATACAACTGTTTGCAAAAACAATTTTAATTTCTAATGTATTTTATATAAAAGGCTTATTTACTAGTACTAGTAATACTAGTACTTTTAAAAGTACTACTTTCATCCACGTATTATGATTTCCTTAAAAATTTACTCTTTTTTAACTCTACTTTTTCCGAAAATTTCATTTTTAACAATTTTGCGATAAGCATTATTTAAAAAAAATTTAAGGTTGATATAAAAATTATCCTTTTTTAAAGGATTTTCATTAATAATTTTTTTTCACAGCTACAGCTTTTTTCTTTAAAAAGTTATTATTCCAAAGATTTGTTCAAACAATACTTTTTTTCCCCAAACTTTCTTTTTAAAACTATGTTTTCAAGGGACTTTTTCTCAAAAAGTACTTTTTTCTAAAAATGCCCTTCTTGCAATGCTTTTTTTCTCTTTTCTTAAATTGCCTTAAATGGTACTTTTTCCTCAAATGATTCCCTAGGGTAAATTGAATGGTCCTTTAAATAAATATTTTGTCTCAAAATTAATGGGTTAATGATACTTTTTTCGAAATGCTTTATTACAACAACAGCTCTATAATCAAATAAATACTTTTCTTTTAAATAATTCGTTGCTTAAAATTTTAAAAGATTATTTTTTTTAATTACTAAAAAATGCTTTTGTAAAACAAATTTTTCAAGGTACTTAAATAGTACCTTTTTTTAATTCCCTTCTTTTTCTAAATTTTTTTTGCCCTTTTTTAAAATTGCCTTAAATGCTATTTTACCGCAACATGATTCCTTAGGGTAAATTAAATGGTCCTTCAAATAGATATTTTGACTCAAAGTTAATGAGTCGAAATGATACTGTATTCAAATAAATACTTTCTTAAATATTTTATTTACTAAAAATTTCAATTTTTTTATTTAATTTTAAATATACGTTTTTAACCAAACTTTGTTTATACGATACTTTTTAAAAGACAATCTTTAGTAAAATTCTTTAAATTGTATTTTTTTTTTTCAAAATTTTGTTTCCAAAATGTTCTTTTTTGCAAATGCCCATTTGCTATAAGTATTTTTTAAAATGGTACCATTTTATGTATTTCAGTTGCTGCTAATTGTAAATGGAATTAATTCAAAAGCACACCTTTAAATTGTTTTGTTATTTTTCAAAATAATATTTTCGCATTTTCCTCTACATTTTTTTTCAGTCCCTTCAATATTTCTTTTTATTTATTTTTTTTTTTATTACAGATAAATTTGTTGTATGATAAAAAAATTTTAGAAACAACTTAAAACTATTTTCCTTTGAGTTCTAAAGTTTTTATTTTCAAAAATATTTTCACTAACAAACATTAGAAAAGTATTTGATTTCATACTATTTGTTAGAATTTTATCGCTTCTGCAAACGTTAGTACCAGCCACCTTCATTTATCTTCAACCATGAATTTAATGTCAACATTGTTTGGCCTGCCGTACACCACAGCAACAAAAAAAGAGAAAAACGTTTACAACCAAATTGTTACAAAAAAAAAAAAAAGGAAAAAAAAAACAAAACGGCGCGTAACACCAGCAGCCACAAATTAAAAACGAAATGAGTGTGTGAGACTGACTGTTTGGTATTACAATTTCACTTAATGTTTAAGATTTTTTACAAGAACAATTTATTTTTTTATGTTGGTGCCGCTTTGAACTGGTGTTGGATTACCAAAATACAACAACATAAAACAAAAAAAAAAAAAAACAGAAACAAAACGACAATGTCAGTGTGGCAGTATCAGCAGCTTCGCGTCGGTAACAGCAACTTTAGCAGCCGCAATAGTAGTTAAAACCGATTTAATGTCACAGATAAGAAAGTTGACTTTTGCACACAACTGCAACATTTTCAGATTTTATTTTTTTTTTCTTTTGATTCTCGTTAAACTGTTTCTTTGAAGGGGGTTTTAATACACACAAAAACATCCCATCATTTAAAGCCACCAAAAAGTACCAGGCGGTTTGAGTATTTTAAAGGGATGTTTTTTATATTTTCCCTGATTCGTATGCGTGTGTGTGTTTGTTTTGTATGGAATTCGAACGATTTTATGAGTTTAGTTTATTTTATCCATTTAGAATGTGTGTTTGAGTGTGTTTTGTCTAAGATAATATTACTTTTTTAACAGGCTTTAACATAACAATGGGCAATCACCAAATCTACAGCAAAAGCAACAATAGCACAGCAAACAACAAATAAAAAAATTCTAAAACGAGGCCATTAGAGCAGAGATTTATTTATGCGCTTTATGCAACATCTGATAATGCGGCTTAAAAAATAACCAAACGTACGCAAAACAATTGAATGGAAATTTTATAAAATCTTGAAGTAATTCGCTTTTTATGGGGCTCTTGGATATGGGCATTTTTCTTCTTTTTGTTTTTCTTTTTCTTATCGTTTCACATGTTCTTTCATTTATTCCGGTGAGTCTCTCCATTTGATTTCCCATAAGATAAATACAAACATTATGATGGACGGACATTAACACTTAAAAAAATAAAAAATAAACTTTAAAAACTTTATTGTTTCTCAACAGCCATTTTGTCGATGGCAGAAAAGAAAATGGAGATACCAAAAAGAGAAATCATTTTGCCACTAAGTGACTTAACTTGAGATAGGAAATGCGATAATCCAAAAAACTGTATAAAAATGGTTCTGTTTGTTTGTTGGTTTGCCAATTATACGCAGCAGCCTTCATCGAGAGACCAATCTTCTGCAAATTCTTGCGGCTTCTTACTTGCTATGTGACATAAATAAAAGCCATACAATTAAGGGACGGTCCCTTTCAGATAAAATAAAAAATAAACTCATAAACTGTAGCAGTTTTCAAAGTATATTTCAGGCTAAGTTTTGCAGGCTGCCAGTGCGTTTATGTAAGACAGGATTGCTTGGATCACATTTCTCGCTTTGTGATAACCGTAAGTTCTCTCCCAAGCTACACTAAGCCCAGTGACAAAACAAGCCGAAGCCCGTACCTCACAACACTGCAGTTCAAGCTCGAGTTTGTGGAGAGTGCAAAATGTTTAAGGGCGGAGAAGGTTTCCTTGTCGTCTTGGAAACTTCTTCTAGCTAAAGAACAAACGGTGCAATGCTCTGACGTCACCACAGCCACCAGCATGATTATTTTACCTCGAGGACTTCGTAAAAGTCATTATATGAGCCGCTTAGTTTAAAAGTGGCATAAGTCACTTTGCTGATACACTTATTTAAAGGATTGTGTTTCAAAAGACTAAATCTCGAGAGGACTTAATTGCACTTCTATCTCAGGATATTTACTCCCTAAAAAAGAAACTTCGGTCAACGATAATCTAAACATTTAGATTTTTTTTTGAAAAAGTGACTTATGTCACTTTCAAAATAAACGGCTTACACATCAAAGAAATTATAAAAACGGCATTTGAGCAATGGCCATGGGTCTAATGGTTGTCCTTTGCTAAGCCTTGTTTCAAAAGAACGACCCGCTTAACTTAACCTTTGTACAAAAAAAGATTCACACATAAAAATATATTGGTGGATTTGGTACTTTTCTTCAATGATACTTTTTTAAACAATGCATAGTAGTACCTTTATATATGGTAGTCTATATAAAATATACTCTACACCCGTATCGGAAAATAATAATGGTTTAATTTTTAAAATGTTGTTGCTGGTACTATTCTTTTTATAAATGGTACTTTTTGTAAAGAAAAGTTCTCAAACTATGTTTTTCAAAAATGGTTCTATATAAAATTGTATAACAAAAAATTATTTTTATTTCAACTATTTAAGATTATTCAAAAATTTGTTTTCAATTTTTTTTTCATCATTTGGTACTTTTTTTGCAAATGGTAATTTTCGTTAATAATTATTTATTTTGAAAATAGTTTCTTTGTAAGTGCTATTTACGAAAGCATTACCTGCTTGTAAATACATCTATTTTTAAATAGTTGAATTGGAAAGTAAAACTTTTTACAAATGGTACATTTAGGGAAGGGTACTAATCATGAATATTACATTTTGTAGAAGCAACTTTTTGTAAAGGAAAATTTTTTTTTTGAACAAAAGGTTGCCTTGTAGCTGGTTAAAAAGCTATGGAAAATGTAACAAAAAACAATTCATATGAATTTTCTTGCACTTAAAATTTATGTAAAAGGATCGTTCTTTGAGCTGACTTGGAACCAGGACGCAGTTTTTAGCAGCAATGGCTACTTTTGACGTGTTTTAGAGTTTATTTTTTTACAAATCTTTTTAAACAGAAAATTTTTAACAATCAAAGAACACAACGATGCAAAGATATAAAAAAATCATTTGCATTTGAATATTGAAAAAATATATTTTCCATTAGGCAACAAACGTCTAAACACATTGGTGTCGAATTCCTTGGAAAATTAAAACAAAAACGGACTCAAGTGACACGCAATTAAATGCAAATCATAAAGTTGCTTGACTAATAGCTTTACAACTTGTTGAATGCCGCTCAGAAGTTAGAAAAAAAATAACAAAAACAACAACACCAGCAAGAGCAAGAGCAACAACATCTAAACAATTCCCAACACTTTGAAATGGCCATCCAGGCTTTTAACACACAAATAGCTCGGCTTGCGACCTTTTAAATACCGAAAACACACACACACCTTGCTTTGTTATTCTTTTGTCTCTGTCAAAGAAAAATGCCGCTCGATTTTATTATTTTATTTAAAATTATTATTATTAATAACAAATTCATTTTCCGCTAAAAATTGCAAAGAAAAATGTCTACAGACGCCATCAGAGAAACTTAAAGCTAAAACTCACATGGTAAGTGACACACGTGACAATACGAAATACTTTTGAAAAAATACATATTCTAATTACTTTTCTTAAGTTTCTGTAACGCAAGACTAAAAAGTGTTGAATTATTACCGACACTGCCAGGGATGGCAAGTTCGACACAATTGTAAAAATGATTTATATGTTTTTTTTTGCAAGAGATTATTCTGTGTCAAAGTTAATAAGAAAAAAGTTGAAGAAATGTTTATTATAACTATGAAATGTAAGACGAACGATTATTACCAGCTGAGCTTTAATAAATTACAGACAAAAATCTGCGAGGCGAATGCTCTTGACTATAAAACTAACAACTGCAATAGAAGCCAAGACAAGGCAAAATTATTTATGATCACTGTCGTGGTTGATCACCTATTAGACAACTGGGCTGGAATATATTTTGAAACACTCCACAGATAAGTCCTTTATCATTTGCCACCTCGTCCCCATGCCTCCTTAGATAACCACTTGTACCGATCTATGGCTTAGGAATTAGTACTTTTTTCCTCTGAAGAATTGAAAAATGGCGGATCAACTGGGGAATAAAATAATTTTTTTTATATGTACGCACAAATTGGGAGGAGTAATGGCTAACATATTGTATTAATAGAAATTTTTGTTAATGGTACTTTTTAAAATGATACATTTTGTTAATAGTACTTTGATAATATTCTGTCTTTTAAAATACTTCATATTCATCAATCTTAAGTTTCTTAAGTAAAAAAATTATAATTATTTGTATTAAGTACGACTAGAAAATGGAACATATGGAAATACTATTATAGTAAATATGGTACTTTTGAAAAAAATTTAAATTAAAAATTAACTTTTTTAAAATCTAACTTTTTTTAATATACATATGAAAATAATATTTTGGGTACCTTTTAAAATTAAAAAAAAATAGTTGTAATTAATCGCCATTCTTCATACATTTTTTTAGAATCTTAAAAATAGTACTTTTGATAGGAATATAAATTTTAAGGAAAAAATATTTTAAATTATGTATTTTAAAAATACTGTTCAATAGTATTTTTTTTAACTGAAAATTTTGTGAATGGTACTTTTTTTTAAAATAGTACTTTTTAAATTTTTTTTAATTTCGATTTTTTACGCACACAATATTTCTGAAATTCTATTCCACTTAAAATCTAAGTAAGATATTTTGTGAATTCTGTTGTTATGAATTTTTTAAATTTTAAGGGAAATTTTTAAAAATTTAATTTTTTGAAATGAAATTTTTCTTGGTAGAATCTCGAGTCGCTTTTCAATATAATTTTTAAATTATTCTTAAATCTTAAAAATATCTCCTGTAACAATACAAATAGGATATAGTTAGATGGCTAATGGTGCTTTTCTAAATGGTACTTTTTATGAATTAATAATTATCTCTTAAAAATTTTTCAAATCAAAAATAATTACCCTCTTTTACATTAGCAGAAAGGGCCATTTATTACAAAAGTACGATTTACATACTTTTGTAATAAACTTTAAAACATTAACCCAAAATATATTTTATTTATTAAAAACTTTCATTTTAAAAATTCAATTTTCCATGCTTGAAAAAAAATTATTATGCTCTCAAGAGTTTTTCACTCTCCTGCAAATCTTGACTGTATTAATTTTTGAAAAAAAAAAACATAATAAAATTTGTTTTTCAACAAAAACGCATAATAAATGACAACGTTTTGAGCACCTGAAACGTTTAGTATGCAGTTTGATAGTTAGAGCGCCGACGCCACGGTTATTAAAAAGTTGCCAAAGCGCCTGTTTAAGTCACACAAGAGGCATTTAAGCAGAGGCCGAAAAAAACACTACAAATAACAACATGATGTTTAACAAAAGACACAAACCGCCGATTAGAGTTTCTTTTATAAGAAAAAAAAACAAGAAAACACAGATATTCACCTTTTCTTGACACACATACATATGTCTATGCACACATGTAAACATTATACGCCTCATTATATTTGTTAATAAATATAAAAGAGGTTCCCAAAAAAAAAAAAAAAAATGAAATTAACAACGCCATAGTGTTTGAAAAAAGCGCATCGTATCTGTTTAATTTAAGCGTGTATTATGGATGATTATGATGATAAGCAGCGTTTTGCTAAACAATAATAAATGATCATTATTATGTAACCTGGCTGACAACCCCATCATTTATTGACAATTTTTCAATAATAATGCTCAACGCTTGCCCGTTCGCTCGCTTACTGTCTTAACAAACAATTGTTTGTGTGTGTGTTTTTCTTTTTTTTTTTTTTTGTTAATTTTCGTTGCTTTCGAATGCTGTTTATCGGTTTCGCTTAATAAAAAGCTTTCCGTAACAAGTTTAATGATAAATAGTTGTGACGAACTCCTATAGTTCGGGTAATGAACTTAGAAGTGTAAAAACTTTTTAATACAAAAGTATTTTTAGGCGAATATTATTTATCTTTGGTACTTGAAGTTTTAGTTAGTAATTTTATATTAAATGATGATTGTTGGTTGTATTTGACAAATTAACACACATTAGGCTTTTAATTACTTTTAATTGAAAGGGTTTTGATTGATTCGTTCAATGAGAGAAATTTGAAAGAAATCAATTTAGCAAAACAAAATTTTAATTTCGTCATTATAAATAAATTTTTCGCCATGTTGTCCATTGAACTTTCCATTTCACACACGCTTTTCTTTATTTATTTATATTTTTTTAACTGGTAATTAAACTGTTTTAAAATAATTCAAGTAAAGTTATCCTTTGTCATTTATTAGGCATTTTTAAATAGATTTAAGCTGCCAGATCCAAACAAAACTAGGGATGGAGGAAGAGTAGCGATTAAATGTTGTTACAGGAAGTCTTCACTAATCAACTGCCAAAAATCGAGTGGTAGCGAATTAAACAAATTAAATTTTATACAAAATTATTTAATTAAATATATAAAAAATGGACTTACGGCACTTTTAAAGAAAATGCTTTATCGCTAAGTTTTCCCCGACTTGACGAAGTCTAGAATTTTTTATTGCTTTTGCTTAGATTCTTTTTTTTTTTTTTCTTTGGCAACCTTTTACGAAAGAAACTCAATACGTGTTTGTTGTGAAAAAAACAAAAAGTTCTTTAACTCCACTAACATCTCATTCATCTAGAGTTTGTAAATTTTTTAAAACCTCCGTAATACTTCGGAAGGTCTAGACTTTAGAGTGAGTTATAATCGAAATTACATTTTTCAATTAAACATTTTTCTAATATCATATAGATTAAGTCGCAGGAAGGCAACTCCAATATATTTAAGCAAAATATAAATCATTCAATTCTACTCCTGTAAAGTTTTAGCTTCTTTCCTTTAAAGATTTAAGACTTAATAAACAATAAATCAAAAATAATAAAATAATTTTAAATTTATATGAATAAACAATATGCTGATGATTTACTTAATATTGCCAGATCGCTCGCAAATGCATTTTCTAATTTTAGGCGAGTTAAAACGTCTAAATTGTGTCAATATGGAAAAGTCTGGCAACCTTGTTTTTGTTTTTCCCACTTGTACTTAGGTATGAGCCGTTTTTAAAAAGGATGCAGCAACAAATAATGTTTTTATGTTTTTTATTTATAGCAAAGGAATCATTTTTTCTTAAGTATTAAGACAATACTGAAACCACTAAAAAGTAGCTGTTGCCAATACTTGATAATTAAAGGTAGTGCATTTTTAAATTCGTATTAAACCGCTAGAAATTGTTCTTTTTTAAGTCATTGATGAGTATTAAACATCAGACTTTTTCATTTTATTTTGAGCTGTAGAAACAAATTTATTTTATTTTTATTTTTTTCTACTTTTTTGGAATTTAACGCGAGAACCACTGCTGTGCCTTGACGCGTTTTATAATTGTTCTTGTTTTTGTTTTGTATATTTTTTGTTTTTGTTTTTATTTTTTCTTCACATTAAATGTTCGCAACATCACTTTACTTATCCACTCGTATAAATATCTTATTGATGATGAATATTTCATTTGTTCATTGTCGAGCGATACGTAACGAATTGCAATTTAGTTGCGGTCATCTGGATATTTTTTTTTTTTTTTGTGTATTATTTTTCTACTTTGTTTCGGTTTTATACTATGAGCAGCAAGCAGCATATGAACAAGTCTAAGTATGATGAGCATCATCATCATCATCATCACCATCATCATGTGAAGTGTTCATTTTCTTTAAGAATAATTCTCTTGACATGTGTAAACAGTTCATCAAGTAGAAGATTTTATTAGAATTTTTTCATGATAAATTAAAAAACAAAACAAGGTGCCTGCTTTTATTGCAAGAGTTGATTTCTTCTGTGTATTAAAAAACTAAAACTTAAAATTATATAAATAGTTCGCCAACTCTATTCTTAAGAAATTTTTTTATTCAAAATAAAGAAAGTGCCAAAGTGTCTAAACAGATAACACTTTCAAATAGAGGAAAATCAGAAATGGCTAAAGATAAATTTTCCCTTCATCACTTTAAATTTAAAAAGTACCAACGTACGGCATCCATTGGTTGGTTTTCTGTTTTAAAAAATTAACTGTCTCATGTTGAGTTTGGCATTTAAATAAAGACTTAAAAAGTATAGATAGTATAAAAAACTTTTTTTATATAAACTTTTTATAAAAGGTACCAAATTATACTTGGTGTATAAAATTATTCAATATGATAATTTAATTATACTGAATTAAAAACTAAAAACTAAAAACACATATGCAGATTTAGTCATAAACAGCCAATAAAAATAAATATTTATCTTTAAACTTAAAAAAAAAAAAATAATTATAGTTTCATAATTTACAGCCAGACACAAAAAAGTACCAAAATATATTTTTTGTTAAAAGCACTTTGTAAACTTTATTAATATATAAATATAACATATTAAGTAGATTTTGTTAAAAACTATTCCACAAGAACAACACTATAGAAATAAAATGTTTATAAATAAGATTTCAGGTAAAAAAGTACAAAATTTTTCCCGAAAAAAATTGTCCACAAGAGTAATAAATTATATTATTTAAATGCTTAGGAATTTGTTGAAATCAAAAAACATACTACACCGTCAGTAAAAATTAATTAAACGATTATACCTAGAAATTATTTATAAAAAAGCACAAAAATTTTTTTTTTAAAAGTACCCTAAAACTTCTAAGAAGTTTTAAGTAATAATAAACAAGTTTAGTTGAAAACTACCGCAAAAATCAAAATATTAACAAAAAAATTTTAAATAGTAAGCCAAATACACAAAAGTACCAGCATTATTTTTAAAGTACCATAAAACTACAAAAATTTTTAGATGTTTAAAAAAATGCTGCAAAACAAAAAACTTCTTTTAGATTAAAGATTTCTTTATGTATTAGGTGCCAAAATTTACTCTGAATTAATTTTAAATGCAGATAATTTTTTAAAAACGTTAATGATTATAAAAAAGTACTTTTTTATTATTATTTAAATTACAAATAGTATACAATTTAATTAAAAAACCTGAAAAATAATCTACGTTAATAAAATTTGATTTAAAAAAAAATTATGACACAGAATTTTGCATTCCCCTGAAAAACTTGAGATAAATAAAAGTACCAAAATGTGTGCTAGTACCAATTTTCAAAAAAAAAAAAACAGGTTAAAATAATTTTTCTTTTTTAAGCTTCCAGATGCAGAAACTGTATAAAAAAAGTAGAAAATATAAATGTTGCTTGGCATGCAATAATTTCTATACAAAAAGTACTAAATTATGTCCAAGGAATTTTAGTTCCTGAAATGTTTTTTTTTTCTAAGCTTAAAAAGATTAAAGATTTATAATAATTTTATAAAATTACTTTTTAAGTTCTCGATAGATTTTCTAATTTGGCTTACAAAAAGTACTAATGGTGCTCAAATAGTAAAAATAAAAAAAGTGGTTTTAAGCAAAAAATACCAAAAATAAATTTATTTTCTAACTAAATTTGTAACAAATGATGTTATTTTTTTAGCTCTACAAGAAAAGAAAACCATTAAGTTTTTCAAGTTAAAAGCTGCGCATAAATTTTTTTGGTACTTTTTAAAAACATTAAAAATTGTCCATTTAAACTTGATTTTTAAATTAAAAATATTTTTAAAGAAAAATTATATGTGTCAAATACTTTTTAAAATGTTTTTTTACCTTTTTTTGAATCCCCAAGGATTTTCCCAGCACCTAAATTACGATCTCTCTAATAATTTGCCCAAGAACTCAAATCCAGTGGCTCAAATTAAATCTATTAAGTCTTTTGCAAAACAATTATTAAATCTCTTGTGGTTTAGGACAAGAGAAATAAATCCATTTAAAACTATAACAGACTCTAACAGACTCATAACAAATACAACTGAACTGCAACAACTACATAAAAACACATTCAGATTTAAATCAGAACAATGATCAGTTTTCTTTTGCTTTTCTTTCTGAACATATATTTTTTTTTTGTTTTTGTTTTTGTATTTTTATTTTTCTTCTTTTACAAATGTATGGAAATTATAAAAGAAAAATGCAGCAAACAGATAGACAGACAAACAGTCAGTCAGTCAGGCATATTAGCAAATAAATGTAACTGACAGTAGCATTACAATCAGTAGGTTTCTTTAACTTTAACTTACTAAAGCAGAAGCAGCAGCAGCAGCCCAGTAAAAACATAATAAAATAAAACATTTTTGTTTAGGTTAAGAAAGAAACACATAAAAAACAACATCCATTTAACATATTTTTTCATCACAATATTTTTAACAACAATAAAATAAAAATTCTTTAACAACAAAAAATTAAGAGGAAAGAAAAAGCACAGCTTAAGGCTGTGTTTTTGTTCTATTTGAGGTTTTAAATACGAGCTGGTAACTTATGAATAAATCCTTAGAAATAAAGGGAAAGCAGGCAGCATTTGCTGTTAACACTTCTTAAGCCTCCTCTGGTCAATTTTAAGCCAGCCAGCCAACCAACCAGCCATTCAGCCAGAAAGCTATAAAAGAGTAAAATTCTATGCAAAACCTTTTTAAGGCCAGCCAAACAGTCAGTCAGTCAGTCATTCAGTTAGTTCTGTTTAATTTTTATGTATTTTTTAGTAACACACTTTACATAAGAAAACAAAAACCCGTAAACTTTTTTTAATTTATGATTTTTCTTTAACTTTAAAAATATTTTACAGTTTTATGTATTTTTTATTTTATTTATTATTATTTTTTTTTTTTTTGTTTCATGAAATCGTTAAACATTTCAACATTACAACGCCTTCTGTTTGTCTTATTGAAGACATAAACCATATTTTTACTGTTTTATGTAAAATGGTTAAATAAAATTTAAAGCTTTTTTTTAAACATCTCCAAGGACCATAAACAATTTTAAAGTCGCTTTGAATGCTGGGTAAATACTTTCCAAGTATTATTTAGAACAAGAAAAGTTAGAGCAGGCTGAAAACGAACCTGTAACTATTACAGACGAATCTAAATTAGAGCGTCAAGCACAGCATTGCTTAGCAACAAGCTCTATCGCTAAAATAAGAAAAACAAAGCTGAAAGTCCATACCACGCTCTGTGCGCATTGTCGCTTTATATGCTATTGAAAGTATGAAATAACTTTTACGCATTTCATATTTTTCTAATTTAAATTTACATGAAAAGCCTTTTATCAAATAATTTTTTTAAATGAAAAGCGAAATTTATTTTTTAAAAGAATTTATAGAGTCTATTGAGGGAAGGTACATTTTTAGACTTTTGTAACTTGGTGAATCTCAAAATGATCCTTATCCATTGCATTCCAAGCTGAATCACAAACACCCACGATCCGATTAAGGGATGTCCTTTTCTTGTAATCGGGTTAAAATCAGTTTTGTCACATCCACTCAGTATCACTCTCTCTCTCAATTAGTTTCGAAAGTGATGCTATTGAAATTTAACTACGTGATTTGTTAAAAAAAACGAAGCGCCCCTGTATTTTCCTTAAGTTTTTCAGATTTATGCTGGGAATACAACTGGGACGAACGACGATTTTTTGGTCGCGAATATTCGTCTTCAAAAATAAAATACACTTGTGTAGATGAAAATAAACACAATCATGACGTCGGACGAAATTCGTCATGCGCTTTGCATGATTTATTTATGATGCAATAGATTTATTTCTATTTCGTACGCACTCGACGAAAAAATCAAAAAAAGTGTGACCATGTTTCAAAGTATTTTATTAAATATTTAAATAAACTTATTTTATTTCAACAATTAATTTACTTGTATTCCTTTAACATTAAATATAAGTGCACAAATTAGTAGTTAATTATAAAAATTATTTTTAGTTGCGTTTTCTTTTATGTTTAATTTTTCAAGAACTGTTTTTTATATGGTCACCCTATCTGCTCACAAAATGTTAACAAAAGTAAAAAATATGAACAATTTTGCCGTCGTTACACTGTATTTAGACAGTCAAATTTTACTTTGCAAAGTTTTGAATTTATGTGGGAGAGAGGAAGAAAGAATGATAAGTAGTACAGACTTTGATGTTCTTGCAAAGTTGCTTTGTTCTTCGTTCGTTGCTTGTACATACATATATTTTTGTGTTATAAGCACCAAATGCAAAACGTCGGAAAATGAAGAACGACCAAACAGAAGGAAACAAAATTTGTAAAAGAAAACTTTGTGTGTCTGAACACAAAACAAAGTTTAAAAGAAAATTAAGAAAACTTTGTCAAAGTAAATTTTGCCCGTTTGGATGGTGACTTATTGTGCTTTATACGACGAACTTCAACAACGAAGCTCTTACAACGAATTTGTCGTGTTGGACGAAATTCATCGTTCGTTTTGTTTACACTTGTATTAAAAAAATATATTATAAATTACCAGGGGGCAAATTACTGGACTCGATATCGATCGAAATTTCAATAGAATTTAAATGTAAATATCGATCGATATTGAATGCCATAATTTGCCCCCAGGTAATTGCAACATCACCAAAGTATTACACTCTCACAAACATTTCATCATAAACATTAATTTTTGTTTAAAAATTGTTTTTGCGATAAAAAGAATGTCAAGTTTGATATAAATCAAAAATACTGCAAAAAAGTGCTCAGATTAGCAAAAAATTTAAGTTTCACTAAAAGATTGAAATTTCACCAAAATATTTATTTTCACAAAAAATTCACCGTTTTTAATTTTTCCAAAAAAATAAATTACATAAAAAAATTTCAAAATTCATTTGAAGCCGAAAATCCTCTTCCATTCGTTTACTTTTTGTAAAAAAAGACACATTCTTTTGGTGAAGGCTTTATAATTTTGACACAGCCTTACCAAGCACTCTCACTTAGTTTTTTAATATTTTCGAATTCAAAAACTAGATACAAACATCTTTGTCAATAACACTGAAAAATAACATTTTTCATCCTTTGCTTTCCAAAAATTAGCTGACTTTTTGTCATGGTGCGTGCAAAGCGCCATACAAAATTAGAAAGTAAACCGACTTTGCGGATTTTAAGCGTCTAAAGCTTTTAACGCTTTGTTCCGTATATCTTGTCACACACGATTTCTTTGATTTTAGTTTTTGACGCATTAAAGCGGGCAATGCGTTCTATAGACTTTAATAAGAGTGTCTGTCGGAAAACATGAAGAATCGAAAAACATTTAAATTTTAATTGCTTTTCAACAATAACAAAAGCAATTTTTTTAAATATCCAAATTTTTAACATCAAAGCCTTAGCGCCGCACTATTTGGTTTTGTTTCATTAGAGTTAGATGTTAGAAAATTTTGACTTAAAGAAAAAGAATTTATGGGCTTTCAAAGCTTTCTTTTTTATTACTCAGGACATGTAAGATGCCCTCTACATTTGGTGTACATGTGTCAGCACAGGTTATGTCATACTATGTTTTGAGGCACACGCTACTTGCAATTAATTAATTCACTGTTTATACGGTTAATCACACAAAACAGTCAGTAAAAATTTCTGCTTTATATTCTTAAGCATTATAGGGGTTAATGAAAAATAAATATCAACTTACACATCCCAGCATTAGATTGAAAGACGACTCACACAGGAATTAAATTTTATTAATCAATTTATATTTATTTTTCACTAGCAGTGCCTACGACGTCGTCCATGTGTAATTTCAAATTTTCTTAAAATTAAAATTTAGCAAAATGTGTTTTTAAATATTTATTGCAGAGTTCTGTAAACAGTGTTAAAAATTTTCATTTATAAAAATAGACTGTTTGAGTACAACTATACCGGTCATATTGGGTGCTACCAGACTTTAAGAAAAAAAAGTATTTTATATTTCAATTAAAGTCCTAAGGTACCTCCTTACAAAATTTTACTCAAATCTATCCAGTAGTTTTTGGGTGATGCGAACACAAACAGACGGACAGACATTACTATCTACACCAACACCAAAACTTTCCAAAAAAAATATGTATGTGCAGAAATGATTCCATTATTTTTTTATTTATTTATAGATTTATTATCAAGCAAAAAAACCTAAGTTTCGCATCCTCTAGCAAACATCACTAGGACTCAGGACGTTGTGTAGAGACTTTTGTTACAAAATTGGCGATTAATTTAAATTAAATGACTTTTTCAAGTACGTGTACAGATCGCAGCCGTGGGCATATCGTAAAATATTTTTGCGAAAATAGATTGATTCCTTAACTTTTCATCAACACGCTGTTAAATTTATTTTTCCATTTTTCAGTGTTGACAAAGCGATGTAAAATAAACGTAATGAATTTCTGACATATTTCAGGTAAATCTGCTTAAAAGTAAACGAAATTTTTGTTTTGATTGAAAAAATACTTAATAATTTTATTATATGATTAAATATGATTTAAATATCTGCTCAATGGGACAATTTTGTTTTTATATTGATGTATCTTCAAAAATAAATTTTTTGCAAACACAAATTACGATCGAGTCTCACCGACGCTACCTTTCATCGAAAATTAAATGAAATTCAATTAAATTTTTAATTAACTTAATTACATATTAAATTGGAAAATATTACCATTATTTGCTAATAAAATATTTAGTTAAATCAATTATTTATTTAATTAAAAAAAAACGAATTTCTAATTAAATAAATAATTAAATCAAATAAAAATATTTCAAATAAAATAAAATTTCATTTAAAATTATTTGTTAACAATTAAAAATTTTAGCGGCACTCTAAATATTTTTGAATTTCCTTAAAGAAAATATAATTGAAACTTAACCTGGACGGTGGACATGAATTTAGTAATTTAGTAAAAAATTATGTTCACACACCGAAAGCGCTCGCCAAACGTGCTAAACAAACAGACAGTGACGACGGTCATCACCAAGAGTTATGACAACAGAAGAATATGGGCCGTGTAAATAATAAAAATAGGCCGTATTTAAGCAATTAGCAGGGTCTAATCTGTGATTTTAACTTAACTAAACCTTTTAAAACAAAATGATGTTCAAAGAGCTGCGCAATTTATTCCATTTCAGAAGTTTGAAGTAAAACTTTGTCAACTTGTTGCCATCCTTTTACTAAATTACTCATGGTACAATATTTCATCGTATAAGAGCAGCAGCTGGTTTTGACATTTTGATATTCAGTTTAACATTTTAAGTTCGAAAAGTTTTCATAAAAGAATATAATCCTCTGTAGAACTGCTTTCATCTAAAGAGTTGTTGTCCCATGAAATCAATCACAAATAAAAATTGTCAATGAAAATTAATGAAAAGACAGAGATGTTGTTAAGAATTAGACAAAAGTTGTACAGAGTTTAATGAGAACATAAGTCTATACGCTCTAAAAATAATTTTAAAGAAGGAAGAAAATATAATCTTAAAAAATTTAACACACAAAAAAAATAATTTTTATTAAACAAATATTTTTTTAAATTCGCTTCAAACAGAACGTGTCCAAAGGATTAATAAACTTGGGCGAAAATTGTTTTGGGCTTAATTTAAAAATAAAGAAACAATTATTGAGTACAAAGAGAACAGGGACTATTTTAAATTTACTAGACTTTGGGCAGGAGCCATTTAAAAGTTTTTATAAAAAATGTATCATTAAATTTTTGTAAAAACTTCAAAGAAGTTTAAACTCTCTTGCAATTTTATTCAAAGCTTGGAATACTTCCACACTTTACTCAAATAAATAAAAATCAATAAATTTTTGGGTCCTAAGAACACAAAAAAAAATATGATTCAAGTTTTACTCAAATATTTATCCATTAAAGATAGGTGACGGCGGCCATGTAAAAACTGTGCAGGTTCCAAGCTCCATTTACTAAAATGGATTATTTATTTAATTTTTCTGTTGTTGCCTTTGCAGAAAAAAAATTACGCTGCTATTTAAAATTTTGTTGCTTTTATAACTTTTAAAAGTTAAATAAGTGTTTAATTGATTTAATTATTTTTTTAATTAAAAACAATTTTTAGTTAAATATTTAATTGATTTAATTATTTATTTATTAAAAAAAAAATATTTTTTGTACAATTTTACAAATGTACAACTGAATCAATTAAAAACCGTAATTAAATTTTAATGTGAATCCAAATAACACCTTTTATGGGTGCGAAAACTTTATTTTAAGTTTTCTTGATTTTTATACAGTGCAAATAAGTTTATAAAATGTAATGCATTTTTCTATACCGCTACATATGTTTTTTCACTATTGCTCTAAATTTTCTTTCAAACAGACCGAAGATGACGACTTTTTTAATTGAATCAATGTAAAAGAAAAAGCTTTTAATAGATGCTAGGAAAGAGGACAAGGAAGGGAGTAAAAAAAGTAGATTTATTTAAGACATTCAATTTTATACGCAAAGGTAGGGCTAAAGAGGAAGCTCTCAATTCAATATTATGTTTGATGTTCTAATTATTCAGCCTTTATATGATGTGGGTGAGCAGACCGATTACCAAATAGTGAAACATTACTTCAGTATGGGAAATATATTACAAAATATACAGCCATTTAAATAGATTTAAAATAGCGTTTACCTGCTTGTAAAGAATAATAATTTGTGTGGAAGGGGCTGTAGCACTTTAACTTAGAGAAATATAAAGGCACGTGTAACAAATCCGAAGATTGAAACAAAATTTCAATGGATGGCTTAACCCAGACAGACTTACGGTAGCTGTGTTGTTCTACAGTTTAAAACTTCACAGATTAAAAATCAAAGTCTTCACAGGAAGAAATAATTTTAGTTTTTATATTAACAAACATTTGTTTGAATTTAAATTTAAATTTAATTACTGTTTTAATTACTTTTATTAATGTTGTTGTTAAGTTTTTATTCATTTTTTTTTTTCAATCTATTGTTTACGAATTTGTATGTTGTTTATTTTACTAATTATGTTTTAATAAAAAATTTCTTTGTATTCTAATGTATGAATTCAGTAATTAATACGAATTTTACTTTTTTATAATTAAAAAAAATATTGTCCTGCCGAGTGACATGTAATTTTTCTTATTATTTTATTTTTGACCTCAAAAGCAAAATTTAAACTGAAACTAGAGCTCAATTCGAGCTAAATTTATTTAAAGAAAATTTAAACCACTTAAAAATTAATGTAGCAAAACTTTCTTAATATTTTAGTACTTTTTAAATAGCTTGCAGCAAGTATTTTCAATAAATAAAAATCTGAAAAAATCAAGAGTCTTTCCATTTACAAATTATTTTTCACTTTTAGTAAATAATTCAAAAAAGCTTTGAGAAATTTAATGCAAAATTTTTTTACAGAATTGCGACGATAGTTATACCAACGGCAGAAAAATTTTTAAACGAAATTAAGTAAAAAAAAGGACTTGAGAAATCCGAATATATTACAACAACAATAGAAAATATATTAAATATTATTAATTTTTTTTTTAGATTTAACAACCGTTCAAGTAAAATCAGAATTGCGACGGCATGACCACAACAATGGATTTTAAAACAAAAACATTATTAGATTTTCTAATTTTTCTCAACGCAAGAAAAACCTCTAGATAATTTAGAAAAATAGGATAAAAGTAGAAAAATAAATCAATATCCATTCTAAAGAATTAAAAATTAACTTGAACCTTCAGTTTAGTGACAGAACACAAAAATAAGCAGCATCATTTCTGAGCTTTTTATTTTAAATTCTTAATTGTTAAATTTAAAAAGGCGTAAAATTGATTACTGATAGATCAAGAAGAACGTACCGTATTACAGAACTAATAATTGATAAAACAAACGGGGACTTCTTAAGCGACCATAAAGTAAACACTCTGTCGAAAAATTATGTTTCTACGATTTACGACGTAAAAAATGAAAAGCGCTAAAAAATAGACAGTACAACGGAAAAGTCTCTTAACATCATTTAGGCACAAAAACCATAACTTTGGTTTTTTTAATTTCAATTTTTTAAAAAACAAAAAAAAAATTCTATAAAATCTTTTAGTCTTTTGTTTTTATCATTTTAATGCTCTTTAAGTATTCAGAGAAATCCTTAAACTTGCGCCATCAATTAAAAAAACAAAAAATTTTGCTCAAAAATCCTTTTAATTGCACAAATTTTCACACACACATATACACCCACACGCACACAAAAATATTTTTTATTTTACAATTCAAGTTCAAAGAAAAGTTTTTCTTGGGCAAAAAGTTAATTTGTTGAAAAACGTTAAAAAAGAAACTTTGACAGTTTGTTGTTGTTGTTGTTATAGTTGAGTTTTGAAAATATTTATTAAACACATACACACGCATGAAAAATAAAACAACTCACCTATATTGTGTTGATTGTTGTGTAAAACGGAACCAAACGCCATTAGATCCTTAACCGGCGGTGCTCTTGAGCCGAGGGCGGCGAAACCGTCGCCCAAAAATGACGCCAACGCGACAGCCCTTAGGGGCGCTTTAGTTACTTCGGTAAGAATTTTGTTAAACAAATTAAAGCAGGTTTATAATAGAAATTTAATTTATTTTCTTTTTTAGAATTTTTTTTTTAATTTTTTTCTAGATAATTTTCAAAAAAGGACTTTAATGTGTTTCCTTTTGTTAAAAGATTTCTTATTAACTTTTTGAAGATTTTCGTTATAAAATTTTTCTTTTACTTAAGCACTTTTAATTTTTTCTTTTTTTTTTAATTTCTAAACAAAAATTGCCAACAGGTTTTAAGTTGTTAGAGAGTAAATTTTTTCACTTATTTGCTTGCAAAGAAACAATAAATAAACAGCGGCGTTAATACACACGAGTAGGACTTTTGTTTTTATTTTGTAGCACAAAAAAACTTTTTGTTTGTTGTTTTTTTATTTTGTAATATTTCTGTTATTTTTGTTGACGTTAATAAGCGCGCGCAAAAAAGAAAAACCAAAACGGTGCCTTTAATGTGGAAGCATTAGAATGGGCGGTAGTAGGGTGGGGGCCATCAGGGTGGGTAGGTATGCGTATTTTATATTTGAGAGTAATTGAAATAATTTTAGAGTATGACGATGATGAGCCAGCCAGCCGCTTTTGCTACTAATGATTTTAATAATAACGATTTTAATGTTGTTAATTTGAGGGAGTTTAAAGAATTCTGTTACACAAGTGGTTGCTGCTAAGTACCTAAAGAACTTAACTTTTATAGGCGTTAAAAACACCGGTCTTTCACTTTTGACACAAAACACCTACGGCTTTTGAAGCTGTCAGCAGTTTGGCAAAAAACGAAACTTTAAAGCTATTTTGTTAATTTATTTTAAACTTTTTTATTTATCTTTAAATGCATTTTTTATTTTTAATTTTCTTAGCAGATGTGGGTAAAATTAATCCATTCAAAGAGGGTTTTACAAGTCGAAGCTGTAGTCAAACATCACTTTGAACACTAGATTTCAATAATCCTGTTAATCCGTTTTTGTTTTCTTGCTTCCAAGAACGCGTACCTACTTTTTTCTAACGTAATGTAACAAAATTTTATTTCTTTTTTAGCTCAAAAATACGCTTTATATGACCAAAAACAAATCCGCTACGTATAAACCGTACCCTCGCAGCGAACGTCAAACGAATACTAAAATAAGCGACGTTATTGCATGTGTACGGTTATTGGGATGGATGCCTTAAACAACAACTTACTAAAAACTAAATCTCACAGATACAAAATTTATTCAAACAAACAAAACAAGCTAAAAGCAGCAGCAGGTATAAACAGAACCGGTTGAAAAAACAAACACACACACAAGAGCATCTATTAATTCAAGACACAGCCTCTCATTGTCCTCTAAACTTAAGGCCAGCTCTTTCTATCCTTTAATAAAACTATGAAAGACAGAGAAACATGCTTTTTCCCCTTAATGATTTTACTCTCAATTATTCCTTTTACTCTCCAGGCTTTTTTATATAAATTTTTCTTAATGTGGCGAAGAAAGAGATAGAAATACTATTTGTATTTATTATTATATAGTGTTCCTTTTCTAGCGGTTCTCTCTTGCAAGTTGTTATTTTTGATTTTCTATAGCAATGGAGTCTGTTGATGACATTTTCAATTCAAAAAGCTGACTGACTGGTCTCATATGTTTCCTTTTTTTCACATCTGCTTACGACGGGGACATCATTTTGTGGTTAGAGGGCGTTGCTAAGCAACTTTGTTTTTATCGCTTCCAATATCCCGTTGAGTTATTTATTTTCTTTGCTTTTGCAAGCAAAAAAATTACTGTTTTTTCTTTTGCAAATATTCTCTGCTTGTTAACCTCTCTCTCTCACTCTCTCTCTTTGAAAACAACAGTTGTGTGTTTATGTTACCAAGTATTGCAACATGTAGTGGGTTGTGTGTTTGTATTCATTTTTGTTTTTCTATGAGGGTGTAGGTTTTTTTTTTTGCTTAATAGGAACCAATGAATGGCATTTCAAAAAATGTCATTTTTGCTGGGTATTCTGTCGTTTGGATAAGTTTGGAATTCATATTTGGGTTTGTGTGGATAAGTACTCAGGCATGCTCGTTTATATGTTTGTATAGATGAATGTGGTTAATACATAGAAAGAACCATATCTATTAACGTTTGCTATCATGAATCGAGATTGTTATTGTTGTTTGTTTATTTGTTTAGTGTATGGTTTTGCTTTCCATTGTAGTTGTTGCTTAAATGAATGTATGTGTGTTATTTTTTTTCCAAGGTAAAATGTCAAATACTTTCTGTTGTCTGTCATTTGTTGTGTTGGTTCAAGTGCAAAACATGAAGTTTTGTTTTGGCTTTAACTTTAAGTGTTGATGGGTTCTTATTTGGTTTTTTTTTTTAGATTTTTTACATTTTGAATTGTTAGTTTTAGTTACGGCTTTTTATAGTCACAGTCACTATTGGCAAAGTATCTAAGTCAGGACTGCCATTCATAAAGGATTAAATGCATGAAAGGGAAAACGTCCCAAATAGGAGACAGGATTGGAGTTAGTCATTAGCGTAACTAAAAAGTTTTATTAAAGGTTCATAGACCTTAAACGAAAAGAAAAATTATGTTATGTACCTATAAAAAATTCCGTAAGAGAAAAAATTCTGTATCTAATGATATATTTTTTCTAAAAGTTGCTTAAAATTTTCCAGACATGACTCCCTACGCCAATGTTTTTATGTAGAATAACAACAAAAGAGCAGCCTCTTTTCTAATACTGTTTTGAATGCTGCAAGTTACTTTTTTAGTGCAGCATCACCGAGACGATAGAATTATTGGCCAGAAATATATTGTGCCCAATTTCTTTGTGATCATTCCACAGTATCAATCATACGTAACACGTAATAACTTGAAATCATCACCGTGTCTCGTCTTATAAATTCTATAAGTAGGAAAAAATCTTTGTAATGAGGACATAAATTTGCTATAGGGACAGTTTAACCAAGTCATTTATTATAATCTACAAGTTCCGTGTTTTTTTCTCTAGACCTTACTACTACACTCTAATTGTTATCACCTAGAAGAGGCATTCTTTCTGCTTAAAATGATAGTGAAAAGTAAACTAAAATTGGATACTTTAAGACTTTTGAAGAAAGTTAGTTGTTTCTGAAATATAGTCTGCCAAGTCAAATCCTTAATGAAAGTCAGTGGCGTAGATAACAGGGTTAAGTCACCCACCCCTAGAAAAAATTTGGAGATGCATTTTTTTAGCTTTTTGTGAAATTTTATGCGTGACACAATTTTACTTGAAGTTTAGGAAATATAACCTTCACTAGATAAATTCTCTCGTTACACAAATGATGACGGTAAATATTTGAGCATCAAAAACTTATAATTTTTTAAAGAAAACGTTCTTAAAAGTAAAATGTCTCAAAAAGTTATTCAACAAATTAAAACAAAATAAGCATTTATTCTTTTCACGAATCCATTTCATTTAAAATATTTCTACTTTTCTGAAATGTCTTTAATAAAATCCAAATCCCAAATTATTATGACAAAATTTACTTACCTTTCAGTATCTAGGATTTCTCTTTATAAATAACAATTACGGCATCTCCTATTTCCTTAACATCTTCTCTTATTGTCTCTTTCTTTGTTTGAACACAAGAAAATACATACACACACTAACGCACACCTTACGATAAAATCCGCCCCTTCGGCATTTTACGCGAAGTCTTCTATAACAAAAAAATTATTCAGGTTGTTGGTATTTTTTTGTTGTTATTTTATTTCTTGTTTTTCTTACGATAAGAATAACAACAACAAACACAAAGGCATTTGTACAAAAGGAAGAAGAAAAAAAAATTGAATGGAAAAAATTAAAAATCAAGAGAAGTGGGTGTTTTTGGCAGTTTTCATAGTTCGTGCTCTACATGACACGGTAATAAGCCAAAGATCAAGCCTTAAATATGGACAACAAGAAAATATAAATACATACATACACACGTATATACATACGTAGATATTTATGCAGTATTTCTATATACAAGTGGGAGAGTACGTCTTCTTGTGAATTTTTTTTTGTTGTTCATAAATACGATTTTTTTTCTTCTTTTGAAGACAACAGAAACAAACAACAACAAAAACTTTCTATAGGTATCAACTCAAGTTTTTTCTTCTTCTTTTAGACTCCACTGCTGGGACAAACGTTATCAAGTAGATGGGTAGTTATTGGGTGGGTGTATGTATGTTCATAAAACCAAAACAACAGTGCCTTTACATACATAAAAATGGTTGCGCTAGTTTTCTTAAGTTTTTTTTAATATTATTTTTTTTTTTTTTTTTTTGATAGAAGTAAATTTGTCTGTCTCTTTGTTTGTTTCTTCTTTGCGACAGCTGTTTTGTCTGTTCGTCAGTTTATTGTTGGAGGTTGGTATGAATGTGATTTTCTCTTCTTCTATTCAAGTAGCAATGGGTGTGTGTTTATGTTTACTTGTTGGTCTCCTTCAGTTTTGTCAGTTTCGTTAGCATTTGTCTCTTGTCTGTGTTATTTTTTGTTTTTTTTACTTGAATTTTTTATTATTTATTTCACAATGTTCTCATTCGTTGTATATTTTTGACATAGAAAATATTGCACATCAGGGTGTTAAGCTGTGAAGTGTTTTTTCTCTTAACGATTTTTTGTTTTGTTGTACATTATTATGGTACATTTTTTTCCTGTGTGAATGTATGTAGTTTGCTTTAAATGGTTGACAATACATATACCAACACATTACTGCATATACACATGTATGTATATAGTTGAGTCTATTTTAATGTATTGCCAGATCAAAAATTTTCAATTGACTTTTGGCCATGAATCATTTTTTGTTGCAGATTTTTACGGCATTCACACTATGCAATTTTTCATAAATCTAGCATGAAATTTTTGTTTGTTGGTGAAGCAAGAGGGGTAAGCAATATAGTATTGCTTTTTAAATAATGCGTATCGCTGCAACTTAAATAGAGAAATGAAAAACATGCTTCAAAAAATTTCATAGTGTAAATCTGGACTTTTAGGCAACGATAAGTCAAAACTAAAATACGATTTTTAATGCTATCTTCAGACGACAAATCGTTTACATATGACTTGTCAGCTTGAAAATCACTTTGTAATTTCGTATTTCTGTCAAAATTGTTAATTTACAGATAACTTTAAATTTTTGCGTTCAAACGCAATTACATCTGACATAAAGCATTTAATTACCCAAAAAGGAAAGAAATTTCATCAAGTGGACCCAGTAGTTTTAAATACTTTTTTCTACCTTTCACCACAGGTGAAAATGGTTTATAAAAGTTTAGCATTCCATTTCTAATTCCTACAATATTCACATTTGATCCCATGAAGTATATATATTCTTGATTCATATCTGTTAGCAAACCGTCTTGGCGGTGTCTGTCTGTCCGTAATCGCATGGAAATCAGCTACATTTATTTTATAACCATTATTTTCTAAATCATAGGTTGGAAAGAGATGAGATGGCGGAGACACGTTTAAATCAAGAGAGCATCTCTATTTCGAATTTTTATAATTTTTCAGAATTATTTGTACTTTTTTGTTGGTTGTTTTAGTTGTTTCCTTGCTTATTTGAAACCTAAATTAAAAAAAAATATTATCTATTTAATTAAAATATTACTAAACCATTTAAATTTCACCAAAAGATAACATTTTCAGCGAAATTATTAAACGAAGAAAATGTTTTTTTAAAAAGAAATCGAAAAAAATAACTCTAAATTTGCAAAAGATTTCTCTACATGAAAGAAATTTTACTAAAATATTTTTTTCACAAAAATTTTACCAAAAATTGCAGTTTCCCCAAAAAAGTTTTCCTCACAATTAAAAATATGGAAACTCATTCACAACCGCAAATGTAAAAAAAAGTTACCTGTGTGAAAACCGTCACAAGAGGCACAGGAACTCAGGGATGGGCTTTTGATGAAACAAGAGTTGTGGGTAAAAATTACAGTTTTCAGTTCCCTGATTCCATTCGAGCAAATTTCGTTGTAGTAACTTTGAAACAATAAAACATGTTCTGTAAACATCGATGCTCCAGTTTATCGATAGAGCTGGATATTCTACTGACAGCCATAGATTTCTTTGAAATACCGGCCCATACATAAGAGCAGTATTTCATCGATATTAGGGAGGTCAGATGACTCTCGCAACGTTCCAAAAAACTTGAGTGTATAAAAAATTTTTTTCGTAAAAAAGAATTAAAAAAACGATTTTACGCCAGCCATTTTTCTTTGAGGGCGTAACGATTCTACCTAAATTCTTTGCAATGTTTTCTCTTTATTTATTGCGTAAAACTTTTAAATAATCATAACTTTAATATAAAAATGAATTATTTGGAATCTTTATGTTTATCTACAGGTAGAATCCACTGATGAGTTATTTATAACAGTAGCGAAATGGCCATATGGATATGCTTTTCCCGCAGTAACACATTTAATTTTTTTTATTTATTTAAATGATAAATATTTTAAAACAAAACTTAAAATATTCATATTTAAATGGTTGACCCCTTAATTAACGTAAATAAATCATATCTTTAAGCTTTTAAAAGCTTTCCATTAAAATAATATTTTTCTGGCAACTCTGCAATCTCTTCTTTAGCTGGTGTACATTTGAATGTGTGTGTATTTTTGTGTAAATAAATAGTGTTAGTATAACGGTCTTTTTATAATCTCTATGATATTCCTACAAAAAAATTTTGTTCTTTGGTATTTTTTTTTTAAATTTACACAACTACAACAACAACAAAAACTTATCGAACTGTGCTCCACTACTTTAAAAACAACTACAACAACAATTAATATGAAACAAAATTGTTGCTTAAATAAATTTTGGTTCAGTATACTTTTGCGTTTATTTTAAGCAATGAAAATGGAAAACATAAAAAATGAGAGGAACAGACACATGCACACACTCTTTTACAAGAGGAAAGTTTATAAAAAAAAGTAAAAAAGTTTTATAAAAGAATAAAAAAAAAAACTTGAGGACTTCCGTTTGTTATATTTTTGCTACGAATTGGCTTGAAATTAAACAAAAAATATTAAAAAAAAAAGAAAACAGATAAAACTTTATTTTGTCAATTTTTTACATTTTCGTGAAATTTTTTTATCATTATTTTTTTTTTTTTTTGTTATTCATTTTTTAAAGTAAAAGAATATTATTGGATTTAAGCTAAAAAATAATGTTAAAAAATTCAGCATTAACAAGACCATAAAAAGGCATTTGAGTTGGAACACAATTGGTAGATGAAAAAGTTCTTTGATGTTAAAGAAAGAAAAAAAGAAATTGAAATAAAATAAAAAACAAATAAAAAACTGAATTCATATTTAAAATTATTGAGTTGTTAATATCGAAAATAAAACACAACAAAAAGGAATGGAACCACTTTTTTTTGTATTTGAAATAATTTTTTAAGAGATAAAATTTGAATCGACTGACAGAAAAATAATGGCAGACTGTGACTTATTTTAAGTCACTTTGATACTTCAAGATAAGTTTCCCGGACAATAGTTATACTTGATGCCGTTTTGTGTTAAGTAAAGCTGTACAGACACAGGATATTTAATGCTCAATTAAAAGGCAACTTTTTTAAACTTAACATTTTCCACAAGAGTCTCAGTTGTTTTGCAATCTCAATAGACCCAAAGAAAACCCGCATTTATTAAAAAAGTTTTAAGGTCATTAGGGCTTGGTCATTAAAATATAAACAAATAATAAAAATAATTGTTGAATAATAATTTTGAAAACTCGCCTTTATAAAGCAAAAAAAAATAGTACTATTTTGGAGTACTTTCCTGTGCGAGTACATTTTTAAGTACAGTAATATAGCAAATAAACATTTTATTTTAAACAGTTTTTTAAAAAAAATTTTATTGTTTCAAGGGGGACAAAAAAGGTACCAAGAATAATAATTAAAGGAAAGCGAGGTTTTTAAGGGTAATTTTTATAAAAATTTACACTGATTTTTTTAATTTACACAATATTTATTTGATATAAAAAAATTTTAATTTTTAAACAAAAACATAAACAAGTTATAAAGAGAAACATTTTGGTACTTTTAAACACATAAGAGTTTTTAAGTTAATAGTAAGGATTGGGATTTCCTGAAATTTTTTATTTCCCGGAAAACGGAGAAAAAATTATTGCAATTCGTAGATTTCCTGGTATTCCCGGGAGAAAAACAATTCAGTTACTTCTTTTATTTCTTTTGCTTTAGAGTTTTTTGAACAAAATATTCAATTTTCAACTCTTGTTTTTTGCATGACAAATATGATAAATGATATATTAAAAGCGGAATATAAAATTCAAATGAGTTCTGTCGCATCTGAGAGACTATTTTCCACTGCAGATCTGCTTCAAACGGATTTCAGAAATCGTCTATCTCCGCAAAATTTGAGAACACTTTGTTTTTTAAACAAAAATCTTATTAATATCAATTTTAAATATTAATCTTTTGCAATGTTGTTTTTTTAGTTTTAATTTACTTTTAACATGATCTTAAATTCAATTCGTTGTTTTTTAAATCTTTTTAATATCAATTTTAAATCTTGAGCCAATCTAAACTGAATGCCATCGTTTAATTTGTAAAATCATAAATATTGCAGACATTTTGTAGTTTGAAAATTTGAATTTTAGAAACTGAAATGTATTAAAAATTTTAATGATTTGAATGGCTCATTAATAAACACTGTTATTTTGTATAAAAGAAGAATTACTCTACTTGAGTTTTGTTAATTTTTACTTCAGCTCAATTTCAATATGCGTATCGGTATCGGAATCGGTATCGGCGATATTTATTTTTGAATATCGGTATTGGATCGGCGAATTGGCGTATCGTTACATTCCTAATTTGCACTATAAAACGAAAGATAACAAAGATAAAAATACTGAACAAATACTTTATTAATTTTTTTTTTTTGAAATATATGATTTTACCTCTGCATTTAAGTATAAACCAGACATAATGTAGCTTATTTTCGTTGCAAAGTTTCCAGCAATAGAAAAAATCCTTTTACTTTCCACGAAAGTAGGTTTTGTTATCAACAATGCGTTATAAATATTATTCATACTCATGTTTCAAATGTTAGTGGCTTCGAATAACTCAAATTCCTTTTTAAACAAATTAGTAAGATTTTGTTCTGTTTTATATCTTTTTAGCAGAGTTTTGTAAACAGTATTAAAAAACTTTCCAGCAACAAAAAAAAAAATATACCGACAGCTGTTCTCATAACATTATACTGATAAAATTAAGTGACTTCACATTGGTATCTCTAGTTTCACTACGAAATGACATATTTTTGTGAAATAAAAATTATTCTATATTTGAACAAAGGCACTAAGAGACCCTTTTACAAAATTATATTCAAATTCATCCAGCAGTTTTTACGTGATGCGAACACAGACAAAAATTTTAAAAATAGGTATTTTGTATTACATATCGATTACTATCAATACCAACATCAAAATGTTCAAAAGATATTTCATGTACGGATTTATAGACGTAGCAGAATTCACATGAAAGGAGATATTTGAAAATATTTTAATTTCAGAACAACAATTTTTAAAAAACACAGTGTATTTTTTAAGTGATAGTGCTTTTAAACCCGTTTCCCAGGAGTTTAGACAAAGTTTTTCAAACCCTAAAGCCCATCCATTTAATCTGCAAATGAAAAATTTTTGTTTTTTGGTTCCACTAACCTGACTTATCTTTTGATTGTCTAAAAGGCAAATTAACCTGCCGGTTGGAATGTAGGTGTCTCCCATGGGAATAAGTGATATTTACAAGCCAAATAAAACAAAATGTATAGACATCTAACAGTGAATTGGTCGTGGCCTGGCTTTCGCCTAAAACTCGCATGTCCTTTACGTATACATTTTGGTTCTTACGCCAGTAATTTGCTTGTTTTTTCAAGGTTATAGCAATCTAATGTGCTTTTTCTGTATTACAGGTGAATAACTCGTCTGGAAAATTTTTATGAAAAGAACTCAATTTTTTGAGTGATTTCTATATAAATTTTCTAGACGAGTCGCTCGCTTGCAAAACAGAAACTGCTCATAAGTGCTTTTTATACAAATTTTTCGAACGTATTGATTGCCTGTAATACAGAAGCAGCACAAAAAAATTTGTTTTGAAGTACTACAGTCGCCTCCTAATATCTTACATCAAATTGTTAGTATGGATCTCAGGCATTTTTTTAATGATGAAAATATCCCACCGTAAGTAATTTATACGATCTTGTTGCAATATATCTTTTTTCGATTAAAGAGCTGTTAATGTTGTTACAAACTTACAACACATGTCCAAAAATTAGCTTCAATGCACGGAATTGTTGATTTTAACTCTGCTTTATCAGGGGCCAGCTGCAGGCTATTTCAGTATAACGAAAAGTACTTTAACTACATTCTGTAAAGCGAACAGGCAATAAACCATTTGCAAACCATTCCATTTTTCCAGTAGTAGCCCTGATTACAAATATCTGTGCATATGTATGTAGGAGCGTGGCGTATAGTTGCTTGCTTTGGTGATCTCATAGGTAGCCAAATGCACTCTCGGGAATACCCAAAATACCTTGACATTATCCTAGAATGAAATTGTTTTATCATATACGGACAAAGAATTCAATCATCACATCCGCGTATCTAGAGAATTATATTTAAATTTATCAGCAAAATATGCGGAAAAGAAAGTCCCACGCATGCTTTACTGCGAGCTGATAAACGCAACAAATTCGTAAAGACTGTTTCTCTTTAGTTTTTTTTTTCTAATTTTTTTAAACTGATTTATTTTTATTGAAACAGTAAAAATACTTTGACTCATTAGTACTTTTATACAATTTTGTCTTTTTATGAGAGACAATTATACTTGCTCTCATTTTCACGAACTTTACCCGGAATGTAAAGAAACAGACCTAATAATAACAAACAACTTTGTGATATTCGTCATAAAAAAAGCAAAATAGGAATTTTGTGAGGAAAAACATTAGTTTAGATATATTTTGGACTAAAACAGGGTTGCCAAATTTGACAATTTTACGTGACTTTGGCGAATTTATGTCTCTTTGACAATTTTTTTTTTTCGCTAAATGACAGTTGATGATCTCTGTTTTTATAAAACGTTTATATTTTTAGAATTTCAATAGCACTTAATTTCACTAAAAACTCAATATTTATCAAGTGAAATACTGAGGCTTTAAGGTTCAGTATAGTTTTTTACATAAAAATAAACATTAAAAAAATTATGATCACAAATAAACGTTATTTTGCCTAATCCAAGGAGGGAGAGCATGCACAGGAAGCATCTTTATTAAGAAGGTTGTGCGAGCCTAAGAGGGCATTGCACATCCTGCTCTAAAGTCTGGGTTAGAATTAAAGTAGAAATACAATCTTACGGTCGTGTTGCCGGATTTCCGCATCTCAGAGGAAAACAAATAAAATATGTGCGGTGAGGGATGCCGATTTTATTGACATATTTTATTTTTTGTTTACTAATTTCTTGTTTGTTTTTTATTTTAAAAAAATATTAAAAAAATGATACCATTTCAATAATTTTTTCAAAGAAATCCATTATTGTTTTATTTATTTTCAAATGACTTTTTAAGTTTCTTATTTCTTCTGAATGCCTAGGCAATTCACAAAAAAATATTAACACAAAACAATAAATTTGTGGCAACTTGCTAAAAGAGAAGAAATTGAAAATTGAGTGCTTGAAAGCTTGAGAAAAAACGCAATGAAATTAAAAATGATTTTAATATTGTGCGGATTCGTTGAGCGTTTTTTATTGTCTAAACTTAATAAAAAGGAAACAAGCGCATCCGCATTTGTGAAGTTGTATTTCTTCTCTTATTCGAAAAATAGAATTTCTTAACGCAAACATCTTTGTAATATCCACCATAAAAATGAACAACAAAAGTGAAGTTTTGTGAGGAGAGCATTTGCTCCGATATAATTTGGACTAAAACAGGATTGCCAAATTTGACGATTTTATGTGACTTTGGCGATTTTATGTATCTTTGACGATTTTTATCTCTAAAACACATTTGACGATTTTTTTAATAAAACGTATACACATTTAGAACCGTCAGGTTGTATTTATACTCTTACAGTTTAATAGAATATAAAAGTGAATGTATAATATTAGCTGTGAGTGCAATCTAACCGGTTTTTAAGAGGGAATCTGCACAGATGACAAAAGTACAGTCGACAATTATCATTCTACGTCCAGGGCCAGGAAACACTGACCTATAGTAAAACTATTAAAATTTTGCAGGACTAAGTCATGAGTTGGAAAAACTTTTTTGGAAGTCAAATTTTCAGGCCATGAGTCAATGAAAGGAGATTCCAAAAGGCTCAAAAAATAAAGCTTAACCTTGAAAGCTTTGTTTAATTCTATCTAATAACGGTGACTTATTCCGTCTGTTCCGTAATTTTTTATTTCTTCAGACGGAGGTTGTTTAACAGCAGGAACTCTGACCTGACTGTTGTAAACTTTAAACTGGTGTAACGAGCGTTTAGCGAAACGAAAATTATTGTATTGTAAATTATAATAAATAAATTGCTTTCGTTATTAAAACTAGATTTTTGTTATTAATCAAAATAAATTAGAAAACACAAGAAATTAAAAAAATCATTTTGTTTTACACTTTCATGCAGATGTTTTTCCCTTGACCATTAATAATTATCCAATTATCAACATTCAATTCATTAGCTTTCGATTGAGTGAAGAAAATCTTTAAATTTTGTTTTCAAATTTGTTTTATTTTAAAAAGATTTTAAAATAAAAGAAAAAATGCTTTAGTTTTTCTTTTTTAAAAGTCATCAGCAAAACATTTTATTCTGATAACACATCCAAATAAAAAAAATTTAAAATTAAGATAGAAAAAAAAAACGTAAGACAAGCGTACATATCTCGTTTTGACTGTGACTATCTACGTGCAATAATCTGTGTTTGAAACCATCAGGTAAAAAAACAATAGTTTCTACATTATTACACTTCATTCAGTGCCACTTCACAGTACAACAACATTTTACCAAAAGCAAAAAATACACACACACACTCACACCCACATAAATGTACTTGTGATATGATGTTCTAGACCAAGACCCCAAAACATACAATGTGTCAATTGTGTCCACCTACACACAACCTCCTAGAACGCTTCCAACTTTTTCTTTTGCTCTCCTCCCCTCCCTATTAAATATTCGTATCTCGATAAAACTAATGTTAGTGCCAGTTAAAGTGGTTGTATTTGTGTATCTGTGATTGTTGTATGTTTGAGTTCTTTGAGCTTCTATTTGGTTGCTAATGTTTGTTCGACTGTTATGTTTGCTAGTTTCAAGTGGCACGAACGAAGTGGCATGGCACGTACAACAAGAAGATTCAACCATTTCATAAACATGATGCAATCAATGAGATAGCTTACATACACAAACAAACAAACAAATACAAATGTGTTCATACGTTTATAAACTCGTAAGTACAAGTCCTCATGAATATCAGAAGCAAAAAAAAAAGTTGAAAAAAAATCTTATTTAGTTGGTTTGATATTCTTAAAACGTCGTCCCTCTTTTACTGGACCCAAGAGTTTTAGTAACCAAAAGTAAGAATGAAATAATGGTGGGGAAAAGTATAAAATAGAAACATAAACCACAAACACCATATGAGAAACGTTTACTGATTTACGCGATGATGATATGTACCCACCACACACAAACACAGTTACAGCAGTATCTATGTGTTTCAATGTATCCAGCAAACCATTCATGTTTGTCTACAATCACATAAACTGTGTAGAAAAGAAATTTGTGTGAGTTAAGCATGTTTGTATTGTGTAGTCAAGTAGAAACATTTTGATTTTCAATAACCCAGTTAACATTTTTATAAAGTTTCAGCAAAATCTTTTTCAAATGTTTTTCTTAAAAACCTATTTTTTTTGTTGATGGTCCAGAATTAAAAATTGATATGTAGACGTATGTGTATCTTTTATTATATCATTTACCATTGGCGTTTTAATTACTCGATGGTTTATTTTTTTATTGTAAAATAAACTACGATCGCTATTTCGTTTTATATCATTTTATTTACTTATGTAAATTAATAACAGACATTTTACTGTCATACAAATGCACATGTTTCTTCCAAACGTTTTGATAAATACTATCAAACCACCCACGATTTCTATTTTAATTATAGGCGATTAAAAACTTGTAAAAACTTCTTATATGAAAAAATCTGGCAGGCTTGTTTAAATGATTCTTTTATACTTCTGTACACATCAGTTTAGATTTGACCCAATTAAAAAAAAAATACTGCAACAATAATTCAACAAGCTGAATATTATATTCTCTGTAACAATGTATAGTTGCCGAGAACAAATTATAGTTATTTTTAATCAAATTTGTTTCACGAAAAACATTTTATTGTTAATATTAAATCATTATTATCAGAAAAATGCACTCAAAGTTTTATAATTCATTACAAATAATTATATAATTTTTCACCATAAAATATTGTTATTAATTAAAAAAATGATCAAAAGCAAACAAATAATGTTTGAATTTAAGTATATTTTGTTTTAGGGCTTGTTAAAATACTTTTCTATTCATTTCTTGATTTTTTGTTACCTATCGGACAATTCATGTAAAAATGCTTAAAATTGAAATAGTTATTAATTGTTGGAGAAATTGAAAAAAAACAAAAATATTAAATTGAAATAAATAATTCTTGCAAACAAGCCGACTTCAAAACAAACTTAATCTATCTTGTCTATAAAAGTACAAAAGTCTGACCACATTCATCAAACCAAGTGAACTATTGGGTAGGGATGCAACTATTACCGATATATCGGCGATACTTCTAGTTTTCCGATATATCGATATCGGCAATATTTTACAGTCGATACTTCTTATATTTTTATTAAGGTTTTTGGAACAAAATATTCAATTTTTAACTCTTTTTTTTTCTTTGCATGACAACTATGAGAAATAACATATTAAAAGCAAAACATAAAATTCAAATGAGTTCTGTCGCATCTGAGAGACTATTTTCCACTGCTTCAAACGGATTTGAGAAATCATCTATTTCCGCCAAATTTGAAAACACTTTGGTTTTTATACAAAATCTTCTTAATATTAATTTGAAATATTAATCTTCTGCAATGTTGTTTTTATAATTTTCATTTAATTTAATGTGATTTCAAATTCAATTCGTTGTCATTTAAATCTTATTAATATCAATATTAAATCTTGAGCCAATCTAAACTGTATGCCATCGTTTAATTTGTAAAATCATAAATATTGCAGAAATTTTGTAATTTGAAAACATGAATTTTAGAAACTGAAATGTATTGAAAATTTTGATGATTGATTTGAATGGCTCATTAATAAACACTGTTATTTTGTATAATAGAAGAATAACTTTACTTGAGTTTTGTTAATTTTTACTTGAGCTCAACTTCAATATGCGTATCGGAATCGGTATCGGCGATATTTATTTGTGAATATCTGTATCGGATCGGCGAATTGGCGTATCGTTATATCTCTTCTACTGGGACGTGTTTTAACTTCCAAACTAAAATTGTTATAGAGGACTTAGCAACACAGCTTTCTTGTTAATTTTAGCTGTCTATCTAGAATAGTTTAAAAGTTTAGCCACATACAATAAATTACATCAACTATTGGGACACCTGTCAATTTCCAAATTCTAACTTTATGCTTTATTTTTAAGCAGACTTAGCCTTATATTTACTTTGTAAATTATAACTGACTGTGTGTAACGGTTCATTATTTATGGTTTTAAATTTAACAGACAAAGTAGTAGTCACTCTGTTTAACTTTCAAGTGTTTGTATATAACGGTTTAAACGATAGGCTTATATATGTAGATCAAATTGCATCAATTATGGGAACACCCTTTAATTTCTATGTTAAAATATTGTAATTGTTGTTATAGCGGACTTAACAATAAAATGTCCTTTTAAATTCCAGCAGTCTGTATAGAACGGTTGAAAAGTCAATCCTCATACATCAAATTACATTAACTATTAGGACACCCTTTAATGTCTAAATCCACATTTTATACCTGTTGTTAAATCAGATTTAGAAAAACAGTTTCTTTGTAAAATTTTACCTGTCTGTCTACAACTATTCAACAGTTTGGCCGTATACATCAAATAACATCAACTAAAGGAGCACTCTTTAAAATCGAAATTGAAATTTTGTACTTGCAGTTGTAGCGAGCTTAGCAATACAGGTTTTTTGTATATTTTAGCTGTCTGTCTAAAGCGGTTCAAGGGTTTGGTCACATACAACAGATTATATTAACTATTGGGACACCCTTTTATTTCAAAGTCTACTACAGCGAACTTAGCAATACAGGTTGTTTGTAAATTTTAAGCATTTTTCTATAACTGTTCAAAAGTATGGCCATATACATCATATTAAATGAACTATTGGAGCACCCTTTAATTAATTATGTTTAATATTTATTATTACAACGGTCATAGCATTTAATATTCTGTGCAATTTGCAAGCGTTTGTCTATAACGGTTTAAAAGATAGGCCTATTTGGAATAATTAACGTCACCTATCGGGACACCTTTTAATTTCTAGATTTATTTTTGTATTACTTAGTGCTATTGCAATCTATAGTGATACTTAATTTTATTTAAATTTTAAAGTGGCGCCCTTTGCGATTAATAATACACGTAAAAAACACATATGTTGTATGGGGACACCCTTTAATTTTTAAAATTAAGAACTGTTCTTAAAGCCAATCTCTAAGCATAACCTTTTAAAATAAAACAAAAAATTAAAAATCGATCCAGTAATAACTGAATTATGGAGACACAGACATAAGAAAGCAACATTCAGATGAATTGATAACCTTCTTCTTCTTTTAAAGTCGATTAATAAATAAAAATTAAAAAAATTTATATATAAAGAAATATTAATGTAATCAAAACATTTTAAAACTGCTATATTTTGCATTTGATGATTAGGGCGCTACTCCATGACAATTCAGCAATAGAATTGTTAATTATAAAAATGACTTTTTAAGGGTTTTTTAGGACTATTAGTCATCTATAAATGAAGTTTTTTTAACATTTATGTTTTAAATTTTTCTGAAATCCGAACGTCCATAAATATCTCGGATGAAAATTTACAAGTTGCCTTCACATGATTTACATCGCTGTCAAATTGGTTACATGGGTTACTTGAAGACCACAACTATTGTTATTGCTATTGAGGTTACAACCAATAACAACAACATTTCCATAAACATATATATACATACATACATACATACATGATTACACTTGTTTACAACTTTGTTATGTTCATATTTATTTTTATTTTTTATTCATGTGTGCGTTGTTGTATCAACTGACTGACTGACAGCAATGTCAATTTATAAAGAATGACTCCCACGACATACATCTCAATATTTTTTTAAGTTACGAATTGGCTTTAAGTCAGCTCAGTATAATAAAGGAAGTAAGGGGTGCTATATATCTACATTCCAGCAGTGACGAATTTACTACACGCTTTACTATGGAGTGTAATATTTTCGAAAGAAGCTATAAAAGCTTTTTGGTTTTGAAAACAGAATTATTTTAAGCTTAAATTAAGAACTCAGCTTGTTTTTGTATTAAAAGTCTTGTTAGCTGGTTAAAGTCAGCGATGCGCGCTTTAATGTTTTAGCAAAACTGCAGTAAAAATAAATTTCTACTGATGCTGCAACTAAATTTTCATTACCAGTAAATTTTTACTCATTATTGTTTATTACTCGTCCCTTCATATGCGGTAAAATTTTATAATCAGGAAAATAAAACTTCAATAAAATTTCCCGATTGATGCATTTTGTCAGTAATCAGTAAAAATTCATTTGTAATGAAAATTTAATTACATTACCAGTAAAAATTTACTGCTTACTTCAATTTTTAATGTCATAAAATATAATGCTGTGTGGCAATGCATAATTTGAGAAGATCCACACTTTCTGTACTTTTTACTCCGCTCTGTTTAAATAACTTAATTTTTTAGTGTTTTTTTTATAACACCTTATCGATCAAGTGCGAGTTGGAATCACACACAAAGAGTTCCGTTACATGTATGGGTCACCCTTTAACTTTAAATGTTATAGACTTTTTTCAATGGACATAGCAATACATACTTTTGGTATGTTAAAATATGATCCTGTGAAATTAACGGTACTTTTGGGACACCTTTTAATTTTTTTACATTCTTTTATGGCGCACTAGCAATATTTACTCTGCTTAATTTTATAGTCTCAGTCTATTAGGTTTAAAAAAAAACTTAAAAACATATAGTTAAAATCACGTTACTATTGGTATACCCTTTATTTAATTAAGTTTTATTTCGTTTTTGTACTTGTACTCATAATAGACATAACACAAAATACTCCGTGCAAATTAAAAATGCCTACCTGTTAGGACCATATTTGTCAAAATCAAAGTCTTAAAGTAAACACCCTTTAATTTTTCCATTTATTGTTCACACTTATTTTTAAAGCGGTCATGTTCGTACATACTTAATGTGAATTCTTTATATTTACCTACTACGGTTAAAAATATAAAACCATATACATTAAAATCAGGTCACTATAGGAACACCCTTTATATTCTAGTTTTAATTTTATCTACTTATTTTTACAAGAGACATAAAAACCCATAAACCTAAATGGTAAGCCTATTGCGTTTGAAAAACAAGGCTACTTACATTAAAATCACGTTACTATTGGGACACCCTTTAATTTAAATTTTTTATTTTTTCTAATTGTTTCTATGTTTGTGCAAATTTGACGTGTCTGCCTACTAATGTTCAAAAATTAACAATATTGTGTATGTCACGTCACTTTTGGAACACCCTTTAATCTTTGTTTTTATTAATTATAAAGGCTATGGTAATATAGCATATGGGAAAAAGAGAATAAAAGAAAAAGAGTCTACTTTTTATGGTTTAAGAGATAGAGAGCTGTGACAAGTGGACAGACATTGTAGCGGTAATTTTGTCTGCGGTACCTTAAAAAATGATAAACGTTTTATTTTGTGATTTTAACAAAAATCGACACAAAAAATTCACCGTTATTAACAGTTATAATGTAAAAGGGGTTTCATAAAAACAATTTAATTTAGTCTGATCCAAAAATCTCTTTTTTTTTAGCGATTTTTGGTGAAACCGGAAAATTTTTTGTTACATTTGTGTGTTTTTTAATGATTTATAGATTTTTGTTTATATATTTCTTTTTTGAATTTTACATTTACTCAGGGGATGACCCCTACTTATGCAATTTATTGTGCTAAAACTAGAAAATTAGGTTGTGGGATAGGGGCTAGAGGGAGTAGTGCTTGTGGACATTTGATTTGAATATTTGTACATTGAAAGTGACAGGAAAGACTTCTGCAGGGAGTTTATTCCACAAACGAACTGTCCGGCTAAAAGACGAATTTTCTCTGTAATGCGTAGTGCGATTCACTTGCCAATCGACCACAAGGGAATGCGCTCTTGCAGCAGAGCGCGTTGCGCGTACGAAATTACGGTTTTCAGGAACGAGTTCCTTGATTTCATAAGAGCACATTTCGTTATAGTAACGATAAAACAGTGAGACACACACCACATTGCGTGGATGCTCCAGTGAGTTGATAGAGCTGGATAGCCTACTGTCACCGATGAGCTTATTCGCTCTCTCCTGCACGCGGTCGAGTAGCTCTAAAATGGACTTTGAAGCACCGGCCCATACATGAGAGTTGTATTCTATTTTCGGTCTGATAAAGATGACATACACAGCGAGGAGATCAGATGAAGTGAAGTATTTCTTATACCGTTTCAGAAAACCTAGCCACTTGAATGCTTCTTTTGCAACATGAAAAGTATGCTTGTTCCAATGAACATCGCATTGAATTTTCATGCCAGGAACATCGAGAGCTTCTGTGCGAAAGCACACAGCACTGGGTTTTATGAGCGCTAAACTGAACTCTGTTTGCCAGGCCCCATTCGGAAATTACCAAAAGGTCGCGATTAAGGAAGGGCTTCATTCATGTGCTTTCTCATAGCCCCAATTTCCCGAAGGCTTGTTCTATTGCGAAACGAAAATGTATGGCATACGCTACTGTCATCTGCTTAAGATCTTTTGATTTGTTTTTAGTTTTCTTTTTTTTATTTGCTGAAGGAACTTGACGGTTTTAGATCAAAAATTTATTAAAATATGCAAAAATATTGTTTTGACTTAATTTATGCTTTTGAATGAATTTCGTCACATGAATTTATTTTTAATTTTTTCTAAAAATTGACATTTTTGGTGAAATTAACGCATTTTCTGTTTCCTTGTTGTTTTTGTGTTAATTTTCAGGCTTTCGTGAAATTATTTTTTAAAAGCCGACTTAGTGGATGAAGTATTTTTTTTTTTTTTAATTTTTGGTGAAAACGTATATCACGTTTTGGTGAACTTGCAATTCTTTTGGTAACATTTCTCTTTCCTAAAAATTTTATTATTATTTTTTTTTTTGGTAACTTGTGCTTTTCAAAATAAGAAGGCAAAAACCATAATAAAGAGAAGCAGATGAAAAAATATATAATAGCTCTTCTGATTAAAGACCTCTTTCGGAACCAAAACGAAAGGTGAAAAATTTAGTACCCTAGAAATTCCAATTTATCCTTCCACAGTGACAAGCAAACAGCGTCAAATCGGCTACTCCACCTCTAATGATCCAGGGTGTATTCTCTTTATGGGATCGAAAATGAATATTGTAGAGATTACAAGCAAAATAAAAAACCTTTAAATGCTCTGTCTGCTGGTGTTGAAGCGTATAAAAATATTTAAAATCCAACAACAAGAACAACAATTTAAAAAGGAAGAACTGATGAAACGTAAAACCCGTAGTCATACTTACAACGGATGAGTATTTATTCTAATGTTTTGATAGTGAATTGGGAAATAAACGTTGGTTGAAAATGTGTTTTTTTTCTTCTTCTTTTTTTTTAATAAGGTGTGTCAAAAGCATTTTGAAAATTGTAATTTTCCTCTGGTTTTTTGATTATTCGATGTAATATTCGTTTATGGATCATGATGCTACGTGTGAGGTTTACAATGTTTCGTATGTGTTGTTGTTTATTAGAATAAAAGAAAAAAAAAAACACATAATCTGGTCTCTAGGGTTACGATGGATGAGCTTTACTTTTTACTTTAATTTTCCCATTTCATTTATTTAAAATGTTGAAATTGATCATTGTTGTGTTTTGTCACAATAAGATTTGTCATCTGATTAGTAGTTTTAACTTTTTAGTGCAATTCGTTAATTGAATGACAAGGGTTTCTGCTTCGCAATATTGAAGTCACAGTGTCGCATTAATAAGACTTTCTTTTTCTTCAAAGCTCTTTTTATGAGCTTTTAAATGACTTCCATGTTGATATCTTCAAAAATGCCGTGCACAATCGTAAATTTCTATAAAAAGTTTAGAGGCCCATAATTGGGAAAATATAGGCGAGCGCCAATTTTTTCACTTGATGTTTTTTTTGTTGTTGTTATTTTTTAATTCTCTATCGCCCGTATATTTATTATTTAGCGTTATCTGAACAATAAGTTTGTTTTGTTCTTTCTTAAATAAAAGCTTCTCTTTAATATTAACGAAATGATAATAATTTTTAGGATTTTAGGATTATTTAAAAAATAAATAAAATAAAAAAATTAAGAAATAAAAAATTTTTATGAAAAAAAATTACTTGGCAAAAAGCAAAATGTTTTCCTACTGTTTAAATATGATCGTTCGGTCGGTAGGTATGAGGTGGTGGAGGATATATTTTTATTATGATAAATTATTGTGAAAATAAAACATAAGCGTTTCATAATTTTTTTGCTCAGCTTCCTGCCAGCCTACTTTTTTTTATCTAATTGTAAAAGAAGAAGAAGCTGCAACAAACAACAATAACAACAGACAACAAGCTCATTTTAAAAAACATCATCAGATGAGTTTCATCAAACAGATTCAGTAGTTATTGCACTGAATTTTTTCTTTTTTTTGTTTCTTTTTATTTGCCTCCCAATAATGTTGCTTTGTTTCGTGTTCTTTTACCTAGAGAGATGCAATCTCATGCCATTCATGTCGAACGCTTTTTATGACGAGTACCGGCACAACCGGCCAAGTCGCTAAAACAAAACCGACAGACAGGCATATTTTTTAATTTTTTTTTTTTTTTTTGGTTGGTAGTAGATACGTGTTGCAGCAACATTTTTCCTTTAACTACTTCACCAAATTGCATATGCAATAAGTATAAAGTTGTTGTTGTTTCACAGCTACATTGTGTAGAATTCATCATCATTCATTTACGTGGTTTTTTACCTGTCCATTGTCGGTCATTTAAAGAATTTGGTTGGTTGCTTAAATGACTGACTATCGCACTGAATGGGTTGGCTGACTGGCTGGTTGTTGTTCAGCAGCAGTCATCATTTACTTAGTCATGCCAACCATCCTTACTCATCCATTTACATCTTTGCTCGTTTTAAAAGAAGTCAAAAACTGAAATAAATAAAACAAAAAAGAAAAAAAAAAGGAAAATAAGTAAAACGTAAAACTAAAGCTGCTGAAGTGTTTATGTCCGGCTGTTGTTCGATTTAACGTCAATGATTTATTACTTTTTAGACATTTGAAAATTTTCTTTAGGTTTTCTGTGTGATTTAAAATTTTTTGTTGACGATCGTTTGACTGACTGTCTATTGTTTTCTACAGTTTTCAAACAGTAGTTAGTAGATGTTGAATGCTTCTTTAATGGTTTTCTTGGCTTTTAAAAGTTTAGAAAACGATCTTAATGATTTTATGGAAAATCATTTACATTTGTCTTTTAGTTTGAAGCATAAAATGAATTTGTTGTAGTTTTAATGAAAACTATTTGCTTGACAATGATGTAAAATAAAATAAAAAATAACAAGTGGCATGTAATTATATGAAAACAAAGAAGAAGCAACTTAAACAGCATCTGTAAAAAATTGAAATTTGTTTCGACGAAAATTGAACATTGTTGTATAACAACTACTGAAAAATAAAAAAATAAATTGTTTTCTAATGACATTCCTTTTTTTCTTCTGCTGCTTAAAAATAAATTAAACAGTACTTACAAATAACAGTTTTATATTGGCTTTAGACATTAAAATTTTACAGATAAATCGATAATTATTCACACAGCTTTTAAATTGGCTGTTTCGTCAATTTGTAATAAATCGTTTTATTGGTTGAGCTCTTCTTTTATAAAAAACGTATTTTTAGAAATAATGCAAGAAGACAAATTTAACAAATTTAACAATTAGCGCGCCATGACCTCATACTTGCTCTTGAAAACAAGCTCAGCTACCTTGGCTACAGGAGAAAAGCCTATACGAAGCCTATACGACGTGTTTGGTTCGGACTCTCACTTTGCAGATGTATTTAGAAGCTCTTTTATTTTATGGGCGATTCCACAAATATGTCAACCACACCCTTCTCAAGATGGGTTAAGAATTTTTGAATATTAAAGAGCAATAATTCTTACAAAAAGAAAAGCCGAGTTCAAAACATATTCAATCTGTCTGTATATAACGGTTTAGAAGTATGGACACAACATCAAATTACATATATTATTGGGACACTCTTATACTTATTATAGAAGACTTAGCTCTATAGCTTTTTGTTATTTTTAAGCGTCTGTCTACAACCGTTTAATAATTATACATCAAATTATATCAAATATAGGGGGCACCCTTTAATTTCCAAATACAAATTTTATTTCTTTGCAAATTTCTACTGTCTGTCTGTAACGTTTCAAAAGTTTGGCCATATACATCATATTACATTAACTATTGCAACACCCTTTAATTTATAATTTAAAATATTTATACTTCTTTAAATACGAAACAAAGAAGTAGACATGCTGTCTAATTTCCAGGTGTTTGTGTATAATGGTTCAAAATATACAGCCATTTAGGTCAGATAACATTAATTTTGGGAACACCCTTTAATTTGTAAGCTCAAATTGTTGTTATTGTTGTTATAACGGTTATAGTATCACAGGTTCCTTGTATATTTCAGCTGTTTGCGGTTTAAAAGCTTGACCACATACATCAAATTACATTAACTATTGCAACACCCTTTAATTTCCAAATCCAAATTTTAGCAATAGAGGTTCTTTTTAAATGTCAACCATGTATCTATAACTGTTTAAAAGTATGGCCGTATACATTAAATTAAATGAACTATTGGGGCACCCTATAATATATAATTTAAAATACTTATACTTGTTGCTATAATGGTCATAGCAATCGACATTCTGTCTGATTTGCAGTCGTTTGTCTATATTGGTTCAAAATAAAGGTTTGTCACCTATGGGGACACCCTTTAATTTTTGGTTTTTTTATTACATTTTGCGATTGGGATCTATAGCGATACTCATTTTTTTAATTTTAATTACACGTAAAAAACATGTATGCTTTATGGTGACACCCTTTATTTTTAAGATTATAAACTGTTTTTAAACGAAGTAATCTGTTAACATTACCTTTTAAATAAAGAAATAGTTTTTAAGATCGTTTCAGAAATTACTGAGTCCTGCGAAGAAAAGCAACATTCACACGAAGTGATAACCTCCTTCTTCTTTTAAAGTCTGTTAAAAATACATGTTCGAAATGATTACCCAGCGGTTAAAATTTGATATTTCTAACACAACAATTAACTGATTTCTAATGGAAGCTGTTCTCTTTCAAGAGCTCAATTAGTTTGTTTCGGATGTTATTTGTATGTCACATAAGTCGTGAAAGCAATATTTGTCTACGTCATTTGTATTTAAGCGGTCGCAAGTGTTTCAAAATTAAAATAAACACGTAGGAGTGATATATTCGGCTGTGCAAAAATTGGGTTGCAAGAGAATTAAAAGATAAGAAACAAATTTCTGAGTACTACTCACATATAATTTTACATAAAAATGCCATCGGCTCTTAATGTGTTTATCATTTTTTTAAAATTTTAGTCCTTCCTTAAAGATCTCTTGAAAAGCTTTAAAATGATAACTATATTGATGTTTTAATTTTTTTTTAACTTCAGAGGCCCATAACTCGAAAATTATTGGCGACCGCCGATTTTTTTACTTGTTATTTTTTACTTAGTTTTTATCTCTCTATCGTCCAATATATTTGTTTTTTTAATTAGACTTACTTTATTGTTTCAAATGATGTGAAAAAATTAGAGGCGGGCGTGGTGTTTTGCCCATTGCGTATTAAAATTTTTTCTAGCTGATCTAGTGCATCCGCAAACTTAATTTCAACAATAACGGTAACGGACAGACGGAAATCGCTTAATCGACTTCGTTATGTATAAGAAGTCAGAATATATATACTTTATGGGGTTGGAAATGGATATCGTGTAGGGTATAAAAATTTTGAGAGAAAAGTTCCACGTCCGGCTTCATGGAAATACCCATATGATTTTTCTTGAAGTGACCATCTCAAGAGCTGCAACTCGAGCTTAAAATATTATAATAAAAATTAAATGTTAAAATAAAAATCTTAAATTAATTAAATTTAATTAAAAATTTGTATAACATAATTTTCTTTCTAAATCTCCCCTAAATTTTTACACTTTAAGGTTTTAATTGTTAAATAAATTTTATATAGTTTTTAACAAACAACAAAACTTTCTCAAAAGTCCTGTAATAAATTTATTAAAATTTTTGCAAAACGCACTTTTACAAAAAAAATAAACATGAAAAAGTATAATAAATTGATAAAATAATTAATAAAATAAATGTTTATTGCATCATGTATCGAAAAATATTAATTATAAAATGTGTTTACATTCGTTTTAAATATTTTGACATTAACTCTACCTACACATACACGCACATGCACACGCTCACCTATGCAATTTTATTATAACAACAACAAACACTTTAATAAACATAAATGTAACGATGACAAGAAAAAAAAACTATAAATTCCCATATTTAAAAATATTGTAATCGTTGTTATTCGTTGGCAAATATTGGTTTGTTTGTTATTATTGTTTTCTGACCAGATCCAGAACGTGTTGTTGTTTTTAAAATAAAAATTCAAATATTTACACAATAATTTACAGAATATAAAATCATCAGCAATGACAACACAACAACAGTAACCATCAATAAAAATTTAAAACAAATTTTTTGTATCGAAAAATGTTTTCTAAGGAAAGTAAACGGTTGAGTACGTGGACATTTGGATGTCAGCGACACCGCAATATTTCGCACTTTTTAACCGACTTCAAAAAAAAAGGAGGTTATCAATTCGTGTGAATGTTGCTTTTGTGACTGCAAAACTCAGCCATTTTGGAACCGGTTTTGATAATTATTTCTTTGTTTTTAAGGTTGTATTAACAAAAGTTCCTTTTAAAAACAGTTTATATTTTTAAAATTAAAGGGTGTCCCAATACATCATAAATGTTTTTTAAGTACATTATGAACCGTAAAGGCTACTGCATAAAAACTCCCAGTAGCAAAAAGAAATACAAAACTAAATCTAAATATTACAGGGTGTCCCCATAGGTAACGTTAATTGACTAAGAAGGTCCTATCTTTTAAAACGTTATAGACAAGCTTTTAAAGATTGGTCAGAATATCGGTTACCAAGATCTGTTATATTAAGAAGTATAAATATTTGAAATTATAAATTAAAGGGTGCCCCAATAATTCATTTAATGTATGTGGTCAAACTCTTGCACACAGACAGTTGAAATTTACAAGAAACCTGTATTGCCAAGCCGCTGCAATATCCGATTAAAAATTAAATTTGGAAACTAAAGAGTGTCCTTGTAGTTGATCGGTCTGTTTTAAATTTAGATTTTTTTTGGCAAAAATTATTTCTTGTTCCGCTCTGTCCGTTTATTCTGGGCTTATTAAAATTTTATGTTGCAGTAATAATTAGAAACATCTTCAGTTTTGATAGATATAAGATTTAATTTTCGATTGAAATATATTGAAAAAATAAAATTTTTCTTTCCCATCACAGACGCTCTTTTCGTAGATTTTATATAAAATAATACACGATTCTTAAATTCGTCCAACCTGCCACACAAACATGCAAATACCACAAAAACAAATGCTACGATAGAAATTTAACAAACATAAAATGGTTTGACAAGCAGATTGTATAGTTAATTATGATCTTTAGTCAATCCGAGCATTTTATTCTAACTTTTGAAAAGAAAAAAATTAATTTTAAGAAATTATCTTATAAATCGTTCAAAAATATAAATTTATTCCAAGTGTGCCTTTTTCTGATAAACAGTTTAGAAGAAGCTATAAATATAAATAGAAAAATCTGGTTTAAAACCTCTGGCAATTGTGAATCGAAAAATCATAATTTCATTAAAATAAATTGACAAACAAACAAACAAAATATTAAACAAATATAAATATTTGAATCTTTTTTTAACTGATTAAATATTTGCCTGATAATTAAATTACTATTTATAAAGGATTTTTTAATTGGTTTAATTAATTATTTAATTAATTTTTTTTTTTATTAAATATATAATTGTATCAATTAAAAACTTAATTAAATGTCAATCTGACACAAAAATTTTTTTTGTCTGACCTTTTTTAAAAGCAGATTTAACGCCTGGCTTTCCAGCTTCTGGCAACTCTATTGTTAATGAAAAGCAGTAAATATTTTTTTAAAAAGTGAATAATTATTTTGCTAGAATAAAATGAAAGAAATAAAGAATTTACCACTTAACCGACCAAATGTTTTGAATCTTTAAGACCTGTTTCCAGAAGTAATACATAAAGAATCCTTTATTTCCCTTTCATAATTTTAACAGATTTTGTTTTAAGTTTTTAACTCCACAGTTACTAAGTTCATACGTGTAATAAACAGACAGACAGATGTTTTTCTGTAAATGCGTTTGTTTGTACTCAATTGAAAACTATTGTATCATTGTTGTAACATTAACACTAAATAAAAACAGGATAACAACAACTGCTACAAAACTACTGAAATTTTTGAAACGTGAATATTTCCATCATAAAATTTTATTTTAATGTTTAAATCCTTGACGCTAAAAATATGATTTAAAACGACAATAAAAAATTATTATGAATAAAGAATAATACGAAATGTAATGGAAATTTGTACAAAATAAGTTTTTAATATTTTAATTAAAATGTTTTGATGGTTTAAAAAACCAAATTCTTGTAGAAATCGAAATAATACAAATTTTTTTTAATCGCTTTTTTAAATAAAGTCAAAAACTACTCCTAAAACTTTTTAGAATAATAAAAATTTTTTTCTATTTTTGATAAGATACGTTTTAAAGGTACTTTTTGAAAATGGTACTTTTTTAAAAAGGTACTTTTTAAAAAAGGTACTTTTTTAAAAATCTTTTATTTGAAAAGATAAAAAAGTGCTTTGAAAAAAATATAAATTTTTAAATAGGATCTTAAAAATTAATTTTTAAAAAGTCCCTTTCTTCTTTTTAGAAATAAAATTTATTTCAATATGCTTTTTGGTACTTTTTTAAAGGGATACTTATTTTTTTAAATTTTTGTAGCTTATTTTAAAAAAGTGTTTGTGGACATATTTAAAAAAAATAAATTTTTTCATTACTAATCAAAACGCGGCTTGAAAATTATGTTCTCCCATCGAAAGCGCTCGCCAAACGTACCAAATAAACAGCCAGTGAAAACGACCTTCACCGAAAGGTATGACAACATAATTTTTCAGAAAAAATTTTTTGAAAAGATACTTTATTACGAAAGACTTTTTAGGAAGCTCTTTTTTAACAGGTACTTTTTTTAAAAGACACTTTTTAAATAGTACTTTTTAGTACCTTTTGAAAACATTAAGTTTTGAAAAAATATTTATTTTTAAAACTCTCGTTTAAATTGTTTTTAAACTTGTTAAAAATTTTTAGGTTTTTAATAAATTTAAAAAAAATTCAAATTATTATTATAAAAATTAATTTAGATTTATTTATAACAAATAAAAAGTACTTTGCAGTCATTGTTTAGCTTTTATGCAAAATAAATTCTAAAACAATTTGAACTGTTTTTATATGTGGCTCCTTGGGTTTTAATACTTCATTTTAGCATGACAACAATCGTTTAGTGGCATCGGTAAGAAGAAAGAAAATTGCAGTAGCAATCGCTCTTAACCGTAGTTGTCAAACTGACATTGACATCACATATTCGTTAAAAAAAAGAAAAAAGAAAAACATTGTGCAATTCAAACAATCAACTTTATGAGGTCACATGACGCAAATAGCTGACTTAAAAAGTTAAATACCTTCATGCCACTTTGACAAAGTTGGAAAAGGTTTAGCAACCCTCAGAAAATATTAGAATCCCTCAGAACTTATATTTAATATAAGACATGATTTTCATATTCGTTAAAGGCCTACAGCTTTCTCCATAATCTAAAACTTAAAGACAAAATTAAAATTTTTCTAATCAAATATTTGCCCCGTCTGACTGAATGCTTTAAACATCAGCATAAATTTTCACAAGCACACAAAAATTAAATCATCAACACAATTGCACTAGAATTTGCACCCACATGCTCTCATCTTGAACATTTCCCATAGAATTGTCCTATTTATTTTATAACAATAAATACAATAATAACAAATATACAAAAAAATATTAAAAAAAAATGAATCCGAAATATTTGCATTTTTATTGAAAATTAAAATAATTTTCACCGCAGACGTCAATTTAATAAATAATAAAAATAAAATATTCGTAAAATATTTAAATTAAAATAGAAAATAATTGACTACAAAATGTTGCCAACAACCCGTCAACTAAACTCCAATCAGAAAAATAAAAACAAATCGACAGGATACAGCAGCAGCAACAATAATAATAATAATAAAAACAAACAGAACACCTACAATAACGGTAACAAAAAAAACTTTACAACAACTACATTTTGACCATACAAAAAAATGTATTTAAATTGGAATTTTATTGAATTGCAGCAGGAAAGAAAAAAGGAAATTCTGCTTTGTTTTTCAATAGAGAAATCGAATATTTGTTATGAAAAACACTACATTTATTAAAAGATATTGTTTTTTATTAAATAAAAATAATTTTTAAAAGGTCGTGAAGTTATTTTCTGATAATTTTAACCGACTTCAAAAAAAGAAGGAGGGGTTATCAATTCGACTGAATGTTGCTTTTTCATGTTTGTGCCTGCAAAACTCGGCCATTTCCTAACCGATTTTGAAAATTTTTTATAATTTGACAGATTATGCTTACAGATTGGTCCCGTTTTTAAAAATGTTCATAATCTTAACTTGTTTTTAGGGGTATTATGAACTTTAAAGTGCCCTCCCTTAAAATTAAAAAAAAATGTAAAGTAATGAAAAAATAAATCTAAAAATTAAAGGTTATCCTCACAGGTGACTTAAATTGACTTATATGCGCCTATCTTCTGAACCACAATCGAGATAAATCCACGCTAAAGATGAGTTTGTCACCTAAAAAAGTTATGGCGACCGTTTTTTGTAATGAATCATTGGCAAACACTGCCGACTTTTTGGATAAAAACGACCGCCTTTGGCAAAAAAAATAAATATTTTGCTCCAGGTCCATGCAAGTGTTCACACGTATCCACTTTCCATTGAAAAAATTAATGAAATAGACTACAAACTGCTGTTTTATCTGTCTTATTCGGCGAATTTAAAACCGGGGGATTATTTCTTGTTTCTAAATCTGCACAGATTTCAATAAAATAATGAAATCATCTCAAAAGCAAATGGTTAGAGCTCAAAGGATACAACGTTGAAAAAAAAATAGTTTTAATCAAAAACCTGGATATTAAACAAAAACTCACGGACTACCTTTCGTGTGTGTGTCTTGCATGGGCGCGATAGAATTATTTTAGTAAACGTCGCAGACAAGGCGATAGATACGCCTTGTCAGCGCGAATAAGGCTGATAAAGAGAGGGGTGAGAAAAATTATTTTGTCACCTGAAATATTTTAATGCATTTGACACTGAATTTTATTAATTTCATTAAAATTCTAATAAATATATGAATTGTTTAAAAATTTATTAGTGAATAATTTAAAAATATTTTTAATTTAATACATTTTTAATACAAAATTATTGAATGATAAATATAAACAAATTTGACAACAGGTGGATATTGATAAGCCCGCCTTAAAAGTTTCAAATTACATAAACACTCCTACAAAAACGCACACATGCTCATGTATTTATAAAGCAGTTACACACCTTCCAAGCTATTTTTTTTTTTTTCAATTTAAAAACATCCATGTCATTGTGTTAAATATTTTGTATCATTTAAATATAAAAAAATATTTATTTGTTTAATTTAACTGTAGTTTTTTTTTTCTTTTTTCAGAATTTAAATTAAAGTGTCAGCGTTTTAACGGAATTAGTTGTCATTTCGAACAGAAAGAAAATCAAATTTAAGAGCTAAAAAATTTAATGACATTGATTGCCGAAAAAAAATCTGTTCCAGTTTTGATGGATGTTATTTTGAAGCTGTTTTTTTATTTTTTAATTATTAGAAATTTAATTAGATTTTCCCTGATGTTTTTATTTTGTAACAAAAAAATTTAGTTAATTAACACCTTTTAAAAACTTTTGTTTTTATTTTTTCAAAAATAAAATTTCATTACATCTGCGTTATTTGACATACATTTGAACATTTTAAAGACCTACGAAGGCAGTCTGAGAATTAAGCGAACAAACATGAAGATAATTTTGATGCAACATAAATTAATTTTTCTTAGATGCACTTTTTTAGCGGCATTTAATAGATTTAATAAAATTTTTATTATTGAAATAAACAGTTGCTGCAGCTGTTATAAAATTTTTTGCTCTGGATGTTGTAATCAAAGACAGCTGATTAAGTTGTATGAGAAAATAGTTTCAACTATAAATTCGAGAGCGATTTAATAAGTCCGTTCAATAAACAATTGCGAAATAATCAACGTTTCCGTATCAATATTTCTGGGACATTAAGCAGCTTGTTCAAATTTTGACAGGACTTGATAGCTCGATGCATGTTAATAGCAGCAGTGTTGCCAATTCAGGCTGGTAATTCACGGACTTACTGACCCGACATTGTGTTCGTACTACTTCACTTTCAATTTTACTAAATAAAGACATTTAATGAAATTTTTCTTTGATTGTTATTAATTTTAAAGGATAAAACTCTTGGAGGTAGATGCAATAGAAAATGAAATAGCAAACGATAGCTCAAGTAAGGAAAAAACTCGGTGGTTATTTTGGCGTGACCCAAGAAATGGAATTATGACCATTAAAGTTTTTGCAGTTGAGAGAAGATTATTATTTAAATTTTTTAGCCGACTTCAAGGAAAGAAGGAAGAGATTATCAATTTGTCTTATTGTTTCACATTTTCTCTTTCAACTTGTAGCACAAGTTCATATTCTTAAAAATTAAAGGGTGTCCCCATACAACATGCATGTTTTTAAAAGTAAAATGAACCTTTCAAGGTACTTCTTTAAAGTTAAAAAAAAATGTAAAGTAATACAAAAATGTATCAAAAAATTAAAGGGTGTCCCCATACAACATACATGTTTTTAAGTGTATTAAGAACCGTTAAGCGCACTTCTTTAAAAATTTCATATTACTATAGCTCCCAATAGCAGAAAGTAAAACAAAAATAAACATAAAATTAAAGGGTGTCCCCATAGGTGACTTAAATTGACTTATATCCGCCTATCTTCTGAACCGTTATAGACAAACGCTTGAAAATTAGACAGGATCTCGATTACTTATAACGTTATAATAACAAATATAAATATTCAAAATTATAGAATAAATTGACGCATATGGCCCTATCGTTTGAACCGTTATATACAAACACTTGGAAGTTAAACAGAATGTCCACTGCTATGTCTGGTATATTAGGAAATATAATTATTTTTACTTATAAATTATAGGGTGTTACAATAGTTGCGGTTATTTGATGTATATGACCAAACTACTAAACAGTTGTAGACAGTTGATTTAAATTTTCACAGAACCCTAGTTTTTAAATCCACTATAACAATAAGAAAATTTGATATTAGAAATGAACGTACTGGCGCTAATTTATCGTCTTTGTCCGAAAACATGAAGGCAAAAAAATTTAAAAAAAATTAACATGAGAATAGTAAAAAGCCATGAAATAAAACCTGGCACGCAGGGATGCCAGATGATTTTGATAAAAAAATCCTCTTTTTAACAAAAAATACCCATTTTAAATATAAAAAAAAAAATTTACCAACAAAAATAACAAAACAGAACAATAACCGTTTTACAAATAAACTGCTTTAGTTACTGCTCTGCTGGTCGCATATAGTGGAAACAATCTGATATTTTCCAATATTTTTGGTCTTCCTTATTTTCGTAAAAGATCAAAAATGTAATATTCAGAGTCATTTAAAACAGTTTTTCGGACATTTTAGAAGGCTTATTTTTTTGGAATTTTATCCATTGGATTTGGAGTCAAGAAACAGATTCACCAGCTGTATTTTTTACTCTTTATGTGTTTGACTCGTTTGAAGGTTTCGATTGATTATAATGGCCGGGGTTGCACAAGTATTTTCAGTTTTAACTGACTTCAAAAAAAAGAAAGAGCTTATCAGTTCGATTGAATGTTGCTTTTTTTGGTCTGTGCCTCCATAACTCACTTATTTCTGGTTCCATTTAAAAAACAAAAAAAAATTTATTCGAAAGTTGGTGCTTACACTTTGGTCTCGTTTTAAAAACAGTCCATATTATTAAAAAATAAAAGGGTGTCCCCATACAACATGTTTACATGTACTCTGAACCGTATTAAAATTAAAAAAAAAACCTGCGTATCACTATAGTTCTTAATAGCAAAAATTAATACAAAAATAAATCTAAAAATTAAAGGGTGTCTCCAAAAGTGATTCATGTGGGCTGATCTTTTGAACCGTTGTTAACAAGCGCTTAAAAATTAGACAGAATGTTATTTCTTATGAGCCCTATTTTAACAAACATAAATATTCAAAATTATAAATTAAAGGGTTCCCCAATAGTTTATTTAATTTTATGTATATGGCCATACGTTTGAACAGTTGTAAAGAACCTGTTTTCCTAAGCCTATTGCAACAGCAGATATAAAATATAAAATTGTAAATTAAAGGGTGTCCCAGTAGTTAATGTAATTTGATATATGTGGCTAAGATTTTGAATCGTTATAGACAAACAGTTGAAATTTTCAAAGAATCTGTAATGCTTAGTCCACTATAACAACAATTTTCAGATTTAAATTTGAAAATCAAAGGGTGTCCCAATAGTTAATGTAAATTTTTTTTATCTTCTGCGAATAAAATATATTATAATTAATGTATGATTACCATTTTAAAAAATTATTGTTTTAAAAAATATTTTATTTTGACTTATACCACTTTCATAGTCAAGGGCAACAATTTCTTTTTCTCTTCATTAGGAGTGTTGACTCATTATTTTTTTTTACGTTGCCCGAAAATAATAATTTCAACTAAAGCAAACAAAGAATTAATTGAAGAAATCAATCGGCAAATCAGCTTTTTGATAATTTTTAGAAAAAATCCGGCCTACCGGCACTTAAAAATACAGTAAACTTTCAATAAAGAACTGATCATTTAAAATGAAGCCACAATAAGCCTATAAGTTTTTTATTTAGCTAATTTCGAAGGTCATAACTTTAGTTTATTTAAAACTTAGATCTTTCTATAATTGGAAAATTAAGCTTCATAATGAAGCAGTGAGTGTGTGTGAGAGAAAGAGGGAAACAGCAGCAATAGTTAAATAAGACATAATTTTTTATATAGCAAATGACAATTTAGCAACACGAACTTACTGACTTTTGAATGTTTTAGTTTAAAAGTCCAAGAGCGCAATATAATTTGATCTCTTGCACTACTAAACATAAAACTGACATTGCTAATTTTAATGCAAAAACAAATTTTCGTTAGTTTTGAGTTTTTGGGTTTTTTACACTCTGGTAGTAATAGAAATCAGTGAAGGTTTATACAAGCCTTTCCTTAACCTGTTTTTCTAAAAACGAATAATTATTATTATTATTATTTTTTTTTTGTAGTGAGCAATATTTATTAATGTCTTAATTAAATAATTATAGGACTTTCAACACCTTTGAAACAACCTCTTGTAGAAACTCACTAAGAACTGAAACTACCTGAAGAAAAACAAAGAAATATTGCATTGGCTGGCACACGTCAACTTTCGGTGCAAACGAAATTACCTAAAAAAAGATTTAGAAATTAACAAACCTTTTAACAATAAATAAAATTTTTGAGGTTAAGTCATCCATAATCTCTCTGCAATGCATGACAATGCCAACAACAACAACAAAACAGCACTTTCAAATTCCAATGAGTGTGGTTTCTTTCTATCAAAACGAAAAAAGAAAAAAAAAACACTTGCAATTTCTTAGCAAAAACAAAAAAAGGTATTAAATCCTTATTTTTATGACCCTAAAACTAAATAATAACGGTTTATGACTGACTTGCTGTACAGCAACAAAACTGTACAAAAACTGTATTTTTTTTTATATGACAACAACAACAACAGGAGAGTATTTCAGCAGCAATAATTCAATATTGACTCGTCGTAAAACAGCTGTTGTTCTGCTCATGTTGCACAAACTAAAGGATTTAATAGAGCATTTAACCGCGACAGTATGACGGTTGTGTGAGAGAAGGAGAAGGAGGTGTGCCCCGGTGATTTACACAGCGTAACCGCACATGAGGTTTTTATTGTTTTACACCAGCTCATGATCATGATTGACTGGCAACGGCTTTTATTCATTATCGCTGATAATGTCGTCGTTGTTGTGGTCTTTTTACATGGAACAAAGATCGATAGCAAATGCAATGAGTCTTTTTGTTACATTACAGTGACTGAAAAATTTTTTCTTAGATTTTTTTTGTACATTAAGCTTTTTTTCAAGTAGTTTTTAAGGTAAAATGTGCAACAGAATCAAACTTCTAAGACGAGATGTATGTTTTATTTATAAAAGCAATTCGTCATTGAAGGTAAGTCCGCAAAATAAAAATCGTTAAACCAAATGAGATCTTTTCAAACTGATAATAAAGCAATTATTAAGATTTGCAATATTTGCAAAAAAATTACATTAAAAAAATTTTTTACTTCTTTATGTCCTTTAGATTTAAAAAAAAATATTTTTTTCTATTTTTATTAACTTCTTCGAACAGAATTTTTTTAGCTGAATCTTAGGCGCCTCCTATCGGTATAAATTTTAAACCTCGAAAACTGTAATTTTTAATGGGCGTTGTTTTAAGCCCGATAGATTTGTACATTTTAGAAAAATAAAACAAAGCCCAGATTTACACCATGCAACTTTTTGAGGCAATTTTTTTTCAATTCTCTATTAAGCGATATCCGTTATTTAAAAAAAATAAACAAAAGCAACAGTAACATCCACCCAAAATTCAAGCAATACCATATTGCTTGCCCCTCTTGCTTCACCAAAAAACAAACATTTAATGATAGTTTCATGAAAAATTGCTCAGTGTAAATGCCGTTAAAATTAAAAATAAAAAAATATTTTAAAAATCAATACACCGTAGCTGTCACTATTAAAACAGTGACTTCATGTGGAATCCTTCGTAAATAATAGAGAGGTGAAGTTTCGTAAGTAAATTTATTAATAAATTTAAAATTTTTTTCCCAATCAGGGATTGAACCGTGGAATATTATAAATGAAATAAAATTTACTTTTTTGTTTTAGGTTTATTTTTTAATTTAATTTTTAGAAAAAACTTTATTTTTTTTTTGTAATCTAATACAACCTTGATAAGAAAAATTTTACATGATTTAAATTTAGTGATCACTCTTTTTAGCTCAAAGCTTGAAAATGAACTAGTTCAAATTTTAGTTCAAAGGCTATCTTTAAATCAAAATCTTTCTTAGTGCAAATGTCCTATTGTTCGTACTTCTAGTTAAAACGATTTCTTTAGTTCAAAGCTCAATAAAAGAGCTAGTTCACTTAGTTCAATCGATGGTCTCGTTTAAATGAACTAGTTCGTTTATGAACTACATAAGTCTAGTTTATATGAGAATTTTTTCTTAAAACGCAATTCTCGTCATCCAGCGAATTTTTAAGGTTTTTTAATCTCCCTGCAAAAAAACAAATTTGAATTTTGTTGTAGAATTGACCTTCTTATTTGCCACATAACTGAAATACTGCAGAAATGTTTTATGAGGTTTAATCGTTTTTCTGAGATTTTACATTTACACAATGAACGTTTCATATGAAAAAACCCATCTGTGACCTTCTCTGCATTTCATATTGAATGTAATAAATTAATTATTTTCAAGATAAAAAATTATAATAAAAATTTGTTTTTTTTTATACCCTTTAACACAAAAAGTGGAAGTGTCATTCCGTTTGTAACTTCCACAATATTCATTTCCGATCCCATAAAGTGTACATATATTGCGATGTCCGTCTGTCCGTTCGAGCTAGTGTTGAAATCAGCTTTGGCAGGGTATTAAATGAACAAAAGAAAATTTTAGTACGCCAAATCGAAAAGTCATATTTTCAAAAATTTTGCTATTAGAAATCAACAAATTCGATAAAAAATTCCAATTAAAAAAAGAAAATAAGAAAAAATATTAAGTGAAAAAATTGGCGCACGCCCATATTTTTCGAGTTACGGGCCTCTAAAATTTTCATAAGATTTGATTGTCAATATGGGTCTCATTTTAAAAGTTTTGAAGAGATATTTCAGGAAATACAAAAATTTTTAAAAATATTTAACCCATTCAAAGCCAGAGACATTTTTATGTAAAAATTAAAATTTTTTTTTTATTTTTCTCTGTCACCTCAAAAAAAATTTTTCTGTTTGTTTTTTTTTTACAGGAGCCACTTTACTGAACTAGATTTATATATGTATATGGTGAAGGGTATATAGAATTCGGCATAGCCGAATGTATCACTCTAACATGTTTTATTTATTATTTGTTTTTATTATTTGTGTTCTTTCAAAGTTGAGATCACAGTTTATATTTAATTTTTATATTCATATTTGACTGGATAGCGTCATCGTGAAATGACAGAAATTACAAGAAAAAGACGTAAAAATAATTTATTTATATTCTTGCTATAACTTGTTTTATTTTCTTTTAGTGCTATTTAAAGACATAGTGAAAATAAAAAATTATTTTATTTAAAGGTGTGAACTCGAATAATTATGAATAAAAAATATAAAGAAAATATAAAAAATATTATTTAGAATATTTTTTATGTTGAGTTTGTAATACCAAATTAAGATAGAATCCACTGATGAGCTACAGGAGCAGTAGCGAAATGTGCTTTTCCCTTTGTAATAATATTTCGGTCTGTAGCTTTTGAAAAAATAAATATTTCATTAGAATATCATGATTTAGTATAAAGACATTAAATATAAAAAATTATATTAAATCGAAATGATTTTTTTATATTTTTTTATTTCTCTCACTGTAATTATCAATTGCTTTTAAGAAAATTGAATTTTCCAACTGTTTTGCATAACAGACATTTTTTTATTAAGGAAATAATAAAGATTTTGATTTAAAAATAAATTTTAATATTTTTTACGTATAAAATATGGTTTGAAATAAAAAAACATTTGACTGTAATCTTCTTAAAGGTTTTAAATCGTCATTTGTGCTGTGAGTAAATGAAAAGCTGTAATTATTTATCTGGGTGTGGTGAAAACTTTAGATATTAATATATTAAGTCTTATTTTTTTCTTTTCTTTAGCATGCGTCTTCATTAAAAAATGTCATTTAAATTTTGAGAAAATATAAATTTTTTTTATTTGTTGAAATTTGTAAAAAAAAATAAAATTTTCAAGAAATAGCTTGCATTTAAATTGTATCGCTATTACTGATTTTAAACTGAATATTAAAAAAAAAACATTATTAAGAATATTTAGAATTTTATTTTAGAGGTAACAAGACCCTTCATCAAATTTTGGGGTGACAGAGAATTAAAAAATAAGAAGAAAATTAAGAACGAAAAATAATTTTACATAAAAATGCCATCGCCTCTTAATTAAGCATTTTTTAAAAATTTTAGTATTTCCTTAAAGACGGCTTCAAAAGCTTTAAAATGACACCAATATTGATATTTTAAAAATTTCAGATGCCCGCAACTCGGAAAATATAAGCGAGCACCAATTTTTTCACCGGATCCTTTTTTCTTATTTTTTAATTCTCTCTCGCCCCATATATTTTTTTTTTATTGAAAATACTTCATTGTTTCAAATGATAGTGAAAAATTAGAGGTAGGCGTAATGTTTTGCCCGCTGCGTCGAAAGGCATGGACCGATCTTGCTGATTTCCAATAGCACCTTTTTCAACACTATGTCTGATCGATTGGTGTATTTAGAATTTTTCTAGCTGATCTAGTGCTTCAGCAAACTTGATTCAACATTAACACGGACGGACAGAGGGACATCGCTTAATCAATGAAGTCAGAAGAAGAAGTCAAAAGAAGAAGTCAGAACATACTTTATGGGATCGGAAATCGATATTGCAGAAATTACAAACGGAATGACAAAATTAGTTACACCCTTTTTTCACTTTTTGTGGTGAAGGATATTAAAAGGTTTTCACTGCTGCTAAATAATAAATTTTTTTTAAGTTGGACCCGTTGTTTGTTAATTGTAGCCCTCTGTGAATAAAGTGTTAGAGATATCAAACCATCATCAATTAAGTTCGATCAATGAAAAAGTCTTAAGAAAAATGTCTGCACAACCAATAGCAAATGGCCTTGAAAGTTCATCCGCTAAATTTATAAAATTAAGAAAAAAATATTAATTTTCCAAAAAATTTACCATTGTAAATTAAAGAGCAAAGCATTTCAAAGCATCTCTGGCGATTATTTCCATTTACTAGATTTGACTAGTCAACTGCAAAGTTGTGGTTAACTACAAGCGGCAACTTGCCATTGTTTAATTAATACTTTCAAACGGAAATAGTCCCCACTTCGTGTAACTTAGAAAATGTTGAAACTTCTAAAAGAGAGTCCAAGGGCGAAAACATGGATTAATTTTCCATCAAAATAAGTTGAGTGAAATATAATAAAAAACATAGCGACCCATTGCATAAAGTTTTGTCAAAATTTATAATAAATTATTGTTTTTTATCCATTAAAATTAAGAGTTAACAAAATGTTTGTATTTATTCTTTGGGTTGTTTTAATTTCCCTGATGTTCCTTTTTATACTCATACTTTTACAGTTTGACTGTTAGTGCTGTTAGACATGGCACACACAACGTCTCTGCTCGACGTTTTGTCTAATACTGTCATACTCCTTAGAACTGCGTTTTAAATTTATAGGCGAGTTAAAACGCCCAGATTATTTTAAAAAGAAAAGTTCTGGCAGCTTCTAATTTTTTTTAATAAATGAAGAAGACTCTGCGTTATTTGTTAAATATTTTATTTGTGTAGAAAATTTTTGTTGTTGTAAATTATTATATAATAAAAATTATTTTTTTAGTTGTTAAAAAAATTAATTATACTTTCGTAATAAAATATCTTTTTCTTTTAAGTCGATTAAGCGATGTCAGTCTATCCGTCCGTGTTCGTGTTGACATCAACTTTGCGAAGGCACTAGATATGCTCGAGAAAATATAAATACTCCGATCGATCAGACATAGCTTACAAAATTTTGCTATTGAAAATCACCAAGATCGCTCCATAGCTTTCGAGGCAGCGGGCAAAATACAACGCCTCTAATTTTTTCATATCATTTGAAACAAATTTAGTTTATTGAAGTAATTCCAATAAAAAAAAAAGAATTATATGGGGCGATAGAGAATTAAGAAATACAAGAAATATTAAGTGAGGAAATTGGTGCTCGCCCATATTTTTCCATATTTTTATATCAAAGATCGTACAGAGTTGATGGAAAGAAAATGCAGAAATATAATAATAAATTGATAAAAATTGGCATAAAAGTTAAGCGAGATTAACAGGGTCACCTCAAACAAAGGGTTAATAACCACATGGTAGCAATTGAAAGCCCTTAAAATTGAAGGTTTGAAGACGTTTTGAAAATCAAAACAGATTCTTGTATTCATTATGGTCAAATCAAGTGTAAAAAGTCATTAAGGCAATTATGGAATTTGGAAACCTGTAGTTCGCCTTCAAAAGTTATACTCTGATTATCTTAAGCTTTTGCTAATTTCTAAAATAATTTATTTCAATCCAAGTTTAAAGCCACAGGTTTTAGTCTTACAGCTTAAATAAAGAAAATCTGTGATCACCTTTAAAATACATATTAAAGACTTTAAAATTGAGAGCAAAAAATAAAAAAAACAAAAATGGAGGCCAGTTTAACTGTCTATTAATATAAAAGAAGATCCATGGTAATTAATTGCAGCATACCTTTTACAATTCAAAGTCAAAGTAGTAAAACAATTAAAAGAATTATTTTTTTTTTCTCACAAAAAATACTTAATTCAAACACATGAAATATTCAACTGTCATAATTTTAACTTTTTCATTTCGTTACAAAATTTCTTAAATAATGAGTAGAAAAATTGAAGGATGACCATAATGCACGTGTAGACATGATATGTGATTCTGTAGTTCTGTATACGTTCATTCCAGTGATTGTTCGTATGTCTGGCTGTCTAACTTTATGTATAATTTCCGGTTTACCTAATTTCGTTTAAAAACTTTTTAATCTAAATATTGCCATTTTCAAATTATTCACAAAATGTCGAAAAAAAAAAACACAACAAGAAAATAAGAAGTAAAAAATATGAAATAAAAAACAACAAATAAGTTTTGGTAGACAAATCTTTGTTTGGTCGAACAGATCCTTCGCCTCATCATCATCATCAATTTACAAAAATTCAAATGTATGTTCAAGTATTTACCTTTTGGTAAAATATTTCTCAAATATGCAAAATAAAGCAAAGAAAACTTAAAAAAAATTAAAAATTGTTGAGAAAAGTACTGGATAAAAATGTTGTAGCTTTTTTTCCCATTCATAAGTATCATCATTTTTTAAACTGGCCAAGATATGATAGCGAATAAGAAAAAAAAGGAAAAAAAAATAAAAACAAAATTGAGTTGGAATGCAACATGCGTATGTATGTGCCTGTGTTTGCACATTTTCCGTTCGGTTTTTCAAAGATAGGGTTTCGATTTAATTTTTTCATTTCTAAAATATAATTTTTTTAAAGAGATTCATTTTTCAAATAAAGTTTTCTAGCAAAAAGCAACAAAAGTACTTTTTTAAAAGGCGGTTTTTATAACAAAATATGTGGGGAAAGCAAGACATAAAAAACAATTTTAATAAAAAAGTTCCACTAAAAAAAGTACTTTTACAAAATTGTATATTCAGTAAAAAAAAGTTATTTTTAAGAAACGTACCTTATAAAAGGTACTTCCGAAGTTAAGAGGTATATTTTATGAAAATAGGACTTTTTTGAAAAAAGACTTTTAATAAAATTGCAATTTATTCAAGTGACACTTTCTACATAAAAAGATTTTTTATCAAACGGGTTTTTCATTTAAAAGTACCTTAAGTGACACTTTTAATAGAAAATGACATTTTATTTATTTTCATTATTTAAATATTTTTATTTTAAAGAAAATAATATTTCAAATAGAGTTTTCTAGCAAAAAGTACTTTCGCAAAAAGTTCTTTGCCATGAAGTACTTTACTATAAAGTACTTTACCATAAAATACTTTTTGAAAAGGCGGTTTTTATAACAAAATATGTGTGAAAAGCAAAACATAAAACTTAAATTAAAATTAAAAAGCTCAATTAAATTAAATGGATTTTTCATTAAAAAGTACCTTAAGTTACACTTTTTATAGAAAAGGACTTTTTATTTATTTTCATTATTAAAAATTTTTGTTTTAAAGAAAATAATATTTCAAATAGAGTTTTCCAGCAAAAAGTGCTTTCCACAAAAAGTTCTTTGCCATGAAGTACTAGTAAAGTACTTTACCATAAAATACTTTTTGAAAAGGCGGTTTTTATAACAAAATATGTGTGAAAAGCAAAACATAAAACTTAAACTTAAATAAAAAAAATTTCCATTATAAAGAATTACTGTAACTGTTTTATGCAAAATTACTTTCACAAAACTGTACGTTCAGTAAAAAATCTTTTTTTACAAAAAACGTGCTTTATAAAAGGTCTCCCAAAGTTAAGAGATAATTTTATAAAAAATAGTTCTTTTCACAAAAAAGTACTTTTAAGTACAATCTTTATACATAATATAAGTTTTTTGAAATGACACTTTCTACGTAAAAGGAGTTTTGATTAAATGCGTTTTTTTATTCAAATTTACCTTAAGTTGCTTTTCTTAGAGAAAAGGTTTTTTAATAAATGACCTTTGAAAGTACCTTAAATAGTACCTTGCCAAAAGTAGCATCTATTTCAAAACGCAGAATATAGAGCGTACCGTTTGTAGCAAAAATAAATCAAAAAAAGAAGTTTTTATTAATAAACAATATTTTTTTCGTTAAAGGTATTTTTTATTTAAATGATTTTTTTTAAATATACATTTTTTAAAAGGTACTTTTTATTAAAATACTTATTTTTTTCACTGTTTTAATAGCATTTTCTTTATTAATGTATTTTTTATTAAAAGAGATCTTTTCGCTTGAAAATTTTCTCAAATGGTACTTTAAAAGTACCTCAAATGAAACTATAAAAGTACCTCAAATGGTACTTTTTGCAGATTTTAACTTTTGTCAGGTATCTTAAAAAAAATTCTTTTTTCTCAAACATATTTTTTGAGGTACTTTTTCCTTAAAGGTACTTTCAGTTAGTGGTACTTTTTACTAAAAAGCTAATTTCTGCAAATGCGAAAATTTGTTTTTTAAAGGCACTTTTTACATAAAAATATTTTCTTATTAAAAGAGTTCTTTTGTATAAAAACAATTCCTTTAAAAGTACCATAAAAGGTACTTTGTACATAAATAGACTATAAAAGTTTGTATATAGAGCGTAACCTTTTTAGCAAACGTTAACTGGACAAAGCATAATTTTTCTTAGTAAGTAATTTTTTTTAATTAATAGGTACTATTTTTAAGTTTATCGCATAAAAAAGTGTACTTATAAACAGAAAGTAGTTTACAATGTACTTTAAAAGAATACTTTTTACATACAAATTACCTTTTGCGGAAATGGTGTTTGTAAGCAATATTTTTTATGAAAAGTACTTTTTTATAAAAATTTATTGGTAAAGTACTTTTAATAAAACAGTTAATAAAAAAGTACTTTTTAGATGTTTTGTAAGCCATTTGCTAGAAAATCTTTATTATTCTTAAGCACATAAAAACCAAAAACATTGTTTTTGCAATCATTTAAAACAAAGTACTTTTCGAAAAAGTACTTTTTAAAAAGTGCTATTTATAAAAATTTATTGCTTAAATACTTTTAATAAAACTGTTTTTAAATAAAATAGTACTTTTAAGATATTTCTATGTCATTTACTAGAAACTCTTTATTATTCTTAAACACATAAAAAGCAAAAAGTTATTTTTTTGTTACAATCATTTAAAACAACAAGGAAAAGCTAAAATACAAACTTGACTTGTCCATATTTTAACCCTGGCAATTCAGACCTCAACGATTAAATGTACAGAGATGGTCTTCTTACTACAAGACTGTTGCAAATCGATTCCTGAACAAATTAAAACATTTCAAGATTTATTCGCCAACCTGTCAAAAGTTCGTTTGGCGCTCATACAACAAAAACCAAAAAAAGAAAAAGAAAAAAACATTAATTCATTCATATAACAAATATACAGATAAACAGACAGACCGATAAACATAAATTCAGACATAATTCAAAAAAAAAAACTAAAAGGCAGCATATAAAACCAATATGAAATAAAAGGAGAGAAAAACTAAAAGTTTGTTTTTTGCTATTTTTTTTTTATTGTTGTTAAAAACTCAAAGGATATTATTCTTTTTCAATGATTTATAAAAGAGTTTTTTTTTGTTGTTGTTGCTTGGTTTTTTCGATAGTTGTTGGTTGGTTGGCTGTTTGGTTGGTTTACGCCGCTTGGCTGTTTGATTTAGTTGGTTGGTATTCCCTGCTGCGTTTTATATTTGAATTGTATATTTTTTTTCTTCTTTGTACTTTATTCTTTTTTTTTTTTTTTTTAATAAGTCATATGTTGTATTATTAAAAGACTTCCGGCGTTGTTTTTTTTTTGTGTTTTTTGCTTTATCAGTTGAAACTTATTTTTCATATTTCTTCCTTTTAAAGCCAACTCATATTCTCCACTTGCAATTTCTTATGAAAATTGTCTTAAAACAAGAAAATATTTCTTATTCGCTAAAGGTGAAATAGCAATAAGAATAATATGATATGAATGCGTACAAAAGAAAAGAAAATGCAAGAAAAAATATAAACTTTGAAAAATCGTCTGTCATAATATTATTTGTAATCGTATGAATGCGTATATGTTGCATGAAAAATATTAAGAAGAGCGCGTATACACTGTATTCATGCGTATGAATTTTGCTGGGGAAAATGTTAATAAATGTAAAGAATACTTTAGTTAATTTTATTATGTTATTTCAAAGTCTTGTTTTAACATTTAATTAGTTATAGAAGTTTGTTAGGTGCAGCTTTTTTAAAATAAAAAAAAAACGACCGACAACTTGTTTACCATCTCTGATGCAGAATTCAAAGTTTTCATTGAAAATTTGTATAGAAAACCGAAAGAGAACTTGTGATACGCGTCGTGTTTCTCAAAGTCAAAGTAAATTAAAGGAATTAATTTAAGACTTGAGATAAAACATATGTTTGCTATTTTCGATTTTAACATATGGGCGATTCCGTGAATATGACAACCACAACTGAAAAAATAAAAACCCTTAAAAACTATTTTCAAAATGCGTTAAAAAGAAAAATATTTACAATGTAAAAGTATTTATACCTTTTTACAATATCAAAGAGCAAAAATAGCAGCTTAAATTGATTATCTGGCGTCTAGATTCGTACGTTGCATCCACAGTGAACGGAATTCAGGGGAAAGGAAATGATGGACTTCATTAGAGGTATTTTTTCATTTATCTGATATTTTTTCTAATGTCCCTTACTCATGAGAAAATAATATTTTTTACACAATTTGTATTTGATTAAAAATTTAATTATTATAAAATCATCCAAAAACTGTTTTTATTTAAATATGATGGATAATAAAGGAAAAATTATTTTTAAATTAAATAAAAAAAAATACTTTAGTTGTACCTTAAAATCACTTCCCTTTAATATCACTATTTTATATCCTTTTTTTGCTCGATATTTTAAACCACAACGTATTTTTTTATATCTCAAATTTAGTACCGTCTAAATAAAACTTAACTTCGACCTCATCGTTGATTAAATACTTTCTTTATTTCATAATTAAAATTAAATCACGAGAATATTAAATTAAGTTAATTAAACTTTAAAAATATCGGGCTAATTATCTCGACAAAATTATTAATATCACCGATAATAATTATTGAAGGTGAAAGCACCTTTCGATGGCCATTTCGCTACCGCTCACTTAGTTTTCAGGAAAATTCTCAATAATCAATATCGGAGATATTAATAATTTTGTCGGAATATTTAGCTCGATATTTTTAAAGTTTAATTAATTTTCTTTATTTCTACAACTCGAAGGACAATGCCATCGTTAAAATGTTTAGGAAAGTCACTGCACGTTAATTTAGTTTCACCATCAGTACAGTAGGGATACCAAACTAAGGTTTTGTACTCAAGGTTTTCCGTCTATTCGTTTTTAAAGGAATCCATGTTAAAATATTTTTTTATATTAAAAGTCATTAAAATATTCTCTGCGACATTTAAATAATTCTTGAAACAATTTAGAATCTTAAGAGAACCATTGTTTACTTTACTCTTAATCATTAAAACTGCGTGAAGTTAATTTTTTTAGAGCATAAAATTATTTTTTATTTAAAATATTTCTTTGGCAACCGTTAACTTTGACAAAAATATCGAATATTCTTTTTCCGTTATAATTAACAATTTAATCTATGATATAATTTCTAACGTCTACAAGGCCTCTTTAAATAAAGTGTGTACACGAAAATGTTGTGACGCATCTTTTTATTTTTTATTTTTTTTTTTAAAGCAATTAGGAAGAACAACAAATTCACTTTTAAAAAGTAAAAACCATACCCAAGGGATTTTAAAACCAAAAAAAATTCTTTAAGATAAAGAAGCATCTTTTACCCTCTAGACCACTTATTAGTCACCATTTCTGCAAGATTTTGTAAAACTCTAATATGTTCACAGTATCGATATTATTCCTTAGTTTTAGCAACTTTAAATGTTTTTTTTTAAATATTGATTAATTTGGACACAAAATCTTTTTACTGCATAAATTCCATGGCAGCTTAGCAAATTGGCAAATCGTATAATATTTTTTTTGAACCAAGCGATCGCTTTGCAGGAATTCTAAATGGCTTTTAGTTAAGATCAGAATATTGGCGGTCAATAATGAAGTTTAAGTAAAGACTACAAAAATATTTTTAAAATGCTTTTTAATGATGTATATTTGCTTGCTCCATGAACCCTGTAAAACAAACGTTTTAGTTTAAAGTTTAAGGCTACCAATTGCTTGGCATGTTAGAAAATATTTTATATTTGGGTATTTTCTTAAAATTTCCCTTCGTAAATGCCAAATATTATTGGCACCCGGGAATTTTTTTTTCTTTATATTTATTTTGTTTCTCTAATTCTTAGTTTAATTCCACAAAAATGATGAATTAATGCTTAATTCACGGCATATATTTTATTGTTTTACCAAAAAGATTATTAAAAAATACCATTACTCATATTGCTTTCATCTTTTGTTGGCAATATTCGCAATTTAAATTGTAAAAACTTTTTCGTTTACATACTTTATGGTGCTTTTAATATGGATTGTAACTGTGTCAAAACACTAAGGTTGAAGCTTACACAGTGCACGAATTTTACTAATAATATTTATACTTAAACTCTTTTTAGTTTTTCAGCCTTAATTAAACTCAGATATTAAAAAAATTTGCTTGCAAAAAAGTACTAAAAAATTCGCCCCTTTTGGCAAGCTTAAAAGGAAATCTTTTAAATTATCGTTATTGATTTGATTTATAGTTGTTTGAAAGCCCGTTTTAAGTCCTAAGAAAATAAATTAAAAGCAAGGCCCAATTTCCTAAAAGCTGTATTGCTTTCGAAGAAAGACATTTTATTCCATCTCTAGACCGCAATTTCATAAAGAGTATGCTTACACAAATTTCAAAATAGTTTCAACAGCTAAGACTTTCAAATTCAGTGCATAACCATCTCCTTACCCCCTTAAATTTTTTTTGCAGAAAAGTACCAAGACACGTATTTAGTATTAATGAATATATTAAATAAAGTACCACATCGCTACTTGCAAAACTTGTCTCTCAATTTTTTCATTTCTAAGGTGACCCTCATAAGCAGGCATCTTGCGCTATGTTAATTTGTATTGGGCGCTTAATTCATTTAGGATAATGACACAGTCCACGAAAGCATACAACCTTATTTCATATTACGCTAAGGACTTTAACACTCACTTCTCCTGCTCCCCTCGAACATGCACTAACACAAGTGATGATAGCGCTAAATTTTGGCCCAAAAGTTGGTTGGTTATATTTCTTATGTGAATTGTTTTCTGGAAATTAGATGTGTCGGCCTCTGTAGCAGTGTTGCCATTTTCCATTTGGTGTCAAGAAGTCTGATTTAACCCTGTTATTAATACACATACTGTACAATAGCTTCCACGACACAGTGGATTCTATTTTCTACAATAAATTATTTCCATATAATTCTTAATGTTTGAAAGCATATACTCGTATTCCCAGCCTGTAAGTCGGTATAACCCGACTCCTACATACCAATCATTTTTTCAGAAATGTATGAGATTGTGCATAAAGGAGAAATTTCATAGTTCCTCTTTTTTAATTAGGACCAACACTCAGGGGATGATCCCTACTTATGCAATGCATTGTGCCCGAACTAGGAAAATAGGTTAAGGGAAGGAGGATAGAGGGAGTAGTGCTTGTGAACATTTGATTTAAATATTTGCACATTGAAAGTGGCGGGAAAGACCTCTGCAGGAAGCTTATTTCACATACGAACTGTTCGGCTAAAAAACGAATTTTCTCTGTAATGCGTAGTGCGATTCACTGGCCAACCGACCACATAAGAATGCGTTGAGTCTACGAAATTACGGTTTTCAGAAACAAGTTCCCTGATTTCATAAGAGCACATTCCGTTGTAGTAACGATGAATAAGTAAAACACAACCCACATTGCGTTGATGCTCCAGTCAATAGTGTTGAGCTTATTCGCTCTCTCATGCACGCGGTCGAGTAACTCCAAAATAGACTTTGAAGAACCGGCCCTCTTTGGAATTATGGCCACAAACCTTATAAACAATAAGTCTCTCTCTCTCTCTCTCTTTCTCCCTCTCCTTTTCTCTCTCTGTTTCTATCTTTATGACATGTTTTATTTAAGCCCTTAGCAGGCACGAATTACTCGAAGGCTTTGGTAATAGTAAAGGAAATATGGCGATATTAAGTAAACGACTTAAAATTAAGCGGATACGAAGGCCGCTCTATATATTTCTGGCCTAATAGTGAAAATGAGAATATTTATAATAAAAAATGGTTTTATTGTTTTTCAAAGTATTCTCCAGCATGATTTATACACTTTTGCATGCGCTCAAACCAGTTGTTGAAACACTTTTTCCACTCCGATTGAGACACCTCTAAAACATGGTTTTTGAACACTTCAACAGCTTCTTCTGGCGACGAAAATCGTTGACCACGCATTTTTTTCTTAATGTCGTGATAATCCACGTCGAAAGTTGTGAAAAATGATCGCACGAAAATGTTCACGAGTTAATTCCATTTTTTTCTATATTAATTTTTCAAGTCACTGTAAACAACACAAATAATAGTCGTACGTCAAAACTGTTTGAGAACGATTATGCTTAAAAATGACAAACTTTCCAATGGAAATGTCAGATTGCACTTGGCAGCACTCAGTGTTGCCAGGCCAGAAATATATATAGCAGCCCTCGTACCATAGAGTTTGTTGTAACCAATTTTTTTTTTAATTACGTCACAACTTATGCCAAGGAAAGCTAAAACCTCTCACATGCAAAGTTATGTAGTGCTAATTCCACAATTAAACCCTCTTGATTTTTTTTTTTTTTTTTTTTGTTGAAAATAAAGTTTACAAACATAAGGAAAAAATTAAAATAACTAAAATTTAATGTAGTTTTCTAAAAAAAATTGTGTGAAACATTTGTTCCATCTCTCACAGTACTGCAAAAGAAAACGAAAAGTTTTGTTTTTTTTTAAACTTTGTATAAAGAAGGAGTTTACCTTTAAACCCAAAAGAAGAGAATAAAATAAAATAAAAAAGACAAAGTTCACAAATGTATGTGGGTGTGCTTGGTGGTAACCACCCACTTGACTTCTGCAACCCAGCCTTAGAACATTGTTGACGCTTGGGAATCATCATTATCATTTTCATCTCTTAATATATTTTTTTTTTTTGTTCTTTTGGTTTTGGGAGCCAAAATTTGTGGTTTTGTTTCCTTTTTATTTTTTATATATTTTTAATGTTTTATTTTTTATTACTAAAAGTTAAGATTTTCCTTTGCTACACACTTTAAGATGACCCACCAGATTATTTAAGTAGAAACCACTCATGTCTTTTTATTTATGATATTGAAATCCACCTGTGTGTTTTAGTTTTTTTACACGTTGTGATTGGAACGAATTTTAAGAAATATCAACTGTTATTTTTCACACACTCCGTTGGTGTTTGTATCCTTTTTTTAAGTTTACTAAAAATAAATAGTCAAATTAAAATAAAATGTTTAATTTAATTATTTATATTTTCAAAATATTTGCTTGAGTATTCCAAAAATGTTTGAACAAAAAATTTTATATAAATTTTTTTTTTTAATTTTCGAGGTACACTACGCTTGTCTAGAAGGGCAGTCACTCACTAGCCATCGATTTTTGTCTGTGGTTCTAAATTTAATGCTATATATTTATAAGCAAAGTCAGCTGCCCTCATAGCCTTTCTTGATTTTAGCCTTGGTCAGCTAACATTTCATGTACCTGCTGAAGTTTATCGAATTCGATTGTTCTAATCACGCATTTCTGCCTTAAAACCTTAAAATTAAAATTGGTATTTGCCAACATAACCGTAAATTATCAGCTTTTATGACAGTTTCATTTTGATTTAAAAAAAATTTAAATTAATGCGAATAAATTTTTCGCTCACTGTACAACTTTAAACAAATATGTGTTTACCGCCACCTGGTTTTGAAATTTTGTATTAATAGTTATATTGTCCTAATTGACGTTATATAAATTAATTTGGCTACAAAAAACTCAAGCGAATAGTAAAAGCCGTTGTGGCTGTTGTCCGCACTAAACAAACCTCTTGTGCGAATTCGCTTTAGATATTCCAACCGACGGTTCATGTCTCTAGCATTGACGGGAAATTATTTGTGTTGTCAATTCGAATATTTACAAATGTGTAGAAACTGGTATTAACCTTTTAAGAGCCAACGTTCATTTGGAAGGATATTGATTCTATTAACTAAAAATTATTCACAATTAAACTCCTGCTGTTTCAAATAACAAGTTATTTGCCTCAAATTATTTTCCCTTTGATTTTGAGCAAAATTTGATTCATCACAATTTTTTTTTTGCTTCAGCGATGTAACAACCATTCAAGAAATCTCAGTCAGAGTAATGTTTTCCGTTAAAAAAAAATCTTTTTTATGACAAATCAGAATCATTTCCCCACTTTCGCTATTAGAATAGTTTTTAAGATTTTTTAAATAAGTGACCAAAAGTTAAGAAATGAAAGTCAAAATTTAGATGGTTGTTGTTATTGTTTTTTTTTTTTTTTTTGTTTTTAAAAACTATTCCGATTTTCTTGCAACTTTTCTATATACAACGTTTTACTTAGTGCCCTTTTGAAAGTTTTGTTAAAGGTTTTTTGAAATTTTACCTGAACGACGTTTTTCAGACTCTAGATTACGATCTACCAAATTGATTTTTTATTAAAAACCCTGTTTTAGTTTTCGTTTTAGCAAAACATTTCATAAGTTGTCATAAATCTTTTGTTCTTTTACGATACAACTAATTCAACACCTTTAAAAAAGAAAAAAAAAGTATTTTTTTATACACAAAAATATTTTTTAAATGAAAATTTAATTTATGGCACATTTTTTTCTATGAATGTAAAGTAACATATTTTCAAAACCTTTATTGATATTAAATAACTTTAGTTTATAAAAAAAAAATAATTTGATCTTGTTACAAGAATATAATCTGGCAACGCTTTATATACAAACTTAAATGTGGCAAACAGAGCTAAATTCGAAAAAGAAAAATTAGCTAACACAGTTTGAGAAGTCACCTTGATTGCTTATGTAAAAGTGTTTGCATGTTTCTTAAACAAAAGATTCAAAAATAAATTCAAATCCCAACAGAACTTTGAAATTAAAGAAAAAAAGTAAGAGTGCTATATTGCGGTGACAGAGAATTAAAAAATAATAGAAAAATAGATTACGATATAAAATTTTATATAAAAATGTCGTCGGCTCTTAATGGGTTAAGCATTTTTAAAATAAATTTACTGCCAAATTCATTTATAGAAATAATTCTAAATTTTTTTCAGAGTTTTTATTTTATCAAAGCTGTTTTGCTGCTCATTATTTTCATTCTACATGAAGTGTGATGGTGTAGAAATCAAATACAATGTTACGTTAATCAAAACAATTCTCATTTTATTTTTTTCTTATAGAGTGCAACACACATTTTATGTTTTGTATTATAATGTGAAAGGGCCTTTAAGCTAGGGATGCAACCGATACCGATACCGCTATATCGGTGATACTTCTGGTTTTTTGATGCATCGATATCAGTGATATTTTACTGTCGATACGCCGCGGCGAAAAAAAAAAGCCTGAAAAAGCCAATTTTGGACCACCCTTTTTTCAGTGAAATAGTTGAAATAGAGTTCTAATTTTTTGGCTCCGAGGTTTACTACCGTCTACTTTCATATGAGTCTAATAACTTTAAAATCGGAGAACAAAAACCAAACGTAGTTTTGGCCGCTATTTCAAAATATTGACCACAGTGCGCCGATACTTTTTATGTTTTTCTTTAAAGTTCTTTGAACAAAATATTCAATTTTCAACTCTTTTTTTTGCATGACAACTATGAGAAAAAACATTTTAAAAGCAGAACATAAAATTCAAATGAGTTCTGTCGCATCTGAGAGACTATTTTCCACTGCAGGTCTGCTTCAAACGGATTTGAGAAATCGTCTATCTCCGCAAGATTTTAAAACACTTTGTTTTTTAAACAAAAATCTTATTAATATCAATTTGAAATATTAATCTTTTGCAATGTTGTTTTTATAATTTTAATTTCAATTCGTTGTTTTTTAAATCTTTTTAATATCAATTTTAAATCTTGAGCCAATCTAAACTGAATGCCATCGTTTAATTTGTAAAATCATAAATAATGCAGACGTTTTGTAGTTTGAAAATTTAAATTTTAGAAACTAAAATGTATTGAATATTTTGATGATTTGAATTAACAAAGTTTTGAAAAACTTTCGTACATATTTCACCATGTTAGCAGAAAACGCCTTGACATAACTACCATGCAATTATTTGCAGGTAAAAAGGCAGAGTTAAAGTCAAATATTACTGATTTGCATATTATGGACCACTACCTTCTATTTCAGCACTTCTAGCATTCACAAGGTATTTATAATTTATTTTATTTAATATTTATATTCTATTTATATTCTATTTATACTTGTTACTGTTTTCTTTTAATAATGAAAGAATGCACTGACATTCGCCTAACTATTTGTTATTATGTATTTTTAAATATTTCTATTGTTTAAACAAACGTGTTCAAGCTGACATGTCAATACGTGCCCTGCGAACTTTTTATAAGTTTTATTTTTATATAAACATGTTGTTTTGATAGTTTGTCGCACTCATTAACGAGCTTAAACCTGCCTGAATATTATAAGTTAATTTCTTTCTAAATATTTCAAATAAAATATAATTTAAAAAAAAACAAAACAAATAAGAGTGCTATATTTGGCTATGCCGAATCTTATATACCCTTCACCATGTACGTAAATCTAGTTTAGTGAAGTAACTCCTATAAAAAAGACAAGTATCGGGATGACAGAGAATTAAAAAATAAAAAATAAAAAAACAAGAAATTAAGCACGATATATATAATTTTACATACAAATTTCATCCTGAAAGATCTCTTTACAAGCTTTTAAATGAAACCCATATGGACCATATTGACAATCCAAATTTTTTATGAAAATTTCAGATGCCCATAAAGGCCAGGACTCACTATCATACACAGTCGTACGATTAAATCACACAAAAATCTGACGAAATTCTGTCCTACTTTAAAAATCGTTTAAAAATGGCATCGTACGTTCCACACTATTATACAAAAAAGATGCAAAAAACAGATGCTTTTAATATTTTGTTCTTGTTTTCTCCCCATCTTCAAAAAAAAAAAAAAAAAAAAAAAAAAAACAACTCTGATCGCATAGAAAAAATCATTTTATGAATTATTTCAAAGATTATAAAATCGTACAGATCTGTCAAAAATTCTGTCCACACTATCATACTTTTTGAGCACACATGTAATTTTTGACAGATCGTAAGACTGAGTATGATAGTCAATCCTGGCCTTAACTCGGAAAATATGGGTAATCGCCAATTTTTTTTACTTGATGTTTTTTTTTTTTTGTTTTTAAATCTCTATCTCTCCATAAATTTGTTTTTTTATTGCAGTTACCTTATTGTTCCAAATAATATGGAAAAATTAGAGGCAAGCGTGGTGTTTGGCCCACTACCTCGAAGGACATGAACCGATCTTGATAATTTTCAATAGCAAAATTTTCGAAATTACGTCTGATGGATTGGCATATATTAATTTTCATAATTATAGCTTTAAATCACTGGAATATTTATTAATTTAATTTTAAACTTTAAAACTTCGTGCTGATTATCCCGACCGTATTATTAAAAGCACCGATATTGACTGTTGAAAGTGAAAGCACGTTTCTATGGCCATTTCGCTACCGATACTAAAGTCCAGAATAATATTTACACATGTACACAGTTCTTCTGATATTTTTACATAAGTTTTGTTTTGAGTTGGATTTCAATTTAAACATTTACACTAAATCAACAACTACTTAATATGATTTCATTCTTTGACAGCACTGATTGACACCAAAAGAAAAACACCCTTTACACCACTTGTTAGTTTTATAGTTTTTAATAATTTTCTACAGCCCAAGCGCACATGCTACATCATTAACTTGCAAACACAGTAGTAGTCACACACAGCCATCCACTCTCATTCACACATGCATACTATCACTCACGTAGAAGAACATGAAAATAAGGGAAAAAATAGCAACAAAAGATATTTACAGCAAAAACACAAAAATACTTGTCTAATATGAAAAACATAAAAATTGGCTAAAAACATAAAACAAAAAAAAATAAATAAATAAACAATACAAGAAGAAAAAATCAACCCAAGAAGAGTGGATAAAGACCAAAATATAAAAGCAAAATACACATACCTGAGTATGAATATACACCAGTATAAATAAATAAAAATTAGCAACAAAAACAACTGGTTTTAACAAGTGATTTATGGAGTGGTGATGCCAGATGGATAAAAAATATTGCCCATAAAATAAACAAAAATCAGCCAAGTGCAAGTAGGACTTCAACAATTTGGACTCTACATCGTTAATAGGCCACTCTTTTATTTTATGTTCTTATTATTTCTTAGTGAAAATTTAATGTTTCCGACTTTTTTGGGATAAAAAATAATACAATATAATAAAGGGTGTTTTTTTTAGCACGAAAGAGAAATTTAAATTGTAAAAAATAACACAAAAAATTAAATTGTAATAAAGTTTTTTTTTTTATATACGAAAGATCAGAACACATCATTAATATTTAAAAATGATTTCGGGCATATGGCCATCATGGCTGCTCATGACGAAGTCATGAGTCACTTTTCAAGTGCTGCTGGCCGTATGTCACGAATAACACGAACAATGTAGGCCTCCAAAGCATCAATTGTTGGTGGTTTAACAGCATTAATCAGCAACTTCACGTGATCTTACACGAAAAAATCGAAAGATATCAAATCGCACGACCTTAGAGGACAATTGGTAGATTCATTTCTCGAAATAAACTTATTGCCAAATTTAAATTTCAATAACTGGATGGTTGCAGTCGTTGTATGGCACATAGCGCCATCTTGTTTAAACCACATTTTGTACGGATCAATGTCATTCATATTTTCAAACAAAAAATCATTAATGCGGCAACAATCTTCATCGACCGTAACGTGAGATCCAGCCTCATTTTCGAAGAAATAAAGTCCGATGATGCCACCCGCGAGTAATCCATACCAAATGGCACATTTTTCTGGAAGCATTGAAGTCTGTAGGGTATGTCGTGGATTGGTTTCACTCCATATGCGGCAATTTTGTTTATTAACAAGCCCGTTAAAAAATGAGCCTAATCGCTGAACACAATTTGGCGATAAAATACAACGGGTCAGTTACTATCTGCTCTAGAGGCCAATCGGCTTTAATTCCTGCACTAGCTCGATCTTATATGGGCGTAGGCCAAGATCTTTGCAACATTTTCCACGTAGTGGAAAGACAGAGCCCCAATTTCTGCAACCGATGATGAATCGAAAAGTTTGGATCTTTTTCCATACTACTCGCTTACAGCCACGATTTTCTCTTCAGTACGCACATTCCTCCGACGTGTTGGTGTAATTGCATCCTCTAGAGAGTATGTGGTACGAAATCTACGCAAAGTTCGACGGATAGCTTGCTCAGACGGACGAATATGTGCACCATAAAAATCACGAAGTCGTCTTATTCGAGCAACTTGAATTATTGACTGATTTTCAAAGTAAACTTGGATGATTTGATAGCGTTATTTAAGCGTGAGTCTATTCATAAGGATTTGAGTTTACTTAAAATAATAAGAAAAAATTGTTCACCAAAATTTAATTTTTAGTGTTATTTTTTAAAATTTAAATTTCTATCGGGCTAAAAAAAAACATTCGATGCAGCAAAGCCATGAATATGGTCAGAAGTTAAATTTTATTATTTATAGAATCATCCAAAGTCCCACTGTTTTGAACATGACATATTGTAAAGAAAAAACATTTATATTTTAAGAATGAAAACAAAACTGCGAATTACACCTTCATAAATTCGCGTATTATTAGTTGAACCTCAAAATCATTTTCGTTTTATGTCACGTAAGATATATCATTATCTTGCTCGATATTTTTGACTGAAATATATGAAACACATTTGGATAATTGCAAAATTTATTGCACAGTATATCTATATGGTGCCATGAAAATGCGCATCAATCAAAATGGAGTATTTTGTGAAACATTTCATTTTTAATTTTACCTTTTATACTTGTGATTTAACAGATTTTTTTGAAGAGTCTTCTTATAACTGTTCACAAACTAAAGCAATGTATGGATTAACAGGGACTCCCTTTAACTTTTATCTGCATTTCATTTGTATTTGTTGTTTTTACTATTTGGGTACGGAAAAAAATATTTTTAATCATATAAAATATTTTAAAAACGTAAATATTAAAAAAAACAAAAATTTTAAAACTGTTCAGTGACAGTTGGTCAAGTCCAGTTATCGTTGCCACCTTTTTAATATGGAATAAATTCGTCACACTGTAAATCACGCAACTTGTCTTATTCAACTCATTATATGGAGCAATCGTTCTACAAGCAGTGTGACGATCGGATTAAGGCCATTGATAGTGATACTTCAACTAACGGAAATGATTTTTTATAAAGTTACATAAACAAGTTTCGGGAATAAGGGGTATTCGTATAAACGAGATGACCGTTCAGTTTGCGAGGACAGGTTGAACTTGATGTTGCAGATGCTTAGGGGGACATTAAGACCCCCTGTTTGAACTTACGAAGGAGGTATTTACTCACCCTTGTGAGACACTTGATATCGGTTTTTGAGGGCTTCATAACAGGAAACTGTATGATCGGACGTATATCTGAACGTGTGGAAACTTCCCGCGGTGAGTGCAGCATAAGCTGTCGGAATAAGGAGGAGTCAGTTCAATACAATTGTGAATATCCAGCTCTGCAGGAACGTAGTCGCAAATATTTGCCCAAAGATTTTTTGAAGACCTGGATTGCCTCAGAGATGCAATACTGATAGGCTTAGCGAAAAGCTTCAGAAAGTTCCTACAAAATAGAGATCCTGAGATTCTCTAGGGTGGTGTGGGAATGTGTTCAGAGTGGTCGGGACATCACAATGGGTTGTTTTGACCTTCGAATTAACCTTACCTTACAAAACCAGTATCAACTTTAAATATAACGCTGACACAGCCTCTAAAATCGTCAAACATTAGCTTTTAAGAGTCATATGCATCATCTGGAAGTCATAGTTGATTTTTGTATTGGGTTTTTAAATATATAAAAAAACGAATAAATGCTTGTTAGATACCACGAGTGTTGGGAACATAACTAAGATTAGAAAGTGATCCGAAATGGTAGCGTACAAAATTCCAATTTAAGATACTCATTTTCTTATCTTTTCTTTTTTTTTTATTTTCTTTGATAGCTTGTGCGATATTGCAGTATTTTTCTTAAATTTTTAAGCCAAAAATTAGATTGCTAATATAGTACTGCGTTGGTCTTTATTTATTTATTTTTTTATTTATTTATTATAATTATAGCTAAATTATTAGTTGGCCTCAAGTTCTTCTTTTCATAAAATCTAAATATTTTTTTTTTTTTGTGCAAGAAGGGAATTTTTGGAGATTTTACTAACATTTCCGGGGAATTCATTTGGCTACACAAAACTTTAGCAGTAAGTATCAATACACACACATACATTCACCTTTGGTTCGGTATAAATGGCAACAACAAAAAAATAAACAAAAAACGATGGAGACCATGACGACTACAGAACGAGGATGAGGTGCGACTGCAAGCAATTTTAGGTTTGTGTTCAGAGTCTTTCGTTAAATGAATTCAGTTGCTACGCGTTTGCAAACGAGAACGGTTGTGTTTTTGGTAAAGGAATAGAAGTGAACAACAAGTGAATGTGTTAACAATCGGGAATAGAAACTGTAAATTTATTAGAGTGATTAACAGAGATAAAGATAAGAAAAAAGATCAGACTTGTACCATAAACTTTATGTTCATTTGGTTTTATGTCGTTTTTTTATTTTTCTTTAATGAAAGTTAACAATAACGACAAACACAACAACAAGTAAATAAAAAAATCATACAAACAAACAAGTTAGTGAATGTGAGAGCATTTAATGTGATATAAATACATACATATGTATAAAAGTATTAATCTAAATTAAATATTATTAGAAATTTATAGAAAATTATTTAAATATGTGTTAAAAGAAAAAATATCTTTATAAAAAAAGCTAAACGGATAAAATAGTTCTTAAGCCTGAAAAAATATTTATATGCCAATATAAAGTTGTTGGTTGTTTGGTTTTCTAAAGTGAACTTTTTTTTTATTTTTTTTTTTCTATTTTGTGTTTTTTTTTTTTTTTGGGCCATTAGAAAAATAGAAACCTCTTAATATTTATAACTTTAAATGTTTATCTTTTGTAAAATATTATCTTTAATAATATTTTAGTAAATTATTGCTAGTTTTAGTGACACCTTGCGGAAATTAACCTAAATCTTTTTAAAGCCATCACTAATGTTCTAAAAAACAAGAAAGAACAACCGAAAAAAATATTAAATAAATAAAAACGTTAGTTTTGTATTAAAATAATTAACTAATGACAAAAATAAAACATTTATTTCTGTCAATTCATTCGATAATTTCATTTGCTTGGTTCGTTAATTTTTAATGTTGCACAGTGGGTTGGAAACTTAAATGGGTAATTAACAGCTAAGAAATAAAATTCTAAAAATTAATTGTAAATTATAGAATTTATATCTTCTTTTTAATATTAATAAAAAAAATTACTTAATAATTTTTTTCTTTTTTAATATTACGGTATTTACACTCTGCAATTTTTCATGAAACCAACATGAAATTTTTCTTTGTTGGTAAAGCAAGAAGAGTTAAGCAATATAATATTGCTCCAATTTTGAACGGATGTTTCTATTGCTGATGTTTATTTTTAAGCAACGCATGCCGCTGCAACTTAAATAGAGAATTGAGTAAAAAAATGCTTTAAAAAAATTGCACAGTGTAAGTCTGGACTATGTCTTTTTTAAAAATATTTTTAAAAAATTAATTATAAAGGAATATAGTTTGAAACTTGCTTAAAATTTATCTGTAATATTTATAAATATTTGTATTTAAAAGTAATCATCCGGCCTCATTATCGGAACGTTTCTCTTTTAATATTAAAAGTATTTCAATAAACTTTTTTCATAACACACCTTCAGTGTAGCTCTTTAAACACATTCAAATTGATATAACTTACAAAAATAAACCTAAATAACAGTAAATTTAATTTTTAAAACCGCAGCTGTATACCACGATCGCTATAAAAAAATCACGGCTTCTTGGTAGTTAATGACGTTTATAAATGTAAAAAATTGCTTCTGATTCAATAAACTCAGCTGGGAATTACAATGAATTTTAAAAATATGAAAAACTGATAAAAAAATTATTTAAATAAATTCCTTTTAAATATTTTAGATACTTAAATATTTGAAAAGTGTCAATATAAAAGTTTTGTACTTCGTAAAATGCAAGTGGTATTTTTTAAGCCTGTTAAATTCTACAAAAGCGTTAACAACGAACTGTCATGCTGCCTTCACTTTTCGACTTTTATGATGGGTATACTTTGAGAAATCATAGTCAAAAGATTAACACTTGCACAACGTTATAAAATTATGAAGATTTCAGCAAGAAATTGACTTTAATAATTTTGCACAAAATTCTCAGTTTGATTTTTGGCTTAACGAATTTGTTAATTGACAAAATTTCTATGTATGACATGAAAACAATTCACAATAGTTCCTTTAGACTCCATTACATGCAGAAAATATTCTGTTTAGTGCGGCTTACCCTCTAGTGGCTTCATGGGAGCTCACTTATTTAAAAATTAATTTAAAGATTGCGTTTCACAAAAAAATGAAAAAAAAAAATTAAATTGATCTGTGCGAGATGTGTTTTCAAAAAGATGAGGCTACATGCCATCTATTCTTAACCATCGCCTTGTTGGTCAAAATTATGCTACAACTTATTTTCGAGAAATAAGTATATTAATCGGTCATTGAAGTAACGCAATTTGATACCTCTCGATTATTTCCTGAGTGGCCTTATACGAGGGCTGCTATATATATTTCTGGCCTGACAACACTAAGTGCTGCCTAGTGCAATCTGACATTTCCATTGGAAAATTTGTTATTTTTAAGCATAATCGCACTCAAAACGTTTTGACGTACGACCATTATTTGTGTTGTTTACAGTGACTTGAAAAAATTAATATAGAAAAAAATGGAATTAAGTCGTGAACATTTTCGTGCCATCATTTTTCACAACTTTCGACGTGGATTATCACGACAAGAGTGCTTTGATGAACTTAAATCTTTGTATGGCGATGAAGCACCATCCTATGGCACTGTAAAAAATTGGTATAATAAATTTAATCGTGGTCTTTAAAAACGAGCAAAATCCAACAAAGGTTTTTCGTGGAAGAAGCACTTCGAAGTAAATGGTCGCCTGTTTCTTCGGCAAAACTGGTCATGGGGCGACTGTTCCGCTTGAGCAACGTAGGACGGTCACTTCTGAGTGGTACACTACAATTTGTTTGCCTGAAGTCATCTGAGAAATTCGAAAAACCAACAAGAGAAGACGAATTATTGTTCACCAAGACAATGCGAGCTCTCACACATCGGCTCAAACCAGAGCGTTTTTGACCGGCCAAAATGTCGAATTAATGGGTCATCCGCCGTACAGCCCTGACTTGGCACCTAATGACTTCTTCTTGTTTCCGTACATCAAGAAAAAAATGCGTGGTCAACGATTTTCGTCGCCAGAAGAAGCTGTTGAAGTGTTCAAAAACCATTTTTTAGAAGTGTCTCAATCAGAGTGGAAAAAGTGCTTCGACAACTGGTTTGAGCGCATGCAAAAGTGTATAAATCATGCTGGAGAATACTTTGAAAAACAATAAAACCATTTTTGATTATAAATATTCGCATTTTCACTATTAGGACAGAAATATATAGAGCAGCCCTCGTAATATAATTAGTATATGCTGATAAATCTAGCAAAAATTGACGCCCTGAAGACCAACATAACTGGCTTACATTAATTTGTTTAATGTAAAACATTTAAAAACTTGAATATCTCCATCGTAGTGTCAGACATAGTCCCTTTTTATACCCTTCACCACAAAAAGTAGAAAACGGGTATATCTATGCTTGTCATTCCTTTTGTAATTTCTACAATATCCATTTCCAACCCCATAAATTCTTTATATTCTGCGTTCTTATGCATAGCTAAATTAATTGAGCAATATCCGCCAAGAAAGCTGATGAGCTAGAGAGAATTTAAATACGCCAATCGATCAGATATAGTTTCGAATATTTTGGTATTGAAATGCAGCAAGATCGGTCAATAACCATTTAGGCAGCAAGCAAAACACCAAGCCTTCCTTCAATTTTTCCATATCATTTGGAACAATGAAGTAACTCCAATCAAAAAAAAAAAAAAAAAAAAAACAAACGTATAGAGCGCTAGAGAATTAAAAAATAAGAAAAAAAATTCAACTGAAAAAATTTTCCGCTCCCCCATATTTTCCGAGTTATGGGCATCTGATCTTTTATAAAAAAGTACGATTGTGCGCCATATTTTTAAAGACATCAATATGTGTATCATTTAAAAGCTTTTAAAGAGATTCTTCTTTTATGATGTCTTTCATTTATTGTACATAATTGCCATCAAAGTATTTGTAACAGAAAATGTATTAACAAATTAAATTAATTTTCCATTTTTATTATAATTTTATCTATTTTTCTAATATTTAAAATTTCCTGTTTAAGACCACTGTTTTAAATGATTTTTATGTTTTCTTTACATACATACACATACGTCTACAAAGATACCTGCATAAGTACGTAAGTTAAAAAATAGCACGATTTGATTTGGTTCTAGAAACTAAAACGAAAACAAGCAAACAAACAAACAAACAAACAAACAAACAAAAAAAGTAGAAAAAATATAAAAAAATAAAAACCACATTCTTTGGGTTTCTTTTAAGGCTGCTGCTCCATTTGGCTGTGGTGATTGCTGCTGCAGCTTAGACAAAAAAATAAGAATAAAAAATAACGAAAGCAATTTGTGGCCTTCGATTCAACAAAATAAACCAGTCATCTTGGTTGGTATCCGCTCTATTCTTAAACTAAACAGTTCCGCTAACTTAACGTTTTACTTACATCTCGTGTCTATTTTATTTTAGTTCAGTTTAATTTAGTTTAATTAATTATTTTCTTTCCTATTTTCTTTATCCGATTTAATAATTAAGTTTGAATATACAAAATAATTATTGTAATTATGTTGTTAATGATAATTATGTAGCAGGAACAGTTTTTCTTTAAATTTCTCTTTCTCTCTCTCTCTCTCTTTTTCTCTCTTTAATTAGTAGTTTCAAAATTAATTTTATTGTTTTCTATTCTTTTATCGTTCGGAAAATGTAACGTGTTTATGTTTATCTTTTATTCTTCTTCTTCTTATTCTCTCTGCCATTCTCTTATGGTGTTGAAAAAATTTTTAGCATTCAAAATCTATTCAGCAGCGCCATAGTCTGTCCATGTTAAAAACCACATACCAATCAATTTAAACCAGTAACTAACATTTTTACATCAGTATCTACTCTCCCTCCCACTCCAGGCCGCTCCGTTCATTTATTACAACCAAACAACCAACTTTATTTTATTTTTATTTTCCACTTATTATTATCTTCTTCTTTTAAGTCTTTGAACAATAAACAACTAAAATATACTACAATAACAATAACAAGAAAAAAATATTTCAAAGTTTTTCTCAGACTATTTTGAAATTTTGTGAAAATTCAACAACAAAAGTTAAAAAAGTTGTAGATTAAAACAAAAAAAAACAAAAAAAGAATACAAAAACAGCAAAACAGCAACTTTAGCAACTGCATCAGTAAATACCACTACCACAAAAGCAACAAAAACAACAAAAACAACAACAACAACACCTAAAAAATCTAACTTGCATACTTTGGATATCTGCTTGGCGGGTAAGTTATTCATTCTGAATTGTTTACTATGACAGGGCAGGCAGATCTAAAAGTCGTTACAAACACCAGAGTAAAATATTTTAATACCCTTCACCAAAAAAAGTGGAAAAAGCGTATATCTAAGTTAGTCATTCCCTTTGTAATGTCTACAATATCCATTCCCGGCCTCATAAGGTCCTTATATTCTGAGTTCTTATGCATAGCGAAGTCCATTTAGCAATGTCCGTCTGTGTTACTATCGAAAATAACTTTGCCAAGGCACTAGATAAGCTAGAGAGAATTTAAATATGCCAATCGATCAGATATAGTTTTAAAAATTTTGCTATTGAAAATCAGCAAGATTGGTCTAGGCCCTCCGAAGCAATGGGCTTAACACCACGCCTGCCTCTAATTTTTCTATATCTTTTGACACAAATCTAGTTTAGTGAAATAATTTCATAAAAAAAAACAGATGTATGGGGTAATGATGAATTAAAATATAAGAAAAAATATTCAAGTGAAGAAATTGGTGCTCGCCCATATTTTCCGAGTTACAGGCCTCTGAACTTTTTATAGAAAAGTACAATTAAGCGTCATATTTTTTAAAGATAACAATATGGGTATCATTAAAAAGCTTTTGAAGAGATCTTAAAAATAATATTTAAATTTTTTAAAAATGATTAACCCTTTAAGAGCCAGTGACATTTTTATGTAAAAAAATTTTTTGTAAATTTTTTAATCCTCTGTCACCTTAATATTTTTTTCTTTGATTGGAGTTACTTCACTCTATTAGATTTACATACTTATATGGATATGGTGAAGGGTATATAAGAATCAGCATAGCCGAATATAGCACTTTAATTTCTTTTTTAATTACATTCAAAATTGCAGTAAATTTTTTTTCTGATACCTCAATTCATTTTTCATTATTTATGAATTTTTATTGAAATAAAATTTTTATTTTTAAATTTTATTATCATGAGCAGTAAAAAACTTTCTGTCTATAAATGTATGAGTAATGAATATGTAATTTATAACAAATATTATTTTAATTATTGCAACAGTGAATAAGATTTTAGTGGTAATAAAAGTTCAGTTTCAATAAAAAGTTACTAATTATTGCATTTTTTTTTGTGGAAAAATGTATTTTAATAAGACACTAAAAACGATTTATATGCACACATTGACCGCAGGTAAAAAATTACCTTGAAATTAAATTGTTTATTTTGAAAATAACAACGAATGTTATAAATAAAACACTTTATTTACTTATAAACAAAAAGCCTTTTACTGTTTATGAATTTTTATTGTGGTAAAAGTACAAATATATTTTTATTGCTACTTCAAAGCACCCATCTGTGTTTAAAAAGTAAGATTTTTAAATGTTACTCTTTTACACAACCGAGATGTTAAATTCTTAAGCACTATATCACTTGCCACGGATTATCCATTTTAAGGCACAACTATAATATGTATCAGTTAGCTTAAGCTTATGTCAAAAACTCAACGAATAACTTGTAAAATGCTTAAGTAATCCCTTAAAGAATTTAAGGTGACTACAATGTACTTACATTAACTTGGTAACTAATTAACACAGTTGCACATTTATGTTTAATTCGTACTTTTGCCAAAAAAAAAAAAAATTTCTTTATAAAGTTACAAAATTCAAAACAGACAGGCATGTAAAGAACATATTTTATAAATTTAATGATATTTAATTCACATACATATTTACAACTTTATATTTAAGTCCTTTGATAAATTCAATAAAAAACTATATGTTTTTTTCTTTTTTTACTAAAAAATGCAACGGTGCCCATCACTTAAATCACATACAATAAAAAATTTATTCTACTTTATTTCGTTTGTAAAATATGAACATGAAGTCAAAATGTTCTTTTTTGTACATTTTCTATTAAAAAAATAAAAATTTATCAAGAAGACCTGCAATTTTTCTTTATGAATGAATAAATGTATAACACAAAGCACAATCAGCTGTTTCGTTTCGGAACTTTGCTTAAAGAAATGACATTTAACGAAACTTGACGAAAACTTTTCTTAAGTAAGTTATAGTTTGCCACATATTCACCCCTATCGTGAATAAGAAGTGAATTTTTTTGTTTGCATGGTTGGCGTTTTTGGGGCGAAAGTTAGTTTTTTTAATAGTTTTATAATAGATTAAAGATAGTTCATAACAATTATCATTAATCTAATAAAAAAAGACGTCAAATACGATAGGGGTGATTTACATTCCCCTCGAAGTGAAAATTGCTGTCATGGATTTCACATAAAATATTTGTTCACTTCACTGAACAGCTGTTCAAAATTAAGAAGCTATCAATGCACATTGAATGTAAGTAGGAAGAATAAGTTTAGTAAAAATTGATAAATTAAAGTTCGAAAATAAATAAATAAAATTTTTATTACAAAAACGTGACGTGCAAGACGCGTATAACCCCTTGAAGTTACCCGAGACATTGCTGACCCATTACAACAATAAAAAATTTGTTTTAATAATTTCATATTCATTTTTTATTTAATGACATTTTTAATAAAAAAAAAGCTTTATAAATTTACAAGCAGAAGATCTCTTTGTTTTGCATCTTGTCGAGTATAATGTCAGTCTGCGCTGCAGAAGATGATCTTGAATTAAAAAATGAATTAATCATTTTAATATTCTTATTATAGGCGATAAAAACTTGCATAATGTACGCAGTTTCCCAGTAAAATTAAAGTGAACAAATCCAAGGGAAAAGTAAAAAAAATTTCGAGGGAAAAAATCAATCACGATAAAAGAAATATTTGTTTACGTGAAAAATTTTTCATGTGAATTATTCACGATTGTAATTTGGGGAAAAGGGAAAATGTTTTAAGTAAAATGATATTCATGATAGGGGTGATTATTTAATGTATTTGCACAGTTTTTTAAGTTTGCTTAAGTTATCTTATTTACATTATAGTTGGGTCTTTATAAGGCTGCAACCTTTTCCTTGGTTTATTTAGACGTTTAAAAAACCTGTAAAAACACAGTCTAACTTCAACAACAAAATATACTTTTTAAAAAAATTTTAAGATCATTTTACGTCTGCCTTCTTATAAATTTTTTTGTACTAGTTTTTTTTTGTTGTTGTTGCCAAAGTTATCAAAAGTAAAAAATGAACAAAAACGAAAATTGAAAACAAAAATGACTTTTGTAACAGAAACAATGCAAAACAAGTTGGAAATTTGCGGTAGGTCAAAACCAACTAAATTATACTCTACAGAAACTAAAGAAAAACAAAAGCAATAACAATAATAATTTCAATTAAATTATCTATGACAGTTGGAAGCAACAATTTGGTTTTCATTAAACTTAATTTACTCTTTCCAATGTAACGCTCTTAACAAGCCCCGTAGTAAAGTTAAAGTAACAAAAACAAAAATATTCAAATATTTGCCAGCTTTTGAAGACTATTTGACGCTTATCAGCTGACCTCACTCACTCAAAGTTAACTTTTGAATTTATTGCAAACTTTAATACAAAATTCTCACGATTTTAATAAATCTAAACATTTTATGAATTGTTTTCAAATTAAAATGTTATTGAAAAAGTTTTTTTTTAGCAAAAATATTTTGTAAAACAAAATTAAAACAACAAAAAAATTATTTAAAGTAAATTGTGTGAAATAAAGACAGGTTATTAATTTTTTTTAGTTTTTAAGTGTGTAATTGGATTTTCGTTGTAATTATAAAATAAAATTGTTGTAATGGGTCATTAATTTTAACTTCCACTATAAATTATTAAAAAAATAATAGTTTTTGCAAAAAATAGCCGAAAAAAAGTCAGCCAGCCGTATACATTGGATAAAGAAAAATAAAATCACTGTTGATTATTGTTGTTTTTTGCTTAAACTTTGATTTTTGTCTTTACTTTATTGTTTGGACAAAAATCTTTAGTTTATTTTAAATGGTTGTGAGAAGTTTCCTGAAGAGCTAAGTAAGCGGTAGCGAAATAGCCATCGATCGTGCCTTCACCCTCAATAATCAACATCGGTGATTTATTAATTTAATCGGGATAAAAATAGCACGAAATTTTTTTAAAAATTGATTAATTAAATTTAATATTCCCGTGGCTTAATTTAATTTTAATTTTTTTTAATTTACAGCAATTTCGTGTTAAAAATTATATCATTCGTGGCTAACTGACTTAACTTATGGGGCCTGACGTAATGTATATAATTTTTAATAACATTTTATCAAAGCACAAGACTGATGCTGGGTTTTTAACGTCATATCATTTATTTTAAACGCAAAGAGTTTGTCCTCGAAGTCTTAAGTTCTTAAATACCGCGAAAGGAAGGTATCAAAACACAAATTTGGAGGCTCATAAATGTTTATGAGTTGTAAAAATAATACGTCCTGCAATTTAATATGCTGATGATTTAAAGAGGTCTTGTTAAAACTATAGGTGTCCGATGATCATATCAGGAAATTGGTTCTACAAGAAGTTCATGCATATTTTAAACCTTGGACCCATTATTTCTTGAATACTTTTGAGATGAAAATTGAGCTCATGACTGAAAAAAATATTTTACGAAAATCTTAATTCTAGCTAAGAGTCTCCGGGATTTACTTGTGTGTTTTTAAATCTTTTGTGCAGGTAAATCCAATTCCCTCAGGTATTTTCGTTGTAAAATAGGATATAAAAACATAATTTGTTGCGATCAATAATAAACTGAAGAAACTTTTACGACCTGACTAAATGTGCTGTTTGTTTAAACTTCTAGACAAAATTTAGGACGCCATTTTTAGGCACCGAAATATTTATAGTGATCTTGGACAACTCGAAACCGTTTTTTCAATTGGGTATTGTTCCTGATTTTGTAAAGGTTTCAAAGGTAAATTTATTAAAAAGTCGGGTGCATGTTAGAAAGGTTCTCAATCAGTCCGCTATAAGACTCCAAATTAGTGCTAGAATTCATTCTAAAACTAAACATATGTGCCTCAGTAAATGAGGCAAAGCTAGAAATAAAGTAGTAGATGGAGAAACTGGGAACAGGAAATCTGCTATGAATTTCTGTGTACAAGAACTCAGAACTGCACTGAAGAATGGCCGAGTGCGAGCAAAGGCAAACGCATTAAAACTGAAGACACGCTCGAATGATATTAACAAAGCCTCCCAGAATGCCTGTAAGGTGCATAGATATGATAGAGGTAAAAACCTTAATCTGGATTACTTCGTTAGTCCAATGTCATGTAAATTTATTAAAAGTCTCATCTGGAAGAGGCTGAGGTAGTAGCACACCTTGTGTAAATGTCTGACACTGGCTATAGTCCTATGGGCAGGGGATTCAAGCCTTTAACAAATTCTAGCAATTTAAAAAAAAAGGAAGACTGGAGGTTGCCATTTAAAAGACTGAAATCGGCTGACGTTAGACGTGACACGATGAAAGTAAGGTATTCACAGTTTACATATTGATTGACAGAAAATAATTTATAGAGCGAAGGTGGGCTAAAAGGGTCCCAAAGCATAATCATGCGAAACCTCTTCTTTCATTAGTAAATTTACTAAAAGGTGGGCGTGAGGTTAAATGATTCTTTATACCAAAGGCTGAGGGTAGATATCCTAGCCATAGAGTAAAAGTCGTTTTTCAATATTAAATCAAAGTGGCTCCTTTAAATGAAAATACAATCTTAAGTTGTATTCATACAATTACTTGTTTCCATAAATGCGCTTTTTAAAAACCTAAGCATATAAGATTTTCTTGTTTCATTATACAGGCGCCTTAACCATCTATTTTAATGGACAGTAGCCTTCATCAATTCATCTACCGCGGAACATAACAAATTTTATCTCTTTAACAAGTTTTTCTATTTAAATTAACCACGGGGATATTGAATTAAATAAATTAATTTAAATAAACATTGTGCTATTATTTATTCCGATTAAATTAATAAATCACCGATATTGATTATTGAGGGAAAAGCATGTCTCGATGGCCATTTCGCTACCGCTCACTTAGCTCTTCAGGAAACTGCTCACAAATATTTTAGACAAACTAAAGATTTTTTCCCAAACAATAAAGTAAAGACAAAAATTAAAGTTTAAGCAAAAAACAACAATAATCAATAATGATTTCATCATTCATGCTCACTACACGGTAGCTAAATAATGTCTTTATTCTACACACCACACTTATAAGTGGTGTGAAAAAATTTTGCTCACCTATTTTTTTAATGTAAAATTTGAATCTAATAAAACTGCTTTAGTGAGGGTCATTTATGGGGAGTAAACCAATTAAAGTTTTATATGACATCACAGTTTTATAAGGTTTTACCACAACCTCATAAGTTATTGAGATTTAAGCTTTAAGGTTTTAATCAAAATAGTGAAGGTTAATTAAAACTAAATTTTAAATGTTCTTTTGAAATGTTTGAATCTGTCTTATTGTAGCATTTACACAATTAAGGTGTGTCCAACAATTTTTAAGAATTTTATTGTATTAAAATTTCTGGTCTGTCATTCAAGAATATGATGTATCGACTAAGCAACAAACAAACAAATTTATGGATATAAATAATATTAAAGAAAATAACAATAATTAAACCAAAAAACATTTTTTAACTTATTTTTGAATTTTTATATCTTATTTTTTTTATCCTTAAGAATTCTCGACTAAAAGATAATCAATGTTAATTTTGTTAAAAATATTAAAAAAAACAAAGTTACAGCAACAAATTTTTAAAGCAAAATAAATAAATATGAACTCAGCCAAATGGTATTTTTGTTTTAAAATAAAAACGTTAATCTTTTAAAACAAAATACAAAATCTTTAAATGAAACAAGTTTGTTTTAAAATTTAAAATTTTAATAAAAAAACAACAACAAAGTATTAGTAACCAAAATTATTCATATGGATACAAAAATAATAAATTATAAAATTAATTTACAAGAAAATAAAAAATTAAATAAATAATAATAATTAAAATTAATGTGAAAAATTTTTAAAATATTGCATGACCTTGTGACAAAGTAAACTGGTGATTTTCATTAACCTGTTCCACCATCACTGATGATCATTATGCAATTTGTAACAGTACAGTGGATAAAAGCGAATAAATTTTAAATGTTAAATAAAAATTAATTATAACCATCACAAGTTTAACACAAAAATAAAAACAGCAATAAAAAAGTTTTTTTTTAATTTTTGTTACATTTTTTATTTAATAACAGAAAGCTTGGCACCTTAAAAAAAAAGTAATAAAGTGTGATTACTTTCAAAATAATTTTTTTTCTTCTCTATTATCTGGCAAGTAACCTGGCAGACACTAAAGTCATGTAAGAACCGAGAGTTTTATTTCTAAAAAAACTCTATTTCCTCCACGAGTCTTAAGCACTCTCGAAGATGTCACCTTTTAACATGTATTTTTTATTTAACCAGGACTTAGGGGATGACCTTTACCCGTACAATGCATTGTGTCAGTACAAGTAAATCAGGCTGTGGGAAGGAGTAACGTTTGTAGACATTTAATTTAAATCTTTAAGCATTGAAAGAGACAGAAAAGGCCTCTACAGTGAGTTTATTCACATACGAAATTTTCGTCTAATAACCGAAACGTCTCTGTTATGCGAAGTTTGATTCACCAACCAATCGATCACAAAGGTTCATGGGTCTTAAATAAAAACTGTGTTGTGTGCAAGAAATTAAGATTTTTAGGAACAGGTTCCTTGATTTCATCAGAGTACATTAAGTAATAACGTTAAAGTATTAAAATACATTTGATATTCCATCGGTGCTATAGTAGTTTAATAGAACCGATGATCTTCTTTGCTTTCTCCTTAATTAGTCTTTGAAGCACAAGGTCTAACATGACAGTTGTATTCCACAAATAGTAAAAAGATAAGATAGAGTGAAGTAACTATTGCACCAGTCTAGAAAACTAAATCCATTGAATGCTTGTTTAGCGACTTAAAAATTATGTTTGCTTCAGCTTCCGTTACGTAAGAGAAAGCACTGCATTTCTGAGCTTCAAAATGCATCCATTCTTACGACCCTATTCCGGGATTGCTAATCGACAATGATTGAAGGCATCATCCATTGTCGTCTGCAGAAAATATTTACGGACCTTGAACCGTCAAGACCGAAAAAAGGCCTGCAAAAGAGACGAAGGATCCGTAAAAGAAATCAGATAATGATTGGATATTGTTAACCTAAAGAGTAGGCAGGGAATGACAACTAAAGTTTCCGTAGTCTAGAAACAATTAAAAGATCCAATGTAAAAATCGAGAAATATGATATTTATAGGCTGTTCCAGAAAGATTCCAAGACATTGTGTTCAAATACTCCACACTGGCTGGCATAAGAACAATGAACAATGAAAATCGAAGTCGGTAGTTGTGTGTAGAAGGCCAGTAATCAAAAAGTACATGTGAATATGTGAGGAGCATGGAAGAGGATTGTTAACAGCTTAACTTCGTACTGTTTGGAATCAAAACAGCCCTCGTCCTTTAAGTGACAATACTTACGCACAAAAATATTTCAGTTAATGCTACCACAGAAAGCTCTTTTCAATTTGAATCAACCGAAAAAGCCAAATTGATTGAAAAGCAAACAGGGTCATGCCCGAAACGTTGCTTCCCTTGTGCCAACCTTAAATTACTGTTTTATCTCATTTCTACTAGTTTCTACATTCAGCTCTCTTTCCAGAAATACAACACGTCTTATTATTACGTAATAATGCATTAGATTACCTGGTCCGTAATACGAATCATCCCAATTTGTCATTTCTTCTCTAGAATAGATAAAAAATATGGATAAAGAAAAACAAAATCATTGTTGATTATTGTTGTTTTTTGCTTAAACTTTGTTTTTGCCTTTACTTTATTGTTTGGACAAAAATCTTTAGTTTATTTAAAATATTTGTGAGAAGTTTCCTGAAGAGCTAAGTAAGCGGTAGCGAAATGGCCATCGAGACGTGCTTTCACCCTCAATAATAAACATCGGTGATTTATTAATTTAATCGGGATAAAAAATTGCACGAATTTTTTAAAATTAATTAATTTAATTTAATGTTCCTGGGTTTAATTTAATTTAGAAATAAGATTTGGTCGAACCATTGATCGAAAAAAATTGTAATCAGAATGTCTAGAGAAGAGAATGGGTTTGGTAGGACTACCCGATTCAGTATGGCCAAATACATTTTTTCTAAGTCACGTGCTCCAGCCATTGTCAAGCATTGTTATACTGGTGGTTGTCTTTTAGTCGTTTTTCGTCTAATGTTTGGCTTAACAACTCACAGCACGCAACACTAAGATTATTTAGCCGACGACATTAAAGCATAACAATTTTAAGTGTTTCTGTTTGTGTGCAATAAGTTCACTTCCTATTACCTATAATGACATGAAGCAAGAAAAAAACAAAGGAAAAATGATTCCTGCAAATACAATTTAGGGGGATATAATTTTAAAATTCTGTTAAAAAAAATTGTGATATTTTTTCACTTTGGAAGCTGAGTGTAAATAATTTTTTTTTATTTTTGGGAAGAAAGAGCTGTCAATAACAAAGTTAGAGTGAAATATTCGGCTAGTTCAGTTCAGTGAAGTATCTCCTATCAAAAAAAAAAAAAAAAAAAACAAATATTGCGGTGACAAAGAATTAAAAATAAGAGAAAAAAATAAAGTACGATAAAGTTGGCTCTTAGCGGGCTAAGTATTTTTGAAAAATTTTAGTATTTCCTGAAAGACCTCTTCAAAAGCTTTTAAATGATACCCATATTAACCATATTGACAATCGAACTTTTTTATGAAAATTTCCGAGGCCCATAACTCGAAAAATATGAGCGAACGCCAATTTTGTTACTGGATGTTTTTTTTCTTATTTTTTAATTCTCTATCGCTCCATATATTTGTTTTTTAAATGCAGTTACTTTATTGTTCCAAATGATATGGAAAATTAGAGGCAGGCGTGGTGTTTAGCCCACTGTCTCGAAAAACAATGACTGATCTTGCTGATTTTCAATAGCAACTCTTTCAAAACCATGTCTGATCGATTAGCGTGCTTAAATTTTCTCTAGCTCATATAGTGCTTTGGCAAAGTTGATTTCAACATTAACACGGACGGGCAGACGGGCATCGCTTAATCGACTTCGCTATGCATAAGAAGTCGGAAATAGATATACTTTATGAGGGTCGGAAACAAATTTAGATAAGTCCCTTTTCCACTTTTTGTGGTGAAGTGTATAAAAATGGCAAAGGTGACCAATATGGACTTGGTAACTAAGTTGACATTTATTAAATGTAATGAAGGAATTTATAAAATAAACAAAAGGTTTGAGTCTTTGTATTTGTAATGGCAGGAAGATTTAGAATCGATTTCTGCAACATACGTGGATTAAGAGCCAATTTCTTCTCTGTGTATGCACACAGTTGTCTCCATCGGCCTGATATTTTCGCCTTATGTGAGACCCAGGTATCTGGGGATGCTGATCCACAGGATTTTCATTTGCCTGGGTACTCTCTTCTACCTTTTTTTAGTCTACATAGGGGCCTTGCGATGTACATTCGTAATGAAGTCGTGTACCAGTGCCAGCAATCATTAGGCACAAATGATCCTGAATTTAACTGTCTTTGGGTTAAATTCAAAATCTGGTCACACTTCTTACATTTCGGGTTTTTATACAGAAGCCCAAACGCGGGCAACGCAAGTAACTCCTACTTGCCGGAGAGCAATCAACCACTGCCCGCACTGGAAAGAGTATCAGTAACTATGCCAGATATATTCTTTCGAGCACGTGCAGTTAAAAAGGTTTTAGCGGATCTCAACATACACAAGTCCCCTGGTCCGGATGGAATTCCAGCACTGGTCTTGAAGCAGTGCTCTTCGACGTTAGCGCGTCCATTAGCAAAACTTTTCAACATTTTGTACCATGTTGGTGAGTTCCCATCATGTTGGAAGGTTGCTAATGTAACACCAATCCCCAAAAAGGGAGAGGCTAGCAACCCTGAAAATTACCGCCCAATCGCAATTTGCTCTGCGCTTTCCAAAGTAATGGAAAGTATGCTTAATTTTCATCTTGTGAAATATCTGGAGTCCAACAGCTTACTTAGTGACCGGCAGTACGGCTTCCGTAGGGCTCGCTCTACGGGTGACTTATTGGCCTTCCTTTCGGAAAAATGGTGTCAATCCATTCACCATTTCGGCGAAAGTAAGGTGGTGGCTTTAGATATTTCCAAGGCGTTTGATAGAGTGTGGCATGGTGCACTCATATCAAAACTTATAGCTTTTGGTGTCGGTAATAGCTTCACTCGACTTATATCGAGCTTTCTCAGGGATCGCACTATACGAGTTGTTATAGATGGGATCTCATCAAACGAGTTCAAGTTAAATTCAGGGGTACCGCAAGGTTCCGTCCTTTCCCCTACCCTATTTCTTATTTTTCTTAATGACCTTCTACGTCAGACTTCCAACCCTATCTATTCTTTTGCAGATGACAGTAGCATATGCCATTCATTTTCGTTTCGCAGTAGACCAAGCCTTCAGGAAATTGGGGCTGTGAGAAAGCACATGGACGATACCCTTAATCGCGACCTTTTAGTAATTTCCGAATGGGGTCTGGCGAACAGGGTTCAGTTTAACGCTAATAAAACCCAGTGCTGTGTGCTTTCGCACAGGCGTACTGCTGAACATGCTACGTCATCTGTAATTATGGGTGATACATATATTAAGGAATCAGAAGCTCTCGATGTTCTTGGCATGAAAATTCAATGCGATGTTCGTTGGAACAAGCACATTTTTCATGTTGCAAAAGAAGCATTCAAGTGCCTAGGTTTTCTAAAACGGTGTAAGAAATACTTCACTCCATCTGATCTCCTTACTATCTATGTCACCTTTATCAGACCGAAAATGGAATACAACTCTCATGTATGGGCCGGTGCTTCAAAGTCTATTTTGGAGTTACTCGACCGCGTACAGGAGAGAGCGAAGAAACTCATCGGTGACAGTAGGGTATCCAGCTCTATTGACTCACTGGAGCATCGACGCAATGTGGGCTGTGTTTCACTGTTTTATCGTTACTACAACGGAATGTGCTCTTATGAAATCAGGGAACTTGTTCCTGAAAACCGTAATTTCATACGCGCAACGCGATCTGCATCAAGAGCGCATTCCTTTGTGGTCGATTGGCCAGTGAATCGCACAACGCATTACAGAGAGAATTCGTTTTTTAGCCGAACAGTTCGTATGTGGAATAAACTCCCTGCAGAGGTCTTTCCTGCCACTTTCAATGTGCAAAGATTCAAATCAAATGTTCACAAGCACTACTCCCTCTATCCCCCATCCCTAAACCTAATTTCCTAGTTCTGGCACAATGCATTGCATAAGTAGGGGTCATCCCCTGAGTGCTGGTCCTAATTAAAAAAAAAAAAAAAAAAAAAAAAAAAAATGAAGGAATTTAATTACTGTTTTAATTTTTACAAGAGAGACATGTTTTTCTTATAATTTTATTTTTATAACATTTAAATTTTTTAAATTCAGATATTAATGCGTTTGGATTTGAAGCAAAACTCTTTAGTTTTAGTTAGTTAATTTATTTTCTTGCAATAAAGCATCTTTCTTATTCGTCTATTGCCTAAATTTTTAAAACTCATAACTTGTTTTTTTTTAACGTCGATTTGATTTTTTTTAATTCCTACTTCTTTTGGGTGCTTGAACACATAAATATCGAAATAATTAAAATTTCAAATGTCAAATTAACAAAAACACACCTTAAAAACATTTTCGAACAAATAATTTAAATCATTTTAAAGTAAAAAATAATTATGCATAAAATTAAAAGAGGAAAAAAAAATAAAAAAGTGAAGATAAAAATTACAAAAAAAAAAATTATAAAAAAAGTCGAAAAAGGCATTAATGATTGTCTAATAACATTCAAACGAAAGAAAAACTACAATTGAAAGAGGAAAAAATTATTTACGCAAAAAAAAAAACAAATGAAGAGGAAGTAAAAAGCAAAATTGCAAAATTATTTTTACCATTAAAATCTTAAACCATACAAGAGTTAAAAGATTGATTGTATATTCATTTGTATCTATGAATTCATTTGTGTGTATCCAGGCCAAACATGGATTAAAAAAAAAATGAATTCATCTTGATTTTTAATACTCCACCAGTCAGCAGTCATCCGTATTTTTTATAAACGAATGATTTTAGTTGCGGTATCGATTTAATTTTTGTTTGTGTGTATATGTTTTTTTTTTTAATTAATTTGTTAAATACTTTATTAAGCTTGTTGTTGTTGCTAGTGACTAAAAGATATCAAGAAAAAAATTTTTAAAGCTGTTAATTAAATACGTTGTATAACATTAATATCATTTTGTCTAAATGGCTACGAGTACTAAACAACTTTTTCTATAAGTGTAGGTTGTATTTTAGGATCTGGTTGAGTGCATCGCTAAAAAGTCTATGAAAATTGTTTAACACCTTTAAATATGATTTCATTTTTTACGATTATAAACTGTTCTTTAATAGTGTGTTTAAGATACATTTAAAAGTTTATAATTATTTATAATTTTATAATGAAAAAAAAAATTGTTTTAAAACGTAACTTAAGTCTGTTAGTTTGGAGTCTTGTAGAGTCGTATGTTATTTGACATACAAATACAGTTGTTGCAAACACTCCAATGTATTAATATAGTGAAGAGTCATACTAAATTGAAACTAAAACGGGAAATAAAATTAAATTTACTTTAATATCGAATCTGTTTCAGCTTCCTTCATTTTTATCAACTGTTGATACGGAAAACTTTAAGGTTAAAAAATGTTTTCTTCTCTTTCTTTAATGTTGGCACTCAGCTTAAACTGATATTTTGTTCAGGGCTGGAAACTTAAATTTCGAATATCTAACTTTCTGAATTTTTTGTAATTTGTATTATTCATTATTTAAGATTTTTTTTATTATTTTTAACTGTTTAACTAAAGAAATTATTTTCATGTGAAAAAGTGCTGCCAAATTTCCAGCGCAATTTAAATCGATTAAAACGCCAATTTGCAATTTTTCTCTTTATAAAAATGAGATATCGCCTGGGGTAAAAAATAGTCTATATATTGAACGAGGTACTAAGGTAACTCCACACAAAATTTTATTTAAATTTATCCACATAGACAGACAGTAAAAATTCTAAAAATTGGTGCCAGTATTCTAATAAATTTTTAAAGACTACACAGAAAAAAACAGTTATTGTTTAAAATATCGTCATTTATATAAAAGACAGCTTTTGTAAAATTGACAAACGCTAAGATTCTTTTTAACACTAGGATAGAGTCGATACCTGCCGCTTTCCTTGTAAGTCGTGTGAGAACACCTTCCAAAACTATCTTCTTAAACTTTTATAAATTTTTCCTTTTCAATTTGTGGAGCAAATAAATTTTCAAAAATAATTGCCGGAAGTGATGTAAGTCTTCTATCACCTTTTAATCATAATGTCTGGTCCAAGACATTCGAACAGCTCAAGATATGATGAAGCTTTTACCTGATATTTTTCTGATACATCATGACTACTTTTAACTATATTTTGATAATAAAACATAAAAGCTCATAATCACAGTCTCACTCTTTTCCGGTTTATCCTACTAAAACCTCTTATTAACTTTTTTGACACAATAGTCAAAAATAAATCTCATTTTAGGTTGAAGCAACTTTAACTGGGCGACATATAAAATATAGAAAATTAGGCTTGATCTGAAATCCAGACAAAATTTTTACTTTATGTTTTTTGCTATAAAATTATTTTGTACAAAATAATGTCTTAAAAACACAAAAATGAAAATCGTATTGATTTCAAAATATGCTTAAATGTTTACACACAATTTGTAGCAAAATACAATAAAGTAGGTTTTCCATCTCTGATCAGTTGATATTTTTTGCTGTAAAAAAAAAAGTTTACTTTTAAGTTTGTTGATTTTAGTGAATGAAAAGAAACAAAAGCTGAAGTAAATTTATGAAAACTTTTAAATGCTAAATAAATTATTCGAAAAAATTTCGATGGAAATACTCGCACGTCAATTTTTCTTGTAGATATTCTAAAGAGAAAGCAGTGCAGAATCATTTTATTTCTCGTTTTCTTACCCACAAAATTTAGAATTGCTGCAAGAAAAATTGATGTGTGTAAACTCGGTATAAAGTTGCTCTTAGACGAAATATTTTTTTCATAAAACTCGTTAAATTTCACACTACAAAACGCTAAACAAATTTAAAGATTGCTTGTGAAAAAGTCAAGAACTATGTAAAGTCTTATAAAAAGAGTGTTACAATAACTCACGATAACAAAAAGTAAAAAAAAAAACTTAAATATTAAAGGGTACCCTCGCAGGTGATATAAATTGAATTTTAAGCTCCTATTTTTTTAACCGACTTCAATAAAAGAAGAAGGTTATCAATTTGACTGATTGTTCCTTTGTTTATTTTTGTGCCTGCAGAGTCATTTCTAAACCGATTTTTAAATTTTTTTTGTAATTTGATAGATTATGCTAACGGATTGGTCCCGTTTTAAAAATAGTTCATTTTTTTGAAATTAGAGGGTATCGCACTTTTTTAAAATTAAAAACAATGCGTATTACTAAAGCTCCCAATAGTAAAAGGTAATACAAAAATAAATCTAAAAAGTAAAGGGTGTCCCCACCTAACTTTTGAGCCGTTATAGACAAACGCTTGAAAATTGTATATGATGTCGATTTCTATGATCGTTATAATAACAAGTATAAAAATTCAAAATAATAAATTAATGGGTGTCCCAACAGTTAATGTAATTTGATGTATGTCGCCAAACTTTTGAACTGTTATAGACAGATAGTTGAATTTTACAACAAACCTTTATTGCTAAGACCACTTTATTAACAAGTATAAAATTTGAATTTTGAACTTAAAGGGTGTTCCCATATTTAAAGTAAATTGAACTGCTTGGACCTATTGCTTGAACCGTTAGATACAAACACTTGAAAATTAAACAGAATGTCCACTACTTTGTGTGGTATATTAAGAAGTGTAAATATTTAAAATTATAAGCTATAGGGTTTTACAATAATTGCTGTTATTGCCAAATAATTTTTTTAATCAACATTAATATTTTGTTGTACGACCTATAAAAAATCCTGATGCAATCTTCCTTGAATATAAAATAATATAATTAATGTATAATAACCGTCATAAAGAAATATGATTTTAAGTTTGCCTGTTTTGAAGTCAGTTTTTTTTTTGTGCAAGAATTATATGTACAGATTTTAGTAATTTGGTTGTTTTGGTATTATTTTCAATTTTTTCGCGTGGTTACAAGTTTGCTGGTTTTTAGTGGTCTTTATTTTATTCATAGTACATTTTCTCTAAAAATGATACTATTTAATGGTCATACTGTACAGTTCTTAAGTCTTGTATAACATTTCTAAAGCCACAAAAATTATCTTTGCTAATTTTTGCTAGTGCTTTACCAGCAAAAATTACTTTTTACTATTTGTTAGAATAATTTTGAAAATTTCTGTTTTACTTTCTCGTTGCTAGCTTTTGTTGGTAAAGTAACAGTCCACCCTAAATACGAGCGTAAGACGTTATTTAACTGTCAAAAATTCTCATGCCCATACAAAATGTATGAGACCAACCCAAATAGCGCGACGCTAACTTTGAACAATTGAAAAATCGAATTTTGACGCGCGTAAAAAGTGAAGTTGGCTTCAGAAGAAGTGTTGTTTTTGTTTTTTTTTTTTTTTTTTGGTATATACAAAAGTATTTCCAACAGTAATGACATTACAGCTACTTTAAGGTCAATTTCGCGATTTTATCTCTCTTTATTATTTTAATTTTGTGGTTTTTAGCAAATTAGATAAGTAAACAATACTGTTCGTTTCATAACGTTGGCGCTCGTATTTAAGTTACTCATTACAGCGTAAAAACTAGGCGCTAAATTACGTCGTGCCTAACGCCCGTATTTAGGGTGGACTGTTACTGAACAGACCTATAATTGCAACAGCAGTTATGTATAACAACATTGGAAAAAGTAAACACGCAACGGAATATTTCGAACGTCAGTGCTGCCATACTGAACTTGCACTCTCTTTCTCTCTCTGTCTCTCTCTCAAGTAGTAAGAATTATTCAATCAAAGCTTCTCGCAGTAGTCATCATCCTTATCGGTTGCCATAATAATAATCACAAATTTTATTATTTTGGTAGCGCTTTAAGCGGCTATTAGACTGCAAACATGGCATGTAAGCAAGGCTTGATGATATGTATATGACAGGTTGTGTAATAATTTAAAATTAGGGAGGTAACGATACGCCATTTTGCCGATCCGATACCGATACTCAAAAATAAATATCGCCCATTCCGATACCGATACGCATATTGAAATTGAGCTCAAGTAAAAATTAACAAAACTCAAGTAGAGTAAATCTTCTAATTTACAAAATAACAGTGTTTTTTAATGAGCCATTCAAATCATCAAAATTTTCAATACATTTCAGTTTCTAAAATTCAAATTTTCCAACTACAAAACGTCTGCAATATTTATGATTTTACAAAATTTACGATGGCATTTAGTTTAGATTGGCTCAAGATTTTAAATTGATATTAATAGCATTTAAAAGACAACGAATTGAATTTGAGATCATGTTAAAATTAAATAAAAATTATAAAAACAACATTGCCAAAGATTAATATTTCAAATTGATATTAAAATAGTTTTTGTTTAAAAAACAAAGTGTTCTAAAATTTTTCGGAGATAGACGATTGCTCAAATCCGTTTGTAGCAGATCTGCAGTAAAGAATAGTCCTCAGATGCGACAGAACTCATTTGAATTTTATGTTTTGCTTTTAATATGTTATTTCTCATAGCTGTCATGCAAAAAAAAAAAAAGAGTTAAAAATTGAATATTTTGTTCAAAAAACTCTTAAGAAAAATATAACAAGTATCGGCGTATCGACAGCAAAATATCGCCGATATCGATATATCGGAAAACCAGAAGTATCGCAGATATATCGGTATCCCTAGTTAAAGTTTGTGATTATCAGCGGCGCTGGATAGATTAAAAAAATTTTTGATATTTTAACTTTCTCTCATCAAACCGTTCTCACATGCAAAGTTTGACAGTCTAATAGCTGCTCAAGACATTAGAGGCTTTACCTTTCTTTCCTGAAAGGTGTCTGCAATAGCTGCCTTGATATTTTTTCTATTGCGAAACCCGAATACGGACTCAAGCTTTATAAGAACTCGAGTTCGAGTTCGACATTACTTGGAGCATCTTCATGAACATAACGATTGTGTTATTTAATTTTCACATGAATATGGAGTCAATCGACAGTGTTGTGCTACGCGCTGTTTAATTATAACTGTAGACAGTTTAATGTTCATACAGTCGATCAGTCTCTTCAATCTCTGCTAAAATGTTTTCAAACATCAATCTGTCAACAATAGTTTGTTTATTGCTCAAATGCTTTAGAAAAAAGAAAGTAGACTTTTAATATTGTAGGCTTATTTGAAACCTTAACAACTTCATATGTAATAATTATTATTTTTTTGAAAGCTCTTAAGTGGACTTTGAAACATAAAATGATTAAAAAACTAAAACAATTTAAATATTTTACATGAAATTTGAATGAATTGCATTTTTTCAAGTGCTTTCGAAAAGCCTTAAAGAGAGAGAGAAGCGACAATCTAAATTGTAATTAAACTTTCAATCAATACAAATAATTTTTATCAAATCTTTATGCAAAGGCCTTGTCAAATTTATTTACCAAAACTGAAATGTTATTAAAGTTGAATTTTTTAAATGGATTAAATTTTATGAAAAATAAAACACAATTTAAAATTTGGTTTTAGCAAAAGATTATCTTGAACTACATTTATTAGCATTTAAAAGAAATAACAATTTATTGTTTTTTTTTTTGTGTTTAGTTGACATTTGATAGACTGGCTTAAACTGCAAGTTTATGTTCAATTTAGCCCACTGTTTGGGTGTTGTTAGAAATCTGTTTTTCTTTTTTTATAGTTAATTTTGTATTTTTATTTTGTCATTATTTCTTTGTATTTTTTTTTTTTTTTTTTTTTTGTTTTATTGCAGTTGCAAATTAAATTTTGGTAATTTTGCTTGTTTGGTTTTTATAAATGTCTTGACCTGAATAGTGTTGCATCACTTTGATTAAGACTATAATTATGGTAGATTATAATTAAAATTTGGTAACGGTTATCGCTTATAATTTACAAATTTTGCAATAAGCTTTATCAACAAACTTTCTTATTATCGGTAGCGCTAAACAAAAGAAGTTTTTTCTTTATCTATTGTAAATAAATTTTTGTTATAAAAAGCACGCGAATATTCGCCTTCAAAAGATGAAACACATTTGTGTAGATAAAAATGCACACAATCATCGTCGTACAAAATACGTCATACGCGGCGAAATTTGCAATAGGTTTATTTCTATTTCTTACGCCGGCAAACGACGAGCAAATCAGTAGCAAGTTATTATTTTCTTTGTGTCATTTTATTAAGTCAGTTTTGTACAATTTTGATAACACTACGATCAAGCAAACAAACTTCACAACTATTCACAGCTAACATCTCTGTTCGACGTGTTGTTTAATGTTGCCATACCGATTGCTTAACCGGTTTCTATTAAGAGGCGAGTAAAAAAGTCAAAAATTTTTTTAATACCTATTGAAATATTTAGCAGCTTCTTCCAATTGTTTGTATAAGCAACTAAAAAAATATGCTACAACAACAAAGAAAATCTTATAACGTCGTTTTTTTAATGTAGCTTTTTCTGCGTGTAACGAAAATTTTTTTGTAAATTTGTTTTGTTGTTGTCATACTATAGAAGGAATAAAGCGGGCAAGGTATGACTATTCACTTTCTTTATTATCTTTAAAACATGGATAAAATAATAACACCTCGCTATTTCATTAAGATTTGACAACGTAGAAAGACTGCAAACTAAAAAAAATATTTTCAAACGATTTTGTGGGACCCATTTGCTGAAAATCGACCTCTTCAACTGTTGCAGAATGTTATCACCTTTAGTTCACCCACACCACTTTCTACATGTAAGTCTTAATTAAGGATTGACTCTTGCTCCTAGCACCCAATTTCTGATTTTTTTTTATTTTTAGTTGATTCTTATTCTCTTAATCCAACATATTATTCAAAAGCAGAGATATAATCTATTAAGGGTCCGTTTATTACCGTTACAATGAAGACCTATGGATCGGATTTGCGGCAAATAATAGCTCTTGATCGTCAGAAACAGTTACTAATTTTCTTCTCTTTGCCAAACTTCCCATAGATAAATAATTATTTCTTTTGTGTTGCCAGTTGCAAAGAGATTTGGAATTACAAAACATTTCGCAAATGAAATAATTCTTGCAAAAAAACGACTTCAAAACAGACTTCAAAACAAACAAAAAATATTAAATTCGAAAAAGATTGCGTCAAGATTTTCTATATGTCGTAGAACAAAATGTGAATGCAGATTAAACAAAAATTTCAGCAGTTATGTGGTCACCCTTTATTTTTTACTCTTTTTAATTATGGCAAATTTAAACAAAATTTGTTTTAATTCTAAACGTTGGTCTATAACTGTTCAAATGATTGGCCACATAAATCAAATTACAACCATAAGAGCACCCTTTAATTTCTAATTTTAAATATTTATACTTGTTAATATACTTTTGATACTAATGGAACGTCTGTAACGGTTTCAAAGAGAGGGCCATATAATTCAAATTACATCAGTTATAGGGAAACCCTTTAATTTCTAATTTCAAGTTTGTTACTTGTTATAGCAAACTAAGCAATAAAGGTTCTGTGCAATTTTTAATTAACTGTCTACAATTCTTCAAGAGTTTGGTCATATACATCCAATAAAAGCAACTATTGTAACACCCTATAATTTATAATTTGAAATATTTATTAAGAAAACCAGACAAAGTAGTGGACATTATGCTTAATTTTCAAGTGCTTGTATACAACAGTTCAAACGATAGGGTCATATAGGTAAATTTACTTCAAATGTGGGAACACCCTTTTATTTCTAAATTCAAATTTTATACTTGTGGTTATAGCGGACTTTGCAATACAGGTTCTTTACAAATTTCGGCTGTCTGTCTACAACAGTTAAAAAGTTGGGCGACTTACATAAAATAACATTACCCTTTGGCACACCCTTTAATTTATAATTTTGAATGTTTATAATTGTTATTATAACGGTCATAGGTATCGATATCCTGTCAAAGTTTCAAGCGTTTTTCCATAACGATTCAAAAGATACCTGCATATAAGTCAATTAACGTCACCTATGGGGACACTCTATAATTTTTAGATTTATTTTTGTATTAATTTTTGCTATGGGGAGCAATAATGATACGCATTTTTTTAACCTTAAAGAACTCCGTTTTACGCTTTCTAATACACTTAAAAAACATATGATGTATGGGCGCACCCTTTAATTTTAAGATTATGAACTGTTTTTAAAACGAGACCAATCTGTAAGCATAATCTATCAAATTACTAAAAGTTTTCAAAATCGGTTCGAAAATTACTAAGTTCTGCAGATTCAAACATAAAAAAGCAACATTCAGTTGAATTGATAACCTGCTTCTTTTTTTTTTTTTTTTTATGTCGGTTAATGGCAAACTGATAAAAATTATAAAGTTTTTTTTTTTAAATTGCTTAGACATAAAAAGGTTATAGAAGAATGTATCTTTATTGTAATCTTTAACTAACATTTTGGCAAACATGAAAATTAAAAGAAGACGAGGTATATTGTAAGAATTTCTAGATTTGGCAACACTTATAGTTTTATAAGTTTTATTGTTAAATTGCATGTTGAAACCCGCTAAAACTTCAAAAGAAATGGCATGGTATAAATCTGGACTTGTTCTTACACATTTCTAATACTTACAATCTTGATTGTAAATAAAAAAAATACTTAATTAATTATTGTATTTTACCTTACGCTTAACACGCTAGTTTTAACCGGTTGGCAACACTAAATTGAAATTGCTAAGAGGCTTAAGTTTTTTTTTTTTCTTCTTTAATTTAAAATTGGGCCAATGACCCATTATCTAAAGACATTTTTTTGTTTTAATACGATTTTTTTTTTAGTTTAACTACATTAAACTAAGCAGACATTTATTTTCTTAATATAAACGACATAATCCACGATATTGTACAACACTCTCCATTTTCTTATTAAATTTTTTTTCTTCGTCTTAAAAGTAGTTGCAACTAAAAAAACAACATTGGGGTGGCGCACACTTAACATGTTGTCCAAAATTCGCTTTCTTTTAAGGAAAAAAAATTGAAACTGGTTGCGTTCATTTAGTTTATTAACTTTTCTTGGAAACAAATTCAAATAATAATTTTTGTCTTTAAATTAAATCAAAGTTTCGACTACTTTTTTTGTTCACTTTTCTTTTGAACTGTTTTTGATGATTTTACAATTAAAACAGCTAACAGTTAGCCAGTCTTTGGCTATTTGTTATAGAAAAAAGTGCATTTAGAGTAAAATTTATCAATTAGCATTCATTCGCTTTTTAACGAGAGACAGTAATAACTTAATAGTTAAATTAATTTTATGCATTTAAAGTCGTTTATTGGTAATGGAAAGTGGTAAAAAATCTTCGCCTTTAAGTTCCTTTTTGTGTAGCTTGTGGTGAAAATTTAATTTAATGCACTTTAATTTTATTGCACAGCCTCGAAATGTTCATAAATATTAATAAATTTTAAATATAAAAAAGCTATGAAAACTATATAACAAATATATTGGCTCCAGCTTTATTAATATTGTTTGTTAAAAAATAATAAAAAATTTTCTAATTATTAAAATTTGTATTAAAAAAAGTTTTCTTTTTTTTCAGTGCTTTAAAACAAATTTTGGTTAATGTCCTCAAAAGAAAATCATTACTATGTAAGTATCATTTTATATAAATTTTATTTTTAAAAGAAAAAAATAAACATTTTCTAAGTACAACAGAAAAATTAAGAAATTGCTTAGAAATTGGCGGACGGTCTGGCATCACTTTAGGTAACAATTCCTTCTATCGATGAAACAAACTTTCCAATCATTGTTTGGCGAATGCTGCCATTTTAGTTTTTATGTTTTCTCCCAATATTTATTACAAGAATTTAAAGAAACTTAATCTTAAAACTTTTAGTGGATAAAAACAATTTGCAAAATCGGTTCAGAAATGACTGAGTTCTGCAGGTTCAAACATAAGAAAAACAAAATAAAAAACCCAAAACTTTCTTCATACGTATTGCTGGTAGGTATACAAAGCAAAGTGAATATCATTTTAGTCAGGTCTAGGCAATCGAAATTAAATTAAAAATAATACAAAAAAAAATCCAGAAATAAACATCTCATGCTTTCTCCAGCCACATTTTTTAAAAAACCTCATTTAAGTATTGATTCTCTAATCTGGCAACACTGCTTTTACTTTTTAATCTTACAACCAAAAATTCTCACGAACATATAAAATGCATGCAACAAACCTATATAGCGTGGCGTCAGCGGGTTGCACTGGGAAACCTCTTTTTTTATACCCTTCACCACAAACAGTGGAAAAAGGGTGTATCTAAGTCTATAACATCCGTTTCACAGCCCATGAATTATATATATTCTAAGTCCTTATGCGTAGCGAAGTCGATTGAGCGATGTCTGTCCGTGTTACAATACAATACGTAACATGGACGGACAAGGCACCAAGTGAGCTAGATAAAATTTAAATATGCTAGTCGATCAGACATAGTTTCAAAAATTTTGATATTGAAAATCAGCAAGATCGGTCCCACCTCAAATTTTCCTATATTATTTGGAAGTAATTCAAAAAAAAAGAAGACAACAAATATGTGGAGCAATATAAAATTAAAAAATAAAAAAAAAACATCAAGTGAAAAAATTGACGCTCACCCATATTTTTCGAGTTATGTATGGCCCTCTGAACTTTTTATAGAAAATTACAATTATACTTAATATTTTTTTAATACCAATATTTTAAATGCTTTTGAAGAGATCTTTAAGAAAATACTAAAAAATTTTAAAAATGCTTAACCTATTAAGAGCCGTTGAAGTTGTTTGTTAAGTTTTATTAATTCCTTGTCCCCTAAATATTTGCTGTTTGATTGGAGTTACTTCACTGAACTAGATTCACACACATGATGAAGAGTATAAAAGATTCGGCATAGCCAAATATAGCACTCTTACTTGTTAATTGTATGTTTGTTTTGTTTATAATTTATTTTTTTATTGTTAAAAGGTAATGATTATTTAGTTATTTTTGAGTCTAGACTCAAGTCCTTTTTAAACTTGTTTGATTTTTTATCCGCGGTTTTTATTAAACAAGATAAGTTAACATTACTGTTCAAGAACCAAAGTTGAAGTACTAATTTAGGCCTTACATATGAGCGTTAAATCTAGGCGCTAGGCTAGGTTTGCACTTGCTATGCTAATTATGTTTAGACTGTTTACAAATCATATTAATAACAACAAAAAGTGTTGCCATATTTTCTTAACACTCATTTAGCTTAATTTAAATTACTGGCAACAATTTCTAAATTTTTCCTTAATTTTCCTATTTCTAATTTTTTCTTATAAAACCTTTTTAACAACAAATTATATTCAATCTGACAAGTAGTTCTAAATTCTGTTTGTTAGTTGTAATTTGATAATGATGATATTAATGTTAATGATGATCAATGAAAAACAAAAAAGTAAAAAAACAAAAACAATATACTTACATACATAACAGTTACACATGATTGCATACATACATACATATATATAAATGCACATTTATATACACGAAAGGTACATAAATAAAATGCAGTGCAAGTATTGTGTGGATTTGCAGCTGAATAAAAAAGTTTTCAAGTTTTACTTTTTTGTTTTTGTTGTTGTTTTAGCAAAGTTGTAAAACGACACTAGTATGGTATCTTTGGTGTTTTGTTTTTATTGCTATTCTTTATATTTTTGTACTCAATATGAATTGCTGAAATGTATAAAAAACAAAAAACGAAAAATCGCAATATTGACTAACATACTTCCTTCAGTCTTCAATAATCAATACAGACGAATACTGCTTATGAATTGAATTCAATATTTACATGATGTATTAACCAGTAAATAAGTGATACTGATTTGTATGTCTATATTTGCTTTTGTGGTATTTGTATTATAGATTTTTAATATAACAAAAAAAAAAAAAAATTAAACAGCTACAAAATTACCACCTGATACTTATTACCCCCACCACTCAAATCTGGTTAATTTACAAACATTCAGGGTGAATATTACACTTAAATTAACCATAATTCACATAATTTTTCAACTTTTATTTATTTTAGTTTTAAATTATGTAAGATTTTATTGCATTTAACCAGTAGTGCCAGATGATTTTGATACGAAAACGGCATATAAAAATAAAAAAATCGGCAATTTGGTTTAATAAAATCGACAAAAGTTGGCAAAGTAAATGCAATCCATCTTAAATAAAATAAAATTTATTTTTATTAACAAAAAAATAACAAAACAGTGCAATTCAGTGTTAAATAATGTTAACAACAAAATAAAATAACACAAAATCAATAAAAATAACCATTTTACAAAAAAATTGTTTTGTTTTAATTTTTGCATCAAAATGCCATCGTCTCCTAATGAGTTAAGCATTTAAAAAGAAATTAGTATTTCCTTAAAGATCTCTTCAAAAGCTTTCAAATGATACCCATATTAATATTTAAAAAGATTTGAAAATTTTAGAGGCCCCCAACTCGGAAAATATGGGTGAGCGCCAATTTTTTCACTTGATGTTTTTTTTTTCTTATTTTTTAATTTTCTATCGCCCCATAAATTTGTTTCTTTGGTTGGAATTACTTCATTATTCCAAATAATGTGAAAAAAATTAGAGGTAGACGTGGTGTTTTGCCCGCTGCCTTGAGGAACATGGACCGATCATGCTGATTTCCAAAAGCATCTCTTTCGACACTATGTCTGATTGATTTACATTTTTTTTATTTAAATTTTTTCTAGCTGATCTAATGCCTTGGCAAACTTGATTTCAACACAATCGACTTCGCTATGCATAAGAACTCTGAAAATATATATATTTTATGGGGTCGGAAATGGATATTGTAGATATTTCAAATGGAACGACAAACTTAGTTATACCCTTTATCCACTTTTGTTATAAATGGTATAAAAACAAAGTTACCGTCTCTAAGACCTTAAGAAAAAAATCGGCATTTTTAAAGAAAAAGTTGGCTAATCGACAATTTCATAATTTTGAGGCTAAAAATCGGCAAATGTGGCAGGCTTGCAGTTAACAGTTTTTTTTTCTCTCTGCCTCTCAATTATTTGTTTTTATTGGAATTTATAAAGAAAAACAATTGCGTTTGCTTTAACAGACAAGCTGATGTATGTATTAGTTATTTATATGTGGGTATTGTCTTGTATCATTGGTAACGCACCTAAACGCACTTTTGCTTCACAGGGTGCAAGTTTTACCTCATTTGTAATTTTAATTTTTAAGATTTTTGTTTTTCATGAATCAGTGTAAATTTATTTTATTATTATTTTTTTCAAAATCTAATGAATAATGAATTGCAGTTTTCGTATCAATCTGCTTGACAGTCTTATGTTTAAGCTATTCAACCAACCATTTTAAAGAAAAGAAATACCTACCTACGAGAATTGTTTGCAATACCATAATTCATATTTATTTGAATTTAATAATTCTCGTATAGGTTTATTGTGATTTAACATTATAAAGCAAATACAAACGAAGAATGCCAAAGAACCCTTAAAAAACATCAGAATTCTAAAGGACTTTTAATGCCATAAATACCAAAAAAAAAAAAAAAAATAAATAAATAAATAAAACAAAACGATTATCGAATCATGAGTAAATTCGAGATTTTTTTCAACATCATACTCAAGACACCTTGTAGTCTTGGGTAGTACATACTAAACAATCGCTGTTCGCTGTAATTCTTGCGAATAAGTTAATCGAACAGCCGTTATAAAACATAAATCAATTAAATTATTTTGAAGCATTCAAAGATTTAGACTTCTTCAGCTATCTGAGAAGCATTTTGGACAAGAGTGGTGGCTCTAAATCTGATATCTCTACCACCAGAAAATGGTTTCATGTCAAGTTGCTGTCTTGTGTCTTCTTATGGGAAACAAAAGTCGTGTTAATATCTTAAGACAAAACGATTTTTGCAAAAATAGCATGATATGCATCGAATATCAGGGCACTAAGTGACCAATTCCTGTTTTAATACGCACAAGCGGAAATTTTTATTATAAAAAAATTTAAAACATAAAAACATAACAAATTCATTTTTAAGCTGATAAACTATAGACTTTGAAATTAAAATTAAATATCAATATCAATTCATTTATGCTTCACTCCCAAAACCAACACAAATTATAAAAAAAAAAATATTGTCATTTTGTTTGGAAGTTGTCTCATTTTAAAAAATCTTGTTTTTGTTGTTATTAAATAATTAACTAAAAAATATTTATTCATTCACTCACGCCATTAACTATTTAAATTCTAAAACTTGTACATCATGACCCAAGAAATCGGTTTGCTACGTCAACACTAATTACAGATCTTTTCACACAAATTTGAATTGTGTTGGACTTGTATTACTGTTGGTTGTGTTTGTTGTCTAATAATTATTTACACGCATTTAGGGAGTTACAATAGAAACTGGCTGTGTGTTTTTGAAGTTACAAAACTTTCAAGTCTTGTCCGTTTGTTGTTTAGTCAATTGCATTTGTTATTATGTCATGTTTTGTAAATAAGCTATTTTAAAAGTGTTTTTTTTTTCAAAATTTTAAACTTGTTTAAAGTAATTTATTAAAGTCGTTTTCATAAAACTTTCTAAAGGAGTGATGTGAACAATTTATTGACTTTCATATTAACGTGTCATCAAAAAGTATTTAAGTTCGGAGAAATAAAAATATTTAAGTTGGCAAATCGAACCTAAATTCCAGTGAAACTAAGTTTTTATACTCATTAAACAATTCCAAATGGCGCTGCGTCGATGCCTTGCAATTTGAAAATCTAATTTTGATAGCTAAAAAATACTTTTGTTAAAGTAAAACCTAAATCAGAGTGTAAAACGTTTCCAAAAAAAAATTCTCATGCTGACGCAAAACGTATGAATTAAATCTAAATATCGCGGCGTTAGCTTTTAGCAGTTGAAAAGTCCTATATTGACAGAGCGTTAGACGAATTTCGTCCGGCGTCGTGATTGTGTGCATTTTCATCTACACAAATGTGTTTTATTTTTTGACGGCGAATAGTTGCGACTAAAAATTCGTCGCTCGTCTCGGTTGTGTTTCTAGTATTAGTTGGTAGACAACATTGGTTTTAGTCTAATGATTTATGTTGATCTCTTGTACTTTAAGGTCAAGCAAGCGATTTTTTCTCTATATTTTTTATTTCCTCCCAATGGGTTTTAATAAAAAATACGACACAATGTTGACGCTTTTGTATAAGTTTATAATTTCAGCGGTAAGCTTAGGATCTTAAAACGCCTTGCTTTATGAGCAAACTATTAACGGTCTGCTTATCATTCATTATCACCATATTAATAATAAGCAGGGTTGTCAGATTGTTTTTGACGAAATTCGCCAAAATCCAAATCAAAAATAAAAAATATGCAATTGCTTGTGCAAACTGTTGGCATCATTGTTGTTTTTTTTCTTCCTTTTGAGGAATTAAAAAATAACTTTGTTGTTTTTATTTTAAATACGCCTTACGTCTGCATTAAGTGTCGGCATGTAACCAACCTATTGCAGAAGGGAATGTAAGAAAAAATAAAAACGTGGTTTGTTTGTTGGTAATTTTTGTTAAAGCTTTAACATTTTTGTATTGGCTTCTGAAATAATTCTCATGTTGTTTTGAAGTTTTTATACATAATAGAAATGTTTTTAGCTTTTCTAAAAATTGGATAAAGGTTTCCTGATGAGCTGGCTTGAGCAACCAGCGAAATACGTATCGATACTTGCTTTTCCAACCAACGAATAAATTGTCTTTTTATTTAAAATGTTAAATGGGATATTAGCATAATATAATAAATAATATTACAAATCAAAAATCGCCAACTCGGTTTTTTGACAGGTTAAGTCCATTAAATTTATATATTTTTTGATAAAATAATTAAATAATATAAAAAATACTACATTATCGACATGGCTAAAATTCGCCAAAATGGAAAAAATCGCCAAAATAAGATCTGATAATTAAAAAATATAATATAATAATTTTACTATTTAATTATATTTCTAATATGCAGTACACTTCATTCTCAAGACATTCGTCAGCCTCCTCATCCTTGGATTACAGTGTATTCGAATTGATTTCATAAGGCATTTCTTTAGAAGGTATAAAAGAATTGCAGCATGTGTTATCTGCATTCATATAATTTATAACTCGCAATAAAGTATCAAGAAGTTCATACTGCATTTTGCATACAAGTCTTAGAAGAATTCATTATAGAAACAACCCTTTCAACGCAGGCATTACTTATTAAAATTACCAGAAAAAAATATAATCATCCCTGAGACATGTTTCTGTGTCATTCACTTTGCAGCACTAACAGTGTAAAAGTAAAAAGTTGCCAGATTATAATACTGACATAAAAATGAGTAATAAGTTTTTTTATTAAAATTTTTCGAGGCAAATTAAATGCTTATAAAGACATGTTAAAATCGCCTAGAAAATCGCCAAATATTTTTTAAGTCGCCAAAAAAAATCGTCATGTCCACTTTTGGAGAGAAATCATTATATCTGACAAACCTTATATGTCGAACAAACAACTAGAATAAGATATATACGCAACGCTCAGATAACTAAATTCTGGCTGATATCTCTTAGTGCTGACGCTTTTTTTAGGCTGATTTTTAAACACTTTAAAGTTGTTTTCAATTTTTTTTAATCGGATTTTTCAAATTGCATAATATAATACAGATTTATCGAAGTCGTCTCGGCACATGTGGCCTTAGTTTCAGCTCATATAAACTAGCGTGCGTTGGTCTTATGCAGCTCTACCTAGGCTCGAATGGCATAAGTGCTGCCAAGTAAGCTGACTTAAAATTAATAGTGGCTGCTTTTCGGGAAGTAATATATTTTTTAAGCCATCTGTTTCAATCAAATTAGGAAATAGAAATTTTTATTTTGTAGATTTCAAAAATTTTTAAGATATAAAATGAATTTAGACTTTAACATTATTAAGTGAGTGAAATAAGTTAAAACGTATAAAAACATTTTTAAGATATAAAATGAATTTAGACTTTAACATTTTTAAGTGAGTGAAATAAGTATCAAACGTTTAAAAAAAACCTTTAGGTCAGTAAAAGAATATTTTAAATACGAACTTTATTCTTAAGCTTCAGTGACTTCAAAAAGGTAAACATTCCCATCTTATCTTCGTTGTTATGTAATACTTTGACTCTAACAACGCTATCAGCCCATCTATTTATTTACAGTTATTTATTTTGTTTTTCTTACATTCATGCCATCTTCCGTTAACATTAGTTTTTGTATTTTTTTTTTAGATTTTTAACAAACAAAAAACCTGCTTAAAGTTTAAACTTAAATGTTGAATGCTAAGCAGCAGTTATTTAGATCCCTTAACACTGTATTGAAAATATTAACAACAACAACAATGACGCTATATTTACACAAAAGAATATAATTTGAAAAATGTCAACAATTGTTATTTAAATTTATTAAAGTTTTTTTTTCAATTTCTTTGATTTTTTATATGTCAAAGCATTTTCTATAGATTTTGAAATCAAGGTGTGTAAGCGACTCATTTCGTTTTACATAAATCGATACAAAATTTGACGTTAAAAATTTTTAATGTTTTATAAATATCGTACGTCTTGCACATCAAAAAGCATAATCCATTAACAAATTGTTGATTTCAAACCTGCATTTATTTGAATGTGAAAAAGACTCATCAAAAAATAAAATAAAAAAAATTCAGCTGTCAAATCGTTAATTAATTTCACTTTAGCATTATGAAAATGACAGTAATGCTGCTAGATTTTCGAATGGATGAAAGAGTGAAATTATTATTCAGGGATGGCAAACATCATTTTTAACGGACTTAAAAAAAGGAAGCAGGTTATCAATTCGTGTGAATGTTGCTTTTTTTATTGTTTGTGACTGCATAACTCTGTCATTTCTGAAACAATTTTGAAAATTTTTTCCTTATTTAAAAGGTTATGCTTACAGATTGCTGCTGTTTTAAAAACAGTTCATAATCTTAAAAATGAAAGGGTGTCCCTATAAAACATATATGTTTTTTAAGTGTATTATGAAACGTAAAGCGCACTTCTTAAAAATTAAAATAATGCGTATTGCTACAGCTCCCAATAGCAAAAACTAGTACGAAAATAAATCTTAAAATAAAGGGTGTCCCTATAGGGGACATAAATTGACTTATAGGCGACTATCTTTCAAACCGTTATAGACAAATACTTGAAAATCGGACAGGATGTCGATTACTATGACCGTTATAATAACAAGTATAAACATTCAAAATTATAAATTAAAGGGTGTCCCAATAGTTAATGTAATTTGATGTATATGGCCAAACTTTTGAGCTGTTATAGCCAGATAGTTGAAATTTACAAAGAACCTGTATTGCTATGTGCGCTAATGAATTTAGAAATTAAAGGGTGTTCCCATAATTAATGTGATTTGACCTATATGGCCCTATCGTTTGAACCGCTCAAAGAATGTCCACTATTTTGTCTGATATATTTAGTAGTATTAATATTAAAAATTAACAATTATAGGGTGTTGCAATAGTTGCTGTTATTTGATGTATATGACCAAACTGGTGAACAGTTGTAGACAGTTGATATAAATTTGCACAGAACCTTTATTGCTAAGTCCGCTATAACAAGTAGCAAACTTGAAATTAGAAATTAAAGGGTGTCCCTATAAATGTTGTATTTTAACCCATATGGAAATATCTTTGAAACCTTTACAGATAAACTTTTAAAAATTAGACAGAATGTCCATTATTATATCAAGTATAAATACTTTAAATTAGAAATCAAAGGGTGCCCTAATAGTTAATGTAATTTGATGTATGTGGCCATGGTTGTAATTTGATGTAGACTAACGCTTAGAATTTAAACAAATTTTGTTTTACAGTGTCAGCAATAAAAAGTATAAAAATTAAGAGTGGCCACGTAACTGCTAAATTTTCTTGTTTAATCAGCATATACATTTTGTTCTACGACACATAAAAAATCCAGACGCAATCTTTCTCGAATATAATAAAATATAATTAAAGTATAATTACCGTCCTAAAAATATGATTTGAAGTTTGTCTGTTTTGAAGTCGGTTTTTTTTTGCAAAAATTCTTCCAATAAAAACTAAACATTGCGATCTTTTTTATGTATGTATAACATAAAGCACAATCAACTGTTTTCGTACGGATAGTGCCATCACTTTCGCACTTTACGAGGGCTGCTATATATATTTCTGGCCTGGCAACACTGAGTGCTGCCAAGTCCAATCTGACATATCCATTGGAAAGTTTGTCATTTTTAAGCATAATCGTACTCAAAACGTTTTGACGTACGACCATTATTTGTGTTGTTTACAGTGACTTGAAAAAATTTATATAGCAAAAAATGGAATTAACTCGTGAACAATTTTGTGCCATCATTTTTAACAACTTTCGACGTGGATTATCACGACAAGAGTGTATTGATGAACTTAAATATTTGTATGGCGATGAAGCACCATCCTATAGCACTGTGAAAACTTGGTATAATGAATTTAATCGTGGCCGAAGCGCGCTCAAAGACGAATTCCGTGAAGGTCGTCCAAAAACAGCTGTTGTGCCAGAGAACATTGATGCCGTGCGTGAACTCATAATGCAAGATCGACATGCGATACACCGAGAGATAGAGACATCCTTGGACATTTCTTCCACCAGCATGCATTCGATACTGCATGAACACCTGGCCGTAAAAAAGGTTTGTTCTCGTTGGATCCCGCACAATTTGAAAGTCGCTCAAAAAAAGGCTCGTGTCGATTGGTGCAAAGAAATGCTGCAAAAATACGATTGCGGTGCTTCAAAAGATGTTTATGAGATTGTCACAGGTGACGAATCATGTATCTATGCGTATGAGCCCGAAACGAAACAACAATCGACCGTGTGGGTCTTCAAAGACGAGCAAAATCCAACGAAAGTTTTTCGTGGAAGAAGCACTTCGAAGCAAATGGTCGCCTGTTTCTTTGGCGAAATTGGTCATGTGGCGACTGTTCCGCTTGAGCAACGTAGGACGGTCACTTCTGAGTGGTACACTACAATTTGTTTGCCTGAAGTCATCGGAGGAATTCGAAAAACCAACAAGAGAAGACGAATCATTGTTCACCATGACAATGCGAGCTCTCACACATCGGCTCAAACCAGAGCGTTTTTGACCAGCCAAAACGTCGAATTAATGGGTCATCCGCCATACAGCCCTGACTTGGCACCTAATGACTTCTTCTTGTTTCCGCACATCAAGAAAAAAATGCGTGGTCAACGATTTTCGTCGCCAGAAGAAGCTGTTGAAGTGTTCAAAAACCATGTTTTAGAAGTGTCTCAATCGGAGTGGAAAAAGTGCTTCTACAACTGGCTTGAGCGCATGCAAAAGTGTATAAATCATGCTGGAGAATACTTTGAAAAGCAGTAAAACCATTTTTGGTTATAAATATTCGCATTTTTACTATTAGGCCAGAAATATATAGAGCAGCCCTCGTACTTGAAGAAATGTCATTTGACGAAACTTGACGAAAAGTTTTCTTAAGTAAATTATAGTTTGCCTCATATAAATTAAATTAAATTAAATTAAGTTATCTTATGTACAACATAGTTGGCTTTTTACATCGTTTCCCAAGTAATTATATTTCTATATTACATTCAGTGTTATAAATAACTAAGTTCTTGTCATTACATGTGGATTAATTTTACTTTGAAAGAAATATAATTTTTATTTTTTGGTTTATAAATTTTTAATGACAGCGGTAGATAAATATAGCGCCACAGTTTCCCATAATTTTTTAGATATATGTAAAATCTCTCTCTAGGAAATACACATCTACCTATACCTTCGCATAGGAATTGAAAAATCCTGAAGAAGAAATTGAAGTATTGACAATTATTTTATTTTTTATTTTTTCTTAATAAAAGTTAAATTTAAAATGAACCAAAGCTGAAAAAGTAAAATTTTAATTGATTTATTTTTTAATCTGTTTAAACGATGGACACTTTTAAGTTGAAAAACGTGCGCATTGCGTCTTTGATTATAACTTTTATAAATGAAGAAAATCTGCTTGCACACAGATGTTCCTCCTTCGAGAGATAAAGTACTAAACTGATAAATTTTTTCTAAATTAATTTTCCATTCAAGCCTAATTAAGTCAGGGGGAAAATTATTATCGAACGAAAATTACATTTAAAGTCTAGAATTTTCGATGCCGCATTTTGTCCCCAGTATTTATTATAAACTTATTTAAAAAAAAATTTATGTTATTATTATTTTTATTTCCAAAAAGATACAGAAAATACATTCTGATAATGTTAAGCTTAAATGTAACACTATCTATTCAATAGAAACTTAGAATAAACTAAAAGCCGATAAAAATCATTTTTATTTGACTTTATTTTTAAAATTTCAACAACTGATTTTAATATTAATTTTAAAAATTTATTATTCATATTCTTTACATGCCTATTTGCATATGATACAGTGTATAAGAACTTAATATTAAGTAAAATGGTTACTATTATAAAAAAAAACTATTTTAAGCACTCGCCACGCGTACCAAATAAACAGCCAGTGACGACGGTTTACACCGAAAGGTATGACAATAGTATATTATTTACTGGCGGCACAAATTCGATTAACTGTTATCCGATTAACCAAACTGATTTAAGTTTAAAAATCTAAATGACATAGAGTCATCGATATCATTAAAAACTCTCAAACATAAAACAGTAACAATTTAATTATTTTATCTAATTATTCATTTGTATTTTATTGTAGTAGTCAAATTAAATATATACAAAAAAAAGAAAATAAAAACCATTGTATCAGTTTTTCCATCCCTGGCCTTTAATGACTTTAGACATGGCTGTCGCAATCATGAATTTATTAAGAAATTAAAAATTTTCAATAAAAAATTAAAACATACATAAAAATACTAAAATATAAATTTTACGATTTTGTAAAAAATTTAAATATTTTAGTTTTGAATAATAATTACATTTTTTTAATAATTAAAAGACTGTATTTAAATGTTGAGGTATCTCTCTTAAAAAGAGAAATGATTTTTTAATATCCAACTGATTGTGCTCAAAATTGTTGAAATTCTAACAGGTGACCAAAGTCGCATTAAATAATAGTGCATGTAAACAAGCAAAACGTTTCGTAAACGTTTCTTGAAAGACATCAACTTTTTAAATCTTTTGACCATTTTATACGTAAACAAAAACCAGAGAAGAAAGTTTTTTGAATGACAAAGAAAACAATTGGAACTATCGGCATTTCGCTCATCTACTTGCTTTGATGTACCAATACAATCTTACTATTGCATTGTGTGGTTTACTAAGAAATAAACGCTAATACATTCGAAAACGTTTGCGGAACGGTTTTTTTTTTTGCTCAAAACGTTATATTTTTGCATTGTTTTTGTCCTCATGAGCAAAAACAATCAGCTCTATTGCGAAGCCGTTGTCGTCGTCGTTGTTAATTTTCAGCCACTGTCAAATTTGGTCGACGCAGGCAGACGTTAACTTGACACTCAGTTGGTATTAGTTTACGCGCATGGGTTGACGTCGACATATTATCGATAATTTTGGAAAAAAAATATCATCTCCATTTTGGCAGCTATTGAAATTAATTTTTTTAAATTTTTGTGAAAAAAATGTTGTTTATATTATAATCAAATGGAAGCAGTGATAAAGAAAATAAAGAAATGCTTAGGGTTCGGAGAAAAGTAGTGAGACAAATATCAAACAGTTTGCCACGTATTTGTAGTAAAAAGTAAACTTTTTATTTATGTGCATTTTGAACAGTTTTGTTCAATATTATTGACTGAATCAAATAGCATTTAAATTCGTATTAAAAAATTGAGTCTTTAATGAGATGCGCCATTCGTCCAACATCAATTTCAAATATGTTGAAGTTAGCTACAACATTGCGGTTTTGGGCTCAAGGCTCATACCAATTGAGTGTTAGTAATGATTTTAATCTTGGATTATCGTATCCTTAATTTTAGAAGAAATGCTCGATGTTTTGGAAAGAGTCATCTGAGCCCTTTTTATAAAATTTGAAATGACTGAGGAAGAGAAGGCTTAATGTAAATTGTATTTCCTTGAGAAGACGGGATTTCCTGGCATAATACGCTGCATAGACGGCTCGCATATAAAGATTCAAGCTCCTAGGAAGGATGTTCAAAATATATACTACAATAGAAACGTTTTTTTTTTTAGTTTAAATGTCACGCTTGTAAGATAGAAACAAACAAAAAAAAAAAAAAAAAAACTATGTTGACACTAAAAACCTTGTTGACAAAAACAAAGTCAATTCCGGTAAACGTCGACGCATTATTGCCTTCATTTATATAAATTTGCAGCCGATAACTCTCAATTACTCTCAATGGTGACGACGACAAAAAAAATTTTTACAATTTAATGATTACGTCTTAAATGACAAAATTCTTTTGATTATCGCTCGTTTGTTTCACTCTCTACACTAAATAAAACAAAAGTAAACGTTCAGTTTTGTTTATTTTCGTACCCTGTCAAAGCACATACATATCTTTTATTAATCACTGGTGGCTCCAGGCAGCAAGCGCAAAATATTTCATTGAATATTAAAATTTCAAATATTGAATAGGGATACTTGTAAAAGTCTAGAATTATTATTTAATTCAATGGTGTGTTGCCATGAAAATCATTTTTAATATTTTACCTTTCCTGGCAAAAATAGCGAACGTCCTGATCAAGCACTTGATAAAATTAAAAAATAAAGGATTTTCTTCAAAATTCACCAATTATTTTTTGAAAGTTTTTAGAAACCGAACTTAGCTTTTAAATACTCACTGCTCCTTCTTGTAACAATTTTTTTTTTTAATTCCAAATAAAATTTATTTTTAATCGATTTCCCACTTTCGATAATAATTTTTTTTTTGCTTATCTCTCTCTATGGTTTTAAATAATAGGATTATTATTTAAAAGCTATAAATAATTTATATTTATAAATCCCAATTTTCTTTTGAAGTTTTAGTTTTTTTAACACTTTCTCTTCAATTAATTATTAAGTCTGCATAACATCCAAACTAAAAGTTAGTAATATATATGGCTAAAGTGTTAGCTTTTTACAGCTGTCAGGTAGACGGACAAAAAAAAACACCTTTTGTTAGTTAAAATATTTCTATTGTTATTGCTGAACACAAAAAAACTTTAAACTTAAAATATATTTTTAAGACAATAGCGAAAAAAACAATATTTTTTATAAATGTGTTTACGGCTCACAACTCACAAGATTCCATTTGAAAAAAAAAATTAAGTTATCGACGCTGAAAAAAAAAATGAATTAACGTATGATCTTGATATTTATTATTTCAATACAATGTCTTTTATAATAAAAATCTATAAATGTGAAAACTGATCACACTACGTTACACAGGTACTTTGGCATACTGAGGCACTACAACCTTTTCCATCTGACGGATACAAACACAACTTGTTCATTATGAAGGCTTAATTAAAAGTAACTTGTGATTTTCATCATCATTAAATTTATAAAATTAGTGACTATTTCTCTAAACTTCTATTTCTCCAGCTAAGTACGAGGTGTTACCAATAAGTCTTTAGAAAGAACAAAATAATGGAATTATTATTTTTAGGTTTCTGTACACAAGGTGTAAAGATGTAAACCTGTTGTTTTTATCACAATGTCTGTCACAAAAGATAAATTGCTATAATCCCTATAGCAACAAATATTCTTCAAAATATATTAATTTTATTAACTATAGAAGGCAGAAACGTCAATAAAATTATGTGCCTTAAAGCAACAAGTAAAAAAAATTAAAATTAAAGGGTGTGCAAATATTGACATGATTTTCATTTATATAGCTTTAGTATTTTAACCGTAGTAAAGGCCAGGATTGACTATCATATTTAGTCGGACGTTCTGTCAAAAATTGCATTTTGCTCAAAAAGTATGATAGTGTGGATTAAAAGTGTATGAGTGTGACAAACTTTTTGACAGATCTGTACGATTTTATAATCTTTTGACATAATTCATAAAATGAATTTTTATATGCGATCAGAGTTGATTTTTTTGAAGATGAAGAGAAAGCAACAATAAAATATTAAAAGTATCGGTTTTTTGCATCTTTTTTGTATAAAAGTGTGGCACGTACGACGGCATTTTGAAACGATTTTTAAAGTAGGAAAGAATTCTGTCAGAGTTTTGTGTGATTAAATCGTACGAGTGTGTATAATACTGAATCCTGGCTTTAAGCAAACATTTAGAATTCGTTAGAGGATGTTTCGATAGAGGCCAAGATTTTGACGAGTATTAATTATCTTTTAAACTAATTTAGGTACTAGATGAAATAGAGAAAATTAAAATACGCCAATCGATCAGACATTGTTTCGGTCCATGCCCTTCGCGGCAGTGGGCCTCAGCAAACTTGATTTTAACACTAACACGGACGAAAAAACGGACATCGCTCAATCGACTTCGCTATGCAAAAGAAGTCAGTATATATTCTACTTCATAGATTCGAAAATGAGTTTTGTAGAAATTACAAACGGAATGACAAACTTGAATATACCCTTTTTCAACTTTTTGTGGTAAAGGGTATAATAATATTAGAAAAAATTTTAATTTGCCTTGAAAGTTCTCGCACAAGTTGTTAATCGATTTAACTTTAAAAGAAACAGCTGTTTTAATTATAAATATTTGCGCCTAAAATGCTGCAATAGTTTTTAGCATTGAAAATATGCCAGGGTGTAGCAAAATTCATTTGTGTATATTTTGTTTTTGCAGAATACAATATATTTGCTAAAAGCCAGGATTCTCTATGATACACAATCGCACAAAAATCTGACAGAATTCTGTCCTACTTTAAAAATCGTTTCAAAATGGCGTCGTAGCTACGCGTAGGTGGCACACTATTATACAAAAAATATGCAAAAAACAGATGCTTTTAATATTTTGTTATTGCTTTCTCATCATCTACAAAAAAATCAACTCTGATCGCAAAGAAAAAATCATTTTATTAATAATTTCAAAAGATTATAAAATCGTACAGATCTGTCAAAAAGTCTGTCACACACATACACTTTTAATCCACACTATCATATATTTTGAGCACACATGCAATTTTTGACAGATCGTACAACCGAGTATGATAGTCAATCCTGGCCTTAAGTTTCCATCTTTTGTATGATTTGCAACAATAGTTTCCCATAAAGCGTTAGTTCGCCTAGTGCACCTGAACACAGATCTGCCATTAATTTTAAAATTCAATCTTAAAACTTTTCTTAAACCCTTTTTGTTTTAATTTTCTGTCCTTCTATGTAATTTTGTGTAAGACATATTTACCAACCCTCGTAACTTGCTTTGGGTGTAGTAAAATCGAACTGATTTTACAACAAAGCAATGCAGTAAAATATAACACCGGCCTAAACAGCCAGCTTAAGTTGTTTTCTTTTAAAAATCATATTATTACATCATCATAACTCTTGGCAACGAATAATCAAAAACCAAAAGCAAAAAAAATATTATTATAAAGACAACAATCTTCAAAAAATAGATTTCTAAATTTTACAAGAGCAACAAAAACAGCAAAGACTTTATTAAGAAATCATTTAAAACTGACCAACATTTTACTTGATGCCATGAAAGAGTTTCAACTGAAACTTTTGTGTTGATCATTTAAAATAAACGAAATCTTTGCCAATATAAAATTCTTACAAAATTTAAAAGAGAAAAAAAGAAATATAATTAATTTTCACAACTTCTTTTAAGATTTTTGTAACCATTTGATACAATGGCCATTCATTTTTTAAAGCAACTATCACGTAGCTTTACAAAATTAACTCAGGGACCACTTAAGATCGATTTAATAAATTTTTGATTATAAAAAACATAAATAAATTGCAATTAGGAATAGTAAAAGGTTACAGCTTAACAACGTTTTTCAACAAAAAATCTAATTTTGTAACACAAAAAGAATTGCCAATAAGCTGCTCTAGTTAATAAAGAAAAATAGATATTTTAAAATTTCCACTTTTATTAACAAAGTCCAGATTTACACTATGCAACTTTTTGCGGCATATTTTTTTTTTTTTTTCTTTATTTAAGTTGATAAGCGTTATTTGAAAATAATAAGCAACAGTAACTTCCCTTCAAAATTAAAGCAGTACCATATTGGTTACACGGCTTGCTTCTACAACAAATACAAATTTTATGCCAGTTTCATAAAAAATTGCATAGTGTAAGTGCCGTTAAAGAAAAATGTATTCAAGTGGTTTAAATTTTTATTTTTTTTTAGTTTTTTTTTTTTTTTTTTTTTGTTTAAGAAACCAAGACATAAGCTAAATGCACTGCATTTTCTTGACCGCTACAACCTTCATTAGCATTCTTTACATTTAGCTTCTTTAGGTAGTGTACGATGTAAATTTCATCATCTGTTTAAACATCCTATTTAAGAAAATTAAATACGAAAAAAATTTTTTTCATATCAATCACCACAAACATTTGTTTTTGCTTTAAGCCAACCGTCAGAGAGCAGCGAAGCTCATTTCTTTTTTCGCTACTTTTTCCTTCTAGTTACGGTCTATATTTTTTTGAAAAGATCAGTTCAAGTTTCGGGGTCACCCCTTAGTTTTAATGCTTTTTTTGAATTCCATTATAATTGCAAGCAAATTTCAACTTTTGTAGCTGTGCTGTAGCCTGTGCATCCATAGCACGCCAGTAATGAATCAGGAAATTACGTTTTATGTTAGTGACAGGTGAATTATCATCTGGACAAAAAAGCGGTCATAAAAGTAAACATTTGCAGACTGTTATAGCGTTCATTGTGTGTGAATGACCGTAACTGGCTGTCATAAAACTTAGGAGCACGGGCAGTTGTTTACTGAATGTGGATGCCTTAGAGGATCAAAGCAATTAATTTAGACTTAGTGATGAGGAAGAAGGTCTACTGTTACTAATAGATAAACTGAAATTAATAAGATTAAATATAAAGGTTAGTAGTACTCATGGCAGAGTTGCCGTAAATTACGAATCGGTTACCTATGGAGGAGTGAAGAGAATCAAAAAGGGACCCTTTTGGGAAACAGTCTGCTTTAATATTCCCCTACATTTTTAAAGAGTTTTTTGGTGACTTTTATAAAAATTTTCGAAAGCTAAGAAATACATCTTTTCTACTCGAATTCCCCCCACATTAAAAAGTTTAATCCCCTTAACCCAGTTTTTTATCTCCAAAATTCCAGTAAAATAAATATGTTTGAATTAAAACAATAAAAAAAATCAAAAAGTATGCATTTCAACCCTTTCTCTTCGTTATCTTAATAAAGTTCTTGGATTTCTAAAAATAAACAGTGTTACCATTTTCAAAGGTAGAATAAACTATTTACAAAAAATTCAATAGTTAAAAGTTTTTATTAATTCTTATTGTGTTTAAAAAACTTTTTGCTCGAAGCTACACAAGGTAGAGTGAACAACAATTTTATAAGGTCCGCAAGAGGCCTTAATCCAGCAGCATGTTAATATGTACATATGTCCAAAATATATTCAAATAATTTTTCCATTGATTGAACTATTTATTTGCAGCACCTTGTTTGGGTTTTGAACAAAAAAAGGAAGGAAGGAAGTTTTAAAATTTTTTCGCAATAAAATTTTTTACAACCTTCACTACAAAAAGTTGAAAAAGGGTCAATATAAGTTTGTCATTCCATTTGTAATTTCTACAATATCCATTTCCAACCCCATATATCTTCTGGGTCCTAGTGCTTAGCGAAGTCGATTGAGCGATGCCCATTTATACCCACATTTCGGGTAAATACCTGGGTATTTACATTTAAATACCCAATTTACTATTTGGGTATTTATCCTCGTTCCACCACTAGATAAGATCTGGCACCTTATTAGACTGATACATTAGAAGCATAAGTAATTTATTCAGTTATTGGAGATTACATATCCCTTAAACAAGGACTTAAAACACTTTCCCTGTAGATATCACAAAGATGTTTTTTTGGCCGCAAGTAAGATGAAAGTAAAAGCCCAACTAATTTAAAAATAACCTCCTACTTAAATTTTAATTATGCGTTAATATTTTTAATAGCTTCCGTTTTTGTTTCCAGCCAACACTTGTTTTTTTTTTTTTTTCTTTGTTTTTAATATTTAAATAACTAAAATTTAAATATGAATTCCTATTATTTACCTTGCACACTAACTATTGAAGTTTAATATTTTAATTTTATGTTAAAATTGGATATTTTTATGTTACAGTGAAAGCATTAATTAAAATAACTCTTAAAATTTTCTTCCTTATTACTATTCACAGCCAAAATTTATGCTTAAAACTCATTAAAAATTTAAAAATTTTTGTGAAAACTTATGTTGTATAATAATAAATTCGACGTGATGAGTTAACACGTAAAAAAAATTGAATATTGTTATTTGAAAGTCTTTTGTTGGTAGTCATTGTTAAAAAATCAATAACTAAATTTTTTCTCTTGCAAAAAACAAAATATTCAAATTTTATAAATTTTAATAATAAACAATTTTATGAAAAATATAACTGAAAAAATCTTAAGAGAAATTTTAGATTTAAAATTAAAAAATTAATAACTTTTAACAGCTTTTTTGGACTTGTTTTTTAATATTTGTTGAACAAAAATTTCTATATGAAAATTTATTATTTGAAATTTTTTGCCATTAAGACCGGGACTCATAGAATCCTTCACACGTTGTACTTTGTCCTATTCAACTGAAGTCAAAGTAACGAAGGATGTGGTTGGCACAATGAACACTTTGCTGACGGATATTAAATTAAAGTATGCTTTCTATTTTTATTCACTTTTAAATTTAATTAAATTTTATTTTATTCACTTGTTAATTTCAATTAATTTGTATTTTATTTTTTGTCACATAAGTTATTTTATTAAAATTACAGAGCACAATTGAAGCAGAGCAAGAATTAAAAGAATACAAGAAGAAGAAGCAATTGATAGCTGTCAAAGTATTCAACGTACGTCAAAAGTTAAAAGTTAAGAAACTTTCGTAATTTGCATTGACGGACACGTACTGGCTATTAGACTTGTGTAGTTCATAAACGAACTAGTTCATTTAAACGACTTCATCGATTGAACTAAGTGAACTAGTTCATACTTTTAAGTATACCCAGTTCATTTGTATATCAACTACCAGACAAAATGAACTAGAATCCATGACTGTGTTTTCTTGTTACCTATTTAGGACATAAAGTTAGTGCTGCCATCATGTGTTGTTGCCATTATATTTTGAAAGGAATATTTAAACTGAAAGAACTTTTGAAATTAAGAAAGCGTTTAAACTAAAAGTTGAAAAGCACGAACAATACGTAATTTGAGCTAAGAGAGATTTTGAAATAACGAGAGCCTTTAAACTAAAATTTAAACTAGTTCATTTTCAAACTTTGAACTAAAAAGAGCGATTACTAAATTGAACTATATGACACAAGCGTAGCTCATTAACGAACTAGTTCTTTTAAACGAACTAGTTCTTTTAAACAATATTGTCGATTGAACTAAGTGAACTAGTTCATACTTTTAAGTATATCTAGTTCATTTTTGAACTATACTTTCTATATCAACTAACAGACAAGAAGAACTATAATCCATGACTATGTTTTCTTGTTGACCATTTCGGACATGAAATTAGTGCAGCCACGCATTTTATTAAACAATCGTTTTTACAATGCTACGATGTTGTTGTCATCATATTTGAAAAGAATATTTGAATTGAAAGAGATTTTGAACTAAATAGAGCCTTTGAACTAAAACTTGAACTAGTTCACTTTTCACACTTTGAACTAAAAGGAGCGATCATAAGAAAAAATTTATTTTAACAGACTTGTAGTTTTTAATAAGAAAAAATTTAATGAAAATATGATGAAAAAATTTGATTTGAAGAAATCAAGCACAATTAAAGTAAATTAATGTAAAAAAATTCTTTTAAATTAGAAATGTAATTAGTTCTTTTCAAAATAAACACAAGATTTAATAGAAAAAAAGTTAACAATTTTAAGGCCTTTTATTATGTAGTCATTAGAGATTTGGGGGTTATTTTTGAGCTTCAAGAAATTATATGCCCTGGATGCCGTTTAAGGGACGCTATTGCTCCGCTTTCAAAAAGTCTGTATGGTTTGAAATCAATATTGTACTCTTATACTCCCCTGGTCCAAACATGTGAAATTTTGCTTCAATCGGTACAGCAGTTAAGAAATGCCTGAATTTTTTCAAAATATTTTGTTTTTGTCCCACTGTGCAACGTTTTAAGGGTTATATAAAAAATTTAAAAAGGTATATAAATTGTTCCCTGCATAATTTGTTTCATATATTGAATTCAGTTTTTTGATAAATCTGTATTTTGTTTCTGTAACTTAAATGAACAGCATTTCACACAAAAATATTAGTCATCGTGGTTAAGACAGTGTGAGCTAGAGTAAACTTCTTACTTTTTATTTAGTTTTTATTAAAAAATTTATGATTTACTCTAGCTCACCCTGTAAAAAACAACATGACTAATTTATTTTCATGCGAGGAAATTCTCACTCAAGTTACAGAAACGAAACACTGGATTTCAAATAAATATTCGTTTTAGACTTTTAATGTAATTAAAATTTCTTCAAGATTCACACCATAAATTGAATGGTCTTAAAGAGAAAATAATTTTAATTTAATAGCAATAATTGCGGTATTCTAATCTGTTCCATTAGTATTTTCCTTTTTGCAAAATTACATGCCACTAAAATTTACTTGTCTACAAGAAAAAAAATTTTAAAACCAAAACACCAATATTTTTAATCTTTTTTGATTTTAATACTTTAAAGATAAAAAGATGATCAACAACATTTTCTGCGGCTACAAGTTTTAAAATTAAGTAAAAGTAGATCATCATGATAATAAGCGAGTGAGTACATTTCACCTTTTTGCTTTTAAATTTTAATGCCAACCGAAAGAAAAAAATAAAAATAAAAAATAAACAAATCAACACAGACTGACTTTAAAGCAGCAGTTGAAGAAGAAGAAACTAAATACAAATTGAATAATTACGTGCGAAATTATTTTAGTTTCCAGTATGAAATTTTTCTTTTCAACAAATTGAATGAAAGTAATTTAGTTTTATATTGTCAAAAAATTATACACATGCCAAAATAAATTAAAATAAATAAAATAACACACACACACACACACACACGCAGGCACATTAAAACTGTCTCTTGCTCACTTTCATTTAATTGCTGTAAAAACGAGAAGAAAAAAATTAACTGAAAATGGCCAGTTAGATTAACAGTTAAATAAATGTTTGGTTGTCTTACTAACTTTATTAATATTAAGTCTTTAATTCTTTTTGAATTTAAATTCGACGGCACAGTGGGATAGAATCGATTTGTAAACAAATAGACAGATTTGGCTCTTCACTACAAAAAGTGTAAAAAGTTTGTATCCCAGTTTGTCAATCCGTTTTTAGTTTCTACAATATTCATTTCCCACCCCATAAAGTGTATATATTCTGACTTCTTATGCATAGCGAATTCGATTGAGCGATGTCCGTCCATGTTAGTGTTGAAATCAAGTTCGCCGAGGCACTAAATCAGCTAGCGAAAACTTAAATATGCCAATCGATCAGACATAGTGTCTAAATAGGTTCTATTGGAAATCAACATGATGGTTTCATGTCCTTCGAGGCAGCTGTTAAAACACCACGCCTACTTCTAATTTCTTCACATCATTTAAAACAATAAAGTTACTCCAATCAAATATATGGGGCGATAGAGAATTTAAAAATAAGAAGAAAAAAACATTAAGAGATAAAATTGACACTCGCCCCTATTTTCCGAGTTACGAACCTCTGAAATTTTCAAAATTTTTAATGTATCAATATGGGTATCATTTTAAAGCTTTTGAAGAGATCTTTAAGGAAATACTAAAGTTTTTTTTTAATGTTTAACCCATTAAGAGCCCATGGCATTTTTATGTAAAATTTCATATCGTACTAAATTTTTTTTCTTACTTCTTAATTCTCTGTCATCGCAATATTTGCTTGTTTGATTGGAGTTACTTCACTAAACTAGATTTAAATAGGTGGTGAAGGGTATATAAGATTCGGCATAGTCGAATATAGCGCCTTTTTCTGTGGAACCATTATAATTAGAAATAAAAATTTTCACAAAAGTTGAATTTTAATGGCATGAAAAATTTTTGAAATTAATTTTAAGATTAAAGGGTGTCTCCATATTGATATGAAAAATAAAATAGCCGTCTTATTTTTTAAACTGTTAAAGGCAGGCATTTTAAGATTACAACGAGTATACAAATCGTTCTAAGGACAAATATTAAAAATAAAATTTTAAATTAAAGGGTGTTCCCATAGAGGCGTGATTTTTACTTTGAACTGCAATAGGCAGCTCTTAAATTTGAAAAGGGGGTATATTCGCTTCTGTAATAACTATAAAATTAAAATTTAAACTTAAAAGGTGTCCCCATATATTTTTATCTTTTAAACAGTAAAAGGCAGAAATTTTAAATTTTCAACAAAAATTAATAAAATCTTTAATTTTATTATTTTTTAAATAATTTTCAAACAGAAAAGAAATCTGTTCTTTTATTTATATTAAACAACGGGAATTTTTTTATTAAATTAATTAATTTAAAAAAGATATCTTATTTTGTGCAATTTTATATTATCCCGATTTTATAGTTAAATCACCGACTTTGGTTATTAAGGTTGAAAGCCCGTATCGATGGCCATTTCGCTACCGCTTACTTAGCTCTGGAAACTTCTCACAAATGTCTAAATTAAATTAAAGATTTTTGTCTAAACAACAAAGTAGAGACAAAAATCAAAATTTAAGCAAAAACAACAATAACCCACAATGAATCTGTTTTATTTTTCTCCACTGTATACGGCCCTGTTTTACAGTTAAAAGATAATTAAAAATAACATATCAAAAACACTGCGATAATTTATTTCTATGCACAGACACTTTGCAAATTATTAATTTTCAAAGAAATTTATTCTTTTAAAACAATTTCAAAAATTGTATTTGTTTTTAGAGTTGTATTTTTTTAATTTAAGATTTTTTGACTCAGCTCTGATAGAAACACAACTCTTCTTGACAGTAAAAAAAAATAATTCTCAATTTGTTGCAAAAAAATGTATAATTAAATTTTAAAAACTCGTTAAAATAATCGATTAGTACCGATAACCCCAATAAAATATATTGAATTGTATGAAGTAATTAAAATTGATTCTTTTAAAACTTAAAGTTAATTACTGATTTATTTCCAAAATAATTTAGTTCTGACCCACAGTAAATCGTTTAAAATTTTACTTTATGAGGAGACATAAGACAAAACTTGCTTGACTTTTATTTTCATGTTGGTTTTCAATTTTCACTTTAAAAAAACGCGAAAAAAAATTGGCTGGCGCTTTAATTAAAACTAGTTATTGTTCAAATAATACATATACAGGCAAATAGATACTTATGTGTGTATGAATATGTATGTAAATAATTATAAGGAGCTTAAAATATTTAATTTTATTCAAACTAATATAATTAAAATTTATTTAATGTTCTTTATATTAAATTAAGTCCGCTTAACCTATAAAAACAAATTAGAAATATTAGAAATTTTTATTGCAAACATAAACTTTTGTTCATAATAAATTCAGAATACTTTTTTCTATATTTTCGTTTAAAACGTTTCTCTATTGTTAAAAAAAAAAAAAAAAAAAAAAAAAAAAACTTTAAAATTTTTAACTTTTTAAAATCTTTAACTTTGTTTTTATTACAAAAGCTACAAAATTTTGTGATCATTGATTTTAGTGATTTTTTAAATTATTCTTATTATTAAGCATATTATGCTTTCAAATTATTTTAAATAAGCGTTTTTATTTATTTGAAAATATATTGGTGATGATTTTTTATTAAATTAGAAACTGACACGAAAAAAAATTTTTTTTGTCAAAATAAAAAGAGTAACAAATTATATGGAACCATTTATAGTTTTTTATACCTTTCACCATAGGTGAAAAAGATATATGTAAGTCTGTCATTCCGTTTATAATTTCTACAATATGCATTTCCGACCCCAAAAAAATATATGCAGAGCAAAATCGATTGAGCCAGGGAATTATATGAGATAGAAAAAATTTTAATACGCCAATCGATCAGTTATAATTTCGAAAATTTTCTTATTGAAAATCAGCAAGATCGTTCCGTGCCCTTTAAGGCAGTGGGTTTAACACCACAGCTGCCTCTAATTTTTTCATAACACTTGAAACAATTAACTAACTGCAATAAAAGAAATATATGGAGCAATATAGAATAAAAAAAATAAGAAAAAAATCATCAAGTGAAAAAATAGGCGCTCGCCCATATTTTCCTAGTTATGGGCCCCTGAACTTTTCGATTTTGCACCATATTTTTTAAGATATCAATATGGGTATCATACAAAAGCTTTTAAAGAGATCTTTCAGAAAATACATTAAAAAATTTAAATGCTTAACCCATTAAGAGCCGATGACACTTTTGATGTAATTTTTTTTAAAATATATTTTGAAATTTTTTTCCCCAGCCAGGGGCTGAACCGTGTATTTTCATAAATCAATTAAAATTTACTTTTTCTGCTTTGGTTTAATTTTTAATTTAATTTTTACAAAGAAAAATTATTTCTCAAATGCATGCGTACGTCTTCCAAAAAAAAAAAATCGTGGCTATAACGATGGTGTAGTATAAAAGCAACAAATGTACCAGACGTGTTGTAGAGAAAATAACAAAGAAATGCGTTGGGAGTTGTGTGTGAATTTCGTCCAACCAAATTAATATTGATTAGTTGGTTAAATTGATGATATTTACAATGTACACAACCTAAGGTAGATGGATGCGAAGAATGCTGATGAGGTATTTGGCGGTCCTGAAAATGCTGCATTGCATTCTGCCAGCGTCTAATTTTTTTTTTTTTGCATTTTTTAATTTTCTGTTACCTGAAAATTTGTGTTTTTGATTGGAGTTACTTTACATACACGGAGAAGGGTATATAATATTCGCCATTTAATATATTAAACCACAATATGTCAAATAAACTTATTTTTTGTTTTAATCTATGTAGTACCCTCTAAATGGAACATAACATTTTTATTAATTTTCGAGTACTTTTATTGTTGCAAATTTGTTCCGTTTTATAAGCGTGCAAAAGTCACGTAAGTGTCATGGAGATGCATACATTTACTATAACATATTTTTTATGACTTAAAATTTTTGTCATCAATATATTTTTGCTCATTTTATGTTTCACAGTTAATTTGCTTATTTTCGTCTTACGAACAAATGTGTAGACGCAAAATAGCATAATGGTTCCGTTACTTTAATCGATTTATGTGATCTATGTTTACAAAAAAATGTTCATTTAAAATCCGGATGTTCACTATTAAATAGTTTTATCTTTAAACAAGTAAGAGTACTATATTCGGCTATGCTGACTCTTATATATACATATATCACTTACCATGTATGTAAATCTAGTTTAGTAAAGTAGATCCTAAAAAAAAGTTGAGATGACAGAGAATTGAAAAATAGGAAAAAAATTAAGTGCAATATATAATTTTACATAAAAATTTCATCGGCCCTTAATGGGTTAAGTGATTTTTTTTTAATTTTTAGTATTTTCTAAAAGACCTCTCCAAAAGCTTTTAAATGATACCCATATCGACAATCGAACTTTTTATGAAAATTTTAGAGGCCCATAACTCGAAAAATATGGGCGAGCGCCAATTTCCTCATTTGATGTTTTTTTTCTTATTTTTAATTACCTCTCCAAATTTTATTTTTTTTTTTTTTTTTTTTTTTGTTTATTAGAGTTACTTTATTGTTCCAAATGATATGGAAAAATATGAGGCAGGCCTGGTGTAAGAGTAACCCTATAAGAAATACCTGGCGTAGAAAATATTGTCCTTAAAACAAAAATTGAAAAAATCACTCAAATGTAGCAGACAACATTGCAACTAAAAACGAATTTTTCTTACGAGTTTTTTTACGAAAAAAAATTAAATTTTAGTTTGGCTAAATATTTAAAACGGATTTAATTACAAAATATTTTATAAACTGCAAACAAATATCTGAAAACACAAGCCGATAAATAAATTTAATCTACTTGAAACAACTTTTTACCACTGAATACAAAAAAAGCTACAACAACAACGCCGCTCAATATAAAATTTTGGAAATTTATTGGTGCCGAAAATTGTACATATATTCGTTTTGGTTATCAATTTCTTGTTAGGAAGATAATTTTTAACCACCCGTGGCCTTTTTCAGACAGGTGTAGCTCCATAACAGACTTTTTAGAGCAGACTCGAACATACAATGTGGTTTCGATTTTTAGCTGCACAAAGGCTGTAAAAAGTAATAACAAAATCAAATGAAGTGAAATTTACCTAACACTGTTTAAAAACCGGGGCACTTAAAGATTTATTTTACTTCCATCGGACATTGCACGGCATTTTTGTACCAAGATTATCAAAGGTTTATGATTCTTAAACATAATAATTCTTGCAAAAAAACCGACTTCAAAACAGGCAAACTGAAAAACATACTTCTTTAGGACGGCAATTATACCTTAATTATATTCTGTTATATTCGAGAAAGATTGCGTCAAGATTTTTTTTATGCCGTAGAACACAATATGAATGCAGATTTAACAAGAAAATTCAGCAATTATGTGGCCACCCTTTATTTTTTACACTTTTTATTGCTGAAACAGTAAAACAAAATTTGTTTAAATTCTAAGCGTTAGTCTAAAACTGCTCAAAAGATCGGCCAAGTACATCAAATTACCACCATTAGGGAATCCTTTAATTTTAAATTTTAAATATTAATATTTGTTATTATACATGATATGGTAATGAACGTTCTGTCTAATTTTCAAGAATTTGTCTCTAACGGGTTCGAAAATGGGACCATATAGAGCAAATTTCAACAGTTATAGGGGCACCTTTTAATTTCTAATTTCAAGTTTGCTACTTGTTATAGTGGACTTAGCAATAAAGGTTCTGTGCAAATTTCAATCAACTGTCTACAACTGTTCAACAGTTTAGTCATATACATCAAATAACATCAACTATTGTAACACCCTATAAATTATAAATTTAAATATTTATACTTCTTAAGATACCAGAAAAATAGTGGACATTCTGTTTAACAATTACGGTCATAACAATATGGCTAAGGAGGTCAATTTGCTACAAATATGGGAATACCCTTTAATTTCTAAATTCAAATTTTATACTTTTCGTTATAGCGGACTTAGCAATACAGGTTTTTTGTAAATTTCAGCTGACTGTCTATAACATTTTAAAAGTTTAGTCACATACATCAAACTGCATTAACTATTGGAACACCTCTTAATTTATAATTTTAAATATTTCTACTTGTTATTATAACGGTCAAAGCAATCGACATTCTGTCCAATTTGCAAGCTTTTGACTAGAACAGTTACGTATGGGGACACCCTTTAATTTTTAGATAATTTTGTTGCACTACTTTTTACTATTGTGAGCTATACGCTTTTTTTAATATTAAAGAAGTGCGCTTTACGGCTTACAATACGCACTCTTTAATTTTAAGATTATGAACTGTTTTTAAAACGGGACCAATCGGTTCAGAAATGACTGAGTTCTGCATGTTCAAGCATAAAAAAGCAACATTCAGTCGAATTGATAACCTTCTTCTTCTTTTTTTGAAATCGATTAAAAAATCAAGTAATCTGAGCTTAAATTTATCTGTTGTGGTTTCAAAGGAACGTTTAGTGAAAAAACTTAATAACTGGTTACTAAATTCAAAAAAAATATTCCATTTATAAAATATTTTTTTAATGATTGTTTAAAAATAATCTTGTAACTGCTTGCTTTAAAAGCACTTGGTTCTTAATCGCATTTAACTGTTTAAGCACAATTTCGGCAAATATAAATCAAATTTATTTTAATTAAAAGAAAAAGTTTTTTTTTTCTGTGTACAAAATGAAAAAAATGAATAGATTGTTGTTGTGATACATTTTTATAATTCTTTGTTGGCATGAAATAAATTCCCACGAAATAAGTCCCTAAATTCAAAATGAAATAAGTCCCCAAAAAAATGTACAGAAGGCAACAACAACACTTTTTGTTCCGTATTTCTTTTTTTTCGGACTTATTTTCATTTTGATATTGGGGAAATATTTCATATGAAATAAGTCCCAAAAGCATGTAATTAAATAAAACCCTAAAGAAAATTTTGTAATGCAGGAAATCTTTAGAAAGCGAAGACACTATTGTTATACCACAGAGGAGAAAATCTTTGCGTCTGGCCGAAAAAAAATCGGTTTTTGAATTTGGGGCGTTATTTCATTTCATTGGAGACTACTTTGATTTTGGATTTGGAGACTTATTTCGCGGGGACTTATTTCATGCCGCCAATTCTTTTATTTCTTTTGTATTAGCTTTTGTATTGCCCATTACTGTATATGCACAATAATTATTCGAACGAAATGTCAAATAAAAACTTGAAGACATTTACCAAATAACAGTACAACAAAAAATCATTTATATTAAATGTCTCACTTAAATCGTAAATTAAATCAAAAAATAAAAGTGCTAACGGTAAAATTTTTTTAAGCGGCACAAATTCAGACAACAGTATGTATGTTTTGATAAATAGCAAATAACAGTCACGAATTACTACAATCTGTAAACGGGGTAATCAACCCACATACCTTAACGTGTCCCAAAATAATAAACACACTGATTTATAATACCGCTTTTCAAACAGTATCTTCAAATTGTTGTTGTCATCTTTTTATTAACATTTTAGTTAAATCAGTATAATAAAATCTTTTGAACATCTTGAAAAGAAATCAGTTTTAAAAAAATATAAACTTCACCTTTAAAAAGTTGTTTTTTTTTTTTGGATGAGTATTCAATTTAACGTTTTTCTTCTTCTTTTTTCTTTCGGTTTAAGCACAACTCACACATATTTGACTTTCGCTAATTTAGTACAAAAAAAACCAGAGATGATCAGTTTTATTATTACATTTTTTTCTTTATTTATTTTGGTTCTTTTTTTTTTTTGGCTGCATACAAATATTTCACGAGTATAAATATCAGCCTGTGAATAAAAATTTACACACCTGTAGCAAAATATTGAACAATACCACTTGTTGTTGTTAAAGCTGCCGTTGCTGTTGATGTTGCTGTTGCTTGTTGATTAAAACCGCCTCTGGCTTACCTTTTCGTTGGCAACAATGCAACAGCAGCATCAACAACAATAACAATGATACCATGGAATCAACTTTTTGTACTTGTACTTCTTGTCTGATGACTATTTTATTTCATTTTTTTTTAATTGTATTTTCGCTGTAAAGTAGTAGAAAGCGAAAGAGATTATTCGGTTAAACAAAAATGTAGGAGGTTCTCAAACTTTCTTTTTGTGCTCAAGAAGTTTCATTAATAATTTTAGTCTTAAAAACTTTAAATATATGAAGACGAAAATAAAAATTTTTTGTGGTAAAACAGTAGTTACGAGGGCTGCTCTATATATTTCTGTCCTAATAGTGAAAATGCGAATATCAAAAATGGTTTTATTGTTTTTCAAAGTATTCTCCAGCATGATTTATACACTTTTGCATGCGCTCAAACCAGTTGTCGAAGCACTTTTTCCACTCCGATTGAGACACCTCTAAAACATGGTTTTTGAACACTTCAACAGCTTCTTCTGGCGACAAAAATCATTGACCACGTTTTTTTTTTCTTGATGTGCGGAAACAAGAAGAAGTCATTAGGTGCCAAGTCAGGGCTGTACGGCGGATGGCCCATTAATTCGACGTTTTGGCCGGTCAAAAACGCTCTGGTTTGAGCCGATGTGTGAGAGCTCGCATTGTCATGGTGAGCAATGATTCGTCTTCTCTTGTTGGTTTTTCGAATTTCTCCGATGACTTCAGGCAAACAAATTGTAGTGTACCACTCAGAAGTGACCGTCCTACGTTGCTCAAGCGGAACAGTCGCCACATGACCAGTTTTGCCGAAGAAACAGGCGACCATTTGCTTCGAAGTGCTTCTTCCACGAACAACTTTCGTTGGATTTTGCTCGTCTTTGAAGACCCGCACGGTCGATTGTTGTTTCGTTTCGGGCTCATAAGCATAGATCCATGATTCGTCACCTGTGACGATCTTATAAAAGTCTTTTGAAGCACCGCAATCGTATTTTTGCAACATTTCTTTGCACCAATCGACACGATCCTTTTTTTGAGCAACTTTCAAATTGTGCGGGATCCAACAAGAACAAACCTTTTTTACGGCCAGGTGTTCATGCAGTATCAAATGTATGCTGGTGGAAGAAATGTCCATGGATGTCTCTATCTCTCGGTATGTCGCATGTCGATCTTGCATTATGAGTTCACGCACGGCATCAATGTTCTATGGCACAACAGCCGTTTTTGGACGACCTTCACGGAATTCGTCTTTGAGCGAGCTTCGGCCTCGATTAAATTCATTATACCAATTTTTTACAGTGCTATAGGATGGTGCTTCATCGCCATACAAAGATTAAAGTTCATCAATGCACTCTTGTCGTGATAATCCACGTCGAAAGTTGTGAAAAATGATGGCACGAAAATGTTCACAAGTTAATTCCATTTTTTTCTGTATTAATTTTTTCAAGTCACTGTAAACAACACAAATAATGGTCGTACGTCAAAACGTTTTGAGTACGATTATGCTTAAAAATGACAAACTTTCCAATGGAAATGTCAGATTGCACTTGGCAGCACTCAGTGTTGCCAGGCCAGAAATATATAAAGCAGCCCTCGTAATAGTGAATAATTTTTCGAAATAGTTTTACCCATATGGAAGTCATTTCGCTGTTTATCTTAACAAAATTTATTTATGTTTATAAACAAAACCCCGAGCCAAAATGGTGATGATTTTAAAGGTTACAAAATATGGCGGGAGCTAAAAGCTCAAGTGTTGTTACTCCGAAAATCTTGGTTTTGGTATTTATATTTTTCATTGTATTTATATTATAAACATGGTTGATTATTTGCGGTTTTTCCAGTGGCGGCAACAATGCCATTTCAGTGTTACCTCGACGACACTCTTAACAGAGACACAGATAACAGCTGTTATTTAATGGCGTCTTTTTAATATTCTGATTTATTTCTTGTTACAATTTTTATCTCTTTTTCAAGGTCCGTACCTAAAAGCGCCACACTGTTGTTTTTGCTACGATGTCTGCCCGTCTGTTACAGCTCTCTAGCTCGGAAAACATAATAGGTAGACTTTAGACTTTTTTTGCAGAAGAACTATTACGGTATAGAAAAAATACAAAAAATTAGTGTATGTAAAACTTTATATTAAAGGATGTCCCAATAGTGACGTGTTTTTAACTAACAAAGCCTGACAAAAAGGTGACGCTTTAAGTGTAAGTATTTTTATTGCTTTTAAAAGAACAAGTACAAAAATTTTAAATATAAAACAAAAATACAAAGGGTGTTCTTAATAGGGATGCAACCGATATCGGTACCGATATATCGGCGATACTATATATCGATATCGGCGATATTTTACTGTCGATACGCCGATACTTCTTTTATTTTTCTTTAGAGATTTTTAAACAAAATATTCAATTTTCAATTTTTTTTTTGCATGGCAACTATGAGAAATAACATATTAAAAGCAGAACATAAAATTCAACTGAGTTCTGTCGCATCTGAGAGACTATTTTTCACTGCAGGTCTGCTTCAAATGGATTTGGGAAATCTTTTCTCTCCGCAAAATTTTAAAACACTTTGTTTTTTAAACAAAAATCATATTTTAACAAGAAAGTTTATTATTTGGAATCTTTATTATAATAATTTACTTTAATTGTGCCTGATTCCTTCAAATATCATGAAACATTTATATTTGAAGGAATCAGGCACAATTAAAGTAAATTATCAAAAATCATATTAATATCAATTTGAAATATTAATCTTTTGCAATGTTGTTTTTATAATTTTAATTTAATTTTAACATGATCATAAATTCAATTCGTTGTCATTTAAATCTTATTAATATCAATATTAACACTTGAGCCAATCTAAACTGTATGCCATCGTTTAATTTGTATGAGTATCGGAATCGGATCGGCGGTATTTATTTTTGTGTATCGGTATCGGATCGGCAAAATGGCGTATCGTTACACCCCTAGTTCTTAAGTGGTTTCAAGTATAGGCCTTTAGTTTTTTAGCCGCAGTAGGCAGACATTTAAAATTAAGACAGACTTTATGTAAATATGAAAACTATAAAATTTTTTTATGAACAATACGTTGCAGAAACAAATGCTGTTTTCATAGAGACCTTGGTTTTTAAGTAAAATGTTTTTTATGTTTTAAAGAAAATTAAATAGAAACTTTAAACTCTCAGCAGCAAAATATAACAAAATAAAATTTAAAACTACAAGATAAGTCCAGCTTGCACTTGAGTGACTCTTTATTTTAAATAATTTTTTTAACCAAAAACAATAACTAATAAAGCAGCAAATTCAGGCCATAAGAAACATTTTAATTGCAGTTTTTAAAACATTTAAAACTGGCCTTCACACAGTTATGAAAGACAAAGAACTAACTCCTTAAGAAAATTTTTCGATTCCAAAAAAAAAAAAAAAAAAAAAAAAAAAACAGAAAAATATGTATAAACACCTGCTTGCTTATTACACAAGAAGAAAAAAATATTTTTTAACACATTAAGAATGTAGATTTTTGCATTAATTTTTTCATTTGCCACAGATCGGTTACCTCTGCCCCTTTGTTTTTTTTTTCAACTACTTTTATCTCAATCGTGCGAACATGCTGCTAATACATCAGCAACAACAACAACAAAAAACTCTTGGGAACATGTATCAAAGAAACAAATAACCAAAATGTTCAGTCAACCAGTCAACAAGTCAGTCAGTCAGCCAGCCTTATGTTTAGATCTTGATGCAAAAGTAAGCCGCTAATCTTCTTTGTCGCTCGCTATGCTCGTCCATTTTTACAAACAGTGAAAGTTGAATAAATTCAAATTCAATACAACACAGTCAACTTGAAGAAAAAGCTCTACAATACTCGTAGCAGCTTAAAAAAATTATAAAGAAAACATCAATGGCATTTTACACTTTTTCGTTGTTATTGTTGTTGTTATTTATATTGAAAGAAGGTTGTGACCAAAAATTTTTATGTTTGGATTTGAAAATTAAATTAATTAAAATAAGTCTGAACTCAGATTCAAAACTAATAAAAAATATCGACAACTTAAGTGACATTGGTAATATTTTTTTGGATGTAGTTTTTTGTTCTTATCAAACTGATTCTGCTTTTCTACCAGTTTCTTCTCTTTTTTTTTTTGGTGACTTTAAAGTTACTGGTAAAAACAGCACCTAGTAACCCCGTATAGCCCTCGTAGCAAGCAAACCAACATGCGTTTATATAAGATTTTTATTGATAGTTTTTTTTTTAACATATTTTATTGATTATGGGATTTTTTCGAGTCCAATAAACCATTAATATGTGTCGATATCAACATTTACACATGATGCAGTTACTTACACTTTACTTCACTTCATTAATATTGTTGTTACTTATGTAAGGAATTATTTATATGGTTAACGGCAGACATGTTTACGAAAGTTTAAATATGTCTGTATGTATGTATGTGCTAAATATCTGCCGCCGACAAAGTGGCTGTCATAGTTTTATAATAAACAAAAAGTTTTTTTTAATAAATTTTCATAAAAATTTAATAACATTAAATATCTTGTCAATACTTTTTAATTAGTTTTGTCTTCGTTAATTAAAAAAAAATATGGTATAAATGCTTTTCGTCACCATTGTATTTCTACTACTCTAAAAAAACAAAAACAAAAAAAAAAACAAATGTAACAAATGTCACTTTTATTCCCGCACCTTATCACAAGTCAAATGTAAATATTTTAATGAATGTTAACTGTTGTTGTTGTTTTAATACAGTTTTTGTTTAAAAATGATAGTGAGAGTGGTATTTGATAATAACAGCAACAACAATTAACAATTTATGTACTCTGTTCCCTTCTTCATAAAACACTTCAAGGAAAACTTGTTCGTTTTTATTAACTCTTGCTACTTTTCAATAAATTGTGGTGCTTGCTACGTTAAATAAAATCTGGTTTTGTTTTGTACCTCCAAAGAAAAAATAAGGTTTTTTTAATAAATAAAAAAAAAACTTTTTTTTAAACAACATAATTTTTGGAAAAAACCGACTTCAATACAGACAAACCTAAAATCATCTTTCTTTTAAACGGTAATTAAATATTTTTTTATTTTATATTATGTTTGAGAAAGATTGCAGCATAATATTTTAAATGTCGTAAATTAAAAAATTAAAATTAAATTACATCATTTCTAAATTCAAATTGCATATTTGTTGTTATAGCGGACTTAGCAATACAGTAAATTTCAACCGTCTGTCCATAACTGCTCAAAAGTAAGGCCACATACAATAAATAAAATAAAATATTAGGGCACCCTTTAATTAATAATTTTGAATATTTATACTTGTTATTGAAACAAGTATTTTCTTGTTTATAACGGTTCAAAATATAAGCCCATATATAGATCAATTTACGTCTCCTACGGAGACACCTTTTAATTAAATAAAAGATACATACGCAGTCTTATTTTAATTTCAAAGTGGTGCTTAAAACATATATATTGTGTGTTTGGACACCCTATAATTTTTAAAATTAGGAACCTTTAATTGTTTATGTCTTAGACTTAAAAAAAATTAATAAAAGTAAACTTTCATTTCTTAATAAAATGTCTAATTTTCTCGTAAAATTTTTGCTTTTCATTTTTTTATACTAGAGGTTAGGTCACAAGCTACATACTTTTTACTCACGGTCACTTAAGTTCAAGAGCAATAAAATTTACTAATGAACCAACCTACCAACCGCTTTTATGTTAATGTTTGTTTTAAACTTAGAATAAGAGATGTTCATAAAAAATTTAATTTAAATTAAACATTAGTAGAACATTTACATCAGCAATTCCTAAACAGGTTTAATATATTAAAATATTAACATACATAATTAATTAATTTTAAATTAATTTTGACATTTATGAGGTTAAGTTTTAACAGATGCGACCTTCCACACGAAAATCATTGTAGTTTCTAATACCTATTAAAATTATATTGTTAAAACGATAATAAACATGTTTATTTATTTGATTTTATTTTATTTGCTTAGTGTTTATTTACACCGCCTTTATTACTGTATTTTTTTTTTTTTTTTTTTTTTTTTTATTAAGAGTCCCATATGATTGGTGTTGCCAGAAAATGAAATTATCAAGAAATCGCTAAACATTCGAATTTTAAGCTGATTTATTTAAAAATAAAAGAATAAAAAAAATCATTTTTTAAGTGAACAACTAACTAAACAGATTATTTAAAGGTAATGTTACATGCTAACAATTGAAAAAAAAAACGTGCAAAATTAAATTTTTATTACAATGGAAATACGTATAGCCCTCGTTATTTTCAAGAAAATTTTGTTTTCAAAGACTTAAATATTTCTTTTTAGAAGTATTAAGGATATTAAACAAAAAACCTAAGCTCTGAATTTTTCGGGGCTGATTATACGCAAATAAAAAACGTACAAAGCTTTAATGTTGAGGATAACAGTACGAATTCTCGAGTCGAATTATCTAGATCAATTTTGTATAATTTCTCCTTTTCAAAATAAAGTCTTTTTGACACAATAAGATTTAACTAGAAAGCAGCAGTGTCAAAAACTTAAAAGATAAAAGAAAATGTCAATATGAGTTGTGGAAAAACTTCGATAAATGTGACTTCTAGAGTACTCACAATAAATAAAAATTCTAAAAATAAATGTTTTTGTTTTAAACATAATAATAGGAACGAATGAATTCTTGCGGCATCGTGAGACAGACAGAAAGTGACTTGCAGAATCCCCAACAGTCAATTATTTATTGAAATCACTTTTCTAGAGATCAGAAATATCGTAAGCTAAAAAACAGAAATATTTAGAAATTCCGAAGAACCATGAAATTCCTAGAAATTCGACACTTCGGGATCAGACTTTTCAAAGCTCCAATGTCAAGATTTAAAAAAAAAAATCAAGATTGGCATCCCTAAGGAAAGAGTCCATACGACAATTGCCATTTCAGTAATTTGTCCTTCTAAACAAAACGACGTTTCCCTTTCGTAAATAAAATAAAACAGGAACCGGATCATTTTTGTACATGAAATATTTTTTGTATGGATTGCAAAACACGTATTTTTGTCCCTCTGTGTTCTCATTACGATAAACCTGCTGGATGGATCTGAATAAAATTTTGTAAGGAGGTCCATTTAAACCTTGGTTAAAATACAAAATAACTAAACTAAAAATACAAATATGAAAGAACCCAATTTTACCGCTATAATGATACTAGAACAGTTGTCAGTACATTTTATTTTGTAGATGAAAAATTTTTAACACTGTTTAAAGATCTCCACAACAAGTGTTTATAAACAAATGTTCCAAAATTTTAATTTTAAGAAAACTAATAATGAAACGAGGACTAAGTCGTGGGCACTGCTAATTCTTAATACTTCAGCGAATATTTTTTTTTATTACTTATAAAAAAGTTTATAAATTTTATATATAATTTTAAAATACGTGACGATTTTAGAGAAAATTGTTGCATTAAAAAAATCAAATATGGCATCTTTAGTTTTTATAACTAATTAATAGGTTAGGAATGTTTGAAAAAAGCTAAAGAAAAAAATTTAAAAAAAAAATTCTTGGAAATATTTATGTTAAATTTATAGTCTTTCTAGTAACAAAATATTATATACTGTATGTATGTATACACTCATGCACAAATTTTAACATTTGTTTTTACCGCTTAAAAGGATTCATCCATTCTTATCTGCAATATTTAAATATTGGTTTTTTTCACCCGCAAATAAAATGTTTTTGTTAGAGTCGATAAAAAATTTGGCATCTCTTTCATTTGATTAAGGGCTTCATATTTAGCATTTGATTGATATTCATAGGCAACCTTACGATTAACGGCTGTTAGGAGACGCAGCAACTCAGCACCCGGTTTAGAAAGAGCAGCACCTGATGCGGCTTCATTAAGTACTGAACACAAACTTTGTATAAACCATGAACCAGTTTCAACGTTACGAAAAGAATAGTATTCTTAACGAAAACAAAATAAAAGAAATATAAAAAATGTTTAAAGAAGATACAAAAATAATGCACAAACAAAATGCTTAATCGTTAATTATTTAAATAAAGTTCAGTAACTTTTTAATACGTTTAACCTACTTTCAAATGTAGAATACATAACCAATATGTCGGCCGTATTTGGTATCGCATATGTGACAGTGGGTGGCTTTTCTGTTTTTTCGTTTATGTTTAGTGAACGGGACATTGGTGCAAAAGATCTATATGTGACAGCTTTTTCTATATTTTCTCCACGACAGGCCTAAAATTTAAAAAAAAAAGTATGTTTAATTTATTGTAAAAAATCAAGGTTTAAATGATTATAATACCCGCCAATTTTTTATTTAAACACAGCCATATATTATTAACATTATTTTATTAACAGATGGACCCTTTGCAGTGCCAGTAAAAATCCATTGTACAAATAAATCTTTTACTGATACTGGCATTACTGATTACTGTCCATTTTAAGAAAACTTATTCCCATTACCAGCACAAAAACTTTCTTTTTATGAATGAAATAAACATATCATTTATATACACATTATAAATTTCAATTTAAATAAGGTAATTTCAGATTATTGCAGTTTTGTTCAGTATTCAGTAAAAACTTACTGTTTACTGTTACTTTAAATGCAGTTGAAATATAATAAAGTGCTGCCAAGTATGATTTTAATGATACTAACAACTCTTCTTCTTTCTTTTTTTGCTTTTTAAAGTTTTTAAAACTGATGTTAAAAACTACAAAAATAAAAAAGAACGATCTAGAGACAACTTCTGTTAAAATGATTTGCACTGAAAATTTAATTTCCGCCTTTAATTAACAAATCCTTCGTATTATAGAATAATTCGAGATATGCTTTTAAAATTACAGGTTATATACTTGATTATTATTTCGGATAAATACATAAGCAATTTTTTATATAGCAGTTAATCTCCAAAATTTCTTATTTAAAATTGGAGTTATTAAAGTTAATTTAATTACTATAAGCTCAATGTTTTTATAAAATATGGCAGCTTTATGGTACGAAAAAAAACTATACCCTTAATTAGAGTAAACTTACCTGTATGAAAAACAATTTTGGCTTGTTTATTAAAGATTTACAGTTTTCACCCAAAAATGGATTCCACAATCGCTCTACGGGATAGGACATGTCACGGGCGTATACCTTTCCCTCCATTCCATGGGACATGACAGCCACCACCAAACAATCGTTGTTGCTATGATCTTCTTGGGCAGCTGAGATAAAAAACGATTACCCTTGTATATTTTTAGCTTATTAATTAATAATATTTTAAATTAAATTATTGTAAAATAAATAGAGACTTTTAAAAAGAGAAAAAAAATGTGGCATCACCTTAAAACTTAACAGTTGAAAGAATTAAACAAAAATCGATAAATATATAGAGTTTAATAAAGTTAAAAATGCGACGGCGTGAAATCAATGCTTAAATATTTATAGCACTCGTCATACATCTCTAAGTCACTCTGGTAGGGGAACAATAAAATTCAATATTGCATGAATTGGCTGCATTAAGTTTTAGTTGCTGTTAGTAAAGTGATTTTAAATTAAAAAAAAATTGCTGCTTGTTCGTGACAGCTTTGACTGATGTGCTAAAACTCCAATAGGAATTTGACGCTGTTGACAACTAACTGCCATCCCTAAATTAGCGCGTAAAGCGCAAGATATCTGTCAAAATTTCTCATGTACATACAAAATGTATGAAGCATCCCTAAATAGCACGGCTTCAACGCTTAGCAATTGGAAAATCCAATTTTGACAGCGCGTTAGGTTGCCTGCAAGCTACTCTTGTTTACATATTTTTTGTAGTATTTAGAAAACGTTGCAAAACAGTAATGACGTTTTAGCTTTTTTCGGCTTTATCTAGCGATTTTATCACTGTTTTGCATTTCATTTTATAGGGTTTTATTAAAAATGATAAGTTAACATTACTGTTTAAAACAAAACGTTGCACTTTTATTTAGGTATGTCATTTCAGCGTAAAAGCCATGCGTTATTTGGCGTCGCGCTAATTTAGGTATGGCTGTAATTAGTTAGTAGCTTTGTTATTTATCATCATATTTTTAAAATATACTGAATATTAAACAAACGAACAGAAGAATTAAAAACCATGGCATTAAATTAATGTTCACTAAAAAATAACAAAATCGTTCTAAAAAAAATTTCTGAACTTACTGGAGTCCTCGGCAGCATGTTAAAAAATATTTACGAAAAACCAATCTCTGTTAAAATACCGCTTTAAAGAGTAGTTAAAAGGGGCATTCACAATAAACTGTCACAACACGATTTATTCTCCAAATTGTAACGGTATGTGAAATTTATTTAAGTAATAAATGGAAGTATGATGCCAGATTTTCATTTATTTTATAACAATCACTATCATACACAATCGTACGATTTAATCACACAAAAATCTGACAGAATTCTCTCCTACTTTAAAAATCGTTTCAAAATGGAGTTGTAGGTGCCACAGTATTATAAAAAAACATATGCTTCTAATATTTTGTTGTTGCTTTCTCCTAATCTTCAAAAAATTAACTCTGATCGCATAGAAATTATCATTTTATAAATTATTTCAAAAGATTATAAAATCGTACAGATCTGTCAAAAATTTTGTCACACTCATACACTTTTAATCCACACTATCATACTTTTTTAGCACACATGCAATTTTTGACAGATTGTACGACTGAGTATGATAGTCAATTCTGGCCTTAACTAAACACTAATATACAAAAACAAGAAACGTTTCTAATTAGCTATTGATAGCTGTGATTTAAACCTCAAAGTAAAAAATAACTGAAATAGATAAGACAACCTTATTGTTAGCAGGTATTTTTTGTTGTTAATTATCTATCAATTTAAATTGCTACAACAATTTATTACTACTAGCTTTCAATCGAATTAAAAAAAGAAACATTTAACACAAAAGGTGCACGCACTATTCGTTTAAGTTGTACAAAAAAAAAAACAAAATAAAATTCAACTCACTTTTTTTTAAAACTTCACTCAATTCGGCAAATGTCAAATCGTTAAAAACTCTGACATCGTAACCGTAATTTAAAAAAGTTTTTTCTACAGCATCACGATCTTGTTCAGTACCCACTCTTTGCTTTTGACCTTTAACATCTTTGTGATTAAATATGAGAGCAATGCCCGCCTGCGGATTATCACAATTGTACTCATCTTCTTCTGTAGGTCGCGATGAAATCACTAACTTTTCAATTTGATTTTCATTTGTGCTACTGCTGTTAGTCACACTTGCGTCGGCTTTGTCATGTTTGCCTTTCTTATTCTTGAAAAACGATAAATCGGTTTCATCCATTATTTAATAATAATCGAAAAAAAAAACAAAAAAAAATCTATTACTGTTCGTTTAAAGGTGCAAAACTAACTAAATTGTTTTCTTATAAAATATTGATGAAATGTAATCCTTTTTTATATTTTCGCTTTAAAACAACATTTCTTATCTTATCTTCTGCCAAATACTCTGATAGTGTTTTAAGAACGCTAATTCTTTGTTATTAACTCAATATAGAGTTTTAATTATTGTAAATAGAGAATAAATATAGAAAATAGTAGTTTTTCGTGCGTGAGTCATGTATAATATTTTGTAGATATGTTCCTTTCAAACATGAAGGAGCAATAAATTTATAAGAAACAAGTAAGAGTGCTATATGCGGTTCTTAATGGGTTGTGCATTTAAAAAATAAAAATTTCCTGACAGATCTCTTCAAAAGCTTTTAAATAATAGCCATTTGATATCATAAAAAATATGGTGCACAATCGAAAAGTTCAGAAGCCCACAACTCGCAAAATATAGGCGAGCGCCAATTTTTTCTCTTGAGTTTTTTTTTTTCTAATTTTTGAATTCTCTATCATTTCATATATTTGTTTTTTTTTTATTGGAGTTACTTCATTGTTCCAAATGATATGAAAGCTTAAAGGCAGGAGTGGTGTTAAGCACACTGACTGAGGGACATGGACCGATGTCGCTGATTTTCAATAGCAAAATTTTTAAAACTATTTAAAAAATCGAGAGAAGTAATTAGTTTTTAATTTAATTTGCAATAAAATAAGAAAACGAATCGCATTAAGGCAAACAATTCTTGGAGATTTGTTCAATGAATTTTATCGCTAAGAGTTTTATTTTTTTTATTTTTGGATTTTAAAAGAACTTTACTTTTTACTTTATAAGTTGCAATTGGTTCAGTGAGAAATTTTACTAGAACGTAAGATTTAATGCAAAGAAGTTCAAAAAAAGCTTGCATATATACCAAGGCGAATTAATTTATTCGCCTAAATAATTTTAACAATTTCTATTAAAAGTCAGCTTAAAGACGCTTAAATACTTTTTCATTTAACATATTAATTACGATTGCTGAGCATATTATCGATTAATTAACATACATTAGTTAGCTACATACCTAAAAATTTTACTGCTGTCAAGTTTTTATAAATTTAAAAACCCAACTTACTTCCATTTCAATTTTTGGCATACTTCCATGAAGGAAGGAAATGACAAAAAAAAAAAAACAAAAATAACAACCGCGACATTAAAAAAGAAAAGACGTTTTTAACCACTACATATTGCAAACATTGAAAAAAAAAACAACTTTAGTGGTTTTCACTTGCTATGGGTGCGGTATTTTTATAAACAACTCACACAGAAATTTAAAAAAAGAAATCGAATAAATACTTTTATATATTTATTACTCATGATCACAAGGTCACGATTGCTATGTTCTTTGAAATTTTTGTATTTAAATAAAAAAATCAAGTTTTAATTTAAAACAAACAAAAAATCAAAATAATTTCTAATTCAAGCAACTTTGAATTATTTCTTTTGTTTTATAAATTGCTTAACAGTTGAAAGTATTTTTTTACATTCTAGTTAACGGGTTTTTAATTCCCTTCACTTGTGTATACTATGTTTGTATACATACATTTAAAGCTATTTAATGTTTGCAATATATTGAAACACCAAAGCAAAATCACTTAAATGCTGGTTAAAGTTGCTCCTTAAAAAATTTAATATTAAAAACAAAAAATTAAAACAATTAGTTGGTAGAATTTTTAATTTAAATCTGGTGCCCTTTTTTCATTCACATTTCTATCAATAATGTATAAAAGTGATGCCAATAGAGCATTGCAACCGTTATATTTTTTAAAGCTGCCATACTAAACAAAGCTGATTAAGAAGTGCTTAGACGTTTTTTTATTATTTTTGCCAAAGAGAAAAAATTTTATTTTATTTTTTAATATTGTATTTGTTTCAATGAATGATTTTGTTATAAAAGTAGTAAAAGCTGTGGGTTTTTATAAAAGTTCAAGACAATTAAATGGGTTTAACTTTTAAAACAATAGCATGTAAATTTAAATAAAATAAATTTAATTACTATGTGCACAGCATGGGAAAAAGTACTTTGATGATTTACATATACAGAAAAATAAAATATGTATATACATACATACATATATATACATGCTTAACTCACTTCCATACCTGCAGATTGTAATTTTAAACTTAGAATGTTTATCTACATAATGATTTTTATAGAATTCTAGAAGCACGACACCAACAGAAGCCTTGGTTTTTAAAAAATTTTTGTACCAAAATTTTAAAGATTTTCTGCTTTTTCAACTTGATTTTTGTAATCAACGCATGAAGTCAATCTTTTTCCTAAAGCTACCTAAAATTGCCAAGACAAATAATACATTGATTTTATTAATATTATTATTTTCTTTAATGCACTTTAAAAGCTTTTTATGTTACTAATTTTCGTCTTTCTTTTCCTAGTTGTAGTGGAATTGTATACAGCTTTAAAATTAAAATACAAGCACAATAAATTAAACCGCAGCTATGGCGTTGCGTTTGAGACGTGATGTCCAAAAGGCATCGTATTATGTTTGGTTTTTGGGTGCTGAAGAAGCTAAAGGTTTGCGTGGACATAGAGTCATCAATTCCGTGTTACCGTATCTTGTAGACAGATCACGCACACAAGAGCCAATCAAAGTAACATTGCAAGTTTCCCACAAAGGAATCAAAATAATACAGGTGATTTTATTTATTGACAAAAGTATTTTAAATATTTTTTAACATTCGTTTTATTTATTTAAGGGCTCATCTAAACATTTTATACCACACAGTGCCATAACAAGTTCCGTTCAAACGGATGATATAGTAGCCTGCGTTTTGTTACTTTATAATCCAATCACAAAGTGTCCCTTGCATGTTCACGCTTATCGCTGCGATTCTGAAACTACAGCTGAAGCTTTGAATCAACAACTGCAGATTTTGATTAATCGTCCGGAGAATCAAAAACGTTTTGAAGATCTAGAATCAAGGTAAATGAAAAATAGATTTTATTCCAATATTTTCAACTCTTAGGCTGGTAAGAGTAATCAGTTTTTTCTATCTAAATTTTGTCTCTAAAATACGACTTATTACTTAAAATCGTAAAATGACAAAATTTAAAGCGGAAACTAAGAAAATTATGCTTCAGATTCACATTTTAAGTTACCTATAACTTTTTCTTTTTTCTTTATTCTCCTTCACCTACAGATTGGGAATTATACCTGGAATGCCATCATTAACATCGAACAAATCTCTAAACAACGAAGAAATAAATTATAAAAAAGAATCACAACATTATGATGACCATCATCACAAACCAATAAGAACAACAAGACATGATCCATCATCCAAGCGAATCGTTTCATCGTTGGGTAGCGATACCGGAAATAGTACCAGGGAGTCAGAATGTAGTGAAGATATTCGTGGCAATTCGCCCATATCTCGATCACCATCTGGTCTAAAGCCTTTGCCGTTACCACAGCAACTGCCTAACGCGGAGCTATTTGATTCTTTGGCTGCTGAACTTAGAGCCAAACTAAACGGAAATGGTCCACCGTTGCTGTTGCCACCGCGAGATTATGACACTGTACATAGATCGAAAGGAAATTTGACAGCAATAGAGTTAAGACGCTGTCGCAATCAGTTGATCGTGGGAAGCAATAGGCCAGGATCAAAAACAGAGTTATTACAAAACTTGGCAAACAGCAGCGGAAAGCAGGTTTCTTCGAGAGGTTCTTCCGGCATTGGATCTGACTTAGCTCCTAGTCCTGAACGACAGGATATAGCTACATCTAGTGGTGGGTGTAAATCCTCTCTTAAACTTTATTTCTTTAATTATGTACTTTTAATTTGAATTACAGACGATGAACATTGGAGCAATGAGGCTGACAATTCAGTAATTGCCTTAAAGCCGTCACAAATATCTGTAGAACGTACAGCTCCTGTTAATCAACATCATATGAATTTGACACGAAAAAATGCAGTTCATCCACGTGATGATAGCTATTTGCGTGATTTGCCTAATAAACCATATTCAGCACGAGATAATTTGCCGTCAACGGATAGAGATCCTAGATCGAAAACTCCTTCTTCTTCTTGGACTAGAGAAGATGAAATTAAACCGATTATTGTTAGACCATCAAACTATGACTCGAAAATTAATCGTGTATTACAGAGCGAACAATACGCCTACAATCATCACAAACATGACGAAAAGAATAGAGAACGTTCAAAAGGGCCCAACGTCGAAAAATCTGAGGAACTGACTGGCTTAATGAAGAAAAATATGTCTCTAAGCCACGAAACAAATGATCAAAAATACAAGTACAAATCTAACAATAGTTTAAATGATTTTGAAGACAACCATCATCCAAGCCATGCTGCACCACATCACGGATATCGCAAAGAAAATCTTACAGATAAACAAAAGTTTTTGGAGTACTCGACTTCCAAAACGAAACCTTTGCCACATACCAAGAGTTATGCTGCTGATGAAGTTCAGAGGTATGGAGGCAAACACCGTTACGTAGATCCAGCTGATTTACCATTCGAACAAAATGCCATTAGAGAGAAATACGCTGGGTATAACAGAGAATCAAATTCACCTGATCAATCTGAACTTAGTCACCGTTCAGCTGAACGAAAAGGGACGACATCAAGAGATGTTAGGGATTATCGTGAAGGTCGAAACGAAGAAGTTAAAAGGCATCATTCTCACGATAGGGAAAGGGAACGTAATTCTCGCAGCAATGACCGCAATCCATATCGTGAGCCTGAAAGTATTCCCTACATTGAGAGTATGGAAAAAATGATGAAATCATCAGCCATACGATATAAATCATATGACAGTAATGGTGATTTAAGTGTGGGAAGATCAAAAGAACCTTTACAGGGAAAACTGAGCCAACGTAGTAAAGCTCATTCACAACATGAAGATGAAAGGGAATACAGTTACAATTATCCATCACAAGGACGCCATGAACCATACAATTCAAGTTCATCAAATAAAGAACGTTTTATGGAAGCAAAGGAAAAATTCCGGGTTATGGAGAAGGCAAGTAGTCGTTATGATCTGGCAGACGAAAAAGATGGAATTGATTACAAACACCGTTCTAGAGTAAATATTGAAACATCAGAACCAAAAACTCGTTCTTATGATGACTGGAGCGATGAAGAACATTTGTACGACGATCCACCACCAGAGTTTAGATCACGCTCAAGATCTCGAGATCAATGGGCTGAACATGGCGTCAGGTCGAATGCAGTTATGCCTTCCTCAAAAGCAGTAGAAGTACATGGACGTACAAATCGTCCTAGGGATGCATCAGCAAAACGTGCAGAATCAAGAAATAGAATTGACAACAATGATTACAGAGATCCACCACGCTATCGCGATCAGCCCCCTCTTGATCACCACACCCGTTCCGAAGAACCTCGTATACGTGATCGAGATCATTCTCGGGAATACACTAGACGAGACTATTCGCCTGACAGACGTTCAGGTTCAGAAAGAGCCAATCGTCGTTCGGATCGTTCTATAGAACGTCATCGCAACACTGACGACCCATACCCTCCAAATTCACTTTCAAAAGCTTCACCATCTAGCAGTGGTAGTGGTATAGGAACTCCTGCACATCATGGTAAAGCAATATCCAATATGCCCAAGGGCTATCGTCATAGCTATGCCGAACCGGTATTTTCTCGATCAGCAGGTCGGGTGGGTCTAGCAGCCGTTAATCCTTATTAGCATTGTAAAAAAATATAAATTTTTTGTGACAAGTATATTTGAGAGAAAACAATTGTTATATTTAATATTCATAGAATATTATTGAACTCTTCTAGTTAAAATTCTCTTGATCTAATTATTTTGCAAATATTTAGAAATAAAATTTTATGAAAAGAGTTTGACATAATTTTATATACATACATACACACATCCATATATGCTTACCTGTTATGTAGGTTTTATTTTAACTATTTTTTATTATTTAGCTTGTTTTAAAAATTTTTAAAGTTTTTTTATTTAGTTGTTGGATCTAAAAGCAAAGACGGATTATAGCAAGGTGAATTAATTACTAGGTGGTCGCGATGACGAATTCATTCATTTTCGTCGAAACCCCACGTTTCAAACAACGTAAAAACTTATATGTTCGCATCATGGCGAATGGTGGCGATGGCAAATTTATTCATTTTCGCCGTTGCAGAAAATGTGAAACTTCATATAAAAAAAGCGGAGTTTGAAATTTCCTGCAACACCGAAAATTGATAAATTTGGCCAAGGCGAATAAATTACCAGGTGGCAGCGTAGGAGAATTCAGTATTTTTTGCTGGTATACACGGCTGTCAAACTCCATATATAAAAAATATACGCAAATTTTTTATATATGTAGTTTGACAGTGGTGTATACCAGCAAAAAATACTGAATTCGCCTACGCTGCCACCTGGTAATCGATTCGCCTTGAATTTGGCAGTGTTTCTTGAGTTTGACAATTAGGCTACCAGCGAAAATTAATAAATTCGCCATCGCGACCACCTAGTAATTGATTTGCCTTGGATTAAAGATATGAAAAATTAAATAAATGAAAATAAAAAGTCTACTCTGTTAGCTTTTTTATATTTAAGTAAAAAAATTACTTCAGCTACATTTTTATTTCAATTTTTACAATTTGCTGTGTGAGCGCCTTATATAATTTTTATTAACAAAAATATATTTTGTATAGTTACTTACCTACATTCATACAATGCTAGTTTTTTTATTACATAATTCTAATAGTTATGACTTACTTTATATCGAACTTTAAAGTTGAAAGCAAAAAATTCATTTGTTAAATTATTGTGCCTTAATAAGCGAAGAACTATATAGAGATGTAACACTGCTGTGCTTGCAAGCTGTTATTTTCAATGACTTAAAAAATATAGTAACATGATTTTCAAGAAGAATAAATATGGAAATTCGTATTGGGGTAAATATCACTAAAGGGAAAAATGATTGTTTTTAGCGTTAGCTAATGTTCCATTGCAGAGACATCGATTTTTGGTTGGTTATTATTTCAAGTTGTATGTATAAAAAAATATTTAGTATTACAAAAATATAATTTTTATTACAAATAAATTAAGATTTTTGTATAAAAACAAAATATGCAATTTTACTTTTACGAAAAAAAAAACAGGAAGTCAAAATTGAAAATTTAAAGGTAATATGTATTTTATTTAAATCATTTCACTCATGTGCTCTTTTTTAAAAAAGCATAACAAATACTATGTTGTGATAATTACATATAAACATGTGTCAGATGCTTTTAAATTACAGTTAAAGGAAAAAATAAAAATATCTGCTATTAAGTGAATTGAAACGTATAAATGTTAAAAAAAATATTTTTTTTGTTCATTTCCAGACGTGTACGAAAAAGCTATAACTGTTTCTTGTATTTATAGCAATATCAGCCAAGAGAACGTACTAATTCTCATTATATAAAGCTTAAAATTAATTTTCTAAGTTTTTATTTTTGTTCTCATCTAATTCATAATTCAACTAAGGCTCGAAAACGTTTTGTTTGCAAAACATACAAATTAAACTTTTTAAACAAATGTATCAATTAATTTTGGTTTAAGTTTATTTTTATTTTAATTCTAAAAAATTGGAAACTATTTTCGAAGAATACGGAAAAAATTAGGCACTAGCAGAACGTAATGAAGCATTTATTTTCTTATTTTTCCTGTTTTCTTTAGAAAACGTCCGTAAATATTCATAAATAAATTATATTTCTTTGATATAATATCAAACAGTTCATTTAATAATTTCATGAAGAAAATAATATTTTTATTGAGCCACCTACCAAACCTTAAATAGCCACTGTTTCAACTAGTTCACATTATTATTATGTATTAACAAATTAATCCGCTTTTCTTTCGAAATCTGATTATTGTGCACAACTACATATAATTTAGCTAGTTTCACTCTTATTCATTCTCTTAAAACATCTGGCAGCTTTTTTTATTTGTGCTTAAAAACCAGTGAATGCGACTCTAGTAAGAAGAAGAAATTGTAAATTTATCACAAAAACACAAAGTTAAGAAGAAATCTTTACAGAATTATTTCATTGAAAATAAATAAAAATGCACTCCAAAGGTAATATTAAATTAAAGTGAAATATTTATATTAAAACCAAAATACTTTCCAGACAAACCATTAAAGAAAAAAGTCAAACTAGACTCGCCAGTTGCAAACGAAGATGGTAAATTTACGACCGGTATTTCTATTTCCTAAAATAACAACTTTTGTATTCCAGAATTAGATACTCCTTCAGTGTTCAATCCTAAATATAGAGTATGTCCCTATTTGGATACCATTAATCGACCACTATTAGATTTTGATTTTGAAAAATTATGTTCAATTTCGCTGACGCGTATAAATGTTTATGCCTGTCTAGTATGCGGCAAGTATTTCCAGGGTCGTGGCACCAACACACACGCCTATACACACTCTGTGGCGGAAGCCCATCATGTTTTCTTAAATTTACAAACATTAAGATTCTACTGCTTACCGGACAATTATGAAATTATTGATTCGTCCCTAGACGATATTAAGTATGTCCTCAATCCCACATTCTCTCAACAGGATATACTTAATTTAGACAAGTCCGATCCTAAGCACTCACGTACTGTGGATGGTACTCTGTATTTGCCTGGTGTTGTTGGTTTAAACAATATAAAAAACAATGATTACTGCAATGTGGTCTTACATGCTCTGTCACATGTAGGACCATTAAGAAATTATTTTTTGCGTGAGCAACATTACGCGAAAATTAAAAGGCCCCCTGGTGATTCTATATTCAATTTAGTGCAGCGCTTTGGTGAATTAATGCGTAAAATTTGGAATCCTCGAAATTTCAAAGCTCATGTATCACCTCATGAAATGTTGCAATCAGTTGTGTTGTGGTCAAGCAAACGTTTTCAAATCACCGAACAGGGTGATCCTATAGAATTCCTGTCGTGGTTTTTACATACTTTGCATCGTGCATTAAAGGGAAACAAAAGGGCTGATTCTTCGATTATTAATAAAATATTCTTGGGCGAAATGAAAATATATACACGGAAAATACCTCCAGTGGAATTGGATGATACACAAAAAACCCTATTGCTGGCCACTGAAGAATATCAAGAAAAATGTGAGGATTCAAATTTTCTATATCTGACGTGTGATTTGCCACCTCCACCTTTATTTACCGATGAATTTCGTGAAAACATAATACCTCAAGTTAATCTTTATCAGCTCTTAGCAAAATTCAACGGCACCACCGAAAAGGAATACAAAACTTATAAAGATAATTTTTTGAAACGTTTTGAAATCACAAGACTGCCACAGTTTATAATATTGTACATTAAACGATTTACGAAAAATACATTTTTCTTGGAAAAAAATCCTACAATTGTTAACTTTCCAATAAAGTAAGTATTGATTTTCTCTCTCATTTAATTAACAAGTTGTCTTATTGTTTATTAAATTTATTTTAGAAATGTTGATTTTGGAGATATACTGTCCATACCCAATCGTGAAAAGCTTAAGAATAGCAAATATAATTTAGTGGCAAATATTGTACATGACGGCGAACCTAATAAGGGCACTTATCGTGTTCATATTTTACACAAAGCCAATGGCCAATGGTATGAAATGCAAGATTTGCATGTCACAGAGATTCTTCCACAAATGATAACTTTGACCGAATCATATATACAAATTTATGAAAGATGTACAGATTAAAGTTAAGATATGGATATTAAAATAAAAAAATCTTTTTATTTTTAATCTTTTATGAAAAATATATGTATTATTTTTTTCTGCTAAATCGCTAAAATTCTATAAAAAATAGAAAAATTATCTTACAGCGTTTATATACACAAATAATAATTTTTTAGCTTTGTATCATTTATTTTATTAGCTTGAAAATTTGGTTTGTGATTTTCTGTAGAGATGTTTTTTGGAAACAGTGTAAATAGCAGTAATGTTTACTTAACAAAACATATCAAGCACTTGTGTAATGCTCATGCGTCGATTTTTAAATTAGAGTAAATATTGTAAAATTATTCATTAGACCATCAGGGGATTTATTCGTATTAAAATAATTATTTTATTTTTTTACGCGAAAAATCGATTTAACGTAAAACAATAATAAATAATGGCCGAAGGAACTTACGAATATGAATGTATGCGAGCTGAGTTATTAGGCATTGAAAAGCCTGATCAAGCAGAATTTGAAAAAGCCAGAGCAGAAAGGTTGAAACAGGAACAGGATGAACGTGATGCAGCTGAGGCTAAGGTAACTAAATTTTTAATATAACGTCCAACTTTTAAGTAATGATTTATTCCAAAAAAGGTATTAGAAGAACAAGATGAAGCCTTAAAAGGAGCGGGTAGTAAATTGGATGAACTAACGGGCATATTGTCATCGACACAGCAAAAAATTAATCGTTTTAAGCAAAGTGCATGTGGTAGCCTGACTAATATATTTAGCAGATCTGGTTCAGTTGATACCGGTAAAACAAAACACGATGAGAACACGCCCAATACCTCATCAAGACGTAATACAACAGCTGCTAATACATCGGCTGATATTGATCAGGCTTTAGATAATATGCAACATCAGGATGTTCAGCCAGCAATACCAACAGAAAAAATACGTCAAGCCAAGTTGGATTTGGATAAAAAAATGACTTGTCAATTAGATGCTTTAGATAAAATGATAAACCAAGCTGATCAGGCCGAAATTGCTATGCATGAACAAACTAAGCAAATGCGTAAAATGGCTAAGTAAAATTGTTTGTATGTAGTTGTTGGGGAAAAAAATGTATCACTGGCTTAAATAATATGACATCAGCAATCTTTAAAAAGTTTAAATATACTTCTGTGTCTCTCTCTCTCTGTCGTAAAACAGATAACCAAAATAAATTGGATTAACTTTGCAGTTTATACTTATTTAATAGTGTAAATTTAATCTTTGCATTTTGCAGCTAAATTCGAAATTAACACATTTTAAACTAATGTGAGGATAAAAGTAAATAAATACACTTAGATCAAATTATGTTTTAAATATTTTTTTATTTTGGAAGTATCAGATATGTTGAAAGAAGAGAATACATTTGATAATAAAACTGTTAAAAAGAACATTTACATTCTTAATAGAATATGTAACTACTAAAGAAATCATCAGTACTTAGGCGATATATTGCTGGCAAAACTTTAATATTTTTGTTTAATTCCTTAGTTAGAACGCTAAACAGATATGGTGAAATATTAATCTTTAATATATTAATGTCGTGCTGCCAATATTCTAATATTGGCGGTAAACCACTAGTTTCCTTATCGCTGGTTTCTTCATTTTGTAATATCAAGCGGTACAGTAATTTAAACGCTTTGCCCTGCTGTAATTCAAAAGTATTTTCATTTTCCTCTGATATTTCAAATTCTTGCTTTTTAAGAATAGGCAAATGTTTTTCCAGTATTTGTACAAGTAGGAATTGTTGCTGTCGATTAGGAAAGTAAGCTTTTAAGATAACTTTCGTAAAGTGGATATTTCTTAAGAGAGGTTCTGGTGAAGGCAATGAGGTTTCATCTATGGCTTTTAGCATAAGCTTATATATTTTGGACTTATCATCCAAAGCGAAAATTTCTAAAATTTTATCTTTTACATAAAATCGTATAGAATCGCACCATAGTTTTGCAGCACTGTTGTTAAACATGGATTCACCCAAATATTTTAAACATCGTTTACAGTAAATATGATTTTCTTTCGTACGTATGCTTTCTTCAATTACAGCTAAATTAATAACAATGAATAAAAATCCATAAAACACATCCTTCTTTGAGGGAATTAAAACATCCTTGTAGTTTGGACCGTGATGACAGAAGAATTCACTTACATCGATTGCGCCCGATGGAAATTCTCTAATTTTGTCATATTTTTGTTCAGCTGCTAGTGTTGAATTACAGTTGCTACAAATCACTGAACCTTCATCATTCTCGGTTGAATTTATTTGCAGGCAATCTCTTTTGTATTTTTCATCAGTTTCCAATATCTTTACATCTTCAATGCTGACGCGAAATGATGCATTCTCAGCATCTACTATTAAATTACTAAAGGTTCCCGCTAAAATTGAAAAGTATTTATTTACTGCAATTTCAGTTTTGCCAATTGGATTTTGTAATTTAATTTTAGTTGCATTAACAGTTATTTTAAGTGACTCAAAATCAATTAAAGATTGTTTAAACTTTAAAAAGACATTTGCACAGCATAAATGCTGGCGTATTTCAATAACAACAGAATGCAACATTTATTTTTATTTCGTGGAATAGCAGAGTAGTAGTTTTTCGGACTATACAGTTGTGTTTCAGTATGGCATTTTAATACTAATTAAGGCCACGGGGAAGTTTTTTGGGAATAAGGAAATTTTCCAATTTCCTGTGGGGTGAGAAATTGTACATATAAAGGCTCGAAAATAAAGTTGCATATGTGGTGTAAAATACATTTTAAGCAAAAAATGTTAAGTAAAAAATTTGGGGCTGGCTCTTAGTTTCACAGTTACGGACCTCCAAAATTCTTTTGTATTAAAGGGCATGTATAAAGGATTTTATTGCGGGATGTGTATCTTAAGTGTTTTAAGTAAAGAGGAAAAAGGTAAAAAATAAAAAACCTTAGATAGCGGCCAAAAACAAGCTTTTTTTTCTTAAACATTAATTGTGCAAAATCTTAAATGCTATTTTTTTTTCTACATAAATAATATATAAATACTTTTTAAAAAGTTTAAATTTCAAAGATGAAAAAAAAAATATCAATTGCAAATTGTTGTTAAAAAGTGTCTGTAGAGTTCTATCTATTACCCTGTCGCATATGAATACGGCTAATGTAAACTCTCAATGTTCATGACTTGTTCATGTGTATCCATCGTTGTCCAAGCATTTCTTTTGGCCGTGATTATCGCAAAAAATTATACTCAGACGTAACAATAACATCAACATGTTTTCGTCTCATACAGGAACATGGAAAAATTAATACCGTTGTTCTGCCGGCCTTATGTGCATGTCTCGTTCAATTTGACAGCTAGTGGAGACGTAGGGGTGATAAACTACTAAGGAGATCGATTTCAATGCACATTAGCGTAGTTAACAAGTTGATTTAGTAATTTTGAAAAATCGATTCAGATAGGCTTTAAAGTTTCGATTCTGAACAAATGTTCTTAATCAGCAAAAATTCAAAATTGTATATCTAACGGTCAGGAATTATGAACTTATATAAACGGGTAAACGCAAAGTTTTGTGTAATATGGCAGTCTTTCTGCTGAACATCTAGAGTGGCCAGGATTTAATAAGATAAAATAAAAATTTTTTAGCAATGCAACTTAAAGTTGACAAAAAACTAATTTTTAAATTATATAGTAGGATATGCTTGTAGCGAAACATAAAATGCTATAGTTTTTGACAGTAATAAGATATGGACTAGTTAAAAAATATTTGGAATAAGGGGAATTTTTTATAAGTGATATTGGACTTAAAACATAAACGTTAAGGCTAAAAGAATTTTACATTGGCAAGCCTGTCGTTATTTCACTTTGTCATTGTCGTTTTTGCATCTCTTGTTAAATTTCCTACGAAAACCATTTAAAAGAAGTTGAAAAAGAAAAAGTTTTATATTTTAATCTAACTCGGTTATTTTCTCAGCTTGTGAACGAAAAAATGTGTAAGTAAATTGAAAAAGTGTTAATTAATTTTGAAAAAAAAAGTTTCTCTTAAGTGTTGACCTGCAATGCACCCACATAAAAAAATTTTAATAGCATGATAAGTCTAAAGATAAAAGAATAAAGTAACAAATATATATGTACATATCTATGTATGTGTGTACTTCATCTACCTCCAATGAATGGTAATAATTAGTGTTAAAAAACTGGCTATTGTTTAACGTATTGATTGCGTGTTTTTTGTTCACTTTTACTAGCAAATGTGGCACAATTTTTTTGTTGCGGTTGTCTTAATTTGCTATACAACTTGCAAGCAAACAAAGATGACTTGTTTGTTGTTATTTGTTAATGTGCATTTTGCTGGAGACGCCAGGGAAGAAAATGCTTGTCTTTTTTTTTATCCAGTTTGTTTTTTTAACTTTGTTGACAATTACTATTTGAACTCTGATATCTGGTTGTAGTCTTTTTATTGGTTTGGTTTTTTAAAGATAAAAACTATTTGCGTGGCTTAGATGCATTTTGTTAACTGTAAATTATTATTTTGGTATCATTTATATGAAAATATAAATAGCTCTCAATTTTATCCAGCAGTATCACTTCTAGCTGATTAAAATTCTAAACACATCCTAAAGAAATAATTATGAGTTTTTCTGTCATTAAATATTTATTTCAGTTTGTTGTTGGAAATAAATAAAAAAACAAAAAATTTTATATAAATTAATCCTGCTATTTTTTATCCCCAAAAATCATTGTTGATTATTGTTGTTCTTTGCTTAAACTTTAATTTTTTCTTTATAGTTTGGACAGAAATCTTAAGATTATTTAAAATATTTGTGAAAAGTTTCCTGAAGAGCTGAGTGAGCGGTAGCGAAAAGGTCATCAAGAAGTGCTTTCATCCTCAGTAATCAATAACGGAGATTTATTAATTTATTCGGGATAAAAAATAGCACGATTTTTTTAAATTAATTAATTTTATATTCCCGTGGTTTAATTTAAAAAATTTTATAGTTTTACGTTGTTTTTGTCCCCTAGTTCTTTGAGGCACTTACAGTTCAGTTTCAGTTCATTTATCAGGAGTCCTGTGCTTTCCAAGAAAGTTTAACACATTTGCAAATCAAAAGAAAAATTAAATATTTTGTAACATTGTTTTTTATCTTTTAGTTTAATAGATTTAGTTTAAATGGTTTTTAAAATGGTTTCTAAATCCCCTGATCTGCTCAGCTTCTGCTTTTTATTTATAGATCTTAGAGTTGGCCAAGCCTTATTTACTTAAATTCTGCAGGGTACACTTTTAATTAGATGAAACGTATCTAGATACTGTTGATTGCTTGAAAAGTTTTAATTTAAATAAATTGACAGATGGCCTTGCTTTTATTTACACAAAACATATCATGTATCTTCTTTATGTGAGAGTTACTATTTGAGACGTGGGCTTAAATAATCGTCCAATTTCTTTCTGCTACGCCGTTTCAGTGTTAAAGCAATGTCAGACCACCAGTAGGCGTCTTTTACTTCAAGCACCACCACAATTGTTAAGAAATATATTTGAACAGCACAAATATGTAGCAAGAAATTACTCAAGTGGCTCAAATTTTCTTTTAGCCTCTACCTCGGCCATAACACAGGATAAACTGGATAAATGGCGGAAAGAGTTTTACGATGAACCCAAAAATATTTTGGCACAAAATGTATGTTCACGTTTTGATCCATTGGATGTGTGTTTGTCGCGCCAACAATTGGAGACCACTAATCATGTGTTCACTTATAAGGTAATTTAAATATTTAATTTAACTCTTCCTTAAAATTCTTTTGCCCAAAGATGTATTTAATTTGTAATATTTTTATTATAGGTGGAAATGGAGGGCAAACCAGTTACAAACCAAAAGAGTTCGGGTAGATGTTGGCTGTTTGCAGCTTTAAATTGCATACGATTGCCATTTATGAAACAACATAATCTAGATGAATTTGAGTTTTCACAGTCTTATTTATTTTATTGGGATAAGATCGAACGTTGCAATTATTTCCTTAATAATATTGTTAAAACATCGAAGCGAGGAGAAAAGGTTGATGGTAGACTGGTATCGTTTTTATTGCAAGTAGGTTTAAATTAAAATATTATAAATTCTTTATTTAACTTTGTTTAATAATAATGCACTATTTAGGATCCAACTTCAGATGGTGGCCAGTGGGATATGTTAGTTAATTTGATTACTAAGCATGGACTAATGCCAAAGAAATGTTTTCCCGAAAGTTACAGTTCCGAAACTAGTATACGGATGAATGGAATCCTAAAAAGCAAGGTAATATCAATATATAATTTTTAAAGTCATTATCTAAATTAATTATATATTCAACATTGTAGTTGCGTGAATACTCGAAAATACTGCGTGACCTGATGGATACAAATCCAGCTGATGAAGAAATTAATGATAAGCTAAACGAAATGATGGGTGAAATTTATAAAGTTGTTGGCATTTGCTTGGGTATACCAGCCAAAGAATTTACTTGGGAGTATTATGATAAAACCAAAGCATATCATTCAGTAGGACCTACAACGCCCCTAGAATTTTATATTAACATGGTGAAGCCCATTTTTAATGTAGAGGATAAGGTAAGCTACCTACTGCTTGTTTTCTTTATAGCATTTGTAATCATAGTTACCTTTCCTTTTTCATGTACATTTAGGTTTGTTTAGTTACCGATCCCCGTCCTTCTAGCTGTTACAATCAGGCTTATACAGTTGACTGTTTAGGGAATGTTGTCGATGGTCGTCCAGTGTTGTATAATAATCAGCCCGTCGAAATCTTGCTGCAAATGGTGGTTGCCAGTATAAAGGCTGGCGAACCCGTATGGTTTGGTTGCGAAGTTAGTAAACGTTTTGCTGCTAAACAAGGCATTGAGGATTTAAATATGTAAGTGCTTAATTCTAATAAAATTAAATTTATTTTTAAATTGTGTACTTTTTTTAGCCATGATTTTAAGTTAGTATTTGATGTTGATATACAAAAAACGTTGACTAAAGCAGATCGCTTAATTTATGGAGAGTCTGCCATGACTCATGCCATGGTGTTCACAGCAGTATCGTTAGATGTAAGTAATATAAACAAAAAATATTTCAACATTTTGTTTTGTAAACATTTTATAAATATATATTTTAGGAAAATTCGGAACCAAAGAAACTTCGTGTGGAAAATTCTTGGGGTGAAGATCGTGGCGAAAAAGGATATTTGGTCATGTCCGCAGATTGGTTTAAAGAATTTGGTTTCGAAGTTGTTGTCGATAAAAAATATGTGCCTGTTGATATTTTACGCGTATTCGATCAGAAGCCTATTGTTTTACCTGCCTGGGATCCTATGGGAACTCTAGCTCAATAAAGACCTTTTTGGTTTTATAATATCTATTACATATGTCTTCTTATAAATTTTAAAGATGATCAAAATTAAGCGTTGGCCATCTTCAAAAGTCTGCTTAAACAAAGTGTATTTTTTTTCCTTAGATATGCATTTTAAATCGAAAAGTTTTTTTTTTTTTTGATTGTTATTAAAATTCGCATACATTTTTAACTTCTATTTTACACATTTATTTATTTATTTATTTATTTACAATATATTCTGTAAATAAATTTACAAAATATACTCAAGGCGCCGGGTGACTAGACCATGTGCGCTCATTTTGTAATACAGTAGGCTTTATACAATTACGTTAAATCTATGATGTAAGGAACATTAAAATTATAAATTTAATTAAATACCAAGGTTAATGTAAAGTTATTATAAAAGGAAAGAGAACATATGTCAATCACACAACTTGAATATTGTGCTTCTGTAGGCTAGTCTTGATAGATGGTAAGAAACTGGTGGTAGTGCAATCAATGATTTTGTCTAAGGGCTCGTCTATCTTAGAAATTTCGCATTCAGTCAGTATATGTGGAATGGAGAGGGTGACATTACAGAATGTACACTTCGCCTGGTCAGTGCCATCATAGTAATGCTGAGTGTTGAATCTGGTTTTATTTACTCGAAGTCTGCTTAGTAGTATGCCATCGCTTCTTGTCATGTTGATGTTAAATCTCGGTCTAAATGAAACGGGATGAAGTCTTCTCTGTGACGATCGATATTGATTATAAATAATTCTTGCTGTACAAGGAACTTCAGTGATGTTAGGTAAATTTTGGGCTTCTTTGGCTGCTGCATCAGCATGTTCGTTACCCTCTATGCCTATGTGGGAGGGTACCCACAAAATTAACACCTGCTGACGTTCATTTGGCAACGCGATTATATGGTCGTATAATCTATTGCCATTTTTACTTAATGCTCTTATGGCGCTAAGGCTGTCTGTACAAATCAAGGTTTTCAAATTACTGGAGGATACATCTGCGATTGCCGCCCCAACCGCGGCCAGTTCTGCCGCAAAAATACCAACGTCATTTGGCAGACGTGCTTTTTTTACTGTCTCAAAATGAGAGGGACCAATTTGTCGGACACAAAAAATACTAACCCATTATATATTTATTATTCTTTATACAAAACATTATTAATATTTGATTTATATTCGGTAAAAATAAAGAAAAAGAAAATTATAAAATAAAATGCATTTTCTGTATGAAAAAAGCTTTGCGTTTTAATTTCACTGGTAGTTAGAATAAACAAATAAAGTAAAATAATGAACTAAAAAAGGAAATTAAGATGTTATATAAACTATTGTGATTTTATATAAATAAATAAAAACAATATCCAACTTTTTGCTAACAACATTTTCTATAAATTACTTAAAATAAAAATGTAATGAGACTATAAAGAAGGTTTTATATATTTCTATTAAAAATTAAACATTTATTACATCTCGTTCAAATAGTTTTTTTCTATAACTTTGACTTTTTTTTACAAACTTTACACATTTCAGAAACTTTTAACAAAAAAGATGGTAAGTTTCTGCTATTTTTAGAATAGGTTTACTGCTTAAGACCAAAGATTGAAAACTGCAAGCTTTAAGCAAATCAGTAGAGGTTTGAATTCTATTAATCACCTTCACTGTTCGGTTTAACGGGTAGCGATTTCTTTTTGGCAGCTTTAAGTTTTCGATCATATTCGTATTGCAATTTTAACCAAATTCCTTTGCACATTTTAACTAAGCGGCCATCCACTTCTATGACACTTTTTGCAAACTTATATTGTTGTCTGATAATATATTTTGCACGCCTAAGATGACCCGTTTGTATTAGTGAAATGCTGTAGAATAGTTTACATCTGCATTGTAGGAAAGGATCACCTAGTCTAAGGCCAATCATTAGTTGCTTTTTTGAAATTTTACCAGCCATTTCCGCCTATAAATAAAATTATTAAATCATTAATTTTGATAAGCTCTTGTTTTACTTACGCATCTAGAGAACTGTTCTCCTAGAGCAGAAAATGCACCGCCTAATGTTGATAACCATGACATTAAATATTCAATTTCAATTTTTTCCCATATCATAAAGGCCAACATACGGTTCCTATAAAAATTAAAAATAGAATTGCAGGACTTTATTTTGCTTATAATCATAAGACATAAGAAACTAACTTTCATAAAGTAAAATTAAAGAAACTAATTTATCCACTTACCACCGCCAATCTATTATCTCTTTTTCAGGTTTTACAATTTGCAACCACAATAATTGTACTCCTTTAAGATTCCAGTAAGTGCTCAACAGTCTTCTATATTCACAAAACTTCAATAACTCCTTGTTCAAATAGAAAAAATTTATACCATCTATATCCAATTTAAAACGTCTCTTTACATGATGCACCACCGGCGACTTGTCCTTCTGGCACTTTCCACTTTTTATTGTTTGTAAGACTTCCAGGCTATAGGCTATTCGATTGTTTATAACGTTAAAGTGTTCTTTCGGAGGGTTTATTTTGTAGTAAATTTTATCTTTCCATAAGTCATTTATGCAAATAATTAGTGTCATCTCAAAACTTATTTAATATCAATTAAAACAAATCATTTTTTTTACTATTTAGTTTTTCCTTGGTATTCTGGTTTCTCTGTTTTGACATTTTTTTTGGATGTTTATAGTGATGAGCCGGCTTTTTGAGATGTCATTTAAATATCTAAAATTAGATATGGCAAATTTTCGATAAATCAAAAAAAAAAATATTTTGAAACTATAATTAATAAGTTATACAATATTGTTTAATATTTCAGTTCTATTCATACTTAAAAAATTTATTCATCTTTGTACTCAACCTTGTTAAATCATAAAACGTATTAAAATAAATGTGCGGGAAAAATTGAAAAATAGTTTCCATAAGTCAAGATTTGGGATATGAAAATTTTTAAATAATATAAATAAAATTAAAATCAAGTATTATTTTGATTGCTTCATTTTCGAATTATTTTACTACATTTTATTTTTTTTGTGTACAAACGTATGAAGGGCTAACACTTCCTAGGGAAGTGAGTTATTATCAAAAAATAAAACGTTTTAAACCGACTTAAAAAAGGCAGGTTATCAATTCGACTGAATGTTGTTTCTCTTTTGTCTTTTATGAATTTGATATTTTTTCTTTATTTAAAAGGTTATGCTTACAGATTGGTCCCGGTTTTAAAACACTTCATAATTTTAAAAACTAAAGGGTGTCCCCATACAACATACATGTTTTTAAGAGTATTATGAACAGTAAAGGGCACCGCACTAAAATTAAAAAAAAAAATCTAAATATCGCTTTAGCTCCCAATATCAAAAGTAATAGAAAAATAAATTTTAAAATTAAAGGTTGTCCCCATAGTTCACGTAAATTGACCTATATGGGCCTATCTTTTAAACGGTTATAGAATAATGCTTGAAAATTGAACGAAATACCCATTAATATGATCGTTATAGTAACAAGTATAAATTTTCAGATTATAAATTAAAGAGTGTCCCAATAATTCATTTAATTTGATGTATATGACCATACTTTTAAACACAGATGCCTGAAATTTACAAAGAACCTGTATTGCTAGCTCCGCTGTAGCAACAGGTATAAAACTTGGATTTGAAAAATAAAGGGTGTGCCAATAGTTGACATAACTTAATGTATGTGAACAAACTTTTGAAGCGTTACAGACCAGAACCTGTAAATCTAAGTCCGCTATAACAAAAATTATAAAATTTGGATTTAGATATTAAAGGGTGACCCTTTAGTTTATAAAATTTGATGCATATGACCAAACTGCTGAAAATTTGTAAACAGGCGGTGGAAATTTAAAAAGAAACAAAGAAACTGTATTGCTAAGTCTGCTGTAATAACAAGTACAAAATTTTGATTTCGAAATAAAGGGTGTCCCAAAAGTTAATGTAATTTTATGAATGTTGCTAAACTTTAAAAATAATAAAGCGAGTAAGAACAAGTTATTCAAAAGGTTTGTATAAAACAAATACCAACCAAATTTTTTATCTTTTTTTTTTAATTTTTTGATTACTAATAAAAATTCTATAGAATTTTAAATGACAATTTTAAAAATATTACTACTACGATAAGAAAATGGGTTGTGATGTGTGATGGATTATTTGGTTAAATTTTATATTTATTATGCTAAAGTTATTAATATTTACACTATCCATTATTCTCTCAGTAAACATTGTTATCATTGAAGTGAGAGAACAGGTGTTTTTTTAAGGGAGAGTAAATAAATAGAACTCATAAATACTCAAATAAATATTCAATACTGTTATTAATAACAAAAATACATAAATAAATAAATAGATAAGATAAAAAAAGTACAGAAAATAATTTTCGATTAAAGGTAAAAAAAGTTAAAATTATATTAAACATTCAGTGTAAAACTGTTGTTGCGAGAAGTTAAAAGTGTTTTATACAAAAATTAAAAAATCTTTTTAATTGAAAATTAAGAGTATTAATAAAATATATCAAAAATGAATTTCTTTATCAGTTGTGGTGTAATATTTATTGCCTATTTGGCTTATGTGAATTCGGGTAATAATAATAATTATAAAATTAAATAACTAAAACCCTTTTTATGTTCATTTGCTTGATAATTTGGTGAAACTACAAAAGTGTTTGCATAATAAAAAAAACTAAATATTGTATTTTAATCTTTTTTTGTACCCTTCACTACAGGTGGAAAAAGGGTATATCTAAATTTGTCATTCCGTTTGTATTTTCTGCAACATTTATTTTCGACCCAGTCGATTTTAATCAACTTTGCCAAGACCTAGATAACCTAGAGAAAATTTAAATACGCCAATCAATCAGACATAGCTTTGAGAATTTTTGTAATAAAAATTATATTATTTATTTACTTACGTTAGTTTGCTAAGCATTTTTTTTAATATTAATTTTAAATAATTAAAGTAAATAAATTCTGGATACTTTCAGTTAAAAAAGTCGATGTAACATCTGTGCGTGTCAGGTTTAAGTAGATTTTCATAAGACCTAATGCAATTTAGTTGAGCAGCCTGTAAAATAGAGAATCAAGAATTTTGCTTTTCAATCGCACAAAAACGTCAAATAATGGTTGAGGGAAATATTTTGAGGCTTCCAAACGTTTTTTTTTCACATTTTTAATATTTTGATTTGTTGCTTAGATACGTTTATGAAAATTCGCTACAAAATTTAAGCTGCTTAAAAAATAATAATACCGAATTTTATAAAAATAGAAATTTCACAAAAATATCGATAAAAATTTACTTTAAAATCCAAATTTTACAAAGAATCGAAATATTTGCAAGGAACCAAAATTTTGCAAAGAAAAATAAACTAAAAACATCAATTCACCATTTATTTGAAAATTTGAAGTTTTACCAAGAAATAAAAAATACAACAAAATAATTGGGAACTTAAAAAAAATCTATAATTTAAAACGGAACGCAATGATTTTAGAATCAAGTCTTACATTTAGTACAAAATAGAAACTGCATCCAAAATACAAGAAAAAATTTTTATAAAAATCTTAAGTTGACTGCAATCTAGAGCATTAAAAAAATAAGAAAACAAAAAACAACAAGTGAAAAAATTGGCGCTCGCCCATATTTTCAGAGTTATGGGCCTCTGAACTTTTCATAAAAAAGCACGATTGTGAACCATATTTTTTAAGATATCAAAATGGTTATCATTTAAAATCTTTTGGAGACCGTTCAAGAAATAATAATAAAAAAAAATTAATGCTAAACCAACTAAGAGTCGATGAGAATTTGATGTAAAATTAAATACATTTGTATATAAATATAAATTATATTTTTGATTGGATTTACTTTACTAAACTAGATTTACATATGTATATGTATGGTGAAGGGTGTATAAGATTCGGCATAGCCTTTAAATTAAGTTTATAATCTTATATGTGAAACATTGATTAAAAATATTGATATCATCGTTAAACTTCAACTAATTTTAATCAAGAAAAAGTACGAATTTCTTTAATAGAGTAAATCTGTGTAAATCTTAGAGCAATAGAAATCGCTCAAGAAATTGTTTGTACGATCTATATAAGACTCCCTTTCTATCTTTGAAATATTATTTAAGAAAAATAGCTCATAATGACTGCACATTGGAGTAGGGGATTTCCCGGAATTTTTTATTTCCCCGGAAACGGGAAAAATTATTGCATTCCGGGTATTCCCGGGAAAAAATCAATTCTTGAAGAAATCAAGTTTATTTAATGAAATAATATTAAAAATTTATAGTTTTATTAAAACACAATAAAAAAAATGTTAAATAATAGTTTTAACAGTTTATAAAACTTAAAAACAATATAAATGTCAAGACATACATACATTTGTACATTTCTACTATATAACGAGAGATAACAAAGATATAAATTAATGATTTATGAAACAAAATTCATTTTATATTTTAAAAAAGGTTCTAAGGGACCTCCTTACAAAATTTGTCTTATTGACTTATATATATTGTGAAGGGTATGGAAGACTCGGCATAACCGAATATATCACTTATACTTGTTATTTCCTTAATTTTATAAAGAATGACAAATTATTTGCAAATTATTGCGGACTTTTTTTGTAATTCTATAATTTGGTAATTGGCGTTTTAAATTCGGTCGAATGAGTAACAATTTATTTAAAAATGGTTTGAACAAATTAAAATAAAAATATTCAGATAAAACAAACATACATACGTTTTTATAAAAGTTTTACTATCAGTTCAAAATTAAAGACTTTGGGTTCAAAACTTAATTCTTAGAGTACATGTGCACTTATAGATCAAGCATGCAACAATTGGTGAGAGTATCAAATTTTACATGGAAAACTTTTTGCTAATTTTGGAGTAAATTTTTGTAGAGTCTTTTGAACAATTTTCTAGTCACATGTTGTTAATTTTTTTTTAAGTTATACGCTCTTCTTATTATGAACTACAAAACCAAGAGAGTAAATATTTACACGTAAAATACACATAAAATACACATATAAATTTTTCTATGACTCCTATTTATTAAAAAAGTAAATATTTAATTTAATACGCAGCCATGAAAAAGTATGAACTAAAGTTTTAGTCATTATTGACTTTAATATTTTTTTTTTTAATTATCAGTTCGCACCTTTTTATGTTTTAAATAAACAGTTGTGAAATAAAATTGTTAATATTTATTTTTTAATTATGTATAAATAATTAATTCTGACTAATACTGATTATAACTGCCTGATATTTTTTGTATAGAACAGAGAATTTAATTTCATAATATTTGTATTTGACAACAATAACAAATTTATTTTACTTATCACGTTGGTCTAATTACGCATTTAATAAGATAAAACCTTTTTCCATCTCTGGTGAAGGGTATAATAATAACAAAATTACTGTAAAGAACTGTTGCCAGATCTTACGATTTATCGGAAAAGTATTGATTTTTTATGTGATGTGATTTAATATTATATTATTATGTGATGTGATATTGGATATATAAGCTATACACTCTGATCTATTGCAATAAAATTTAACGTCATAAATAGCGCTTTGAATGTGAGAAAATTGTCAATTATTTTTGTTTCTTATTTAATATTTGACTTATTCTTTTTTTAATTTCATTCCAATAGTGTTTTCTAGTTGTTAAATTGGAAAACAATTTGAAAACTTTTCCATTCTTATTGTTGCTGATCTTTTAACGTTTGTAAAAATATGAAGCCGATTTTGCCGATGTTATGGTTAAATTTGCTGGCTTTTTCATAAGTAAACCAACAGATGACTTTTAAAAATATTAAGCAATCGAAAGTAATTAATTTTGCATTAAATATGTGCAAGAAATACAACTCAGGCGACGAGCCTATCTTGCTCGAGAGCGTTCGTCGCCGAAAAAACCAGTCAATGCTCTCCATACGCGGCGAACTGCGTAATAGATTTATTATTATTAACTACACCTGCGAAAGACGAAGAATTAAGTACAAAGTGACCATGTTTTACTTAAGTTTTCATGTATTTTACCTTAATAGTTAATTTTTTTCATGTTATGGCCTTAAAAAAGGTGTAAAAATAAGTTGTTAAAAAGAAATATTGTTTCTACTTGTGTTTGGTTATTGTTCCATTTTTTAAATATTATATCTATATGGTCACCCCATCAGCTCACATACAGTAAACAACTTGAAAAAATGATAACAGCTGTGTTTTTATACCCTTCACCAAGGCGAATTCATATAAGGTGGCAACACCGCTACAACAATAAAAAGAATAACAGGCACCTAAGTGTAAGGTAAACCTTAGACCACATTTAATTACTGCTTTTTACTCATTTTTTTAAGTTGATTTAAAACTCTTTTTACAATTCTTTTTTAAAGAATAATAAAAAAGATTTTTCATAATTAAAATGATTCACTTTTGACAGCTCTTCTACACATTACAAAATTAAGCAAAAAATTGTCAGTTGCTGCAACGATGCCACCTGTTAAAATTATTTCGACTTGCCCTTCACCACAATAAAAGAGGGTTTGACTAATTTTGTCACTCCGTTTGTAATTTCTACAATATCCATTTCCGACCCCATAAAGTACATAAACTGAGTCCTTATGCATAGCGAAGTCGATTGAGCGATGTCCGTCTGTCCGTCCATGTTACTGTTGAAATCAAGTTTGCCAAGGCACTAGATAATCTAGAAAAAATTTTAATACACCAATGGATCAGACATACTGCCGAAAGAGGTGCTATTGGGAAGAGCGGTCCATGTCTTTCGAGTGGGCAAGATTTTTTCACATCATTTGGAACAAAAAAAAAAAAAAAAATAATAATAAAAAAAAAAATAAAATAAAACAAATACATGGGGCGATAGAGAAAATATAAGAAAAAAAACATCAAGTGAAAAAACTGGCGCTCGCCAGGGCCTCTAAAATTTTCAAAATTTTTAAAATATATCAACATGGGTATCATTTAAAAGCTTTTGAAGAGATCTTCAGGAAAATACTAAAATTTTTTTAAAATGATTAACCCATTAAGACTCGGTGGCATTTTTATGTAGAATTATATGTATGAACAACCTAAAAAATTTTTTTCTTATTTTTTAATTCTCTGTCAACCCAATATTTTCTGTTTTGATTGGAGTTACTTCACTACAATAGATTTACTAGACTCGACATAGCCTAATACAACACTTGTTTTTGTTGTTATTGTGCTTCGTACGACACATTAACTCAATGATGTTTTTGCCGGCGAATTCTTCGTGCTCAGAAAAATTCGTCGTTCGTTCTCTTTTATTGATTTTCAATTAAATTAGAAAACTTTTAAAGTTCTTTTTCTTCAAATTATTTCATTGAATTTCAAAATTCTTATTAAAAGTAGTAAAATATACCTGAAGGAAAATATTCTCAAATATGCTGTAAATTTCTACAATATAATTGTATAATATAAAAACATAACAAAATAAACAGAAATTAACTAAAAATAAATTTAAATTTATATTTTTACATCTGATTACTCGCTGGATTGATTTTTATTTGTGGGCGAGTTTAAACGTCTAAGTTCATATAGTATAAAAAGATCTGGTAGCTTGTTTTTGTTTTTTCTTTTATACTTGCAAGATAATATATTTTTCTATAAGTGAATAAACAATAACTATAATTTAAACTATATTTTGTTTTATCCTTTTTCTTTCCAGATGCCTGTGTCCAGTGTAACTCTGCTACAGATATTAAATGCGCCGTCAATCCCGAAGCATTTTTCGCTAAAGAATGCAATAATTCCACATCCAAATGCTATACGAGAGTCAAAGGTAAAAAACAATAAACAAAATGAAAAGTTATTCATTTTAAACCATTTTATTTTAGATGGAAAAACCATACGTGGTTGTGCTGTAGAACTGGACAACGCTACAGCATCCACTTGCAATAACGAAATGGAGTGTTTAATTTGTAGCTTTTCTGAGGGATGTAACCGACAAGTTTTTCCAACTCATCGCCTTTCTTGTGTACAGTGTTCGGGCAACAACACAAATAGTTCCTGTGCCACTGATATTTATAAAACACCCACTTACTGTCCCATCTATAAATTGGGCGACAAATGCTACGTTCGCATGGATAATCGTAATAAAAGCAACTCTGTACAACGGGGCTGTTTATCATCGGCTCAAGCCGACGGTTTTTGCAAGGACGTTAAAAATTGCTACATCTGTGAAGGAAATGGCTGTAATTTCATTGAATTTAATAACAGTACCGTTATTCCTTTAGCACGAGATTCTGCTTTAGTTTGTAAAGCTACTTTGTTGTTCTTGCTGTTAAGCTTTATATTGTCATGTTTCCTTTAAAAGCAAAAATTTGTTTGTTTTTTTTTTGCACGCAATTTATTTTTCGAAAATATTTTTTTTTGATTGTTTTGTGACCAAAGAAGTATCACGAGTAGATACAAATTAACTTTTATATTTAAGAAAAATAAATCGAAAAACTTTAAACGTCCTCTTTTACAATTTTTACCGGAAGTCGTTTCTATTGATATTTTCTTTGCAGCATCATCAGGGTCGTCGCTGTTGTCAACATTATTAATTTTATTTTTATTATTTTTAGGCTTTCTTTTGTTGTTTTTGTTTTTGTAAAGATATATAAAATTTTATGAAGTGCAAAGAAAATTTATTTGATATTCATTTTGAAGACTGGAAAATGAAGTTTTTTAAAATAGTGTGCAGATGAGGTTCCTTAATATTTTTTTCATGCGACTTAAATTAAGAAGTAAATATATTTTCATTGCATTTGGTTTTATGATTGCACAGCAGCAAACAGTGTTGGGCAATTGTTGTCTGTATTTTATAAGCTTGAGCGAATGTATAAAACAGTTGCTATTTTTGTTTTATGATAAATTATTTATAATTTTAATTTACTTAGTATTTTTTTAAAAATTCATTTTAAATCAATTAAAGCCGATAAATTCTGGATATTTCCAAATATAACTGTCGATATAACTCTAACAGCACTAACGTCTGTTCGTGTTCAGGTTTAAGTAGGTTTCCATTAGACCTAATGCAACTTAGTTGAGAAGCCTGTAAAATATAGTAATTTAACATCAAATAATGGTTGAGGGAATTATTTTGAGGCTTTAAAAATTTTTTTCACATTTTTCATATTTTTTGTTTTTTTTAATTAGTTTATGAAAATTCGCCACGAATTTAACCTTTTTCAAAATAACGTTAAAGTATTAAGAAATCAGCCGCAACACCGAACTTTGCCAACAAAGTGAAATTTCACAAAAATATCAATAAATATTTACTTTAAAAACCAAGTTTTATAAAGAATCGAAATATTTGCAAAGAATCAAAATTTTGCAAAGAAAAATAAACTAAAAACATCAATTCACCGTGTAGTTGAAAATTTAAATACAACAAAATAATTGCGAACTTTAATAAAATCTATAATTAAAAACGAAACGCAGTGATTTTGAAATGAAGTCTAATATTTATTAGAAAATATAAACTTCATCTAAAATACAAAAAAAAAAAAAAAAAATAATAATAAAAATATACTTTTTCGACTAAGATTCATTTTTTAATTTAATTTCTTTAACGTTTTCAAAAAGAAAACAAAAAAAAAATTAGCACTAGCAATATGAAATGCCGCATTTTCTGGATCGCTACATTCTTCATCAGCATTCTTCGCATCTATCTACCTCAGGTTGTATTCATTGTAAACATCATCTATTTAACCAACTAAAAAATATTAATTTAGTTAGATTGAAGTCCACACACAACTTAAAACACTTCTTCGTTGTTCTCTTCAACTCGTCTGATGACCAAAATTTATTATAAATTTTAAGTTTATTTAATTCTAAAAATTTGAAAAAATTCAAAATCTTTTCGAAAAGTTTAAACTTAAAAAAATGGAAAATTTCAACAAAACATACATTTTTTTTAATATTATAATTTTAAAAATAATCGAAAAAAACGTAAGGAAACTAATTCAATTAATTTGCTATATTCGGCTATACCGAATAGTATGCACCCTTCACTATGTATGTAAATCTAGTTTAGTGAAGTATGTAACTCCAAACAAAAATAAATATTGGCGTGAAAGAGAACTAAAAAAAAAATAAGAACTATGTAAAAATATTTATAAAAATTCCATCGGCTCTTCATAGGTTAAGCAATCGAACTTTTTTATGAAAATTTAAGAGACCCATAACTCGGAAAAAGTTGGCAAGGGTCATTTTTTATGTTTTTCTAGTTTTTTAATTTTCTATTGCCCCATGTAATTTTTTTTATTCGAGTTATTTCATTGTTCCAAATGATAAGGAACTATAAGAGGCAGGCGTGGTGTTCTGCCCACTGCCTCGGGGGTCATGGACCGATCTAGTCGATTTTCAATAGCACCGCTTTCGAAAATATTTCCGATCGATAAGCTTATTTAAATTTTCTCTAGCTCATCTAGTGTCATGGCAAAGTTGATTTCAACCCTTACACGGACAGGCAGTCGGACATCCCTCGCTATGCATAAGGACTCAGAATATATATACTGAGAACTATTTAAGCATATAACCAAATAAATTATTTTAAAGCAGCTCAAAATTATTTCTTTAATAAATTTAGAAAAAAAACTTAAACTGAAAGTGGAATAAATTTATTGATTTTTTTTAATAAAATATTTCTTAATTAAAAAAAAAATTGTGCTATTTTTTAATTTTAAATTTCATAAAAATAGGAAAAATACCCAAACATTTAGAAATATTACTAGGGAAAATATAATAAAGTAAATTTATAAGAAATATTTAAAACTTCACTTCCCTTATAAAATTAATAAAAATGTTATTTGCAAAATAAATTTTATTTTTAGTTACCAAAATTTTTGAAATTTTAAAAAGAAAATGTTACTTTTGCTAAAACACTATTTGTATTTTAAAAATAAAATAAAAAAATTCTTATTGTTTGTTTGTTTAATATTTTCACAATAAAAAAGTATTGCTTTAGTTTTGATAGTCACTGTAACATTTGCTAAAATATAAATGTGTGAAACGAAACTATTTAGTGTTGTACCGCAACTCCATCCATTCATTCATACTCTGCCGTTTACTAGAAAATAGAAGCTGCTGGCTGACACAACCAAATGTTGTACGTAAATGTTTCAACACTATAGTTTTTAAAAATTTTATTGAATTCTTATTGGAATTTAAGGGAAAAGACAATAATTTTTTGTTTGATATTTATGAAAAGGAAGTTTTTAACAATTTCACTTTAATAAAAGAAATAGAAACATTCGTATGTGCAACAAATAAATGTTAAACATTTGGTTAATAAAAATTATATAAATGAAGGGAGTAAAAAATACATAAATCGATAGAGTTATAAGCATTTTAAACTTAAAATTTTTTGTTTTTCGATATCCTGGTCCAGCTCTTTCAAAAAATCGGGTTTAATTTTGCAGCAAAATTTTTTGAGTTTTTTATTGGAAGATTATATCTTTTCTGACTTAGAAATTATACGATTTTAAATTTAAAAATTCCAAAATTATTGAATATTTGTGTATTTTAGCCTAAAAAGGGCCACCAATATAAACTTTAGATTGAAAGAATTATCTTAAGGAATTTGATAAAAAACTTTATATTTGTTTAAGCTAATTATTTCTATGTACGTGTAAAACAAATTTCCTTCAAAATTGTCTATTCTTTTAGAAGATGGAGGCCCTTCAATTAGACCTTTTTTAAATCTCTACCCTATTTTTTCCATAATCCCAAGTCGGGGATCAAAAAACGGAGACTACTATAGAAGGCTATATATACTTTGAATTATTGCTTAAATTATTTGATGAGCCCTAGTCCATATGTGGACTTAATGAGCAAAAGACTAAACAAAAAAACTCGAGTTTTGGCCCTAATTTTGGCAGTTCTTTTATCTTAATGTTTCAGAATTTTAGCTATGTATATGTACATATATACAGAAAATTGTATTTTATTTGCTTGATGTATAAAAATTTAATTTTTTTTAAGACAAGTAGCACTTCAGGCATTATTACCTATTTAGTTATTTTGGTAACTTTGCTACTTTCTTTAGGAAAGGGATAGATGAGAGATAAGACAGGTGGTGAAAGGAGAGAGAGAGAGAGAGTTAGTTATTTTACTTCGCCGGCGAATATGCTATGAAGAAGTAACGACGAAGGAGACTGCAAGTTTTCATGTTAATTCTGAATATGTATTTATACCATTAAACAGAAAAAACTTTTTTTTATTTTTTGATTGGCGCAGGGGTTGAACCCTGGGCAACCAGGTTTGTAGTCAACGTGCTTACCACTTCGACTACAGCAGCCTTAATACAATTACTTTCCTCAAATTGAACCTTTTTACCATAATTTTTCGAAATTTTCAAAGATCAGCAACGAATATTTAAAACTTGTTTGTTCTATGCTTTTATTTTTTGTATGTATTTAATACGAGGGCTGCTCTATATATTTCTGGCCTAATAGTAAAAATGCGAATATTTATAATCAAAAATGGTTTTATTGTTTTTCAAAGTATTCTCCAGCATGATTTATACACTTTTGCATGCGCTCAAACCAGTTGTCGAAGCACTTTTTCCACTCCGATTGAGACACCTCTAAAACATGGTTTTTAAACACTTCAACAGCGTTTTCTGGCGACGAAAATCGTTGACCACGCATTTTTTTCTTGATGTGCGGAAACAAGAAGAAGTCATTAAGGGCCAAGTCAGGGATGTACGGCGGATGACCCATTAATTCGACGTTTTAGCCGGTCAAAAACGCTCTGGTTTGAGCCGATGTGTGAGAGCTCGCATTGTCATGGTGAACAATGATTCGTCTTCTCTTGTTGGTTTTTTAAATTTCTCCGATGACTTCAGGCAAACAAATTGTAGTGTACTACTCAGAAGTGACCGTCCTACGTTGCTCAAGCGGAACAGTCGCCACATGACCAGTTTTGCCGAAGAAACAGGCGACCATTTGCTTCGAAGTGCTTCTTCTACGAACAACTTTCGTTGGATTTTGCTCGTCTTTTAAGACCCACACGGTCGATTGTTGTTTCGTTTCGGGCTCATACGCATAGATCCATGATTCGTCACCTGTGACGATCTTATAAACGTCTTTTGAAGCACCGCAATCGTATTTTTGCAACATTTCTTTGCACCAATCGACACGAGCCTTTTTTTGAGCGACTTTCAAAATATGCGGGATCTAACGAGAACAAACCTTTTTTACGGCCAGGTGTTTATGCAGTATCGAATGTATGCTAGTGAAAGAAATGTTCAAGGATGTCTCTAACTCTCGATATGTCGCATGTCGATCTTGCATTATGAGTTCACGCACGGCATCAATGTTCTCTGGCACAACAGCCGCTTTTGGACGACCTTCACGGAATTCGACTTTGAACGAGCTTCGGCCACGATTAAATTCATTACACCAATTTTTCACAGTGCTATAGATGGTGCTTCATCGCCATACAAAGTTTTAAGTTCATCAATGCACTCTTGTCGTGATAATCCACGTCGAAAGTTGTGAAAAATGATGGCACGAAAATGTTCACGAGTTAATTCCATTTTTTTCTATATTAATTTTTTTAAGTCACTGTAAACAACACAAATAATGGTCGTACGTCAAAACGTTTTGAGTACGATTATGCTTAAAAATGACAAACTTTCCAATCGAAATGTCAGATTGCACTTGGCAGCACTCAGTGTTGCCAGGCTAGAAATATATATAGCCGCCCTGGTATACATATTTAGATGCCACAATTTCCTATTAAACAAAAAAAGATTCACCTCAATATCATTGCTACATGCAACACTATGTGTCCTTAAATAAGAGTGTTGCAATATGTACCTCACTTTTAAAAACTAATATTACGGAAGATGAAAATTTGTACGCTCCTGTAAAAAAGTTCGTAAAAATAACAATTGTAACTGAAACAAGTAAAAGTACTTTATTTGGCGATGTCGAATCTTATGTACCCTTCATCATATAAATAAATCTTGTTTGGTGAAGCAGCTGCTTTCAAAAAAAAAAAAAAAAAACAAATATTGCGGTGACAGAGAATTAAAAAATAAGAAAAAGAAAATTGAGTACGATATATAATTTTAAATTAAAATGTCATCGGCTTTTAAAGACTTAAGCATAAAAAATTAGTATTTCCAGAAAGATCTTTTCAGAAGCTTTTAAATGATAACCATATTGACCACATTGACAATCGTTCCTTTTTATGAAAATTACAAAGGCCCATAACTCGGAACATAAGAGCGAGCGCCAATTTTTTCATTTGAATTTTTTTTATACTTTTTAATTCTCTATCACTCCATATATCTTTTTTTTATTTTGGAGTTACTCCGATGTTTAAAATGATATCGTAGGCGTGGTATTTTGCCGACTGCTTTGAAGGACATTAACCGATCTTGCTGATTTCAAATGCAAAATTTTCGAAACTATGTCTGATCGTTTGATGTGATTAAATTTTCTTTAGCTAATTTAGCCTTGGCAAAGTTGATTTTAACACTAACACGGAAGGACAGACGGTTATTGCTTAATCGACTTTGAGATCGGAAATGGATATTCCAGAAATTACAAAACGACTTATTTAAATGTTCCAGACAGATACAGGTTCAAGTGCGGATACCGGTTGGCATTTAAATGTCATCTCAAACAAGAAGACGTAGGTTTAACGAAGATCTTATTTGTGGGTGCATTACACAATGTAACCCATTCGTTTAAAAAAAGAATATAAAACCAGGGTGTAATTTGGAAAGTAAAATTTAAAAACCCATAACTTTTTGGAAAATTGGATAATTAATAAATTAAGAAAAATATAAAAAAAGTGTCATCGGCTCTTAATGGGTTAAGCATTTTTAAAAAAATCTCTTCAAAGGCTTTTAAACGATACCCATATTGATGTCTTAAAAAATATGGTGCTCAATCGTAGTTTTCTGTGAAAAGTTCAGAGGCTCATAACTCGGAAAATATGGGCGAGCAGCAATTTTCTCACTTGATGTTTTTCTTTCTTATTTTTTAATTCTCTATCGCCCCTAAAAGTTATTTGTTTTTTTTTTAGTTGGAGCTACTTCAATAAACTAGATTTGTTCCAAACGATATGCAAAAATTAGAGGCAGGTGTGGTGTTTTTCCCGCTGACTGAAAGGACATGGACCAATCTTCCTAATTTTCAAGGTTTTTGAAACTATGATCGATTATCGTTTTTATTTATTTAATTATGGTAGGAAATGGATATTGTAGAAATTACAAATGGAACGTAAAAGATAGATACTCCCTTTTTCTACCTGTGGTGAAGAGTATACAAATACATTTTACCATTGGCCGTCGCTTATAAAGAATTTTATGCACAACAATGATCGAAAGCGCATCAGTATTTAAAATTGAATTTGTTAAAAAGAAATTAAGAGGGTATTAAAAAAATAGAAAACATTGTATTGGCCTAGAAAGCTGCGTTCACTTCGACCGTCTGGTTAAAAGTATACCAAAAATGTCTGTCCCAAAAAATATTAAATGAAAATTTTAATTTATTCCTTATCGTATACAAGTATAGATATAACTGCTTGGAAAGCGCTAAAAGGAGAGAAAAATTCAAAGAGATTTTTTTTATTATGGATTTTAACTACATGACATAATTTTCCTCTGCGCTTAAATGTACAGCCCCTTTTAAAAAAAAACTTTTTTGTGACGCATATGATTTATTTCGAATTATTGAAGCAGAAGCAGGTAGAGGATTTAACAAAAGAAAAATATAATTTGGTTTTTCTTCTTTATCGTTTGGTAATTAGTTAAATAAATATGTTTTGCCAGTAAATATTCCTTATCGTTAGCTAAAATAAAAAACTAAAAAAATTTTAATTCATGTCTTTATTTCAGAAAAATAAGTCTTAGATGTGGACACATATTTCAATAGAAACACAGGCTTCAGGTTTTTCTGTTAGTTACATGATTTTTAATTATAGCTAACGGTATATGTAAAATAAAATAAATAAGTTAATTTTATGACAAACAGTGTTGGCAACAACCAAAATCATATTTTAGTCTGGTAACCTCAGACTTTTTGAATAAAACAATTATTATTGTTTTCCTTTTGTAAGTTAGTTCTTTAATTGAAGTTGACCAATAAAAAAAAATAATTAATTAAATATGTACACTAGAGCCCCGATTTGTGTCGTTTATGGGGACCAAAGAAACGCGACGCATGTCGATACGACGCAAAAAATTTAACCATTTTTAGCGACGCAAATCGAAATAAAAAGGATGTACATCGGGGTAAAAACGACACAACTTGAAATTGCAACGAGGCAAATCGAATTTTCTAGTTTTTTTTTAAGCGACGCAAATCGGGACGACACAAGTCGGGGCTCTAGTGTATTTGTTTTATGCACTTGTACTTACAAACTTACTTACACACACAACAGAGGCGACGAGGATGGAAAGTTTTCATATATGCACTACCCCATCATATCATCCTCAAAGTAACGACCAAAGACAATGTTAACTTACAAAATTTTCTGTCACAGTATAGAGCGACTTCAAATGTAAGTTCTCCAGGTGGCAAGAGACCTTCGGAATATTTTATTGAAAGACGTGACCAAATTCTAGTGGACCTGTTAAAATCATAACCATCACCAAAAATGGAAAACTATGCCAGGGAACATGCTTATAATAAAAAACGTGTCCCTAAGAAATGTGTATTTCTTAGGGACAAAGTTTTTAGCAATAATAAAATGACGTGGATTACTGGCGAAAGCATTGAGAGAGTACGCAAAGTGGTCTATAAGGTACTTCCATCGCGTTGTTCAAGAAATTGGCTAATTAGATCTCATGTAAATCAACTGCGTAAAAGATTTTTGGACCAAGTTAGACTGCCATATGTATCTGAAGGTTTTGAAACAGTTTGCACTCCCACAGAAACAAATATAGAAAATGAAACTGAATTATCTGCTGTACCGTGCCAAACGCCAACTGACGAAGAAGCCGCTTCTATACCTACAAGATTCTGTTACGGAGCCTCGAAGATCCAATCGGATTCGTAGGGCTCCTAGACGTTGTTCTCTATTCTAAAAAAAAATGTTAGCAACAGCCAAAATCATATTTTAGTCTGGTAACCTCATACTTTTTTAGTAAAACCATTATCATTGTTTTCTTTTGTAAATTAGTTCTTTAATTAAAGTTGTTCAAAAAAAGGCCAGGGGGCAAATTACGGCATTCGATATCGATCGAAATTTACATTTAAATTGTATAGAAATTTCGATCGCTATCGAATGCCGTAATTTGCCTCCAGGATTCATTATCATACACAATCGTACGATTTAATCGCAAAAAAAACTGACAGAATTTTGTCGTACTTTAAAAATCGTTTCAAAATGGCGCCGTAGGTGCCAAACTATTATACAAGATTATTATAAAGATGCAAAAAACAGTTGCTTTTAATATTTTGTTGTTGTTTTCTCGTCATCTTTAAAAAAATCAAGAGATCTGTCAAAAAGTCTGTCACACACATACAATTTTAACACTATCATAATTTTTGAGCACACATGCAATTTTTGGCAGACTGTACGACTGAGTATGATAGCCAATCCTGGCCTTAAGCAACATAATAAATTAAATATTTGCTTTATGTACTTGTACCAACATACAAACAAAACAAATAAATATTAAAAATTGCATTGGTTTATATCTATTAGAAGTTCCTAGCTATTGTAAAGTTATTCTTGTTGTCTAAGGGCTCTCAGGGACGAGCTCTATAGATAAATAAATTTAGTACCTAACTACAGATTTATAGGTATAATTTTTACCTTATCCACCACAGTGCAACCATAGATCCTGAAAATGAACAGCATTATTGACAAAAAAAATTTTTTTTATATAGAATGAATGAAAACGCCATCTCGGACATGAAATATAGAAACAAACTTAAGAGTGAATTTCTTTTGGTATAAAAATGATTAAATGTTTCATCTTCATAGGTAAATTTTTTTAATCAAAGAAAACTATTAAATTTTAAATGCAGTCATTACTAAAACAAATTTTAGTTAAGAAATAAGCAAATAAAAAAAAACAAATTGTAAGAACTTAGAATTCTATTGCAACTGTGGTAAGGAAAATCATTTAATTATTATTATTTTTTCATAAACTTGAACAAAAATATAAATAAAAACTGTTTACCCGTAGCACACATGAATCAGTGAATATTTTTTTTGATGGGTACCAGGTAAAAACAAATGTTCAAGTGGCAATGATGAAAACCAGAACTCATTACAGATTTTAATTAAGTCAGTAAAATAAAATATTAATTGTCAGTATTTAAATTTCATTACGCATTTATAGGTAGAAATCATACGAAGGCACTCCGCAAATTGTTTTAAAAATCTTAAATTTTCAATCCGACGGTTCAGTTTAATATACGAGGGAAGATCAAGAAGTAATATATTTTTGTGAAAATTTATAATTTATAATTTTTAAGGTAAAATTTATTCTTAAACTAAGCATAAGAAAAAAATGCTATAAGAATTAATTTTATTCGATTTTTTTATACACAAAAAAATAATTTTTCGAGTTTTACTGGACTCAAAATTTCTATGATCCTGGACGTTCTAACCAACAAATTGAGGTCATTACACACAAAAATGTGCAACAAAATTTACGTTAATGTGTTGCTCACTTGGAAAGTAAAAGTGAACAATAATAAAATATTATAAAACTGTAAAATCGATTTTTTACTGACAAGGTTTATAACCATAAATGTCAAGGGTCAACATCTTTGATTAATTTTTTTTGTTTTGTAACAATACGGATTTTTACGCAATGATAAATGGATTGTATTAACCAAAATTTTCGTTTAGTAAAAACTGTTACAGAAATTTTTATCAACTCTCGTTACAAAATATGTTTTTAAAAAATACCTACACAAACTATTCTCGTACATTTTAAACCATAAAGCAACAATTTAATTTTAATAAACAATTAACAACAAACAAAAAAAAAAAAAGAAAAACACAACAGACTCCATTTTGTTTATTCAATGGTATTCTAAAGATAACATTAACAGAATATTTAATAAAGAATACTCCCTATAGCTCGTGCTCATTTATTGCCAATAGTTTTTCATGCAATAGTGAAAATTTAAATGAATAAAAAATTACATAAATACACACATATGTACCTTTTCAAGAGAAATAAACACATTGCCTTTGAAATATACGTACAAACATACGATCCTTTGATTTTTGTGTTTGTGCACCAGTTTAATGTTGAAAATTTGTTTCTGAATTGTTAATCAGGCTATGAGTATTTTATCTAATTTGTATCTACTTTGTGCATTTGTATAAACGAACCTCGTCTGCAATTAATAGATATACATATGTATGCATGTATGTTCATTTATCCACAAGTATTAAAAGTGGGTGTTACTCTTCTTAAACAATGATCAGAGATCTGAGTGAAAAAATTCTTGTTTTAAGTAGAAAGCAGCGTTGCCAATGTATCATATTTAATGATAAAAAAACGTTCAAAAAATTAATTGAGTTTCCAAAATTTCTGTATTTTTATACCCTTCCCCACAGGTAGAAAAAGAGTATATCTAACTTTGTCATTCCGTTTGTAATTTCTACACTATCCATTTCCGACTCCCATAAAGTATTTATAATCTGAGTTTTTATGAAAAGCGAAGTCGATTGAGCAATGTCCATCTGTCTGTCCGTTTTATTGTTGAAATCAACTTTGCCAAGGCACTAGAAAAGCTAGTGAAAATTTAAATACGTCAATCGATTAGTAATAGTAAAAATTTTGCTATTGAATATCAGCAAGGCTGGTCCATCTCCTTCGAGGCAGCGCGCAAAACATCACTCCTGGTTTCAATTTATCCATATCGTTTGGAATGAATCTCGTTTTGTGAAGTAACTCCATTAAAAAGAAAACAATATATGAAGTGATAGAATAAAATTAAAAAATAAGAAATAAACAAAGTGAAAAAATTGGCCCTCGCCAATACTTTCCGATTTATGGGACTCTGATCTTTTAATAGAAATGTACGATTGTGCACCATATTTTTTAAGATATCAATATGGGTATCATTTAAAAGCTTTTAAAGAGATCATTTAGAAAATTTATAATTTTATAAAAATGCTTAACCCATTAAGAGTCGATGACATGTTTATGTAAAATTATATCTAGTATTTAATTTTTTTCTTATTTTTAATTCTCTGTCACCAAAATATTTGTTTTTTTTTTTTATTGGAGTTATTTCAATTAACTAGATTTACATATATAGTAAAGGGTATATAAGATTCGCCATAGCTGAATATCGCACTCTTACTTGCTTGAGTTTATTTTGAATTATCTAACTTTTTGGTGTAAAACAATTTTTTGTTTAAAAAATAGCCCATTTCACAATCCTGTACATTTCATATTGCAAATTTATTTAAAATTGTAAATAGTTTCTATAAATTCTGAACAACTCCTTTGGTTTACTTTGCAAAGTTCTTGACAAATATGAAATTCACACCTGAATGATAAATAGAAGAATTGTTTTCATTGAATTTTCTAAATAAAGAATGATATAAGAAATGCTCTCAAAAAAATAATTTGATTTTTCTTTATTTTTTCATTTTATATTTTTTTAGTTCTTTAATTTTCCATGTTATTTTTTCGCTTTTAATTTTTCTATATTATTTTAGTCGGCGCAGCGAACCAAGCCGGTAAAAAAAGCGGTGGCAGCAGAACAAGAGGCTTTTCAAGTTGGCTCAGCCTTTGAGACAAATATTGTCAGCAGCATTGAGTATTTGTGGGGAGTAAGCGATGACTCCTAGTATCCCATTGCAAATCAATCGATTTGGTCAATTGACTGCCAGCTGTCGGTTTGCATTCATGTTTTGTATAATTTGAGTAAATAAAATTTATTGGTGTCAAGTGTTGTATATTAACAAAAGACTTGCAAATGCATTACTGTATTATTTTGCAAAATCTTTGATGAAAATTTGTGAATATGGCTTATATGTTTCAAAACTTAACAATAGCATGGAAAAATGTGTTTTTGCTATAAAATCCTATCTCAGGTATATTTTATACATTTGTAAGAAATTTTTAAAGAAAATAAAAAATAATAAGAAAGTAGCAGAATGTAATGTATCATTTTCTAGAACAACGTTCACAAGATGAAGTAGATAGATGCAAAGAAGGCTGGCGACTTATGTAAATATCTATAGAATGCTGCATTATTTATTTAAACTCACACAAAAAATTTATATTTTTCTTTCTTAAGGAAATTAGAAATTAAAATAATGTGTACTTATTCCAGATTAAAATTATTAATTTCTTATAACTGAAAAAAAACACGAGTGCTATATACTGCTATGCCGAATCTTATATACCTTTAATCACAACTCACTGGTCTCATGTAGAAAAGCCCTAACTTGAATTTTTACGAAATTGAGTTTTTTCAAGATTCCAATACATTTCACAGAGATACCACTCGTTAAAACATTTCAATGCAATAGTATTAAGAATAACGGTTTTACAAACATTTACATTTCAAATATTACATTGCAATAAATACAGTTTTTATTATGTTTTTACTTCCTCCTGTAAAATCATGATTATGCGAGTTAGGGCCTTTTTGCATGAGACCAGTGATATGTATGTTAATCTAGTTTAGTGAATTAAGTACTAGATATAATTTTAAATAAAAATGTCACCGGTTCAATACAGATTAAGCATTTTTTTAATTTTACCATTTCCTGTAGGATCTTGCCAAAAGCTTTTTAATGATACCCATAATGACATCTTAGAAAAAATGGTGCACAATCGTTTCTGAACTCTGCCTATAACTCGGAAAATATGGGCAAGCACCAATTTCTTCCCTTGCTGTTTTATAATTTTTTTTAAAACTCAATCGCCCTATATATTTGTTTTTTTGATTGAAGTTACTTCACTAAACTTGATTTGTTCCAGACGTAGCGTTTTGCCCACTGCCTCGAAAGACATGAACCGATCTAGCATATTTTCAATAGTAAAATTTTCAAAACAGTATCTGATCGATTGGCGTATTTAAATTTTATGTAGCTGATCTAGTGCCTTGGCATAGATGATTTTAACCCGAACACGGAAGTTCAGAGGGAGTCGGAAATAGATATTGTAAAAATTACAAAGGGAATTACTAACTTAGAAATACCCTTTTCCCACTTGTGGTGAAGGATATAAAAAAGGTTGGACAGAAATTTAAACTTAAATAAAGAATCTTCTTACGACAAGTACTTTAAAGAGAAATAAGTATTGCAGAGATATTGGCAAGAGAAATAAACTTAAATAGAATTTCAAATTTACAAAGACTAATTCTGACGTTTAACACGTTAACCATGTGATGAGACTTTTGGCAAATAAAGGCCAGGATTCACTATCACACACAATCGTACGATTTAATCACACATAAATTTGACAGAATTCGGTCCTACTTTAAAAATCGTTTAAAAATGGCGTCGTAGGTGCCACACTATTATACAAAAAATATGCAAAATCAGATGCTTTTAATATTTTGTTGTTTTTTTCTCCTCATCTTCAAAAAAATCAACCCTGATCGCATAGAAAAAATCATTTTATGAATTATTTCAAAAAGTCTGTCACACACATACACTTTTAATCCACACTATCATACTTTTTGAGCACACATACAATTTTTGACAGATCGTACGACTGAGCATGATAGTCAATCCTGGCCTTAAGTGATTATTAAATAAAAAAAATCTGGCATCTCTAGGTTATTATACTGGCTTATGTGTTCAGCCAATCAGAAGAAGTGACCAAAATAGAACATTTTTGTAGAAACATCAATTCATTAGAAATCATGCGTATGCAATGAAGGATGCAACATATAAAAATTTACATTGGGAATGAGATATTTTCTTTGTATTTTATATTTTCAGTAATGCAACTGTGTGATGTGATGCCATTGGTCTATAAAAGATCTCATCTCGTTGCATGTGTTTGTAACAGATTGAGTGGTGCATATTTAAATCAAATGAAACAAAATGAATACATGAGAGGTAGCTATTGTTTAAACAATTTCTGTTTACTTAAGTCAAAACCGTTACACGGACTGCATACGCATGTTTTTTCGCGGCCAATATCCGGGGAGATTACATTTAAATTACTGTTTGGGATAAGTGTGTACGTATGAATAGAGAGAAAAGATTCGTTTATATTTAGAGACGATAATATCTATTGATCGATGCCACGCTTACGAATCATTTCACACTTAACAAGCCAACTAGAATAGTCGAATACGGATTACAGAAAAAAAAAACGCCAAAGTTAAAATATGCAAATAGAGTGTCAATATAACGGATCAGCAACATACCATCACTAAAAAATTAAAAATAATACAGCCGTCGTTCTGATTTTTGTAGTTGATGATGATGGTGATGATCGATGCCAGCCACAACAATTGTGATGAGTTGATATCAAATATGCGCCGCGCCTATCGATCATGAATGAGTTGTTGAAAGTTTAATTAATTTCAATTTGTTCGCTAAACTTTCGCTAAGTGTTAGAAATAAAGTGTGAAAAGTGTCAAAAGAATTAATTTTTGCTAAATCTAAAAACAGTGATGATTTTGTGAGAACATTTTAAATTAACAACTGATTTAAACAGAAAAAAAAGTCAAAACAAAACACTACAATTAAATAAATTTTAAGGTGTTGTCGTATTGATTGATACACAAAGCATAAGAAGAAAGGAATGCTATAAAAATTAATTAAATTAAAATAAAATAAAACAAATTCATTTCAATTAGTGTAAAAGATAATTAAAGTGCAAATATCTGACATTAATATGAGCTTAACGAAAGACATTGAAAATTCAATTAAAACATTTTGATCTTGATCGGAAATAAAACAAATGCTTTTATGAAAACCTTCTGGTGAATAATTTAGATTAAAAAAAATTGGCGTGTAAGAAAATTTAATTATTTTTAAAGTGTTATGCATCAAGCTGTTTTTATGAGACCTTCAACGAATATTATGGGTCCCACAGAATGTACCAGTGCTATTATGTCATCCATGTCATTTATCGACAATAATGGATTAGCTGCTAATGTAACGGACTATAACTGTTATACAACCGATCCATGGTCTTCACCATATATCGGTAGCTTAAGTCCAATGAAACAAATCGAAGGTAATTTGTTAGATTAAGAGGCTTTTGACCAATTTTTTCCTTAACAAAAATATGAAAGAAAAAGATATTATAAATTTTAAACGAAGTGTGTTTCTGAAAATAAAAGACTGCAGAAAAATATTAAGAATAACTCTTCTTTCAGGTATTTTATAATCGGATGGTTGAATAATATACGTGTAAAGGTCTTTTTGACTTTTTATTAATTTTCTCATTTATTTTATTATTTCCTGTTTCCTGATGATGCTATTTAATGATGTGGCAAAATATTGAGAAAAAATAAAAAGCAATTTTTTTATAAAAAAAGATCTTGTGTTTAAAAAAGTTTATAAGAAAATGGTTGAATAGTTTTGAAAAATTAATAAAATTGTGAAATCCGGAACCAGATAAAATATTTGAAAAAATCTTCGAAGAGCAAATCTTATAGATTTAAATTATTTAATGAAATTTATCGGAAAGTTATTAAATTCCTTGATTTTTGTAACTTTTTCATCAACTGTCCTATAACATTCATAACTGTCCTATAACATACTAATGCAAACACATAAGATGAAGCAACTGTTAATGCAATCGATTTTGTCAGGTAACAAAGGAAGAGATTATTGGTTCGGTTTTTTATTAGTTTCGGTTTTATGCTGAGAAACATCAGTCTAAATTTAGTTTTTTACTTTGAGTACTCGTTGACCTCTAGAGGTCAAACTGTTAAGTCCGCCTTGAGGAGGAGTTAGACATTATCGCAGTTTTTTGAACAACATAAACAATTTTTAGATAAACATTTAAAGGGAGCGGTTATAATTTATTGTAAGATTCCTGTGTTATTGTTTTTCTTTTTATATTTTAAGGGTTATTATGTAACTTGAAAAACATTTTTTTTACGTGAAATGACAAAAATTACTTTTGCATGGGTATATCACAGAAAAACATCCTGGCGTTTAACACATTTTTTCTGGAAAAGTACAAAAATACACACAAATGTCTAAGTTGTTAATCAAATCGAACGTTAGCATTGAAATGTTTGTCCATTTCGGTTTTTGAGTAGAAGAAGCCTCAGATTTTGGTCGACTACCTTTCAGTGTTGTAGCTGTGCCTACCAGACAGATGGCTTTTGATCGAAAGCTTTTCATAAATTTTAAAATCTACCCTCGATCGTTTTCCAGACCTTTTTTTATTGCTTTGCTTCCATTTTTCCTGTAACGTATGAATAATAAATATTATAAAATACAAAATTTCTGTGTTCATTCCCTAGTCCCCATTTAGACGAGCTGAGCAAAAACATCCGTATAATAGAAGCGATGGTATTTTTTATAATAAAAAAATAATATTTATTTCAACTGAACGTTTAAATTAGGGATGTACCGATACGCCATTTCGTCGATCCGATACCGATGCTCAAAAATAAATATCAATTGAAATTGAGCTCAAGTAAAAATTAACAAAACTCAAGTAGAGTAATTCTTCTATTACACAAAACAACAGTGTTTATTAATGATCCATTCAAATCATCAAAATTTTCAATACATTTCAGTTTCTAAGATTCAAATTTTCAAACTACAAAACGTCTGCAATATTTATGATTTAGATTGGCTCAAGATTTAAAATTGCTATCAATAAGATTTAGAAGGCAACGAATTGAATCTGAGATCATGTTAAAGTTAAGTTAAAATTATAAAAACAACATTGCAAAAGATATTTAAAATCGAAATTAGTAAGATTTTTGTTAAAAAAAAACAAAGTGTTCTCAAATTTTGCGGAGATAGGCGGTTTCTAAAATCCGTTTGAAACCTGCAGTGGAAAATAGTCTCTCAGATGCGACAGAACTCATTTGAAAACTTAAGTATTTCTGCGCCATTTTTTTTAGGTTTGGGTAGGATATCTCATTGCGCCAGTAAGCAAGACGGTCTGCGTTTCTAGGCATATTAAGAGATCTGAAGTATCTCTCGACTTCTTTGTTAGCAGAACCACAGATTATGATGGAAAGACGCTCATCCTTGGATTCTCTTATAATTTTTTCACATACGCTCCCAAGGCGATTACTTCTCGTAGACTTATCAGAACTTTTGCGAGGTGTAGGGAGGACTGTGTCTTCGGAATGTAGAGTCGATTATCTTTAAAATATTCGAGCTTTATATCTAGGGTCAAGAAATGTAGATAAATAATAGGTTTCATTATTTGTATCTTTTATTTTATTATCTTTTATTCAGAGCTGATGCTATGTTAATCGCAAATTTTTGTGACCCCGAACTACTCTCCATCTACGTTGATTCATGTATTATGTTTTCTAATAATGTTCGAAGACTGTTAACTAGCGAAATAGCGTCAGAGAATGTAGCAGTGGCTTTGCTTATGAATTTTTGTAGCCTCTTTAAAGTAAGCCAAAATTTTCAACACCTCTTCCATCATATCCATTCGTCGGTTGTAAGTTCTGCCTACTAAGTTCTATCTACAAATACAAGATTTAGCATTGAGAAAACATTTAATGGGGCAAACCAAAATAGAACAGTTTTATTATGTATTCTGTTTTGATTTTATGTTCTGCTTTTACTATGTTATTTCCCATAGTTATCATGCAAAAAACGGAGTTGAAAATTGAATATTTTTTTCAAAAAACTCTAAAAAAAAAATATAGAAGAAGTATCGGCAAATCGACAGTAAAATATCGCCGATATCGATATATCGGAAAACCAGAAGTATCGCCGATATATCGGTATCGGTTGCAGCCCTAGTTTAGATACTTATCAGTAATATTTTCCAGCCGATCTAAAGCTTTGAAATATTATATTTTTGATGTAAAATATTAACGTTTTCCACAAAGAATATGAAATGAAAATCCGTTTGTTCCACAATTTAAGTAAAAAAAAAAAATAAAATTGTTTTTGGCAATATTCTTCAACTTGATTTATGAAATTTGATTACGATGACATTTTTTAAACAATTCTCTTCAAATTGCAGCGAAATTTATAGTGCCTTTTTACAATGAAATTTTTAAGGCAATCGTCTTAAATTTGCCTTTAGTATTTCACTCTTGTTTTAATGTCTAAAGTCTAAAGTTTAAGCCGTTTTGTTACCCCGCTTACTTTTTTACGCCTCAGGCTAACAAATTAGTTTTATGCAATATTTTATTGTGTAGGTTTATTCTAAATACAAGCGGGACATGATTCGAAGTTTAAGGCCAGGATTGACTATCATACTCAGACGTACGATCTGTCAAAAATTGCATGTGTGCTCAAAAAGTATGATAGTGTGGATTAAAAGTGTATGTGTGTGACAGAGTTTTTGACAGATCTGTACGATTTTATAGTCTTTTGAAATATTTCATAAAATGATTTTTTCTATTCGATCAGAGTTGATTTTTTTTTGAAGATGATAAGAAAGCAACAACAAAGTATTATTTGCATCATTTTTGTTTAATAGTGTGGCACGTACGACGCCATTTTGAAACGATTTTTAAAGTAGGACAGAATTCAGTCAGATTTTTGTGTGATTAAATCGTACGACTGTGTACTATAGTGAATCCTGGCCTTTAACGGTATTTAGAAATAATAGTTACATGATCAAAAATCAAAGTTCAGAGATGTAAAATCGACGGCGGCAAGACTGCTAATATCAAAGGTAGAACAAGTAAGAGTAAGTAAATCTAGTTTAGCGATGTAACTTGAATCAAAAAACAAATATTGGAGTGACAGAGAGTTGAAAAATAAAAAATAAAAATTAAGTACTGTATAAAATTTTACACACAGCTCTTAATAGCTTAACAATTTTTTAAAATTTTAGTATTTCCTGAAAGATCTTTTCTAAACCTTTTAAATGATACTCATATTGATACTTTAAAAAATATGGTGCACAATTGTACTTTTATATTAAAAGTTCAGAGGCTCATAACTAAATATGAGCGAGCGCCAATTTTTTTACTTAATAGTTTTTTAATTCTCTATTGCTAAATATATTTCTATGTTTTTGACTGGAGTTACTTCACTTAACTAGACATGTTTCAAATGATATGGAAAAATTAGAAGCAGGCGTGGTGTTTATCCCCCTACGTCGAAGGGCATGGACCGATCTTTTTGATTTCTAAAAACGAAAATTTTCGAAACTGTGTCTGATCACTTTAAATTTTAAATTTTCTCTAGCTGACCTGGTTTCTTGGGAAAGTTGATTCATCTCGAACACGGATGGACAGACTGGGGGATTAGAAATTACAAACAGAATGACAAACCACAGGTGGAAAAAGGGTATAAAAAATTTTAATATAAATCAATAATTAATGTGTCTCGTTTTTGCAACTAAAGTGCGAAATTTTTTACATGAAAATTATATAGATATTTTGCTTAATACAGGATGAGCTAGAGTTTATTATGAGCTTTATAATGTAAAGTAGTGTAAACTATAGGCCACTAAGTGAAAAACTAAATTATTTTTATATGGTTGCATGAAAAGTTTTTCAATATCAATATGGTTAGAATTAAAGGAAACTATGGGCACATTTCCTCCCTAGAGTGTTTGAATGGTCCAAGAGAAAGCATCTCACAGCCATTTAAATCTGTTAAGTTTCTAAAGAGCTCAACGTAAAAATTATAAGTCAAATTATTATGGGCGAAAAACTCAAGCACTGATCTTGAGAAAAGGGGAAAATGTAATAAAAACTTAACAATTGCAAATTTCATTCGTACGATTCAAAATGGGTTAAATATCATAAACATATCATCAAGAAAAATTAAAATTATTTTGAAGCACTTAATTAGCAATTTATAGTAATATTTTTAGTGTTGAGTGACAATTTTCTACCGACGCCACACGTAAATAAAACTTTTTTCCTTTACATTTTTTTTCTGTTCTTTTGGAAATGTTGAAAAATAACAAGTTGTATTTTATCTAAATTTAGCTGAAGCAAATGCCGCAATTTGTAGCACTTTTGTTTCGTTACTTCTGCTGAAATGGAAAATGTTGTTGTAGATCTTTGCATGAAATAAAAATGCACCATATAAAAAAAGAATAATTTGGTTAAGAAATAAAAAAATGTTTCTCAAAAAACATGCAAAAAAATTAATCAGTTTATTTTGGGTAAGGAGAATTTTTTTTCAAAATTTTAAATAAATTTATTAGGAGTAAAGAAAAATGTATAGCCCTATATTTGTGTTTTGTGTGCGTTTAAGACAAACTATTTTTGAGAAAAATGTTCTTTTAAATTTTTATTTATACTCAGATTGGAAAATATAAAAAATTCCGTAGAGTCATTGAATGTAAGTTCCATTAAATTGAATCGTTAGGAAATAACAAAATGCAAGCAAGGGTGACAGAGAATAAAAAACTAGGAAAAAATGAAGTCTTTGATATAGACTTGTGTAGTTCATAAACGAACTAGTTCATTTAAACTATTCTATCGATTGCACTAAGTGAACTAGTTCATACCTTTAGGAATACCTAGTTCATTTTTGAACTATACTTTGTCTGTGTTTCCTTGTTAACTATTTCGGACATGAAATTAGTGCTGCCACGTATTTTATTAAACATTCCTTTTGGCAATGCTACGGTGTTGTTGCCATCATATTTAAAAAAAAATATTTGAACTAAAAGAGCTTTTGAACTAAAGAGCTGAAAAGTACGAATAATACGTCAACATTTGAACTAAAAGAGATTTTGAACTAAAGAGAGCCCTTGAACTAAAATTTAAACTAGTTCATTTTCAAACTTTGAATTAAAAAAGCGTTCACTAAATTGAACTATGTGGCACAAGTCTACTTTGATATACTGTTAAATAAAAATTGCACTCGATCTTAATGAGTTAAGCAATTTTAAAAAATTTTAGAATTTCCTGAAGGATCTCATCAAAAGCTTTTAAATTTTTGGCCAGCGCCAATTTCTTCACTTAATAATAATAATAATTTTTTTTTTTTGAATAGAGTTACTTTATTGTTATAAATGACATGGAAAAAATAGAGGCAGGCGTGGTGTTTTGCTCGCTGCCTCGAAAGATATGAACCGATCTTGCTAATTTTCAATAGCAAAATTTTCGAAATTATGTGCTGATCGATTACCGTATTTAAACTTTCTCCAGCTCATGTAGTGCCTTGGTTAAGTTGACCTTAACACTGAGGGGCGGGCAAACAGACATCGCTCTATCGACTTTGCTATGCATAAGAACTCAGAACGTTATGGGATTGGAAATGTATATTGTAGAAAGTATAAACGGAATGAAAAATTTAGATATACCCTTTTCCTGCTGTGATGAAGGGTATAAAATGGGTTTCCCAAAAAAATGTTATAGGCCTTCTTTCAAATGTGTGGAAAGATATGGTGTGGCAAGCTAAGTGGCCCTAAATTGCCTTTGCGATGGAAAATGAAATTTATCTAATTTTAAAATTTATTAACCATCAGCAAGAATTTAAAACCACAATGTCGTTTCGCTTGTCAAAGTTCAATTTGCAATTTACTCATGCAACATGAAATAAATACCCCCAATAATCTTGAAAAAGTTGTAACAAACCATTGAAATGATTGTACTGCATAATTAATCGAATAATAAATAATTTCGTTTGCATGACATGACAGGGGGAATAAATTTATGTATGTGTAAAAAGTGAGAGATGAAACTATTTTCTTTATCCTTTTTTTATTACAAACACTTGTTTTAAAATAAAATTCTTATTAAAAAGAAATAAATTCCTTTCAACGTTCACTAAAAAGGGAAAACATGCAGTAAATTTTGAAATATATGCAGATATTATCACTTTAGCATGTCAATGTCATTGTTTATGACCCATGACCATGTTTTGTCTCTTTAATTTGTATGTGGTGAAATGTGCTAAGAAATGTCCAATAAAAAACTACAAAACATTTTATTCCACTTCATTTATGTGCTGCCTGCTACTTGCAATTAAACGATGCAAGCAAGACACTGTATATTTTATTAAACGGAATCGATTAAACGATTTTTTTTAAAGAAATAAAAAATATTATGCAAACAATTTGTTGTTGCATCTAATGAATTTGAAAATCAATTAGTATTTGGCACAAATAATTGTTTTTCTGTCAAGCCTGACAAGAATCCCCAAACAAATTAATTGTTATAGAAGAATAAATAGAACTTCAATTCCTCTTTCCTTTATTTTGGTTTGTAGGAAAAAATACTTTTTAACAGAAGACCATGAAGAAAGTAAATATCCAAGTTTAGGTTTTCTTGTTTTTTAATTAAGAAAATTATTTTAAGAACCAAAAAACGTATGGTATGGAAGCCCAAGGAACAAAAATATCAAAAGAATTGATTCGAAAATTATTTAATTTGCAAATTATAAATTACAAAGGAGCAAAAGTTTTATCGGGCTTGTTCTAAGTTTGGAAAAATTCACTTTATACTTTGAACATAATTTTAACTCGAATTTGATTAAAATTATTCGAGTACTCGATTACCCATTGGATATTTTTTCGAGTGTTTATTTCAAAACTCATAAATATTTGTTAGATAGAAAATAAAAAATGTATTCGATTAATCGAATAATTTTTATTCGACTGACAACCGAACCTGTTATGTGTTAAAATTTTTTATAAAAATAACCATTAAATATATAATACTGCTGCAAAGCTTTTAAAATGCGAAAACTAAAAATGATCGATATTTCAATATCTGTGATCTAATCACTGCGGTGACTGAGTTTAGGAAGTAACAGTTGCGCGAAATAACCTTCCTCTACATTTGCACACCTATAAATTTAAATTTCATTTGACTTTGTGGAGAGAAATATTAGTACTTTCCATGCCAGCATTTGGCAGAGTATTTTTAGATAGAAGCCACTTCTTCGTTACTTCCGTAGATTAAAATCTCAATCTTACAAAAACAAAATACATTATTTTCAAATTAAAATCTTCTAATGCAAGCCATACACGTTGCGACCTGTTGTACAACTTTGCTAGTAATCAAGTTGAGTGTTTCGTCTAAAAATTATACAACTTGCGTACAATAGCACAGCACAACTTCATTTTATATAGAAGCCTTTACAGTAAAAATCTTTTCCGATATTGTTGCGTATGTTGTAATCAATGTTTGACCAAGAAGAAAAAGAATGCAAACAAAAGTTAAGAAAGAAGCGAAAGTGGTCAAAGCAGTGGTTAATAGAAAAAAAAATATTCTCACAAAATTTTGAAAACCTTAAAAGAAAGTGAACCAAAAGATAGTAAGAATTATATGCGTATGACAGACGACATATTTAATTTATTGTAACTTTTATTGCGAATGTTTTATTTTTATAACATTAATTTCTGCAGTTTCACAATTCAGGCATACATTTCTAAATGCAGGCATTTCATCTGAATCCTCCATCTTTATTTATATAATATTTTTCTTTAAATGTATACAATACTTTTGCTTTATGTTTTTCTATATTGTCACAACGAAAATGAAAAGTGAAATAGAATAATGTTGTACGACATGTTTACTAACATTGCGACCGAGTTGTACAACTTGCCTAAGAATGAAAACTTTTTGATCTTTCGAACAACCAACACCCAACTTCATACAACTGCACCACAAACATTGCAATCTGTTGTACAATCTTCTCAAGTTGTAGAACAGGTCGCAACGTGTATGGCTTGCATAACGATGACTATTTCGTCTCTACCAGAAGTTAATCGGACAAAAAGACCCGTTATATTAATACAAAAATCGTTCGCCCTAAATTTTTAATATAAAGAGTAACTTTTTCTCAACTACCAGATTGATTGCTCAAAAATTTACAAAAACACAAGTTCGACTCTACTAAGAGTGAATTAATTAATGTAGCGTCTGCCAGCATCTAATTTTTCTTGTTTTCTTTGAAAAACGTCCGCGTACATTTGAAAAATAATTTTTCTTAATAAAAGTTAAATTAAAAATGAACCAAAGCCGAAAAAGTTAAATTTTCATTGATTTATGATGAACACCGGTTCAACCCCTGGCTGGGACTAAAATTAAAAATAATTTTAAAAACACGCAAGGCACAGCGAATTAACATTTATACGTAACTCATCAACATTTGATATGATACTGGAACAGCATCTATAATGTTGTGAGAAAAACAAGTATGAATGATTAAAAATAAAATTTGCATTTCGTGACTATACCGACGGTGTAGTACAAAATTGCAACAAATGTACAAGACGTGTTGTAGAGAAGACAAAAAAAAAAAAAAAAAAAAATGCTTTGAGTTGTGTGTGAATTTCGTCCAACCAAATTAATATTGATTAGTTGGTTAAATGGATGATATTTACAGTATACGCAAATCAAGGTGTTGGATGCAAAGAATGCTGAAGATGGATTTGGCGGTCCTGAAAATGCAGCATTACATTCTGCCAGCGTCTAATTTTTCTTGTTTTCTTTGAAAAACGTCCGCGTACATTTGAAAAATAATTTTTCTTAATAAAAGTTAAATTAAAAATGAACCAAAGCCGAAAAAGTTAAATTTTCAAAAACCTTAATGTTGATAACAAAATTAAATAAAAACGTTTTTATAAAAAGCTGTAAGTAAGCTTTTTAAATTTAAACCTTTCTATTATGTTAAAATTTACATTTTTTGTTTTGATAAAGCAGAACTCCGTTGTTTTTAAAAGTTTTATACTCGATACTGTTAAATAAACCCTTTAACACTTTTAACAGACACATATTCGACTCTACCAGAATACTCAATTTTAATCCTTTTAAGAGATGCTAAATAGTTTCCTATTAGTTGTATAACTGTATTGGTACTTTTCTTCCCGACTCGGAATACTAATTGGACCAGAATTCGATATTATTTGCGATACATTTCAACGCCATAAAGTAACGATGTAGTGACTTTTTAGATAGAAAATGCTTGCAGGGTTTTACCCTTTCTCATTCTTTCATATGTGAAATCATCTTCATTGCTGTGTATTTTTTCTTGCTTCTTCTTATTAATAACAGCTATTCTTTATGTAACAAACAAAAAAAAAACAAAAACAAAAAAAAACAATTTTGTGCGTTTTTTACTCGAATTTTATATTACTGGCCAAAATTAATTACAGCTGCTTTAAATGTGGAAATAAAAAAAAAATTAATAGCTGCAAACTGTGATCACGGTAACTATAAAAAAGGACGGTGATTTGAAAATCACGTTTACTGGTAATGATGTTCCTTAAAAAGCACGGGAGTGCTCATCCCTAGCGAGAACACACTTTTGTTGAATGAAGTAAAGAAATAGAAAATAGCATTTCACTGTCAATTACACAATACATGTACTTTATATCTGAATTATTATTATTTCAAAAGCTTTTTAATTGTTTTCTAAAGTTATTTGTAACGATTTTGCAAATTATTTCATCAAGAAGACTAAAAATAGTATTCGGTTTTGGCTTGCAAATACCACAGGTGTTCACCCTTTGTAAGGGTGCTTATTAATATTTTACTTAAAGTAAAATACTTAACAATTTTATTGCTAAAAATGTTATTTAAATGTAATTGTATAACAAATAGACTATAATTCTTTTCCTTAAGGAAATTGTTCAGTCATGTCAAAAACGACACATGTGTTCAATAAGTAGCACAATAAAAAAAAACTGTTTTGGATGCACCCTTTAAAAGCCACTTTTTAAAGATACATAAAAATGTATGTCCTATCCAAAAAAAAAAAAATTTAATTTTTTATACAATGAACCTTCCAAGTATTCGATCAAGTGTTGGTGTTACTTTTGCGCGTCAATTTTCTTTGTCTTGATATTTTTTTATCCAATTTTCCATATTCACAAAATTCTCAATTATTTTCTATCAAATTTTCTTTCTATTCTAACACTTCCTCTATTTAACCGACTTTAAAAAAAGGAGGGGGTTATCAATTCGACTGAATGTTCCTTTTTATATTTGTGCCTCCATAGTTCAGTCATTCCATTTATTTAAAAGGTGCTGATCACGGATTGGTCCCGTTAAAAAAAATAGTCCTTAAAATTAAAAATTAAAGAGTGTCCCCATGCAACATACATGTTTTTTACTTGTATTATGAACCATAAAGGGCACCACTTTAAAATTAAAACAAAAGTGAGTATTACTATAGCTCCCAATGGCAAAAAGTAATACAAAAAATAAATTTGAAATTTAAAGGGTGTTCCCATAGATAACGTAAATTGAGCTATATGGGCCTATTTTTTTTAACTGACAAGCTGACAAACGCTTGCAAATTGGACAGAATGTCGATTGCTAATAGTAACAACTAATAATATTCAAAATGTAGATTAAAGAGTGCTCCAATAGTTCATTTAATTTGATTTATATGGCCATAGTTTTGAACAGCTGTAGACAGACGCTTGAAATTTACAAAGAACCTGTGTTGCTAACTCCGCTATAGCAACAGGTATAAAATTGGGATTTGGAAATCAAAGGGTGTTGCAATAGTTGATATGATTTAATGAATGTGAAAATTTTTTTTAACTGTTTTAGACAGGCAGCTGAAATTTACAAGGGACCTGCATTGCTAAGCTGCTACAATAACAAATTTACACTTGAAATTTAGACAGAACGTCCAATACTTTCTTTGGTATAATAAAAAGAATTAAACTTTAAATTGTGAATTAAAGGGTGTTACAATAGATGATGTAAATATATAAATATGGCCAAACTGTTGAAACGTTATGACAGACGGTTTAAAAAGAACCTGGTTGCTAAGTCTACTACAACAGCAGGTATAAAATTTAAATTTGGAAATTAATGGGTGCGCCTATAGTTTATGTAATTTGATGTAAATTGCAAACTGTTGGACAGACAGTTGTAGGCAGACAGTTGATATAACAAGGAGCTCTAGTGCTAAGTCTGCTATAAGAAGTTTAAAGCTTGGAAATAGAATATAAGGGTGTCCCATTAATTATTAAAATTTGATATATGTTGCCATACCTTTCAACCGTATTAGACAGGCAGATAAAAACTGTTTTGAAGTCGTCTCTTTTTTGCATTTTGCAAACGTAATTAAAAATTCCTTCCTGCTTCATTTAAAAACGATGGCGCCTGAAGCACCAAAAGATTGCAAAAGTTGCGCGATAAAAAATCAATGTCAATTTACAAGCTTTAAACTGTCTAAATAAAAATTTGTATCTGGACGTGGTCATAAAATCTCGTGTTGCAAAGTTGTGCAATAAAAAATTGCATTAAAAATGATTGCTAGTCGGCGCCTAACTTTCATAAAATATTGGTATATTTTATAATTATATTTTATATTGAAAACCATTAAAATGAAAGCCTTGCAAAAACTGACATAAACGACACTGCCATGTTTTTGGACCCTATAGCGCCGCTCTTGTAAGGTCAGGAAAGTTGGGACTAAGGACTTAAACTCGATTTCCTCTCATCTATACGATTGTAACATCGCTTCTGTAACACTATTAAGAAATAACAAATTCATACATTTATTTCCATTTGTCGCAAATACCTCACTATGCAGCGTTTTATTCATGAAAATTACTAAGGGTGCGGTCAGATTAGTCAAACGTAAACACTATTTTTAAAAATTTTTATTTAATCTTTCCTGGCACATATCTTTACGAATGACCACTTAAAATATAATAAATGTGATATCTTACCTTTTATGTTAAAGGCCAGGATTCACTATCATACATAATCGTACGATTTAATCGCACAAAAATCGTACAGAATTCTGACATACTTTAAAAATCGTTTCAAATTGGCGTCGTACGTGCCACAATATTAAACAAAAAAGATGCAAAAAACAGATACTTTTAATATATTGTTGTTGCTTTCTCCTCATCTTCAAAAAAAAAAAAAAAAAAAAAAAAAACAAATCAACTATGATCGCATTGAAAAAATCATTTTATTAATTATTTCAAAAGATTATAAAATCGTACAGATCTGTCAAAAAGTCTGTTACACACATACACTTTAAGTCCACACCATCATACATTTTGAACACACATGCAATTTTTGACAGATAGTACGACTGAGGATGATAGTCAGTCCTGGCCTTAAGTAACATCTCATATTTTTTATTAAGTATTCGAAAAGGAAAGAAATTGTTTTCCATAATTTATTGGTAACTTTTTTTGGTCAAATATTTGTCTAATCTGACCTTACCTAAAGACTCCACGATTCTAACTCATTTCGCATTGGAGTTCTTTAAAAACCCCTTTTCTCCTTTTGAAAAAAAATAATGATTGATAAATATTTTTTTTGACGATGAGATAAAAAAAATTGGCAAAAAAAGGTATTGAAACTATTTTTTACCGCTAGAAGAAGTCAAATTCGCTTAAATAATAATTTGTTGAAGTTATTTAAAAAATTCTTTTTTATTTTCTTAAAAAAAATTTAAGCAATTTTTAGTTGTTTAAAGTCAACTTTTAAATTGTGCTTAACCGTTACTAAGTACGGAGATGTTTACAGTTGAATAATTAAAATTATTTTCCTATTTATTTCAATTTTGTATTTTAATACATTTCGAAACCTAAAAAATATATTTAAACATTTTATGAATTTTTTATAGCCTGCATTCAAACTGCCGGAAAAGATCGCTTCACATACAAGACACTTGAACAACGTACCGACCCAAAAATTGCAGATGGAGAAACAACAAATAGTACGTGTAGCGGAAAAGAAGAATCTGTCAACACATCTACAAATTATAGTGGCAGTGACAATAACAACAATAATAATAATAACAATAACAGTGGCAGCAGCAACTGTAATAAAAAATCAAACAAAAATAAAACAAAAGAAACGACAACAAACAATAAAACAGAAGATGCCATTCACCCGCTTTTGGCTCAAGCCGTTGTGGTATTGGAAACAAAATCACTGTGGGATAAATTTCATGAACAGGGTACCGAAATGATTGTAACAAAATCGGGTCGTCGAATGTTTCCTACATTTCAAGTGCGAATAGGCGGCTTGGATCCACAGGCCATTTATATTATGATGATGGATTTTGTTCCAGTCGATGATAAAAGATATCGTTATGCATTTCATAAGTGAGTAGAGGTTTTTTGTACATTTCTTCTCTTAAAAAGTTGTTAAAAGAAAAAAGAGGAAAGTAATTTTTTTTAAAGTTCCAGTTGGGTTGTGGCTGGTAAAGCAGACCCCATTTCACCGCCGCGTATTCATGTTCATCCCGATTCACCTGCACCCGGAGCTAATTGGATGAAGCAAATAATATCTTTTGATAAATTAAAATTAACCAACAACCAATTGGATGAGAATGGTCATGTAAGTAGAAAAAATATTTTAACTAAAATTTTTCTTTTTAAACAAAATCAATTTTTTTTTTTTTTAATTTTCCCTTTTTGTTTTTTTATCTTGCAGATCATTTTGAATTCCATGCATCGTTATCAGCCACGTTTCCATATTGTTTATCTGCCACCCAAAAACACTTCGTTGGATGAAAACGAACACTCTGGCGATTTTCGTACATTTATATTTCCCGAGACTGCGTTTACTGCCGTCACAGCTTATCAAAATCAACGTGTAAGTTATTTTTATTATTGTTTTTTTTTAACAAAATAAACGAGACCGAAATATGAATGGCATCTTTAGAGACACTAATGATCTTCAAATAATTTCATTGAGATAAATGACTTGTATTTAAGGTGGAAATGTATTTTGACAAAATATTTATTTTTGTTTTTAAATAATGATACCAGTTTGTCAAAAAAAAAGTGAAAATATATTCATCTACACAATTTTAAACCAAGAAAATTATGATTTTTGTGACTTTTTACTAAAAAATAAAAATTACATTTAATTAAAAGAAATACCAATACACACCCCCACCTATACCCGGTGTTTTTCGATACCCCATTTATAAAAAACACACAAAAAATATAATAATAAAAAATTTACGCTTTAGAAAAAACGCATTTCGTTTTCAGGATAAACTACATTAAAATTAGAGAGTCTTAATATTGCAATTGTGTCAATATAGGATAATTAACCCTTTACACACCTCGTGAATTAAATTAGCCTATTTGAATTAAGGCCCAACTATAATGTGCATAAGCTAGCTTGTGCTTATGTCAAAAACCTAACGAAAAGCCTATCAAATACTTAGGTAATTCTTTAAAGAATTTTATGTGGCTACAATGTACTTACATAAATTTATAAACTAATTTCCCACAGTTGCACATTTGTGTTTAAATCGTACTTTCCTGAAAATATATATTTTTTTTTAATAAATAAAATCTGTAAAGAAAAAGGCATATAATATATTGTATATTATATTTAATAACATTGATCTAAATAAATATATTTTCTTTTATTACTTTTGAATAAAATTCGATAAAAAATCGCATGTTTTTTTCTTTTTGTTTATGTATTTTTGGCCAAAAGTACCAAAAGATGCAACGGTGTGTATGATTTAGTTCGAAAGCAATTAAAAAATAAATTTTATAGCGAATTGTTATTATAAAACGCGTCCTTTTTTTCATATAAACACTTTTTTTCTACATCTTCTATTATATTAAAAGAATTCTTTTTAACTGTTGCTCTCCATTGCAATTTTTTCTTTATCAATTTATGTATGTATACACCAAGCGCAATCAGCTGTTTCTGTACGGAATGTGCGATCAGTTTCGTACATTGCATAAGCAAATGACATTTGACGAAACTTGACGAAAAGTTCTCTCAAGTACGTTATAGTTTACCACATTTGATTTATATGTATTTGCACAGTTGTATAAGTTAGCATAAGCTAGTATATGCATATTATAGTTGGGCCTTTAGATGTGTTTACTTAACATACGCTGTCACACCACTACAGTCTTGTCTACTTAGTGCTGTTAAATTTGTTTTTAATGCTTTTTACGCACATCAGATTTCATTTAAATTTAGGAGTAAAAGAATTTTAGTGCTGTTTTCGGTGCTTTTCAAGACTGCAAAGTGGGCAACCCTGTGCCACAATATTTAGCGATTCCGGCGAGAATGACATGCGCCTTTTACCAGCGTTGCCATACCTATTGCTCTGCTTGCATACAAAAAATAAAAATAAAAACTTACGCAGCGATTCAGGATAGACCACAATGTTCTGTGGCTCCGCCGAGATTCGATCTTATGATCTGCTATTTACGAACCAGTAAAGTAAAGGGCCTACTAAATAGGGCCACGATTGTCACTCCCTATTGTGTTGTTACTTTCTTTCTAGTTTAAGTTTCTTTTTGTTTTACTCTGCATGCACGTTTATGAACTCATCCACTACGGCTACAAAATAACTGTTTTTCTTATTTTTCTAATTCAAATTTTGTAAGGTTTGCTTTGCTGTATTGTATTTATTCAGCTTTAAAACAAATCATCAACCGCTGATGCTCAATTGCAAATATTTTCTTTTTTCATAATCAAAGTAGAATTGTGCCATACGGTTGAATTTAGTGATCGCTCTTTTTAGTTCAATGTTTAAAAATGAACTAGTTCAAATTTTAGTTAAAATGCTCTCTTTAGTTCAAAATCTCTTTCAGTTCAAATATTCTTTTCAAAATATGATGACAACAACACCGTAGCACTGCCAATACGAATGTTTGATAAAATGCGTGGCAGCACTAATTTCATGTCCAATATAATCAACAAGGAAACACAGAAATGGATTCTAGTTCATCTTGTCTGGTAGTTGAAATACAAAATATAGTTCAAAAATGAATTAGGATACTTAAAAGTATGAACTACTTCACTTAGTTTAAGCGATGGAATCGTTTAAATGAACTAGTTCGTTTATGAAATACACAAGTCTAAATCAAAGCTCTCTTGGAGTTTGAACATGTGATTTTATGTTTTTTTTTTAACAAGGATACAATTCTAATAGCACGCCCAGTACGACTAATAAACATGTGTTTAATAATTTTCCTTTTCCTTTGTGTTTACCGGACACACACTTAACTACAAAGTAAGAACTTCTTCAGCTCTATTTAAATTGACGTCACAATTTTCAATTTTAATATTAACTTAAAGCTCTGTCGCTACAATTATGTGAAGGCGTTCAACTCTTATTTTCGTAAATATATTTCCAAACTAAAATTTTTCCCCTACGTTGCAATATGTACATAAAGACATTAAGAACTTTTTATTTTTGTTTTCATTTTAATTTTATTTGCAGGTTACCCAACTGAAAATTGTAAGCAATCCTTTTGCCAAAGGTTTTCGGGATGATGGAAATAGTGATGCGTAAGTACTTAATTTTATTTTAAATTATCAGTTGCGTAAATGAATTACTTCACTACTATAGATTTAGTTAAAGAAGAATAAAGCTTCATAATTTTAAAAATTTAACATTTTTATTTCGATTTAGACGAACAAAAGTTGTCATTCAAAAATGTTTGTAATTTACTAGAAAAAGCGTAAAGTTTTGATCACATTCTCAAGGAAAAAATGAAAAAAGGTTATCAAACTTTGTGCACATGTGATATCTGTAGCAAACAGCGTTTCCACCAATATATTAAAAAAAAAAACTACAAAAGTTTCTTAAAAACCAATTGCTTTTTACAGCAAATTTAATTACACTTTGCTAAACAAATATCTGTAAACACAGGCCAATAATTATGTTTAGTTCAGCTGCAACATATTATTTTTAAAATTCTCTTTTAAAGTTTTAGCGAGTTTGATCGCGTAATAAAACGATGAATTTTTCATGGCAATGAACTTTTATACATTTCCCTTTTAATTTAATAATTGTTACCGACTGTATACGAAGCAAGTGTATAAACATTTTTTCAAAATGTAAGACTTGCTTCATTATACCTCTCGCCAAAAAACAATAATTCCATCATGTAAGTTTGCTCCTAGACGTTCAAACTTTGCAATTAAGAGCGGTTTGGTAAGAGAGTTTAAAAACCAACAAAATTTTAAATTCATCCAGCGTCGCTGGCAAATACAAATTTTATTCTACTACACGAGTATGATGGCAAGTCATCATATCGTCCTCACATGCCAAGTTTGACCGTCTAATAGCCGCTTTAGTCTACTAAAAAAAATTAATTACAATTAAAAAATAAAAGTACTACGGTAACCCAGTTTCATATAAAATTTTTGCAAATGCAAGGTTATGTATGTTTCTTTCCTTCATCTTTTTCTTTCAGGGAAAATTTATTTTTTAAATTGTAAAATTGCAAGCCATACACGTTGCGACCTGTTGCACAACTTAAGAAGGTTGTACAACAGATTGTAATGTTTGTGGTGTAGTTGTATGAAGTTGGGTGTTGATTTTACGAAAGATCAAAAAGTTTTGATTTTTTGGCAAGTTGTTCAACTCGGTCGCACAACATTATTTTATTTCTCTTTTCATTATCGTAGTGGCAACTTAGCAAAACACAGCGCAGCCTGAACTGTGGAACTACAGAAATAAATATTATAAAAATAAAAACTTTCGCAATAAAAGCTACAATAAATTAAATATGTCGTCTGTCATACGCATATAATTCTTGTAATCTTTAAGTTCACTTTCTTTTAAAGTTTTCAAAAGTTTGTTGTTAGAATATTTTTTCTTTTCTATTAACCACTGCTTTGACCCCTTTCACTTCTTTCTTAACTTTTGTTTGCATTCTTTTTCTTCCTGGTCAAACACTTCATCGATTACAACATACGCATTAATTTCGAAAAACATCTTTACTGTAATGGCTTCTATATAAAATAAAGTTGTGCTGCGCGGTTGTACGCAAGTTGTACAACAGGTCGCAAGGTGTATGGCTTGCATAAGGCTTTAAGATAGTCAATTATTTTCAAACTTTATGCCAATTAGAAATTTCTTACGATTCCACTACAAATTTATTTTAATTTTTAAAGAAATAATTTTACCTTAATTTCAACTTTAGGCATTTTATACTCCAGCTCCGTAAAACAGTAGTCGTTTTAATAAAGTTTGGATTCCAAAGACTCTGTAATGTATTCGGTTTGCGCAAACCTGAGTTTTATTTTTTAAAAATACAAATAAATTAACTGTTTACACTTGGTTTTGAAGGCCTTGTCAATTGCTTTTCATCTGTAAAATATTTTTTGAATCTAATAAAAAATAATAAATAAATAAATAAAATAGCAAACGTTACATGTTTCGTTGCTATCCCACTGTACACTTCAGGAATTTTCAAAGTGACCATTAAATTTCAGTGAAATTTATTCTTCCGTTTTAAACGAAGATTTAGTGGGCTTTCGATGCTCTGAAACAGATTTCGAAAAGTTTGTGCTTCCGATATGAACAGGTGAAATTAAATTCAATCGCAGGTACTTTAAGCAGGTTTTTTTTACAAAGGTGAGTAGTTGCCATTGTTTTAAAAAATTAAGAAAAAAACTAATGACTCATATTTAAATAGTACGACGATGATACAGAATTATGGCGAAGTTATGTGAACAAATTGGAAATAAATTACTTTACTAAAAAAAATGCTTAAATAATTTAAATTGTTTATCACTTCCGAAAAATTTTTTTGTTTCCTAAAAATACAATATTAAAAAAAAATGCTTAAAAAGCTCAAATTAAACAAATCATTAACAAAATATTTGAAATTCTTTAAAATAAAATCAACAAAAATAAAACCAAAATAACAAAAAAAAAAAAAAATTCAATAAATAAATTATGACCGCATGTTAACGTTATGTGCGCCCGCTTTTTGCTTTGACGAAGCTATAATTCTTAAATATGAAACGTTAGTTCGCCTGTTAGTCTGTCTATTCATCTGTCTTTTTATTTGAAAGCTATTTGAGCACATTTTAATATTTTCTTGTTAGAAATTAATAGTTTTTTTTGGGGCAAAAAATAAACAAATTTTTAATTAAATATTTATAAAAGGGCTTTTGCTAACAAACACTTTTAATAAATTAAGAATATTTTGAAAAAAAAACAATTTATTTTCATAAGCACATGTGTTTGTAGGCAGAAGAAATTTGTTTACAGAAAAATGAAAAATTAGAAAAAACTATTTAACTCTAAAATCAATATGCAAAAGAAATAAAAATTTTAAAAATTTTATGTCTATTTTTTTTGGCTTTTTATGTTTGTTTTATTTTTTAAATCTTTTGCCATTTCAGTACAACGGGCATGAATCAAATGAGCCATGAATCACATGCCAGAATGAAACAGCACCAAAATGCCCAGCAGCAACAACAGCAACATCATCAACAGCAGCAATTAAAGGCGCATATAAAAAATGTTAATACAGTGACAGTGGCTGAAATGGAAAATAATCAAAACAACAACTTACTTACACAAGTGGTGACAACATCACCCAGTCAAATAAACACTGCTTCATCAACTCCCTCCACTGCAGGCCATTCACCTGACCTATTAAACTATCAAACAATGACAGCAACAGCCACGAATGTCTTAAGCGGCGGACATATGAATGGTAATTGTTTAACGCCTAAAGTAGATCAGTCTCACCTTAGTGCAGGTTCGTCTTATGCGGGCTTAGCATCAAATGTAAATATGCCCAGCACACATCACACAGCCAATCATCTCAACTTGAATCTCAACTCTCAATTAGTATCGCAAGAAACTTCGCCTCCAGGCCATCATAATCACAATCAAATTATGGGATCTAGCAGTATTTACTCCGCCATTGGTCAGCCATATGCCACCGATAACAGTAGTTATGGTCCCATTTATCATCATCATCATCACAATGCCACCGCCCACTATCATAGCCATGCATATGCTACGCCCTATGACAAACTCAAAGTTACCGGTCATATGCGTCAAGCACACAGTATTTCTAATGCAACACTTTGCGGCAATAGTGCTACTACTTCATCTCCCAACACCTACACCATGAGCAGCTATCAATCGTTTTATGGAACGCCCCATCAAATGATGCGACCCGGGGGTTATATTGATCTTGTACCCAGATAAATATTATTATCTTAATTATTTATTAAGTGCAATTAAGCCAAAACCAAAGAATATTTTATCTATTTTAAGTATTAAAAAATTATTTTTAAAAAATTTCAACATGTTTTAGAAATAGAGAAGGGCACAACGAAGCCCCAAAAAGTATTGAAAGTGTTACATACATCCGTATATTTTTTTGTAGCAAGTATTATTTCAACGTGTGTACATACAGCGTTTCCTTAACAATTTTCATTCTTATTTTATGTATTTTTTTTTTGTAATATTTTAGTAAATTAAAAAAAATAATAAAAATTTATTGTAAATAATTGAAATAAATTTAAAAATCTATTTAAATAAAGAATTTAATCAAAGGAAAAGATAAATAAAAATTATGTTAAGCAATCAAAGAGAAGAAGGCTCAATTTGTGATCTGAGAAATGTTATTGAAAAACTAAGAGCTTTGCTTTTGAAAACAAAAAAATCCTCATTCTCAATCTATTCATATAATAAAACAGTAACGTTGTCATTTCTATATATTTCTATATAACAGTTTTGAAAAATGTTGATGTTGATTCGATAGAAACACCTATTTTTGGAATTTTTGTCTGTCTGTTTGTTTGTGTTCACATCACTTAAAAACTACTGGATGGATTTGAATAAAATTTTGTGAGGAGGTCTGTTAGAACCTTGGCTTAGATATAGAACGTTTTTTTTTCCATAAATATATGATATTTCGTAGAGAACGTAGACGTCTTAATGTGAAAAGACCCAATTTTATCGATATAATGTTGATAAAATAGTTGTCAGAACATTTAATTTTTGTATATAGAAAATTTTTAACACTGTTTACAGGACTCTGAAATAAATATTCAAAAACACGATTTTCTTCATTTGAATTTTAAGAAAAATATGCATGATACGCAGACGAAGTAGTGGCCGCTGCTAGCAGAATATAAACTGTCGTTTTAAAACAAAATATATTTGGAAAAAATATATTTTCCTATTTAATTCCCACTTCGAATACTTTTTAAGAAAATTTGCTTAAAAAAAGTTCAGAAAATTATTTTATTTTCGAAAAATTCTCTCTGAAAATTACTCTCAACTTTAAGATGTCGCCAAGAGCCTCAACCATTAATTATTTTATTTTGAATACACTAGTCAAAATTCGGTGAAATGAAGATGGACAGTACAGCATCTCGGTAATTTTAGCCACTTAAATGCTCTTTTCAATTAAGAAATGTTTGAGTCTAGCGAATAAAACACGTTCATATTTAAACCAGGAGTATTAAGATCAACTTTCTTAATATTTTGATTGCCTTTCATTAAAAAAAATATTGTAACAAATCAATGATTAAAATTTAATGTCACAGAAGGTCACTTAAGCAATAGAAAATTAAGTAAAAGAAAGAACAATCACTGAATCGGAAAGAAAAGTCATAATAAAAAAGCAACAAAAGTCTTTCTAATTACAAACACTTACCGCTTCTTATTTCTGCAAAAAAAAAAACTTTACACGGATAGAAAATCGTCAACGTAGGAAAACTTAAAACACTTAAGTAAAATTTTAATACAAATAATTTTTAAAAAACCTTTCGACCTTAATGTCATTAATTTAATACAACCTGTCAAAAAGATTCATTTTAATATTTAAATATTTTAATATTGATTGTTGTATTGTTGTGAAGTCAAATAACAGATCAAATGAATTCTTTGACACATTGACACAGAAACTGAAGGGGAAACAAAAAAACTGAATGACTGTGAAAAGTCATTAGCTACACATGCTTCATAGACATTTACATCCGAATTCGTTAGCAACAGATATGAGTGGATAAATATTTGGGGAATATTTTAAATAATAACAAGTAAGAGTGCTTTATTCGGCTAAGCCGAATCTTATATACCCTTCACCGTGTGTGTAAGTCTAGTTTAGTGAAGTAATTCCAATAAAAATAATATTGGGATGAAAGAGAATAAGAATATTAAAAAAAAAATACAAAAATATCATCTGCTCTTAATGGGTTAACCTCTTTTTTTAATTTTAGTATATCCTAGAAGATCTCTTTAAAAGCTTTAAAATGATAGCCATATTGACCATATTGACAAACAAACTTTTTTATGAAAATCTCAAAGGCCCATAACTCGTAAAATATGGGCGAACGCCAATTTTTTTACTTGGTGTTTTTTTTATTATTTTTTAATTCTCGATACGAAAAAATTAGAGGCAGGCGTGATGTTTTGGCTGTTGCCTCGGCCTTGTTGATTTTTAATTACAAAATTTTCGAAACTGTGTCTGATCGATTGTCGTATTTTAAATTTTTTATCTAGTGCCTGGGCAAAGTTGATTTTAACACGAATGTACATTCGGACATCGCTCAATCGACTTTGCTATGCAGAGCGACTTAGAATATTTATACTTTAAATTTTAAATGTATAAGAGGGTCTAGTGCTTGATATATATTCTTTTTTAAGAATTTAAAAAATATACTTTTTCACATGTATGGACCTTTGAACTCAGGACCCCAAAAAGTTACCGTTGACCTTTTCTTTACAAAACACAATATGCATACAATTTTAAAGTGTGCACTTTCACCTTTAAAACGATACCATAGCTCAAAAGATTTATAGCTTTTTGTAAAGAGACTTTTGTGATTTTTTTAACATTTTTCACATTTTTATGACGTCATATTTCGGAAGGAATCTGGGATCTGAAAATTTACGTTTTATTAAGGTCCAATAACATACAACAGTTGTGGTGATTTTTATTGAAATCAAAGGCGTTGTATTCTAACCTCATGATAGTTTGACATGTTTTCATTCTTATAATAAATTACGTATTTAAAAATTTTAAATGTAAAATTTTTCGTAAGAATTCAAATGCATGTTCTTTCTTGTCAGATGCCGTATCAAATACCTGTTGCGAAGACTCTCATGCGGAATGCTGTCAAACTTCATACATAAAAAATTTGCATGAAAAAGTCACGAAAAAATGTTGCAGAAAAAACATATGAAATGTTTCTGGCAACATTTTATCAAAGCTGTGAAATAAATCAAAGAGTTACTATTTCATGCGGAATTTTTCAAACAACAGCTGATTATATGTATTTTGCTAAGATTCTAAAACAGTGTAGTATAAGTGAAAACAATAAAACGTTAAATTCTCTTAAATCGCGAGATAGACACCACATTGTAAATATCAAATTTTCCACATGAAATAATCAATGTTGCTCAACAATTTTTACAAATTCGAACACAGTACCAGGCCTTAAGATTAAAATTTCCAAAAATTCACCGAATAGTGATATCGATTAATAAATTTTTTAGAAAAAACAGAAGAAGAAAGAGTAATTACAAACATAAATAACAAGGAAAGTTGTTTTACTAAAGTTATTTGTGGGTAATTGTTATATAAACCGTAAATTATCGAAATTGGTCAGCTGCTAATAGACCCAGACTTATACTTTTGTTTGACAAATTCACCTAAATCTTGATCAATTTTAAAGAGTCTGAAATAGAATATCAATACAGTGAAAAAATGAATGTTTAGCAAAAATGTTTGATATCACTTAGTCCTAAAGGCTACCTCCCTCGGATATGGGTCCCTTGTTCATTTAAGAAATAATTGAAAAATTTCAGAAAATAACAAATTTTTAGTCTTTACTTTTTGTTATCGTATCTTCCGGTAAAACCGTCGCACTTAAATTAAGTCTGATATCCTCACATTTAAAGCTAAAGTAAAGTATGACAAATGTATTTTATTAACAATGGAATAACTCCAAACTCTAAATATTTTTTGCGAGCCTACGAAATTGCACAGAAGTATTATTGAACTTCACTGAACTTGTTTTTTTTTATCAAAACTATTACTTTTTTCAAATTATAACAAATTAATTAATTAATTCGGCTTAGGTTCATTTTGATTTTTAAAGTTTTATTGAGAAAGAAAAATTACTAAGAAATTTTTTGCGAATAATTTTCACCCAATTGTTTCCTATCAAACTGCGTCATTAGGATTTCGAACATTAATGGTCGTAAAATGGGATTTTTCGAAAAAATCTCACCGTGCTCCTTCACAAAGAAAAAAGGTTTTACACCTAATCAAGATTAAAGGGTGTTTTAATAGAGGGTCTAGTTTTTTCGAAGATTGTTATAATTTTAAAGCAGACGCTTAAAATTTTTAGATTATGTTTCGGGTTTCTCGATAGTAACGTTATTTTGATGTTCATTATCTTATCTTTTAGATAGTTAGATAAGAGACAGAAACTTTAAAATGTTTTACAACAACAAATAAAAAGATAAAATTAAAAGTTGAAAGGATCAGAATTCTTAGTGTTTTAGTTCAACTTGCACTTTGCGGACTTTCTATTCACTCTTTCTTGTCGTATATAAAAACTGACTGTAAAAAATAACTGTAAAATAATTTCTAACACGTGCCATTTTAGAACAGCAAAACTAATACAAAGTATTAAATAGGGGGCGGGACAAAAATAAAAAAGAAAACAATTAGTTAAATTTCCAACAAAAAAAAAAATCAATAATTACATTTTCTATTTAATGACAAGGTACTACAAACAACAACACGATTTTTGTGGATTTTAAATTTAAACCAAAAAACATAAATTCTAAACAAAATAAGAAGAAGGGGTGTATGCTTGACTTGCCAACATCAAAGATCGCTCAACCACTTGAATATGAAACACAAACAATAAATGTGTACTTGACTATATTCTACAAAATATCAAAGTTTGTGGCGGCCTTACACTACATACATCCATACATACATCTCCGTCTGTTGAATGTGCAGCAACATAATAAAAAAAAAATTAAAAAAAAACATTTAAGTGTAAGTGTCAAGAATGTGTTTCAGATTTAAACACAATCTGTTGTATGTTGCAACTTGCAACATAGATATTCCATCTGATATTGTTAATTTTGGGCAAGGAGATGAATTTTATCTAATTGTTTATACAAATGACGTTTCACAATTTCGATATGCAGAACATGCAACAACAAAATATTTAAAGTGATTACTTTCACAGGCTCAAGAAATAGATATTGTAACATCATTAAAACTTATTTTGAGCAGTTTTGTGTTTTAGCCAGGGACTTAAAGGAATTTAATATTTAAAGTCTGACTTAAATTTTATGTTTATTATTTTTTTAAGTTACTATAAAATCAGGCTGTAGTGAAGAAGAAATTTTTAATGGAACATCATTCAACTCGATCTTATTAATAATTTAATTATGATTCACAACTTTCAGACATAGTTTGTTTGTTTGTTTGCTTGTTCTTTTTACTGAAGATGGCTCCCAGTAAAGACGAATGTTAATATTTGCATTAACTGTTTTTTGATTTTCCAATAAGCTAATACTAATAAGGTGGCAGCGCTGGTGAATTCATTAATGTTTGACAGTTATGTTTCCGGTGAATATAAATGAATTCGCTTGCGATGCCATCTGGTAACTAATTTGCCATTTATTGAATCTCTTGAATCCCTTTAATTTCTAATTTGAAATATTTTTCAAGAGTTTGTCTGTAACTGTTTTAAAGATAAATCCATAAAGGTCTAATTACATCAGTTATAGGGACACCCTTTAATTTCTAATTTCAATTTTGCTACTTGTTATAGCGGACTTAGCAATAAAGATTTTTTTTGCAAATTTCAATCAACTGCTTAACAGTTTGGTCATATACATCAAATAACAGCATCTATTGTAACACCCTATAATTTATAATGTTAAATATTTATAATTCTCAATATACCAGACCAAATAGTGGACATTCTGTTTAATATAACGGTTACGGTTCAAACGATAGGGTCATTTAGGTCAATTTACCTAAAATATGGGAACACCCTTTAATTTCTAAATTCAAATTTTATACTTGTTATTATAGCGGACTTAGTAATACAGGTTCTTTGTAAATTTAAACTATCTGCCTTTAACGGTTCAAAAGCTTAGCCACATACATCAACTATTGGCACACCCTTTAATTTCTAAATTCAAATTTTATATTTGTTATTAATGCATACTTAGCAATAAATGTTCTATGTAAATATTAACTATCTGGCTGTAACAGCTCAAAAGTTTGGCCATATACATCAAATTACATTAATTATTGGGACACCCTTTAATTTAGAATTTTAAATATTTATGCTTGTTATTATAACGGTCATAGCAATCAACATTCTGTCCAATTTGCAAGCGTTTGTCTATTTACGTCACCTATGGGGACGCCCTTTAATTTTAAGAATTATTTTTTTTTGTTAATTTTTGCTATTGTGATTTTAAAGAGGTGCGCCTTACGGTTCATAATACACTTAAAAAACATGTATGTTGTTTGGGGACACCCTTTAATTTTTAAGTTTACGAACTGTTTTTAAAACGGGACCAATCAGTAAACAAAATCTATCAAATTTAAAAAAAAAATTCAAAATCGGTTTAAAAATGACTGGGTTCTGCAGGCACAAACATAAAAACATTCAGTCGAATTGATAACCTCCTTCTATTTTTTTGAAGTCGGTTAAAAATGAATTTTCGCTGTAAAGCAAAGTACGATTTACATTGTAAATTTCATTGTTATAACGATCAAATAGTGAAACACACCCTACATTAAGTTGATGCTCCAGTACATCAATAGATACCCTACTGTCACCCATGAGCTTCTTCGCTCTCTCCGGCACACGTTCGAATAACTTCAAAATAATCTTTGAAGCAACGGCTCAAATATGAGAGTTTTTGTATTCCATTATTTTCGGTCTGACAAAGGTGAATGCTTCTTTTACGATTTGCAAAATATATTGGGTCCTTCAAATATCGGATTTATTTTTTATACCAAGAACATCGAGAGCTTTAGATTTCATAATATTTATATCAGCCATTATGATAGCATGTGCTATCTCATCTGGCCTGTGAATAACAAACCATAATTAAACACCTTTTTTTAATGATTATTACATTCTTTCAAAACACTGCACATTTATTGGTGTTTTTATAGATCATGAATATTTATTAATAAAAAAAAAATACTAAAGAAGAAGAAGAAGAACTCAAGTGTTTCTCTCTTCGAGTATGTTGTTTAATTTCAATGACAGTGTAATGTTAGGCTTTGACTAAACACCAAGATTTTTTTTGTGTTGTAACATGACACTTTGCGTTGCTTTAAAAATAAAAAACAAAGCTGAAATCGGAGAGAAAGTGAAATAGAGAATTATACCTACCGCACTGTACATTGTTTTATTTACGCCAGTACCACCTTCTTCATTTATTCAGTCATGTCCTGACAGTGGCTGTAAACTAATTTAATATTTTGGCATTTACTCGACGGGATGTCCCAACACTTCACTCATTTCTTACTTAAGGACGAAAGGAAAGTTTTTATTTTTTTGTTATTAAACTGTGTCTTATATTAAATGGATGGAATATTATTTCAGCATGTCAAATGATTTACGATAAATAAACAAACAATATTCTGAAAATATTAAATGAAGAAAATTGTTTACATTAGATATTAATTTATCAGCATTTTTCTTCTTCTTTTTTTTTTGGAAAAATTGTTTATTGTCGGTATGTATTTTTTTCCAACTGAATTATTTGAAATATATCTTTACTTTTTTCAGAATGGTCATAAATTAAAACTGTAATTAAGTAACTTTTTGTCGTTTTTATCTCTTAAAAAAGAGATTTTTTAAAACAGATTGATTTAGTTACATCGAATAATAAGATCTATAAAGAGTTTTTTTAATTAACTTTAATATCGATAATTTTAATTTAAATACTAATTTAATGATAAAATTCCTTTATGAAATGAATTTTTTTAAAGAACATCGGAAAATATTTTGTGAAAGACTCTGAAAGTTTTCATTTTCTTATTGAAGTTTCGTTTACAATTTTTAGATGCTTGAATATTTTGTGAAATTACCCACTTTTTTAAAGTTTTTTATTTGTTTTCAATTTTTAACTGACTTAAAAAAAAGAAGCAGGTTATCAATTCGACTGAATGTTGCTTTTTTATATTTGTGTCTCCATAACTTAGTCAGTCATTTCTGCATGGATTTCGATTTTTTTTTATTTCAAAGGTGATGCTCACAAATTAGTCCTGTTTTAAAAATAGTCAATAATCTTAAAAATTAAAGGGTGTCCTCAAACATCGCACATATTTGTTACGTGTATTATGAACCGTTAAGGGCACCACTTTAAAATTAAAAAAAAACTGCATATCACTTTAGCTCCAAATGGCAAAAAGCAATACAAAATTTAATTAAAAAATTAACAGGTGTCACCATAGGTAACGAAAATTGAGCTATATGGGCTTCTCTTTTGGGCCGTTATTGATAAACGCTTGTAAATTGAACTGAATGTCTATTTCTATGATCGTTATAGTAAAAAGTATTAATATTATTAAAAATGGAAATTAAAGGGTGTTCCAATAGTTCAATTAATTTGATGTATATGACCATACAGACGCTTAAAATTAACACAGAACCTGTATTTCTTACCCTGCCATAGTAACAGGTATAAAATTGCAATTTTGACATTAAAGGGTGTTCCAATAGTTGATGTATTTGATGTGTGTGGCCAAACTTTTGAGCCGTTATAGACAGACAGCTAAAATTTACAAGGCAACTGAATTGCTAAGCCGCTACAACAACAAGTATATAATTTTAATTTAGAAATTAAAGGGTGTTTGTATAATTGATCTAAATTTACCTATATGGTCTTACCTTTTGAACCGTTATATTCAAACAATTAAAAATTATACAGAATGTCAAATAATTTATTTGGTTTAATAAAAAGAATAAAAGTTTAAATTTTAAATTAAAGGGTGTTACAATAGTTGATGTAATTTGTTTTTTAAGGTCATACTGTTGAAACCTTACAGACAGACGATTTAAATTTACAAAGAATCTGATTACTAAGTCTGCTACAACAGCAACTATAAAATTTGGAAATTAATGGGTGCCCCTATAGTTAATGCAATTTAATGCATATGGCCTAACTGCTGAATAATTGTAGGCAGACGGTTGAAATTAACAAGAAGCTAAAGTGCTAAGTCCGCTATAACAATTATAAAGTTTGGAAATGAAATATAAGGATGTCCCAATAATTAATGAAATTTGTTGCATGTGAAATGCAGGCAGATGAAAACTGTTTTGAATTCGTTTTTTATCATTTTATTTGTAGTGAATTATAAATTTTTAATTTTTTTTGTTAATTTTATTTGTTGTTGTTAATTTTTAGCTTACGATAAGCCACTAAAGTATTTGCTAGAATTTAAAATTTACGATGAAATTATTATTTTTGCAAATTTTATAATTTTGAATATATACATTGAATATTTTTTTTTTAAGAATTTACAATTTGTCATTTATTTTATTAATTTTATTAATTAATTTATTATTTAATTTGTTTATTTTTCATTTAATTTTTATTCCAAATATGGATTGTTTTTATTTTCATATTTTGAAGATTTTTAATTTAGCCGTTTATTTTGAAAATAACATAAGACACTTTATTTTAAAGGACTGTGTTTCAAAGGTTTTAAAAGTATTAAGGCTAAATCTTGAGAAGACAGATATGTTTTCACCTTTTTTCCTTAAAAAACTTCGTTCAGCATAACACCGTAGCAGCTCTTAAAATTTAATTTTCAAATAAACGGCTCAGTTTTGTAAAGAAATTTTATTTATTTATTTATTTATTTATTTATTTATTTGGGGAATTATTTTAAGTATATTTTGTTGTTGTTGGAAGTGAAATACCATTTTTTTATACCCTTCACCACAAAAAGTGGAAAAGTTTGTCATTCCGTGTGTAATTTCTACAATATCCATTTCCGACTCCCATAAAGTATTTATATTCTGAATCTTTATGCATAGCGAAGTCGATTGAGCGACGCCCGTCTGTCCGACCGTGTTAAATACGTCAATCTATCAGACATTGTGTCGAAAGAGGTGCTATTGGAAATCAGCATTATCGATCCATGTCCTTCGAGGCAGCAGGCAAGTCACCACGCCTACCTCGATTTTTTTTCATGTCATTTGGAACAATATAGTAACTCCAATCAAAAATATATATATATATATATATATATATATATATATATATATATATATATATATATATATATATATATATATATATATATATATGGTGCGATAGGGAATTAAAAAAATAAGAAAAAAAAACATCAAGTGAAAAAATTGGCGCTCGCCCATATTTTCCGAGTTACGGGGCTCTGAAATTTTCAAATTTTATAAAATATCAATATGGGTATCATTTTCAAGCTTTTGAAGAAGTCTTTAAGGAAATAGTAAAATTTTTTAAAAATGCCTTACACATTAAGAACCGATGTCAATTTTATGTAAAATTACATGTATGCAGGATCAATTTTTTTTTTTTAATTCTCTGAAGGGTATATAAGATTCAACATAGCCGATTACAGCACTCTTATTTTTTAATTTTAAATTTCGTGAGCTTGCAATTTTTTTTTATAGAAATTATATTTTTGTTAAAAATCTTTATTTATTAAAAAATTTTTTGAGATCTATCTAAATTAGCATTTTCAGAGAAATAAAAATTTTTACTATTGTTTTTATATATTTTTATATTTTTTCAATAAATTTATTATTTTTTTTTTTTTAATTTTCATTATTTTTAAAGATTCAATAAAATTTAAAATTACAATAACCAATTAATTAAAATTGATTTTGGCTTAAGTTCACTCTTATATTTATTTTAAAATTTTTTTTAGAAATTAAAACAAAATAAATAATGTAAAAATATCAAACAGTATAACTAATAATTTTATAAAAATTTCAAAATTATTTTAAGATGTCACTTATTTATTTCAAAAATATTTAATCTTTTGAAAGAAATTTTTATGTGTAAACTTTTTTAGTGAACTTTGTTATACAAAATTTATTCATAAGTTTTATTGCTTAATGAGGCTTAATAAATGTAATAGTTCCAAAATTAACATTTTTTTTTTAATTCGAAATATTTATTTTTATATTTTTAAAATATGCTATTTGCTAAAGCAATTTATCTTTTGTTAAGTAACTCAATTTGAGAATTTTAGTTTATATATTTTTATTGATTTCTTTCAGCTACAAATGTTTCCAATTTAATCATAAATAAAACATATTAAAATGAAAATAAAATTATTAAAATATAGAATTTTTATATCTAGCGAAAATAAATATGTAAATGTCCATGTAAATAGAAATAGAGGAGAAAAAAAATTTCATAAATATTAAAAATAAACCGAAATGGATGGAGATACCTAAACGCCTATAAAAATTAAACTAAAAGATATGACGAATCTTTTTTGATTTGTTATTTTGGGAATGCATTCCTATGTGCAACCTTGTCATCGAACACATTAATATGCATAAATACGCACACTAATATTTCATCACATTTAAGTGTTAAAGCAAATGCCAACAGTAGGTAACAAATATGTTAAAAGAAAATAAAATGTAGTGCCCTTTAGGCATTGACTTATAAACTTAACGTGTAATGCATTTTACGTTACAGAGAACATTCTGTTACGTTACAGAGGCATTCTTCGGAAACATTCGTTTTGTAGGTAAAATGCTAGACAATTGAAATAATCAAGATTACCCCTACAAGTGTTAAATATCAAATATGTGACGAAGACAGATGTATTCTTATATTATTTATCATCACTGCTTTTGCCCGATGTGATTCTATAAATCACATTTCTCAAAATCAAAAATTTATTAAAACGATGCACCACTTTTTAACCGCACTGTAAAGTATTTTAAACCCTATAAAATACCAAAAATAAAAACATTTCTACAGCAAGCAAATTTTAATTTAAATTTATTTCTTGTTGTATTTCCATTTAATTTTTTTTTAATTTAAAAGAAAAATTACTTTCGTATTCCAAAAGTAATTATGCGTATAATTTCCAATGATTCAAGAATCAAAATTGTCTGGTTGTGTTTTTAAATATTTGTTTTCTTCTTTTTGATATAAAAACACATTGACAAGTTGTGCCTTCTTAATGCTCGGTCGATTAGAATGGTTCATTGGTTGGATGTTTTATTCATCACATTTATGTTGGAATACAAATACAAAAACAAGTATTGTTTTGTCTTAATGACTAGAAAGTGTTAATTGAAAAACAGAGCAAAAGAAGTTGCAAACTTAAATTTAATAAAAGTTTAATTATAAAAAAAGAATGCAATTAATTAGATTGCTAGTTTTAATATTTTTGAATACTTTTGTTGTGAAATAAAACATTATATTTTGTTTCTAAAATCTACTTTGAAACAACAGAATCAATTTTTTAAGGAAGAACTGTTACAACAATAACAACCTCCAGATTGAAAATTTATTCCGAGTTGTGGTATGAAAAGTACGAAAGTAAGGCAAGCAGATGTGTGGCCAGAGCCTACCTTGGGTCAGTCAATTGACTGATCCGTTCTGAGAAAGAAGAAACAGATAGAGAAAAGAAAATCAGAGTGAAGAAAAGAAGATGGGAAGAAGCCAAGAATAAGGTAACAGAGAAAGAAAGTGCTGTGAGCGTAAATAACGAAGAGAAAACACCGCCGGATAAGGTCCGTTAGCCAAAGAGTGCGCTTAATCCATTGACTGAGTCACAATATAAACCACTGCACCTCAAAAAGAAACTGATCCAACCTGGTCCCAATGACGAAATGCCAGATAGGCTTCCGTTGACCGAGGTATTCCAGTCGTATAGACACCAGAACGGGACACAAAAAGAGGAAGTGATCCATTGTCTCCTCCTCCCCCTCGTCTTGCCAACTTCTGCAGATATCATTAAATGGGAGACCTAGCATGGGCTTCAAACAAACAGTGCCCAGTAACCGTAGCCACCAAGTTGCGTAATCAACTCCCCGGTAACTGTAGTAGTGCAGCCGCCCTGACCCAATCCATAGAGAGCCAGATTGTTCTAGCGATCGAACATGCCCACTCGTTAGACCATCTGACCTGAGCCAGATATGGCTGATAAAACATCCGCCATCTCGTTCAGAGAATAAAACATACAAAAAACAAAAACATAAAATACGAGCTCTCAATTATAAATCATGTAGGAGGCACTGATGCAAAAGAAAGACGTACATTAAATCTCGATTTTTGGTAAAATTTATTTATTTAATTTTTTTATATATTTTTTTACTGTTTTTAGTAAATTTCCGGTAAATTGTTGCTTTGCTTTTTTGGTAAAACTCCAACTTTATTATTTTAAAGAATTTTTAATTATTTTGTGAAATTTTAGAATCGGAAAAACTGACATATTTCATTAATACATTTGATGAAACAAAAAATTCTCATTCTATCTTTGAAGTTGCAAACGTAATGTTTTTAGTTTTTTAAAAAAATTTGGATGAAGGATATCTGATATCTGTAGGGAGCAAACAACTTATTTTTTTAACAAATAAATTACATAATAAAAATTAAATATTATGGTTTATTAACATTATATTTTAAACAATGTCATATTTCACGTATTTTACTCCCCAATTTAAACCCTGTAACCAAATTCATTAAATAAAAGTTTTGAGTGCAAGTTGCAGTTGAATTTAAATTATTTTTTTAATTCTGAAGAATGTATTAACGAAACAGCTACAAAACACATAAAAGAAAACAATTCATGATAAATAAATTGCTCAATACACATTTCGATTAACTCCATAAAACGTACAAGAATTAAAAATTACAATAAAATACGAAATAAACATTAAATTCATTATTAATCTAAATAAACACTCGTACTCGAATGCATAAATACTAAATTTTCATGGAATATAAATCACTCCCTTTGTAATAGTATTTGCTTTTCAACTTTCTTTAGAATCAAAAATTTGTTTCTACTGGCCAGAAGCACCTTTATTTCCTCTTTTTAGCACAAAAAATTTCAATTATTCACTTTGTGTGCAATACTAAGCAACAACAAAATTACAAAACAAAATAAATGTAAATAGCTTAAAAAAATAAAAAACAATTTTAACAGAAAGAAATAATATATTTTAAATCTAAAGTACAATTGATTTTTTCATTACTGATGTAATCGATATATTCACATATCTAACCTTCCATTGTATTCTTTTTAACTTGGCAGCACTTAGTCAGGCCAAAACAAAAAACAGTTGTCAAAATCATATGAGAATTGTTGATTTCATCAACTCCAGTTTTTTTTAACAAAGTTAATTTTATTATTAAAGTAAATTCATATAAATAATATCAGATATCAAAGCAAACATGTCAGGCACCAGTGAAATAACACCCTCTACACCGGGCGCAGGAGCGTTAATAAATTTTAAGACTCACAACCATGCTATGGAAACATTTAAAAAGCCCAGTTCCTTGGCAGTAATGAAAAAGAAACCAAAGCCTAAAATCTTAACAGAAGAAAAATATATTGAAGAAATCTCCAAAATCATACAACGAGACTTTTTTCCAGACTTAGAAAAGTTAAAAGCGCAAAATGATTATTTGGATGCCATGGATCAAAAAGATTATGCGCGCATGGAGTCTATACGGGCTAAATATAGTGGCAGAAAGCCTACCGAAGTAAATAGAAGTAAGTACATAATGTTACAATGAAAAAAGTAAGAATTGAACAAACTTTTATTTGTAGAAATGACACCCGATACCTTTGAAACACCTTCCAGTTTTGGCGAAAGGACACCAAGAAACAATGAGCCTTCAGAAACATGTTGCTCTACAGGTGTACAATCAGTAGCCTCCTCTACTAATTCAACGAGAAGTAGCATTAAATCTATAAGTGACAAACATTGTCTTGATTCATTTTTACAATCCTATACCAGTGAGGATAACGACAGCTTTCAGAAAATCATAGATACTGCCGACGAAAAATTAAGACAAAAATTTGCTGTACTATACAATCAGGAAACATTATCAGCAGAAAAGTTACAAAAAGCTTTAACATTGCCGACCATCGAGCAACAATTTGAGGAACCTGATCCCATGCGCAAAATTGAAACTTGGGCCTATCAAAATAAAAATTCCATAATGTACACACCAGACGGCGTAGAACTAACGGAAACTGAAAAAATTGATATGGTCAATCGAAAGCAGGTGATACATCATAATGCCACACGCTTACACGTTAATCCTTTTGAGGGCGTAAGTAGGCAAAAGACGGGAGAGGTTCGTGGTGAAACAATTGCCACGTTAGGGGAGAGAGTAGATGCAGATGGTACTAGTTTAAGTCAGACAAATTTGGCTTCACAATTAAAACGCTTCGATTTGGTAAAGACACCTTCTCCACGGCCGGGTGAGGCCTTTTCACCTCTAATGACCTGGGGTGAAATCGAAGGTACACCATTTCGTTTAGACGGTTCCGACACACCTGTACGCTCAAATAATGGGCCATCGTTTAAAATCAACGAATCTTCACGTAGAGAAACCATTGCCTTAGCCTTAGCTGAGAAAGTTGGTGAAAAAATACGCGCCCAAAAACAAAAAGCTATGGATACAGCCCGCCGTAATATTTCCTCACCCTTTATACGTTCAAATATTGAGCGGCTAGCCTCCATGTCACCAGCTGCTAGAAATTTGGCAACTTCTAAACTGGGCTTACGTACGACACCCTCAATAGTTACACCTTCACCTATACGCACACCATCTTTAATTAAGGGCAAAACGAAAGCGGTTCCAAGCAACCCGATTTCAACGACCAAAAAGCTTATACCGGCCACATCACCCGCTATTAAACCTAAAACTCCTAATCTTATGAATAATGCAAAATCGGGTACCCTCACAGATGATCTATTGCAAATTCCAACAAAACGTTCAAGAGCAGCGGATTTTTTTTAGAATATTAAGAAAAGCTTAATGGAATAAACGCCGTTTTGGTAAATTTTTGAATAAAATTAAGTTTTTTTCTTTCGGAGCGTTAAAATTCAAATTAAATAAAGTTAAGCATAGATCGGTCAGATTCGTAAAATATTTGAAAGACGTAACCGCTAAATTATGAAAAATAAATTTTGTATCTCTCTCTCTCTCAAACACTTGTTAAGAAATAGAAGATCCTACTCAATGAAAAAGTTAAGATATAACATTTGTAATATTATAAATCGTTATTCGTAATGATACGTGTCAGAAAAGATTAAATATACATTTGAAAAAATAATGGTTACGCTTTTTTGGTTTCGCACGGGCCTACTGCTGAACATGCTACCTCATCTGTAATTATGGGTGATATATATATTAAGAAATCAAAAGCTCTCGATGTTCTTGTCATGAAAATTCAGTGCGATGTTCGTTCGAACAAGCATATTTTTCATGCTGCAAAAGAAGCATTCAAGTGCGTCGGTTTCCTGAAACGGTGTAAAAAATACTTCACTTCATCTAATCTCCTTGCTATCTATGTCACCTTAATCGGACTGAAAATGGAAAACAACTCTGATGTATGGACCGGTGCTTCAAAGTCTATTTTGGAGTTACTCGACCGCATACAGGAGAGAGCGAAGAAGCTCATCGGTGACAGTAGGGTATGATATCCGGCTCTATTGACTCACTGGAGCATCGACGCAATGTGGGGTGTGTTTCACTGTTTTATCGTTACTACAACGAAATTTTCTCTTATGAAATCAGGGAACTCGTTCCTGAAAACCGTAATTTCATACGCGCAACGCGCTCTGCATCAAAAGCACATTCCTTTGTGGTCGATTGGCCAGTGAATCGCACTACGCATTACAGAGAAAATTCGTTATTTAGCCGAACAGTTCGTATGTGGAATAACCTTCCTGCAGAGGTCTTTCCTGCCACTTTCAATGTGCAAACATTCAAATCAAATGTCCACAAGCACTACTTCCTCTATCCTCTTTCCCAAAACCTAATTTCCTAGTTCTGGCACAATGCATTACATAAGTAAGGGTCATCCCCTAAGAGCTGGTCCTAAATAAAAAAAAATATTTTATTTACTACTAGGAAAGGCTTACCTGGAACTTTCTGTTCAGGGCAAAATTATTTTTGAATATGTATTTTTTATTTACAACGAGCACCAACTAAAATTTATTAAATTTGTATCAATTGTGTGTGTGTGTATCATATAATATAAAATTATATTAGAAACCACTAAAGCACCATAATTATATCTATTAAAATAAAAAAGAGTTACATAACACGTTTAAAGATTTTGAGCTTTGTTACTCGAGCTAAAAGTTTTTTAAGAGTAAAATCAAAAGATAAATTAATCCCAGTAATCAACATGATCGCCTGATTTGAATTTTTGTTCCTTTAAAATATTCAAAAACTTTGCTGTAGTTTTCTCAGTTGTCAACATGGTTTTGGTGTCACGTTGACTTTTAAAGATGTCATGCAAATCTTTGCTTATAGTGGCATCTTGCACATAAACGGTCATGTCGGTGTCGATAGCACCGGGAGCATAGCTCAATACCACTGTATCAGTATCCTTTTCCTCGGTAGCAAGTACAGCAAAATACATTTCACGAGCAGCCTTGGCAGAACAATAAAAACTCATAGAGGCAAAAGGTTCAATGCCACATTTGGAAGTAACATTCACCACTAACTTTTGTACAAAAGCAAATACTTTAAAGAATTCCACATTTAGGGAAATGGTAGAGAAAACATTCATATGATAATACTGAGTCCAAACATTTGTATCTGACACATCAATAGCCTTCTTGGAAACATCACCCACAGTGCCGGCATTATGGATAATAAAAGCTCTTTCGAAGTTGGAAATTTTTTCCTTCGATTGTAGCAAAGAATCAGTCAATAGTTTTTGAAATTGCTGAGCCTTGGCCGTGGACAAATCTACTGAATAAGTTAAGACCTTCAGGTCTGTACGATTCGATTCAATCGAAGCTTTAGTTTTCTTCAAACCGTCTTCGTTTCGTGCTATCAGTATAACAACAGAATTAGCTTTCAATGTTTTGGATACTTCAATAGCCATCGTCTTGCCAATACCACGAGAAGCACCGGTGATAAGAAAATATGTTTTTTTATTTAAATCAAGCACCATTTTTGTATGCTTCAGAATTCTTTCACTTTTTAAACACTTGTTGAATCGTAACACAATTTGTAGTTTTTTTTTTTTCTTTCACATGAACCTGTTCAAAACTTGCATTAAATTTACACATATACATGCATGCATATTTACATACACTGGCTACAAGCACAGAGTTGTTATACAACTGATTTGTAATTTTTGTTATGGATTTTAAGCAGATGTGCAAGCTCAAGTAATTTATTTTCTTAACAAGTGAATTGACTGTAAATTATGAAATTCCCTTCACTAAAAATGTTAATATATGATTTTAAATTCAAAGAATTATACGTTTATTTAAAAAACATAAACATTTCTTTCTTAATTACTTATAACATTTTGTTTTTGCTAAAGGCGTTAGAACAAAGTTTAATTATAGTCAGCTTGAGTGCTTAGGAATGATTGAGCAACAAATATTCAATTACGTGCAATGTAAAGGGTGTTTTTTAAGTCTGATAAAACTTGTGCAAGTGTTAACTTTGAACTGCCTAGCTTGCACAGACTGCCGATTCAACTGCGCTCTGGCAAATCATCATATATAGTCAATCTATCCAATCCACATAAGACTTATAAAATATATTACGATATTTACAAAATACTTACAATACTAACTTAACCAAAAATAACAATCACCCGAAGCCGAAGCTGCAATGGAAAACAGTCAGCCGAAGCTGCTGTGGAAAACATACAGCCGCAGCCACTGTGGAAACAGTCAGTAGAAAACAGTCATCCGAAGCTGCTGTGGAAAACAGTCAGCCGAAACTACTGTGGTAAAAAGTCAGCCGAAGCTGCTGTGGAAAACGGTCAGCCGAAACGGCTGTGGAAAACAGTCAGCTGAAGCCCAAAGCACACACTCACACGCGATCGCTTATGGCAGATTCTTATCTAGTTTGGATCGACCCGATACATTTCCAACCTGTCATTCTTATTAAATACCTAATAAAATATTTACTGATTCCGAATTATAAGTGATACAATGAATAATAGGCTTTTTACACTGACTAACATCTCGGTGAAACGCATGGAAGATACAGAAAATGTGAAACATTCGTTTACATTGATAACATTTAACATCTACCATCAAGTCATCTGTCAAAAATATGTAACTAAGCGACGCATAATTTTTAGTAGTAAAATAAGATTTAAAAAAAATGCTTGCGAAGACATACTTATTAATAACTGAACTAATTATGACTTGGAATAATGGAAGAACATCATGGAAGAAGAATATGAAGAAAAACTTTTAGTGGACATAAGTGTGTTTGTAGATATCAATACACTATATTTATTTTAATAAATACTTATATTTTTTGGAGCCGCTATAGAATATTTTGGGGGAAAGATGTGTGCCTCTTCTTTTTATTTAAAAATATTTATTTATAATTTCAGTGTCATTTTATCAGTGATGCCACCAGAATATCTAGGCTACAGTCATTTTTCTAGTGGTGACAAAAATAAAATAAATTTACAGATTAAAAAAAAAACGTCATAAAATTACTTTGTACGTCACTGGAACTTAATGGATTAAGCTTTTTTTAAATTCCAAATGATATAGTAAATTAGAGGCAGGCGTAGTATTTTGCCCTCAGCCTCGAAGGACGTGGACCGATCTTGCTGGGTTACATCAACAAAATTTTCAAACTATATTTGATCAATTGAAGTATTTAAATTTATTCTACCTGAATTAGTGCCTTGGAAAAGTTGATTTCAACACTAACAGTCCACCCTAAATACGAGCGTAAGACGTTATTTAACTGTCAAAAATTTTCATGCGCAAACAAAATGTATGAGACCAACCCAAATAGCGCGACGCTAACGTTGGACAATTGAAAAATCCAATTGTGACTGCGCGTAAAAAGTGAAGTTTGCTGCAAAAGAAGTGTTGTTATTGTTTTTTTTTTTTTGTGGTATATACAAAAATATTTCCAACAGTAATGACATTACAGCTACTTTAAGGTCAATTTCGCGATTTTATCTCTCTTAATTGTTTTAATTTTGTGGTTTTTAGCAAATAAGATAAGTAAACAATACTGTTCGTTTCACAACGTTGGCGCTCTTATTTAAGTTACTCATTACAGCGTAAAAACTAGACGCTAAATTACGTCGTGCCTAACGCCCGTATTTAGGGTGGACTGTAACACGGACGGACAGACGGAAATCGCTCAATCGACTTCGCTATGTATAAGAACTCAGAACGTAAATAATTTATGGGTGTCGAAAATAAATATTGTAAAAATTACAAACGGAATGACCAACTTAGATATTCTCTTTTTCCACCTGTGGTGAAGGGTATAAAAATACTAGATTATTGAAAATCAGTTCGAAAGTTATACAAAATAAAATAGTGGCAGTCAAATTTAATAACACGAATAAAATATAAATTTAAAAGTGTGATACTATTTTGAACATTCAAATTCTGTTTTTTGCATACCTTTGGTTACAAGCTCGATAAGTGATGACTTTTGAGGTTTTTAATATTTTATCTCCAAAACAAAATATTAAACAATTCTATAACACATTATACAGAGCCCAGAAAGGCCCTAAAATTAGACTCAAGCAATGCCGGGTACAATAAGCTGGTAATAAATTCTCTATTTTATTTACAAATTCTATTTTAAAATTCTACTTCTTCTTCAAAAACTACTTATCACTACGCCACTATTCTGCTAAAGGTAAGTTCACAAACTGTACTTTTAAAAATAAAACAAATCAAAAACAAAAGTACACAAAAAAAGCTTGTGTCAAAAATCCTTGACCATTTCTCCAAGAATTTAAATATTGATACGTACGACTTCTTATCTTTTAAAAATTTATTAATTTTATTGTATAACCAGAGTGTTGTTTTTAATGAAAATTAGTTTTTATTTCTAAACATCTTTAGCCATATACAATGGAAATACATACATACATCATACATAGTTTGTATATTTTTTAGAAATCTTATTAATTTCAATTTCATTAAACTGCTGTACGTACACACATGTCTGGTAAGTGTTACAGTGTGGAGACCTGTGCAAAAAATCAGGAGAGGCAAATTACAGCATTCGATACTGATCGAAATTTCAATAGAAATTGAATGTAAATTTTTTTCAATATCGAATTCCAGAATTTGCCCCCGCTGCTATTAAGTTTTGCAATTTATAAAAGTTACGGCCGTGCGATTGCTTTTTAAAAATAGCAACTTCACTTAATTTACTTTTTCTCGATTAAAAATCATGTGTTTTTAACCGACTTCAAAAAAAGAAGGAGGCTATCAATTCGACTGAATGTTGCTTTTTTATGTTTGTGCCCGCAAAACTCAGTCTTTTTTGAACCGATTATAAAATTTTTTTGTAATTTGATAGATTTTTAAAACAGTTCATAATCCTAAAAAATAAAGGGTGTCCCCATACAACAGACATGATTTTTAAGTGTATTATGAACCGTAAAGATCCCCACACTTAAATTTAAAAAAACTGAGTATCGCCATAGCTCTCAATAGCAAAAAGTAATACAAAAATAAGTCTAAAAATTAAAGGGTGTCCATATAGGCGACCTAAATAGACTATGCGCCTATATTTTGAACGTCGCAGACAAACGCTTGAAAATTGGACATGATGATTTATACATTTAGACATGATTTGTAATAACAAATGTAAACATTCAAAATTATATATTAAAGGGTGTCCTAATAGTTAAATTAATTTGATTTATTTAACCAAACTTCTAGGCAGATAGTTGAAATTTACAAAGAACATTAAGTCCACTATAATAACAAGTACAAAATTTGTATTTGAAAGTTAAAGGGTGTCCCAATAGTTAATGTAATTTGATGTATGTGGCCAAACTTTTACGCCGTTATAGATAGACAGCTAAATTTACAAAAAACCGGTATTGCTACTGGTATAAAATTTATATTTTGAAATAAAAGGGTGTTCCCATATTTGTAGTAAATTGACCTATATGACCCTATCGTTTGAACCGTTATATATAAACACTTTAAAATTAAACAGAATATCCACTACTTTGTCTGGTAAATTAAGAAGTATAAACATTAATATAAATTATAGGGTGTTACAATATTTGATGTTATATGATGTATATGACGACACTGTTCAACAGTTGTAGAGAGTTGATTGATATTTGCACAGAACCTTTATTGCGTAGTCCGCTATAACAAGAAACAAACATGAACTTAGAAATTAAAGGGTGTCCCTATAACTGTTGAAATTTGACCTATATGGTCCCATCTTTGAAACCGTTAAAAGCAAACCTTTGAAAATTAGACAGAATGTCCATTACTATATCAAGTATAATAACAATTATAAATATTTAAAATTAGAAATAAAAGGGTGCCCTAATGGTTGTAATTTGATGTACATGGCCAATCTTTTGAACAGTTATAGCGACTAACGCTTAGAATATAAATAAATTCTTTGTTACTGTGACAGCAATAAAAAGTGTAAAAAATACAGGGTGATCACATAACTGCTGAATTTTCTTCTATAATCATATTTTGTTCTTCAAAATATAAAAAATCCTGACACAATCTTTCTCGAATGTAAAATAATTAATGTATAATTGCCGTCCTAAAGAAATATGATTTTAAGTTTGTCTGTTTTTTTGCAAGAATTATTTTAAGATGCAGTTTGTTTATTTTTAGGCTATTTTTGCTGATTTTTTATATATGGAGTTTGACATTTTCTGCAACGGCGAAAATAAATGAATTCGCCACTGCCACCACCTGGTACATGATTTCGCCATGGTAAAAAAACTTATACATATTTTTTACATATGGAGCTTAACATTTCAGGTCCTGACGAAAATTAATGAATTCGCCTTGATTTCTAGCAATGACAAAAGTAAATGAACTCGCCATTATTATCATTTGATACATGATTTCGCCATGATCAGTGTAAAAACTTCCGCATTAATTCAACTAGATTAAACAGGGGTATTTGTGAGCGCCACTTAACAGTGATTTTATACAGCGGTTGCTACAGTGACTACAAGACTTGATGATGAAAAGTCTTATCCAATTCCACGTGACCTTGATAATCATTAGTTCCGGTCTTATCACCTTTGAAGATGATCTATTTTCCAAGACTGGTTTCGTATTCAATGTGATAAAGTTTATTTTGAAAATCAAAGTTTTAAATTTATTTAAAAAAAAAGTCGGATTCTAAACACTGTGACTTGCAAACGGTATCAGCCACTTTCATCCGCATTCTAAGCAAAAAAAAAAACTAGTCTTATCTCTAAAATTATGTGAATCTGAATTCTGTACCACACACTGTTTCCCATACAAACGCAGTATTTACCCATGACAACAAATTTTATAGTGAAATAAGTGAAACAAAATTTATTAATGGATTCAAAAAGTTTACTTGCGAACCCAAACAGCTAATGAGAATTCAGTACAGTAGTACAGTCGTTAGTGGAATAACACATCCTATTAAAAAGAATATAAAAAAATAATTAAACTAAAAAAAAACCAAAAATATTAAATTAAAAACAAAAAGGAAGAAACCAAAATTAATTTGATTTAAAATAAAATAAAAAAATAATAATTTTTCAAAAGGCAAAAAGTAAAATGTCTTCAAAAAGAATGGATTTAAATAAAATGTGCTTTTTTGTTCTGAGTGGCGTTGTCAATCCCTTGGGCAAAGAATTGGCAGTTGAAATGTGCCGTCGCTTTAAGGCAGGATCTGTTGCTATGCTGGTCGATGACGAGGAACAAAATCTGCAAGAAATTCGCAAAGAAATTGAATCGCTAGAAAATAATATTCATGTCGTTTGCTGCAGTTTAAGCCACTGGCAACACGCCGACTACAATTTATTCCGCAAAGCACTTTCCACTGTACTCAGCCCTGAGGCCTATGGCAAAAAGCAGTTGGACTTGGCATTTATTGTACACAACGAAGGCAATGCTGCTACACATTTGCTTATTGAACCTGAAAGTAACGATGCCTGGAAGATGTACGTTCAGAAGAACTTGTACGCTCCCATTGCTCTTAATCAGGAATTCATTAAATGCCCCCAACTTCAGGGCATAACTAAATTAATTGTCAATATAAGTTCTAGTCTTTGGATACAACCATTAGCATTTAAATCACTGCTCTGTTCCAACAAGAAATCTCGTGATATGTATTTTCGTTCTGTTGCTGCCGAAGAAGCTGATAACGATGTTGCTGTTATGAACTATGGACCCGGCATTTTTCTTACACACAAGCCAGCATACGATTGCAACAACAATATGATCGATATAGAGGATTTAGTGGAGGAGGGCAAGATGTGTAATTTACCACGTGTAGAACCCTTGCAGTCTACACTAAAACTGATTAATATTCTAGAGGAAATCTCATTCATTTCCGGTCACGATGTTGACTACTACGACACTTACAATTTATGAGTAGCACTGTATAAATATTATCGAAAGCACTTAATGACGATCGGTAATATTTATATGAAATTAAAACAATTTTTATACTATGACTATGCTATGACTATGACTATGACTATTGTTATTGATATATTGATTTATGTTTTGAATGAGATTGTTGATCATGATAAAGAACTTGAAGAAAGTTTCATTAATAAACTGCTTAAAATCATTATAATTGCTCTAACTTGTGAAGAGCAGGAAGAAAATCTTAAAAATGAAATTTATTTGTGTTTTTCTTTTTGATTTTACTCAACCTTTTAACTGACAGTTTTAAGTCGATTTGATCATAGCGCCAGTTTTTGAGCGTCATTTTTTTCACTTCCTACCGTAAAACTGTTCTGTCGAAATTTGGTGTCTCTCTTTAGGAAGATATTTATCAGACAGCCAAGTCGAATTAATGTTACCAGGTGAAGGCATAAGTAAAAACAAAACATAAGAAACACGTCTAATCCATTTGTGTAAATAATTCTTCTTATTTCATTTGGCTGTCTATAACGGTTAAAAGGTATGGCCACATACAAATATCATTCACTCCTATTCTGCGTTTCGATTCGAACTGAAATTTTCTCCGTCTGACAACTTTGGTATTCTGTGTTTTGATTCCGCTCAGTTTCTATCGATTGTATGTGTTCTGCATTACGATCGGAGCTCCGTTTTTCCCAGTTGTTTTTTTGGGAGGGGTTTTGTTTATTTGTGTTTTTTAGTTAAAAATTGCCAAAAATGAAAGTAGAAAATGAGATAAAATGTTCAGAAACGGTTTAAAAAAACACTTAAAATTATTTTCAACTAATTTATTTAATTAAATTAATTTCCTTTTGTTTAAAATTGTTAATTTTTGTACCCGAATCTGATGTGTTTTTTATGTGTTACGGGTCAAAAACAACAACACCAGAGCAGTATGAAAAACTGGCAGATGTAATGGCATCTAAAACAGACATTACATGTAGATACCACCAGCGATCGAAGAAAGAAGTAGCAGCGTTCTGAGAAGAAGTTGCAGGTATCCTTAATGCACTAGGTCCTTAAACAAAAAATGCCAGCGCAAAAATTAGTTGCCGTGAACAACTAATTTTTATTTTTTATTTTTATTTTTTAACAAACTTGCTTAAATTGCTATTTCATTTCCACGTTCCACAGTGATGCTATTAATTTTGTAAACATTTTTGTCTTCTTCTTTTTCTTTCGATTGCAATTTTCTGCAGAATACCAATTTACGATCGCAACGGAATTGAATGCGGAGACTTAACGAAACGCAGAATAGGGGTGATTAAATATTACACGCTTATATTCCATCTCCAAAATTCATATTTGTTACAGCAGACTTAACACTTCAGCTTCTTGTTAATTTAAACCGTCTGTCTACAGTTGTTCAACAGTTTGGCAATATACAAATTTAATCTTGCTGCTGTAGACTTATACCGCATTTAGACTTGGCAATTTTTCATGAAACTGGCATGCAATTCTTGTTTGTTGGTGAAGCAAGAGGAGTAAGCAATATGGTATTGCTTGAGTTTTGAATGGATGTTACTGTAGCTTATGTTTATTTTTAAATAACGCATATTGCTGCAACCTAAATAGAGAATTAAGAAAAAAATGCCTCAAAAAGTTGCATAGTGTAAATCGGGACTTAGCGATCAGGTTCTTTGAAAATTTAAACCGTCTGTCTATAACGTTTCAACAGTTTTTTTTTATTTTACCAAACAAAGTATTAGACATTCTATCTAATTTTCAATTGTTTGTATAAAACGGTTCAAAAGATGCGGCCATATACGTAAACTTACATGAATTAAGGGAACACCCTTTAATTTGTAAATTCAAACTGTATACTTGTTGTTGTAGCGGCTTAGCAATGCAGATCCCTTGTAAGTTTCAGCTGTCTGTCTATAAGAGTTCAAAAGTTTGGCCAGATATATCAAAGTACATCAACTATTGGTTTACCCTTTAATATACAAATCACAATTTTATACCTGTTGCTATAGCGGAGCTAGGAGTACAGGTTCTTTGTTAATTTCAAGCGTCTGTCTTCAAATGTCTACTTAAAATTAAATCAACTATTGGGGCACCCTTTAATTAACATTTTCAATATCAATATTTGTTGCTATAACGGTCATAGCAATCGACATTCTGTCCAATTTGCAACCGTTTGTCTATAACAATTCAAAAAATAGTCCCATATAGATCAATTTACGTCACCTATGGGGACACCCTTTAATTTTTAGATTTATTTTTGTATTACTTCCAGCCGTTGGGAGCTATGGTGGTACATGCTTATTTTAATTTTAAAATGGTGCCCTTTATGGTTCATAATACACTTTAAATTTTTGAGATTATGGACTGTTTTTAAAACGTCACCAATCTGTGAGCATAACCTTTCAAATAAAAAAATCTTAAATCCATCCAGAAATGACTGAGTTATGGCGACACAAATATATAAAAAAGCAACATTCAGTCGAATTGATAACCTCCTTTTTTTAAGTCAATATATAACATCCCATAATTCTTAAAATAAAGATGTTTATTTTGTTAAGACTAGGGTTTGATTTCCCGGGAATTTCCGGAAAAAGCCATCTACAATATGCCGGAAAAAGTCCCAGGAAACGGACAGTTTAAAATCATAAGCACTTTCAAAAAATACACTGATAGTTTTTCAAATATTTTGGTTGTGACTTTTAAAAATTTTTAAATAGTTCGTTTCGTGTGAGTTTAACTTCATCTGAACATGAAATATTATAGGAAAATTTTAATGTTGGCGGAGATAGTAATCGATATGGAATACAAAACCGCTATTTTAAGAATTTTTGTCTGTCTATGTTTGCATATCCTAAAAATTGCCGGATGGATTTTAATATAATTTTGTAAAGAGGTCCCACTAAAATTTGAAACACGAACATGGATCATCTTTATAACGCATTGTTGACAACAAAACCTACCTCCGTGGAAAGTGAAAGGATTTTTTCTATTGTTGGAAATTGTGCAGCAAAAACAATCACGCAGTGTTTGTTGGCTAGTGAATTGTTAAATGCAGATCAAAAATCATATATTTAAAAAAATTAATAAAATATTTTTTCAGAATTTTTATCTTTGTTATCTTTCGTTATACAGTTAAAATGTACAGAAGTATGTATGTCTTGTCACCTGAATTGTTATAAAGTTTTTTAAAGCGTTTAAATTTAAACTATTATTTATTCTTATTGTTTGGTTATGTTTCAATAAAACTATGAATTTTTTAATATCATTTAATTAAATAAACTTGCTTTCTTCAAGAATTTTTTTTCCCGAGAATACCGGAAAATTCTGCAAATTCAATAATTTTTTTCCGTTTCTCGGGCAATAAAAAATTCCGGGAAATCCCAAATTCTATTTTTCTCTATTTCTTGGCAAAAATTACATTCATTTTAACTAAATTAAAAACTTTTATTTATTATTAAATAATGGAAAATATTATAAACCTAAAGAACACAGAATCGAATGGAAGAGAAAAAAATTAAATAGAGTAGAACAGAATAGAATAGAAAAAGCGCACTAAATTATATCATCACAAGCTTAAATTTTCTCTTTCTTGAGAGACATATGTTTCGTAAAATGTTTTCGCATCGTCCTGGCATTAAGTCAACTACATCTTGACAAACGGAAACAAATATTGCATTTCACGAATCCTGAATAAGAGTCTAAGACTCCTTGCAATTGCATGGACACTTTCCTTCCTCTTGATATTTTTTAACATTTTGCAAATTTTCAAGAGGATTTAGATTCGCGAATTAATGGAATGGCCACCATTAAATTTTTGTTGTTGTTCCTTTAAACTACTCCTCTATTAGATGAATTGTGTATTTGGGGTCATTATCCTGTTGAAAGACTCATATGAGTGACATATTTTCTTATGCATACGATAGCATATTTCTGTCAAGAATTTTAACTTAATCGATTAATTTCAATTTCGCCTTCGATGCGATGCAAAGGGACCACCCCATAATGAAAAATGAGCCTTAAACTGTGATGTTACCACCATTGTGTTTTTCGACCACCAGAGCATTAATTAAGATTCTGACATGAAGAATACCCCCGATCTAAGTTGAACAAAATAATTGTTGTCTCAGCAGACCAGAAAATTAAATGATACTTTTATTCGACCAGTCATTATGAAAACTTTTCCTGGGTTAAGGCTTTCTTTAAAAGGGATTTCTTTAATAGGAATTTTCCTTATTGTTGTAGCTTCAACGTTTAATCATTTTTAATTTGTTTGAAATTTCTTAAGCGTAAATAAAATTTTTGGTATTCTTTTGTGAGTTTCATTTTTAGAAGCCAACTGCTTAAATTCATTTCTACCATTATTATCGAAACTTCAGGCAACTCTTTATTTTGTCGTCCTGTCGCTTAATTACTTTTTGTTTTCAAAAAACTATTTTTATAATTTCCCACATCAACGATTTGTAATAAAAAAATACTAACGCGTACGAAATACAAAAAAAAACATTTTTGCAAATTTTTTTATATTGGTATTTCGCTAGACTATTCAGTTTTTAGTATAAAAATTGAGGGCTCTACGTGTTATAATTCTCTAGATAGATATGAATGATAATTTTTAGCTTTGTATGGGGGGTACCATGTCTACTGTTTAAATTTAGAAAACATTTTTATCCAGATATGCATATTAGCAAAAGAGCTACTTGTGGAAAATTTTAAGACTCCACCTATTGTAGTTCTCTAGGTACACGATAATAATTATTCACTTTGTATGGAGGGTACCGTGCCCACTGTTCCAATCAATCCTGTGTTTTGCTCTAAAAATTTAATGAATATCGGTCAACGTGACAGAAAGGGTAGTAAATTCGGCAATGCTGAACTTTCTATACCCTTCACCATATATTTAAATCTAGTTTAGTGAAGTAACTCCCATCGAAAAAAAATATTGGCGCAATAGAGAATTGAAAAGTAAAAAAACAATTTTATTAAAAAATGTGATTGGCTCTTAAGGGGTTTAGCATTTGTAAAATTTTTGTATTTTCTGAAAGATCTTTTCAAAGGTTTTTAAATAATACCCATATTGATAACTTAAAAAGTATGGTTCACAATTGTACTTCTCTATGAGGCCGACAACTCGGGAAATATTATCGATCACCAATTTTTTTTTCAATTTTTCACTTGAGATTCTTTTTTCTTATTTTTTAATTCTCTAATGATTTATATATCTATTTTTCGATTGAAGTTACTTCACTGTTCCAGAAGATACAGAAAAATTAGAGGCAGACGTGGTGTTTTGCCCGCTGCCTCGAAGAACATGGACCGATATACTGATTTTCAATTCCTAAATTAATGAAAGTATGTCTAATCGATTGGTGTATTAAAATTTTCTCAAGCTCATCTAGTGTTAATTTTAACATTTACACGGACGGACAGACGGACATCACTCAATCGATTTCGCTATGCATAGGGACTCAGAATATATATGTATATGGGCTTAGAAATGGATATTGTAAAAATTATGAATGGAGTGACAAATAAAGATTAACCCTTTTTACATGTTGTAAAGGAAATAGAAAACATTTAAAAAGCGCAGACATTTTCTATGCCGATAGTTCCTTATCTGGAAGGTGCCATGTAATATAAGAACAAGTCTGTTTTAAAATTTTTTCTTTAGCGAAAAAAGAAGGAATACGATTTTAAATCACGGGAATATTTATTAATTTAATTTTTAACTTTAAAAAAATAAATTAATATGATTGGAATACAATTTAATTTGCTGTATTCGTTCATGTTGAGTGCTTTAACCCAATAAGTTTCATTAAATGTCTGTCTTTGTGTATTTTTGGAGGCAGACTTGACAGGTTTTACCCGTGAGTGACAGTTTTTAAGAACTTAAATGTTTTAACTCCGAAATTAGCTTTTTAATTTTTTTTTTTTTTTATGCTATGTTTGGAGTGAAGCCATTTTCTCGTGTTAAAAAGACCCTGAAAGTACATTAAGGCAACACCGGGTACTGTTAGCCAGTTAAAAATAAAATACTTTTGATCGTTTATCATAATTTTCGTAATATCTGACTACAGCCTCTCAACACGCATACATATATACATACTTCTCTACAAACACATACATATGTATATGTGCAGTATGTCCAGATTTACACTATAAAACTTTTAGAGGCATTTTTTTTCTCTATTTAAGTTACAACGATATGCGTTATTTAAAAATAAATATGAGCGACAGTTACATCCCCTCAAAATTCAAGCAATACCAAATTGCTTACCTTTCCTGCTTTACCAACAAATAAAAATTGCATGCTAATTTTATGAAAAATTGCATAGTGTAAATGCCGTATATAAACAATAATATATTGACTTTTCTTTATTCAAAATAAAGTAATAAATGAAAAATAAACTTCAGTTAAAAAAAATTATTTAAAAAGAGTGTTCAGCTAACTTCAGACTTTTTATTAAATTTTGTTAAACAAAAAGATAAATTAATATTTTGTTGAGTCACCTTAAGAATCTATTAAAGCTTGGTACTGAAAAAACCATCACATCAACATCAAATGTGTTATACTATGTTTCCATTGACTTAAAATCAAGTAGTTTTGAAGAAAATACTTCGAAGTGTTTCAATTGAGTAAAACTGTTTTGTATATTTAAATTTTTGAGGTCACACTGACACTTTTCTCAGTTAAAGGACTATTTGATTTTTGTAACAAAATCGAGTTCGTGCTCTAGTTTGTTTGCTTTTATACGTATATAATTATATTTTCTTTTAAGCAAAAGTTTTATACAGAAAAGTTTATTTTTTTAAGAACTTAAAATTAAATGTCAATTTTTCGATAAAACATCCAATCTGAATAAATAACACGGAGCTAAACTTGAGTATCCGAGACAAAACACAGTGTTGTAAAGACAAAATCAGCTTGAAAAAATATATTTTCGACATGATTTGAAATAAATCAAGTGATTTAAGTGGTTTTGGTAGCATGAAAAATATATGGAAAATCAAGTAGCAAAACGCTTGATTTGAGAAAATCAAGTGTTTTAGACAAAATCACGTAAATGGAAACGCACTTTTACATTCTTTAAGTAAAACTTCATTTAATCTTCATTGCTAGATTATTTATACTCAGAGATGCCTGCCTAATTGGCTCTATAGGTTTTCATTAGAATTCATGTCCGGTAATTTGAGAAGAAAATGCAGTTGCTTAGGGATAATATAAAGTATCTACACCTTTCCGGTAAATAATGTGTATTTTGGATCGTTATCCTATTATTTTCACTTGTCCGAAAGCTACATTTTTTCGGCGGAAGTCTTAAAATTAACTTCTTCGACTCAATGTTTGTTACAAAAAATTAAACTTTTGTGCAAACATTTTCACCGCTATTTATGTGAAGTTTTAAAAAATAAAAAATAAATAATTCTTTAATTTCTTTTTATTTCCTCAGTCAAAATAATGTGTTAAAAATTTTATATTCAAATTAAATTAAATATTTCTAAACTTCAAAGAAAACCTTGAAAACAAAACAAATCTGAAGAAAACAAAATTTCGGAAATTAAAAAAAAATTATTAATAATAAAAAAAAACGACGGAATACACGAAAAATATATTTTATTTACAAAAAACCAAGTCAAACAATAAACAAATTAGTTTCAAAGTCCAAAAACTTAAAGCCATTGTCTCACTTAAATATTTGAGTTCCTGGTTCTTTTTCCGTTAGAAGAATTTAAATTCCAATATTTTATTATTATTTTTCCGTCTTGAATGCTATTTAATACACATTAAACTTAATTTTTTTTCAAACATCTTAAAAATTTTTAATTTAAAATGATGAATGATTATCATTAAATATCTTAATAAATAAATTAAGAAAAAAATAAAAACATTAAGTCGCTTAAATTGAATAGAAGAATGTTGATAAGAAAACTAAATCATCTTTGAAAAAAAAAAAACAATTTTGTTTTCATGTGTTAAAAGTTAAAAAGCCCTACCCCGACATGCTTATCTATGCTAATGCCTGAAAGTGAACTATGAATCAGAAAATCTAGAATCGAGTTTATCTATCAAGAAGGTGACAAAAATAAATATTTAAATAACAATAAATTTTTGTTTATAAGAATTATAGAATTATTTAAAAACAAGTAAGAGCTATGCCGAATCTTATATACCCTACACCATGTATGTAAATCTAGTTTAGTGAAGTAACTCCAATAAAAAAAATATTAGGGTGACAGAGAATTAATAAATGAGAAAAAAATTAAGTACGATAAATAATTTTACATAAAAAAATTACCGGCTCTTAATGGGTTAAGCATTTTAAAAAATTTTAGCATTTGCTGAAAGATCTCTTTAAAAGCTTTTCAATAACATCCACTGTGACTATACTGACAATCGAACTTTTTTATGAAACTTTCAGATGCCCATAACTCGGAAAATATGGGCGAGCGCCAATTTTTTCACTTGATGTTTTTTCTTATGTTTTAATTAATTAATTTTTAATTCGCTATCGCCCCATATATTTGTTTTATTATTATTTTTTATTTTTTATTGAAGTAACTTTATTGTTCAAAATAATTTGGAAAAATTAGAGGCAGGCATGGTGTTTGGCCCACTACCTTGAACGACATGAACCGATCTGGATGATTTTCAGTAACAAAATTTTCAAAACTACAGTTAGTCACAGTCAAATTGGTCCAATTAAAGTCATTTACCTTAACTTGTAAAACCTACAAAAATAAATACAAGCTCAAAGAAAAAAAGGTTGTATTATTGTCCTGGATTTTTTTAAACAATTTGAGCCATTTGTCTTTGACTTTTTCCACTTTCATAATGTTCAATAATTAAATTTCGAAGATCAATCGTTGTGTGGCGACCCATCTTAAAATTTTTAGACAAGCCATTGAAGGAATCGATTTAAAGTTTTTTGGTTTCAATAAATGAGAGTAAGGGCCAGGATTCACTATAATACACAATCGTACGATTTAAACACACATAAATCTAACAAAATTCTGTCCTACTTTAAAAATCGTTTAAAAATGCGTCGTAGGTGCCACACTATTATACAAAAAATATGCAAAATCAGATGCTTTTAATATTTTGTTGTTTTTTTTTCTCCTCATCTTAAAAAAATTAACTCAGATCGCATAGAAAAAATCATTTTATGAATTATTTTAAAAGATTATAAAATCGTACAGATCTGTCAAAAAGTCTGTCACACACATACACTTTTAATCCACACTATCATACTTTTTGAGCACACATGCAATTTTTGACAGATCGTACGACTGAGTATGATAGTCAATCCTGGCCTTAAGCAACAGAAAAAGAAATAAAACAAAACAAGAAAATGAAAATGTACCGTTATTTATAGATGTTTTACAGTGTGGATCATTTTCACTGTGACCTTATGCCCCTATTACGGTTTACAACTCAACTTTACCTGGGTTGAAATTTTGAAATTTGGTATTACAATTACAACTCAACTTTGTTTTGGCATTCCCATTTAAAACTGTGTGACAATACAGTTGACAAAAATTTTAAAAAATTACATCTCATCGGTAGCAGTTGTAACAATTACAACCAAAAAAGTTGAGTTGTCTTTTAGATGACCAAACTGAGTTGAGTTGTAAACCGTAATAGGGGTATTAATTTTATACTAACTTAGTTTATTGTTTATTTATGTCCAAAATGTTATTAAGTTTTTTTTATGAGCTTTTCCTAAACAAAATAAACCAACTAATTTAGTAAACAAATTTTTGGCCCAATTGATTTTATAAACTTTTTTACATCCTAATACATTTTATAGCAGGTGGACCAATTTGACTGTGACTAACTGTATGTCTGATCGATTGGCGTATTTTAATTTTCTTTAGTTCATTTAGTGCTTGGCTAAGTTGGTTTTAACATTAACACGGACGGACAGAGCAAATCGCTTAATCGATTTCGCTATTCATAAGGACTCATAATATATTTATTATTTATTTTTTTGATTAGAGTTACTTCACTAAACTAGATTTACTTATATGATGAAGGGTATATAAGATTCGGCATAGCCGAATACAGCACTCTTGTTTATTTTAAGTTTAAAATTTAATAAAATTTTTAAACAGAAAAATATCACTAAAAAATCCTCACGTTAGTTGCTCTTAAAAATTAGTTTAAGTTCATTAAGAAAATATTTAATACTAAAGTTGCCTTTAGACGAAATATTTTTACATATGACTTGTCAGTTTGAAAATCCATATGTAATTCCTTATGTATGTCAAAGTAGTCATTTTTACATATGGCTTTAAATTTCGCGTTTAAACGTACATGCAAATTACTTCTGACATAACCTACAAAGTAAAACACTGTTTACAACAGTTGTTTCGTGAGCGGCTCTGTTAATGCAAATAAAGATGTCAACTCCATTCTGCTTCCAACGATTTTAGTCATTTTGCACTTTTTGATCATTTAAAAACGGTATAAGTGAAGAAAGAAAAAGTTGCAACACTGGAAGTCATAAGTATCTTTTGTCATATAAAAATAGAACACGCTCTAAATGAAAATTTGTCATATGACTTTTACAAATGTATTTAACATAAGAAATGTCTTAAACCGTTTACACAATACATATGTCTAACAAGTCATATGCAAAAAACATTTCGTCTAAAGGCACCTTAAAATTAAATGCAATCTGCTTTAAATTTTTTATTTAAGACAGTTTCCAAGAAAATCGTTCAAAAATTTTTTTCATTGTCTTTTTATATGAAGCAAAAATGTGTTTGTTTGTCGGAAAACGAACGGATCTTCTTGGAACTTTCATATTTTGCTATTGGAAATGTGGTTGGTATAACAGGGTACTTATCATTTTTATATTTCACGTGCGCGTGACAGTGTTCACACAAAGTAAATATTTATCATTCTGTTACTTAAAATTTTGTTCAAATATCTTTTTTATTAATTTGTACAATGTGGCAAAAAACTGGATTGGATTGGTAATGGGCGTGGTACCTTCCATGAAAAATGAAAAATTATTATCGTGTAGCTAGAGAACTAAAATAAGTAGAATTCTGATATTTTGCACAAATAACTCTAATGTGCATATCTAGACAAAAAATTGCCTGAATTAAAACAGTAGGCGTGGTACCTCCCATACAAAGTTAAAAATTATCATCGTCTATCTAGAGAATTATAACACGTAAAAACCAAATTTTTATACCAGAAATTTACTTATTAATATTTGTAGTCTAGTGAAATACTAGATGGATTTGAAAAGTGGGCGTGGTACCGGCTATAAAAAGTCGAAAGTTGTTATCATTTACCTAGGGAACTGTAAGGGGAAGCGTCTTTAAATTTAGCACAAGTAACTTCCATGTTAGTGTGCAAAATCAAAAAGAAAAGCTGGCTGGATTAAGTGTTCGTGATACGATATCCGCTCACAGACAAAAAAAATTATATTTTTTTTCTAAACTTTAGTTCACTTAATTTATTGATAACAATTTAAATTTTAAGAATCTAATAAAAAAAATTTTGCGAGGTTTAATGTTTGTACGTTAAAAGTGGAAGTATGTTTGAATTAAGGGTTTAGGAAGCGCGGAGAAATTATCGCATTCCCAGAACTTCCCGGGCTATTTTTGAAGAAAAATATTGAAAAATTCATAGATTTATTAAAACATAAACAAACAATAGAAATAATTGTTAAATAATAGTTTAACTATTTATAAAACTTTAACACAGTTCAGGTGACAAAACATACATACGTCTGTACATTTGTAATGCATTTGGGCGATTTTTTGTTGAATTACCAACAAATTAATAAAACAATTTATTTACTTTTGGCTTTTTTACCTCAAATTATTTCAAATTTTTATTTTACTTAAAGTTTACAGCCAAAACTAATAGATTAAAATTTTTTTATTAAAAGAATATACGAGATTAAAAATTACTGCGCTTCGCTTGGCCAAAAGTTAAAATTAAAAAAAGGAAGAATAAAAATGGCGGTTCTCTAATGGAACTTTTCAACAACCGCGAATTTGGTAGTCGGTACTTGACTGACCACACCTAAAAATAAGTGTTGCCACATGCATAACGAGTGTTAAAGATTAAAAATACTAAAAAAGTAATTTTTTTTTAAAGATATGATTTTATAAATGTTAGTGTGTTAAACAATTCACTAGACATTCTGTTTCTTGTTTTCATTAAAAAAATTCTACCAAAAGAAAAAACCCTTTCAAAAACTCTCATTGTGTAAAATACGTTAGAAAGATTATCCATGTTCGATGTTCGAATGTTAGTAGCTTCAAATAACTTAAACTCCTTTTCAAACAGACAAGTTAGCTTTTGTTTTTTATTAAATCTTATGTAGTAGAATTTACACGAAGTGAAATATTTGAAAATTGTTTAATGTCACAACCAAATAACTAAAAATAATCAGTGTATTTTTTAAAAGTGCTAATGATTTTAAATTTCCTGTTTCCCAGGAATTTACTTAAAATTCTCCCGGTAATTAGTCGAAAGATTTTCCCGGGAGGATATTTCTGTTTCCCCAAACCCTATTTATATTGCGTATGTTGTGGTTGCATAGTCACAAAAGAAAACTTAGGATTATTTAAAAAGTTATTCGCGATATTGTGTCAAAATTCTAAAAAATCCTATAATCATTTAATTTTAATTTATTCTTTACCAACTGAAAAAATAAAAGCTGCAAATATATAAATTAATTAAAAAATCCCTGAAGAATACTTTTTCGATCTTTTCAAAACACACGTTTTTTTTTAACTACTTTTTCACGTAGAATTTTAGTTATTTGTTATTTATTTCTACAACTTTTTATATATTTAGTTTATTTATTTAATTTATTTAATTTATTTATTTATATATTTAATTTTTTTTAATTTAAAAAATATTGTGGCCGCAGTTTTTGGCATATTTTTGCATATGGATGTGACGTAGTCATCTGAAGAAAAATATTAAATAAAATTTTTTTTGTGCCATTTCTTTTTAAGATTTTTTCAAAACTTCGATCTTTATCAGAAATAACATAAATCGGTAAGAATATTTTGCACAATTTGGTAATTATTGAAGTTAAGATTTGAAATTGATGCCAAAAAGTTTGAGGAATAAACTGTGGTGACACTCAGAAAACTTGTTGTGAAATATCCCTGGTATTAACTCCCTATATCGGTAGATAAAATTCTGATCCATGCAACTGAAGTAATCAAGTAGGCATAAGTGTTAATAAGATAATTTTCGGAGGAAGCAGGATAATCGAAAAATGACGATATAAAACAGTTTAGATTGCAACATACATGGCAAATACCGCCTATTGCTTAAAATTTAGATCTTTTAAATAAGATCTTTTTAAGTTCAGATTAGGGTTTGGGAAACAGAAATTTCCGACAAGGAATTTCGGCTAAATTTCTGAGAAACAGAAAGTTTAAAATTAAAAGCACTTTAAAAAAATACATTGATTGTTTTTTAAATATTTTAGTTGTGACATTTAAAAATTTTCAAATATGTCGTTTCGTGTGAATTCTACTACATCTACACAAGAAAAAAGACTGGTAAAAATTCCATCGATATGTTCGAGATTTAATTACCAATAAAATAATTTTATTTTATATTAAAAGCTAACATGTGATATTTGCCACTAAATGGTGGTTGTAACAGCTTTTAAAAAAGTTAACCTGACCTATTCGTATCTTTACTAAAATCTATTCTATTAAATGAAAGATGCGACTAAACTTATTTAGCACATTACTACTGAAAACCAAATTGTATCTTCTAAAATACAAAAATTTTTGACGTACTAAAAATAAAATTCGTACACATTGTAAAAAAAAATAAACAATATTTCAGTACAAAAGTACAAATTGTTTAGTGGTAAATTTAAAATTATCTCACAAATTCAAATAAAGAAATTTAAAAATGTTTAATACTTTTCACAGAGCCAAGACGTGCGGTACAGGATGGCAAGTTGAAAAATCTGGAAAAAGAGAATCATGATGTAAAAAAAGGAGTAGGTTAAATTAAATGGTTCGAATCATGAAATTTATTTCCTGTAATTTATTTTTTTTTTTAACAAAAGTAAATATTAAAAAATTATATTGTTTTATTTAATTCACAATAATAGTCACCCAAGAATCATTTAAAAAAATAGTTGTGAGGGCCATACTCATTCAGTTATTAAAACTGAATTCAAGATAATACACACGACCGCGAAATTCGATTGGCAACGTGTTCGGTTCCCACAACGAATTTCTTTTCTCTGTGTATACATCTGTACAAGAAATATATTTGAAAATTTTGATGTGGGGGGAGGTACTAATCGATATGGATTACAAAACATCTATAGAATTCTTCGCTGTTTGTCTGTGTTCGCATCACGTAAAAACTGCCGTATGGATTTGAATAAAATTTTGTGAAAAGGTCCCTTAGAACCTTTGTTCAAATATAGAATACTTTTTATTTAATAAAAATAAAATATAAATAAATAAAAATGTCATTTCCTAGAGAAACTAGAGATACTAATGTAAAGTCACCCAATTTTTATACTGATATAATGGTACAAGAACAGTTGTCAGTAAATTTTGCTTTTGTAGATGAAAAGTTTTAACACTCTTTACAGAACTCTATAACAAATATTTAAAAAGACATTTTTCTAAATTTTAATTTTAAGATAATTAGGAAGTCCCTGCTAGTAAGATATAAAGCAGAACAAAAGGTTACTAATTTATTTAAAAAGGAACTTAAGTTATTCGAAGCCACTTACATTTGAAACACGAACATGGATCCTCTTTATAACACATTGTTTACAACAAAACCTACTTCCGTAGAAAGTGAAAGAGATTTTTCTATTGTAGGAAATTTCGCAACGAAAATAAGCAACAGTATGTCTAGTGAATTGTCAAATGCAGTTTTAAAATCAGATATCCAAAAAAATAATTGATTTAATACTTTTTCAGTATTTTTATCTTTGTTATCTCTCGTTATGTAGTACAAATGTTTGTATGTATGTCTTGTCACCTGAATCGTTTTAAATTTTTTTTAACTGTTAAAACTATTATTTAATAATTATTTTTATTTTAATAAAATTATGAATTTTTTAATATTATTTCATTAAATAAACTTGCTTTTTTCCCGGAAATGCGATAATTTTTCCCCGTTTCTCGGGATATAAAAAATTCCAGGAAATCCCAAACCCTAGTTTAGATCCATTTATTTATGGAGCCGTAAACTTGCCAACAAAGAAAACAGGTAGTTTAAGTCAATCAGTTTGAAATTTTATTATTACCTTATTTTTTATATTTTTTTTCAGTGTATAAATGACGTATTTATTTTCACATTGAAATACTTTGTTTAAAAAATTCTTAAAACATTTTTTTAAGGATGACTTATACTGACTACAAAAGCTTTAATCATTCTCAAGATTTCCAAAAATTAATATTTTTTTTTTGGGAGGTACCATGCCCACCTATCCGATTACGGCAATTACTTGACTGCTGATTTTTATTGATAATGTAGCTCTTTAAATCAAATTTAAAAACTTTTACTGTAAATCATTTTTAAGTTATAAAGAAATAAACATTTACTTTTTATGGGCGTGTCATCGTCTAGTAGGAAATTTTTGAAATTTATATAGCCTAAAGTTCCTTCCAGACACACAAATGGATGCTCTAGAAATTTCAAGAAAATCTTTTCAACACTTTAGCTGTCTATATAGCTCAAACAAATCCTTATTAATGTTTATAAACAGAATAAATGACTAGAAGAACAATATTAATGTTTTCTCTCCCTGTGTTAAATAATATGAACAATATTTTTATGTGAAAAATTTCTCACTTCAGTAACAGAAATGAGGTATTGGGTATCACTAATACTTTACAAATTTGGAGGACAGGAGCGAAAAATTAAGATTGTAAAAACCTGGAGTTTTTATAAAGCAATTCTTATTACAATATTTCCAAATCCCACTTTCTAGTGAGCTAAAACTCAAATTAAAACCCTGTTTAAAAAAACACATTAATTTTTTTCAGTAGTATTTGCTTAACATTTTTACGAGGTTTTCCTTCGGTTTGATTTAAGAGAATTTTTTAAACAAATAATTTTCCTACCTGCAGATAAAAAAAAACAATAAACATTGGGAACACTTATTGCATGTTCAAGGCTTTTTTGACTAAGTATTTTTTAAAACTCTATTTAATAAATAGAAATGCTTAATTTTAATTTGTTTTGTCTTTTTTATTTTTGTGAAAGTATGTATGTATGTCAGCAAAACAGAAAATCCAAATATTTTTTTACTTAATATTCAATGGCCTGATTTTGAAATATGTTATTCGGTCAAGTTGATAATACAACTATGTGTGTGTGTGTATATATGTGTGCAGGTGTATAAATCACCATAAACTTTTCTTTACCATGCAATTTAACCAAATAAAAATTTGTGTAATTAAAATATATAAATATTGTGTTACATAATAAAATCATAAATAAGTTGCACTTATAGATTTTTTCCATACAAATTTAAAATTTCGTCAAATTGACACTTTTCGAGTAATGAATTTTAGCATTCAGTAACCTAAATTTAATTTTGCTATAATTTATTTTTTTAATTAAAATTAACCCTGTCAGGGAAGATAATTTTCGATAACCTCAATCAACCTTTTCATTTTAACTTTATAGCTTTTTTACACTTGCTCACATCTTTCATCAAATTGCGAAGATGTAACATCTTCCCCATAAGGAATACACCGGGCTAAAAAATCAACATATGTTTAACATCAGGTGCGTTCCCGTACTCAATTTTGGGATCCCGCGGGATTCCAATGTTACCGAAAACTGTTCCCGTACTACAAGTTTGGGTAGAAGAGAGAGCTTTTGAGAGAATAAAATTCTTCTTCTTTCTGCACGAAACAGCCCAGACTTTTTCTTTGGGTAAGTTTGTGTAAACTAAAAACAATCAGCTGATTAAAAAGTAAACAGTAGCAAATACAAAAAATTCTATGTTTCATACACGCAAATGTTTCGCAAAACTGTTATTTGTAAGTTTTATTCCTATAAATATTAAAATAAATTCAAGAACATACAAAATATTTGTCTTCTTATGTTTAATAAAAACAACTGCATGTATATTTTGCTCGACATCTTGTTTTGGGATAGAAATTTGGTTTTTTGTGTTCCCGTACTTTCGAAAATTTTTCTCTTTAATTGACAATAATTTATGTTTTCTCTCATTTTACCGAACTTTACCCAAAAAGTACGGGAACGGAGCTATCTTTGCAACATGTTCCTCACTCATTTTGTTCCATTCAACATCTTTCGATAATTTTAGTGTCATCACTAGAAAAATGACATGAAAACAAACATAAATGAAAATCTAAATGTCAAAAAGTACAACTGCGGGGCAGACAAATATAACTTTTAAATTATTTGAAAAAATTTTATTATTTATTTTGAAGAGAAAAATAAATTTAATATGCGTGTTTTATAGTCCATTGGAATATTGTTGCTCTTACTTTTTTTCTTCCTCCAGCATAACTTCTGCATAATGCAATAATAATTGTTCTTGGTATTCAATAGCAATTATTAACCCAATTATTTATTTATCATAAAATAATAATTACAAATTATTAATTATTAATTAATAGGATTGCAAAAATAGCAATAGACTTTTCTAGATTTATTTTATTAAATTCCTTAATTTTTTAATAGATGCCTAACAACATTTTTGCCAAAGATGAAAGATGTTGCAAATGTAAGCAACCTTTTTTCGTTTTCAACATCTCCCACGCGTTCCTCATAGATGTATGCAAGTGTAAAAAGCCTATAATGGAAATCGATCGATTTGAGAAAAGTTTTTGTTATTACAATTTTTATAAATAATTTTTTGTGTTTTGAAAATGATTGAAATTAAAAAACGTTCAATTTGTATCATTTAGCTGAATGTCATGTTATCCCGCCTTAATACGCGCTATAAAATAGCAATTTTGAATAATCCTGTTTCCAAAAAAGAACAATTATAAAACTCCGAGCACACAAGGTAAAACGTCACCTAATTAATATCGCTGCAATATCTGTCCGTTTAACAAAGGCCTCTATCTTTGGATCTGCAATAGCTAGACACTTGAATTGACCTTTGAAGTTGTATTTTTATTAAGTTAAAAATTAAACCATGTCCTAATAGTAACATGGTTTTACGTGAACTTAAACAGATTACGTAGACTTTATGCAGGCAGAACCTTAAAATTTACACAGACTGTGAGCCTCTATATGTGTCCTAAAAGAAAACGTAATATCGATGCACGTTTATTGTTTTATATTTTGACAGACACTTGAATTGTCAAAAACAAATAATAGAAAGAAATTAAAGGGTGGTCCATTTACAAAACCCTTAGTGTATGAATCTAAATCGCTCTTGACGAATTTATTTTTTTTTTTTGGTATTGAATTTATTTTTACGTTCTTTGTTTTTGATTACTGTTTTTTCTCATAAAAATTAGAGAAGGCACTTATTGTTTCAATTCTCTTGAAAAGTTTTAGCAAGTTTCATTGTGCGCTTTAACGATGAAATTGTTTATGCCATCGGAATTGGTACATTTCCCATTGTAATTTTCTATTCGTTATTGCAAACAACAAAATGTATGTAACGAAAGTACCAAGGCGAATATATTTACCAGGTGGCAGCGACAAAGCAAGCAGTGTTGCCAGTTTTTTTTCAAGCTTCCTCGCCAAATAATTTTTCGAACATCGCCAATATATAAAAATTTGTATTAAAAATTATAAAGTCATTATACCCTTCTCCACAGGTGGAAAAAGTGTGTATCTAAGTTTGTCATTTCGTTTGTTATTTCTAAAATTTCCATTTCCGACAAAGTCGATTGCGTGATGTCCCTCTGTCTGTCCGTGTTTGTGTTGAAATCAACTTTGCTAAGGCATTAGATGAGCTAGAAAAAATTTAAATACGTCAATCGATCAGACATAGTTTCGAAACTTTTGCTATTGAAAATCACCTAGATCGGTCCATATCCTTCGAGGCAGCGACAAAACACCACACCTACCACTAATTTTTCCATATCATTTCAAACAAATCTTGTTCAGTTAAGTAATTCCAATCAAAAAATAAATGTATGGAGCGATAGAGGATTTAAAAATAAAAAAAAACAATTGAAGAAATTGGCACTCGTCCATATTTTCCAAATAATGAGCCTCTGAACTTTTCATAGAAAAGTACGGTTGCGCACCAATTTTTTTTTAACATATGAAGAGATCTTTCAGGAAATGCTAAAATTTAAAAAAAAAATGCATATAAAATTCGACTTAGCCTAAAGATAGCAGTTTAGTTTTATTTAATTTACTTGTTTTAAAGGAGTTACAGCATTTTGAAACTGAAAAAAAAACAATAAACTTTAAAAATAGACATGTATTTTTCCTTTAGTGTCCTTACCATTTGACATTCAGTTTAAAAGTTACTATATATTTGTATATATAAGCAGATAGAGAAAAAAAAAAATAAAAAACAATCGCCTTAAATTTCGCCAAGTATTATAAATGCCGCCAGGAATCTCTCCTCTCTGTCATTTTTTAATTTTTATACCCAAAACGGTTTTTTATCGCCACGTCTGGCGAGAAGTCGCCATAACTGACAGCACTGAAAGCAAGTGTAAAAACGTTTCCTAAAAATTCAAGTGATGCCATTTTGTTTACCCCGCTTGCCAACAAAAAGAAATCGCTTGCAACTAATTTGATGAAAAATTTAATAGTGTAAGTTGGCTCAATTATAAAAATGTTATAACAAAAAGTGGAGGCATTTATCATTTACTGGTATAAAAAAATGTCAGTCATTTACTTGGTTACGAAATTTGTGCACTTGTTTTAATTTTTTTTATCGTTTCATATTTTTCTCATATCATTTTTATTCGTTTGCAAATATCTGTACGAAATTCAGGTAGAACTGCATAAAGAGATGTAGATCTCTCAGTTTTAGTATATTCTAATTTTTATTCTAATTGAATTAGAATGGAGGCACAAAAGTATGAAAAAATGCCGTGGTGGATACATAATAAAAACTTTTTTCATTTTCAAAATAAATTATTGTTTAGAAATCATATTTGTTTAAATTAAATTGATTGCATTTCAAGTTTAGAAGCCAGTCAGATAATCTTTCATGCCCGCAATGGGTTATTTATTTATTTGAAATGGCGTATTTTTATTTTGTCTTGCTGATACAGTAATTGTTTTGTTATTTAAAATGCCACCTTGAAAATATAAAAAACGAAATAAAAACTGTTTACTTAAAAAAATATTCGACAAAATTGCGTTTTAAAGAAGAAAAAAAATGCTTTAATAATTTTAAGACAAGAGACTTGAGAGGGCAATGTTTGTGAACTAGTTTTCAGTTGTTTAAATGGTCTGCAAAACTAAACATGTGTTTGCAAATCATTTTTCTTTTTTTATTATTATCTATTAAGGACAGTTGAAGACAAACACTTGCAATTTAATATTTTATGCAGTGCAACGGAAGCGGCCAACACATGCTCAATCGAGTTTCAGCGTTACTTTTTAATACGTGAGCTTACGTTAATTCGAGTAGATATGTTTTTAAGTTGAAGTAGCAAAATTAAGCATAAGATCTGCATTTAGTAATTTTTATGCATTCGTTTTTTTTGTTTGTTTAGTTTTTGTCAAATTCAGAGGAAGTCAATTCATTAATTATTCACTTACATACATATATTTTTTTAATATCCGACATTGCCTATTTTTGACTTGATAAACTGCGTCCAACGATTCTACAACAGTTTTAAGCCATTCGTGAAGACCTTGCTACTTTTTAAACTTTTATTGATTTCCTCCCACTGTAAGAATTAACTTCTCTACTGCGAATTTAACGGAAGCTTATATTAACCTTGGCTAATGAAACGAACGAATACCGATAGTTATGAGTAATTTCACAAAGTTTTAGTTCCTGCTAAAGGCTTTATGTGGTTTCATATTAAAATTTAATGTAAATAAAACGTAAAATCTACGTTCCCATGAAATTTTTATTCCCTTAAAATTGGTATCAAGGCGAATCAATTATCACGTGGCGGCGTAATTTTCGCCGTAAACTTCATATATAAAAAATCTATATATATTTTTTCTATATTTGTAGTTTGACATTAGTGTTTAAAAGCAAAATTAATTGAATTCACCTATGCTGCCACCTGATAATTGATTCACCATGTTTGGTATCATGAATTTCGCATAAAATATATGCTTCTTACATTGAACATCTATTTTAAATAAATAAGATATCCATGGCGAAACTATACTAGGTGGACTCGATAGCGAATTCACTGATTTTCGCCGAAAAGTCAAGAATTGTCAAACACCATATAGAAAAAATTATACCCGTTTCTTATATAGGGAGTTTGACATTTGAGGTTTTGGTGAAAATTATTAAATTCGCCATCGCGAAGTATTGATTCGCCTTGAAGCTATCAATGCATGTTGAATGTTAATGAGAAAAAGCTATGTAAAAAATGTTAAATTAAGGCTTAAAAATAAATTAATGAAATTTTGAGAATTGAATCAATAACTGTACTACAATATCGTGATTCCAAAAAAAATTAAAATTTTGCTCGAAGTTTGCAAAATGTACTTAAACCTTGAAGTTATCTGTGATATTTCTACTGACCCATCTAAATAGAATGATTTTTTATATTGGATTTATGGAACAAACTCTAAACAAAATGTATAATTATTTTATTTAACGATATTTCCAATAAAAATCTAAACTGATAAGCAATTTCCTATTATCTGCTATAACATTTGTAGAAATCTTCTTAACTTTAAAAGCTACAGATTACTTTATTCTATCATCTCTTATTATTACTCATTCTGTCAAACATAATTTCATTCTACATTGTAGTAACTGATCTTGAATTAACAAAACGTGTTAAAAATGTTACTATTTTAATTAAAATAAATAAAAAATATCATAATGTATTCAAATTTCCAGCAAAACTTAAATTAAACAAATCAAAGGAAAAATTACCTCACGATTAAAGAAATTTTTGTTTACATAAAAAACTGTTCACGTGAATTTTTCTCGATTGCAATTTGTGGGAAAGGGAAAATATACTCAAGATAAGAATAATTTTTTTTTCTCATGCAATCAAAGTATAACTTAATACGAATTTCTCTGTAAGCTTTTGGTGAAAGATAAAAGTACATAAAATATATAACAAGTAAGAGTGCTATATTCGGCTAATCCAAATCTTATATACCTTCACCATTTATATAAATCTAGTTTAGTGAAGTAACTTCAATAAAAAGAACAAATATAGAGGTGACAGAGAATTAAAAAATTAAAAAAAATTTAAAGCATTATTAAAAAAATTTAGTATTTCCTGAAAGATCTCTTTAAGAGCTTAAAAATGATACCCATGTTGATATTTTAAGAACTTTGAAAATTTCAGAGGCCCGTAACCCGGAAAATATGAGTGAGCTCTAATTTTCTCTCTGGAATTTTTTTTCTTATTTTTTAATTCTTTATCGCCCCATCTTTTTGTTTTTTTTTCATTGCAGTTACTTCACTGTTTTAAATGATATAAAAAAATTAGAGGTAGGCGTGGTGATTTGCCTGCTGACTCTAAGGACATAGACCGATCTTGCTAATTTTCAATAGCACCTCTTTCAACACTATGTCTAATCGATTGACCTATTTTAATTTTTTCTAGCTGATCTAGTGCCTCGGCAAACTTGATTTCAACACTAACATGGACGTACAAGCGGACATCGCTCAATCGACAAAATTAGTTACAACCTTCTTCCACTTTTTGAAGTGAAGCAAGATCAATTCATGTCACGCGATGCAGTGGGCAAAACACCACGCCTGCGTCTAATTTTTCCGTATCATTTGGAAAAATGCAGTAACTTTAGTAACAAAAAAAAAAAAAAATGGTGCGTTAGAGAATTAAAAAATAAAAAAAACATCAATCAAAAAAATTGGCGCTCACCCATTATTTTCCGATTTATGGGCCTATGAACTTTTTATAGAAAAGTACGATTGTGCACCATAATTTTTAAAATATCAATATGGGTGTCATTTAAAAGCTTTTAAAGAAATCTTTCAGGAAATGCTTAAATTTATTGAAAATGATAAACCCATTAAGAACCGGTGACATTTTTATGTAAAATTATATATTGTACTTAAATATATCACTCTTACTTGTTTTTCTTTTTCTTTTTTGTTATATTAAAAAAAGAACAGAAAAAAATCTTTCGTTCCTCAGATAGGAAAAAACTATTCTAAATATTTGAAGCCAATTGTTTGAGTAGATGCCTGATAGTTTGTTTTTATTACAAGCATATTGCTGAATAACAAAATAATAACAAATTTAAGTATAACATAGTATTTATTTTCAAAGCGCTTAGGTACCACACGCTAATATAAGTTACTTGAAAAAATTTTTTTAAACGTTTCCCTTTCAGTTCTTTAGGAAATCAAAAACTTTCACTTTGTATGGGAAGTACCACACCCACTGTCCCAATCTATCCAGTATTTCGCTAAAATATGCATATTATTAGAGAAGGAAATTTTTGGGATCTACGTGTTAAAATTGATAATGATAATTTTTTACTTTGTACGAGAGATATGACGTCCACTGTTCCAAATCAGCCAGTTTCTTTTTACATTATTCATAATAATAAGAGTTATTTGGAAAAAATTTCAAGATGCTATCAATTGCAGCTACCAAGTAGCACAATAATAAATATTACTTTTTATTGAAGGAGCCACGCCCACGTAAAACATCAAAAAAAGTACTCTATTTTATCAACCGCATATTTAATAAACTGTGAAAATTCCAAGAAGATCGGTCTACTGGTTTAGAAAGCTATAGCTTTTCGACGAACATACAAACAAACACATTTTATGTTTTATATACATACATATGTGTATAGAAGAAGAAGAAGATCTTACAGAGAAATTATTGAATTCACAGAAAAGCAAAACTCAACAACACTTGTTCGTATTAAGTTATACTTTGATTGCCTTAGAAATAACTCTTGCAAAAAAACCGACTTTAAAACAGACAAACTTTAAATCATATTCCTTTCATATTGCGTCAAGATTTTTTATAGCTCGTAGAACAAAATATGAATGCAGATTAAACAAAAAAATTCAGCACGTGGTCACCTTTTTTTTACACTTTTATTGCTGACACAATAAACCAAATTAGCTTAAATTCTTAGCGTTAGTCTCTTCAAAAGATTGTCCATATACTTTAAATTACAAGCATTGGGACACCCTTTAATTTCTAATTTTAAATATTTATACTTGTTATTACACTTGATATAGTTTTAGACATTCTGTCCAATTTTCAAGATATGGCCATATAGGTCATATTACATCAGTTATAGGGACACCCTTTAATTTCTAATTCGAAATTTGCTACTTGTTATAGCGGACTTAGCAATAAAGGTTTTGTGCAAATTTCAATCAACTGTCTACAACTGGTCAACAGTTTGGCCATATTCATCAAATAACAGCAACTATTGTAACACCCTATAATTTATAATTTTAAGTATTTATACTTCTTAATTTACCAGACAAAGTAGTGGACATTCTGTTTTCTTTTCAGGTGTTTGTATATAACGGTTCAAAAAATAGGTCAATTCAGGACAATTTACTTCAAATATGGGAACACCCTTTAATTTATGAATTCAAATTTTATACTTGTTGTTATAGCGGACTTAGCACTACAGGTTCTTTGTAAATTTAAACTGTCTGTCTATAACGGTTCAAAAGTTTGGCCACATACATCAAGTTATATTAACTATTTGTTATTATAACGGTCATAGTAATCCTGTCCAAGTTTCAAACGTTTATTAAAAGATAAGTGCATATAGGTCAATTTACTTTACCTATGGGGACATCCTATAATTTTTAGATTAATTTTTGTATTACTTTTTGCTATTGGGAGCTAAAGTAATACGTAGTTTTTTTAAGTTTGATAGAAGTGCGCTTTACGGTTCATAATACACTTTAAAACATGTATGTTGTATGGGGACACCCTTTAATTTTTAAGATTATGAACTGTTTTTAAAACAAGACCAATCTGGAAGCATAATCTATCAAATAACAAAAAATTTCAAAATCGGCTAAGAAATGACTGAGTTCTGCAGGCACAAACATAAAAAAGCAACATTCAGTCGAATTGATAACCTCCTTCAAATTACGGTTAAAAAAATTATTATTATCGTGAGTATATTTTCCCTTTTTCTTAAATTGCAATCGAGAAAAATTTACGTGAACAGTTTTTCATGTAAACAAGAAATTCTTTAATCGTGAGGTAATTTTTCCTTTGATTTGTTTATTTAAGTTTTGCTGGAAAGTTGCAAATATTATGATAGTTTTTATTATTTATTTTAATTAGAATAATAATATTTTAAACACGTTTTGTTAATTCAAGATCAGTTACTACAGTGTAGAATGAAATTATGTTTGACAGAATGAGTAATAATAATAGATGATAGAATAAAGTAATCGTAGCTTATAAAGTTATGAAAATTCTTAGAAATGTTATAGCAGAGACTAGAAAATAAATCAATAGTAAAGCTTTTCATAATAATCATCAATAAAGAGTCGTTTACATGGTCAAAGCAAAATATGTAATTTATCTGCACAAGTTGAAAGCCAATACGGATGAAAATTTAACAGTGATATGGCTCGCTTTGTTTTGTTTTTATTGTGGAAATTGTCAAATCATTAGATCAGGGATGCATTTTTTTGAAAACCCCCAAAAAAACCTATGTTCACCAATTATGTAAACGCAAAACAAAAACATCGAAGGATTTTTATCTCATTTTTTCAATACGAATGGATTTTTATATATAAATTTCTCTTGGATTTTACGTGCGTAAAGTTGTACCGTCTAAGCCGCCCTTAAATGAAAAATTAAGAAATTTTTTTAGAATTTCTCCGATAAATCCAATACAAAAATTAATTTATTTTTACTATACACTTAAAAAACACCCTTTAATTTTTGAGATTATCAACTGTTTTCAAAACGGGACCAATCTGTAAGCATAATCTATCAAATTGCGAACAACTTTTAAAATCGGTTCAGCAATGACTGAGTTATGCAGGTTCAAACATGAAAACACAACATTCAGCCGAGTTGATAGCCTGCTTCTTTTTTTTAAGTCGGATAAAAATACTATAATTTAAATGCAGAAGTACGTTTGGTTCACATTTTAAACAGGTACTTAAGTAATTTTTAAGCCTTCTTTACAAAATAAATATTTAATATAATTTGTTTATGTGAAGGAATTTGAATTTGAATCGTAAGACAAGCATTAATAAATTTAGACAGACACAACAGTCACTAATGTCACTTGCATCAAACAACTTATTTTTAAATTACAAAAATATACAAATTCTGTCCCAATGTGCAACGGAATCTTTTGAAAACCTAGAATTTCAGTTATTGTTCTAGAAAACTTTCGCTATCACAATTAGTTTTTAAAGAAATATTTAAAATTACTTTAGTCATTTTGATTTTGCAATTTTCAGAGCGCCTTAACGCTAATAAGCTGTACGACAGCCAGCAGCATTTTTAAATATCAAATGAAACAATCATGGCATAACTGACGTTTTGCACGAATTAAGAATAGATAAATTTATATTTGCATAGAATTTATAAATAAATGAAGGTGTGAGTGTATGTATGTGTGTGTGTAATAACGATGTTAAATTAAAAAAAAATGTTTACTTAAATTTTGCAGGTTTATTAGCAATTGAATATTTGACTAAGTCATAGTAAAAGACAAAGCTTAAGAAAAACGTCTTTAATTGAGAATAGAGCGAGCATCGAGTGGACATAAGCTGGCCAAAATGGCAACAAGAAAGTGTTTTATTCTTTTAACATTGTTCATGGCAATAGCACAACAGGTACGAACTAATAAAAAATTACAGGGTGATCAAAGTGAATTTTAAGAATAAACTATTTTCAACAAAAAGTGTTAAATGTTGTGAAAACTGTGTTGGTTATGAATAATAATAGTGATAAATGTTATAATTAAAATTATTTAATTAAGTATAAATAACTATTTAAAATGCTTTAAAAAAATATTTTTTAAGCTTTTTTTAATTTTTTTCTGACAATTCAACAGAGAGGAACTATAAAATAAATTCAGTTTAAAGTTGGATTAAAATAGAAAAAAACTATAAGTTTCTGTAATAACTATTAATGTTATACCATCACCCCTATCGTGATAAAAATTTTCACACGAAATATTTTTACTTTTTCCTCAATTCCAATCGGAAATAATTTTTCTCTTGAAATGTGTTCCCTAATTGTGAAATGCAATTCAGTGGGAAATAACATCCATAAAACTATTCCCATAAAAAAAACTCGCCATATCGTGAACGAGTTTTTACAAGTTGTTTTTTCCCCCTTTTTTGTATATTAGTTCGTTAACTTTGATTTCTATGTCTTTAATATTTGGAATATTAAAAGTTATTTTTTAGGCCTAAATTGATAAATAAAGTGCAAAGCGAAATCTTACTCAGTAGGGTAAAAAATAAGCGACCCATTGCCTGTAAATTGTAAAGCTCTCGAAAGATGTGGTGGGTGAATTCTGGAATTCTTTTGTATAAGAACTGAATTGTCCTACTGGTCCTCCTCTAAAAGGAATAGTTGAGTAGAAAAAGGTAGTTTTATATTAAATATTGTACATTGTACATTTTTATACGTACATACAAACGTACATAACTTGTATTAGGTATAGATAGACCAAAAATTGTATGTCCGGTCAAATGCTGTCACTATTTTGAAAAGCCAACAGGACACAAGAGGTGGCCCAAATTTAAAGTTTGTCAGCAAGCGAACAGTCTATTTGTGAATTCTTAGAAATGAAAGTCTGTAGAAGGCTTAGCTTTGGATTGTCAAAAGGTGTTTTTGAAGGCGAAAACATTAGGCGGCGCCATCTTCCCATGTGCTTAATAATGATATAAACTTCGAAGCACCTTCCTGTTCAAACTTTTGATTCCACCGCCGTAAGATACCACTAAAAGAGAAAGAGTCCAGTGACAAAAAGGTTTTTCCCACAAAACAAAGAAGAATTGACACACAGGAAAAATTAACAACTGCTCAACTTAAAAATTAAACATTTTCACCCTTTTTATAACTTAAAAAAAACTTATTTCGAATATTTTTATTCCCTATTTATCAGGCATGTCACAGAACTCAATTCCGATCGAAAGTGGTTTCAATTCCGTAAATTGCTTCTTCAGAAAACTAAAAACGAAAAATATCTTCGAAATGAAACCACTTTCAAATTTCAAAGTGGAATTTAGTTTCCTTGAAATTTTGTTATTTGCGTTTCTTAAATTTACTTTTATGATGTGTCCTACTTAGATTAGCCTTGTTGTTTAATTTGGTGTGCAAAATATTGCCACATTTAGATTAAAAAGAGGAAATTTAATACTCTTTAAGAATAAACAAAATCTATCGAAATCTGAAGAAGGTAAAACAAAATCGATCGGAATTGTTAATACGGAATTTAAACCATTCCGATCGGAATGTGTGACATGCCTGTATATTTATTCTTTCTAATTTGTATTCACTACGAATTAATAATAGGAATAAACGTTCCCAAGAAATTTACGATAGCAATTTTTCTTTCATGGGGAATAAAAATTTCATGGGAACAAAAATTTAGTGGGAACAAAAATTTTACTATAGGGGTATATATTTATTTATAACATAAATGAGTAATTGTAGCACTTTCAAGATCAAAAATTCATTTAAAAAGTAATACAATTTATTATAACTATTTTTTAATAAGTTAAGAATCTCCTTTAAGCTCAGTAAATTTCATCCAGTGGTTTTTTAATATTTGGAAAGAGATCCTTAAGGAAATACTAAGATTGCATGAGAAAAAAATTAACATATTATGTTTAATTTTAACAGATAAGGGTTAAAAATAATTATTCTTATCGTGAGTATATTTTCCCTTTTCCACAAATTGCAATCGAGAAAAATTCACGTGAACAGTTTTTCATGTAAACAAAAAAAAAAAAAATAAGATTTCAAAAAAATTTAATTTTATTGAAGATATGACCTCATTTTGGAAGTCGTTAAAGCTTAATTTTCATCGCTTAAAATCTAACAAAACTTATTTAGCGATTTTTGGCTACAAATGCTATTCTGTAACACCTTTGTCGTAATTTATTTTTAGCTTTTTAGCGATTCAGAATTCTTAAAAGTGGAGGCCATATCTGAGAAGGCATTAATTAAAAAAGAATATTATGTTAACAATCCGAATATTCATGCAAGTAGGCTGTTTTTATACTCTTCACCACAAAAAGTAAAAAAATGGTATATCTTAATTTGTCAATCTGTTTGTAATTTTTACAATATCCATTACCGTCCCCATAAACTATATATATTCTAAATTATTAAGCATAGCGAAGTCGATTGAGCGATGTCCGTCTGTCCGTCCGTGTTAGTGTTGAAGTCAAGTTTTTGGAGGCACTAGATCAGCTAGAAAAAAATTTAAAGACACCAATCGATCAGACATAGTGTCGAAAAAGATGCTGTAGGAAATCAGCAGGATCGGTTCATGTCCTTCGACGCAGCGGGCAAAACAGCACGCCTACCTCTAATTTTTCTATATCATTTGGAAAAATGAAGTAACTCCAATAAAAAAAAAAACAAATATATGGTGCGATAGGGAATTAAAAAATTAAAAAAAAAAAAAAAAAACTTCAAGTCTCTCATTCTCTAGAAATATTTGTATTTCATAAGCATTTGAATTCACAATAATAGCAGAGGTACATTATTTAAATTATTTAAACATAAACAGAACAAAATTTCAGAAATACAAAAAAAAAAAAAAACTGATATAAGTACTTAAATTAAAAAAGCAATTGAAATGGGTAAAAATATAAAAATAAAATTAAAATTTAATGAATGAAAAATTAACTCTCTTCAATCTGCATGAATAACCAGTCTTACCCACCATCTTCTATTACAATAGATTATCGTTCCCATTACAATTGGATCTTCGCTCCGGAAAGATCCGAGTCTATCTCGAACAAAGATTGTCAACCCAGCAACAGCTGTGCAAACCGAAAGTCTTTTCCTCAGAGAAAAACTTTTGACATCAGCAGAGCTGTTACCACAAAAACAATAGATTCTAGTGTCATGTACATGTTAAATGTACTTAATACTTATTCTTTCCATTTTATAGATTCCTATAATAGAATTTATCTCATTCATTTGAATGTAATAAAATATTTAAGCAAAATGATTTTGAAAACAAACACAAAACTGAAATGCAAATTAAAAATAATAATGCCTTCAGAGAATCGTCGTTATTTTGTTTACTAACTCTCCGTAACAACAAATCGTTCCGTTACTGTCGTCTGCTGTATTCCTATACTTACGGGCCTTTGAAATTTTTTATATTTTTAAAATATAAATTTTTTCAAATGCTTAACCCATTAATTACAATTATTTTAATTAATTTATATGGTACTTACGAGGGCTGCTCTTTATATTTCTGGCCTATTAGTGAAAATGCAAATATTTATAATCAAAAATGGTTTTATTGTTTTTCAAAGTATTCTCCAGCATGATTTATGCACTTTTGCATGCGCTCAAACCAGTTGTCGAAGCACTTTTTCCACTCCGATTGAGACACTTCTAAAACATGGTTTTTGAACACTTCAACAGCTTCTTCTGGCGACGAAAATCGTTGACCATGCATTTTTTTCTTGATGTGCGGAAACAAGAAGAAGTCCTTAGGTGCCAAGTCAGGGCTGTACGGCGGATAACCCATTAATTCGACGTTTTGGCCGGTCAAAAACGCTCTGGTTTGAGCCGATGTGTGAGAGCTCGCATTGTCATGGTGAACAATGATTCGTCTTCTCTTGTTGGTTTTTCGAATTTCTCCGATGACTTCAGACAAACAAATTGTAGTGTCCTACGTTGCTCAAGCGGAACAGTCTCCACATGACCAGTTTTGCCGAAGAAACAGGCGACCATTTGCTTCGAAGTGCTTCTTTCACGAACAACTTTTGTTGGATTTTGCTCGTCTTTGAAGACCCACACGGTCGATTGTTGTTTCGTTTCTGGCTCATAAGCATAGATCGATGATTCGTCACCTGTGACGATCTTATAAACGTCTATTGAAGCACCGCAATCGTATGTGTGCAACATTTCTTTGCACCAATCGACACGAGCCTTTTTTGAGCGACTTTCAAATTGTGCGGGATCCAACGAGAACAAACCTTTTTTACGGCCAGGTGTTCATGCAGTATCGAATGTATGCTGGTGGAAGAAATGTCCAAGGATGTCTCTATCTCTCGGTATGTCGCATGTCGATCTTGCATTATGAGTTCACGCTCGGCATCAATGTTCTCTGGCACAACAGCCGCTTTTGGACGACCTTCACGGAATTCGTCTTTGAGCGAGCTTCGTTCACGATTAAATTCATTATACCAATTTTTCACAGTGCTATAGGATGGTGCTTCACCGCCATACAAAGATTTAAGTTCATCAATGCACTCTTGTCGTGATAATCCACGTCAAAAGTTGTGAAAAGTGATGGCACGAAAATGTTCACGAGTTAATTCCATTTTTTCTATATAAATTTTTTAAAGTCACTGTAAACAACACAAATAATGGTCGTACGTCAAAACGTTTTGAGTACGATTATGCTTAAAAATTACAAACTTTTCAATGAAAATATCAGATTGCACTTGGCAGCACTCAGTGTTGCCAGGCCAGAAATATATATAGCAACCCTCGTATTTTTTGTTTATTTTTTCTGTCATCTCAATATTTGTATTTTTTTTTTTTTATTGGAGTTTCTTCATCAAACTAAATTTACACACATGGTAAAGGGTTTATATACACTGGGTAAAAAAAAAAAAATTGACATCACCTTAAAAAGTACTTGCTATCTAATGACTTACTTTTGTGATTGCCAAATTTTGTTACTCACTTACAAAACGCATTACGTTAGTTAGAAGTAAAGGTAGCAGTAATTAAACTAATTCTTTAAGTTAAAAAGGAATACCTTAAAATACATATTAATAATTATTATTATTTCCTGCAATAGTCAATTCTCAGTAATTAATTAAAAAAGTCTCATGGCTTGGTAAAATCATTAGGTTGGTAATCATGTTGGGAGTCCTCCCACCAAAAATGCTTGATTCCACACTCAATTACCTTTTAAGAAATTTTATGCTGGGCAATAAGACTTGATAACACCTTGTGAATACACTAAATGTTTTTCAATTTCATTTATATTTTAAAAATGTTTTTAAGTTTTCAAAAACTTTTAACTTTTTATTTTAAAACAGCTTGATTGCTTAAAATATATATTTTAAATTTATTAATTAATATAATTAATTGTTGTTTTATGAATTGATATTTAATAAAAACCAAATTCTTGCAATCTAATTATTTGTTTTCAGATACATGCCAACTGTGTTTGTAATGAAAAAGGAAAAGACGGTTGCGCGACATGTTCTGGAAATATAATACCAAAGCCAAAACATCAAAAGAGACCAGAGCTGGATTTACCAGCCATTGGAGATAACTGTTGGTGTAGCAAAACAATGATTGAACCAGCTTCGCTACCAAAAACCTGCCCCAAAGTAATTATTTTTTTAAAGAAAACTTTAATTTAATGTAAAAAAATATATTTTTAATTTTTTTTAAGGATAAAAAACATTCAAAAACTTGTCACTGTCAATCATCCTCTTGCAGTTGTCATCATTCATCCTCCTCTTGCGGCTGTCAAACACACTCTCACCAAACATCTTACTTAATGCCACAGTAGGTTGCTTCATGCATATTTACTAAAAAAAACATTTACTTTCTTATTAATTTTCTTTAAAGATTAAGTTACGTCTCAGCTCATAGGGATTATTCTTTGCCTGCTGATCCCATTAGTATCAGTTTGGCCAAACAGGCTGTCAAGGCCGTTGAAGTACCTGAAGCTAAATTAGCTTATGGTTTTGTACGAAAACCTGTTAACGGTATGCAGAAAATATATTACTCATCCATTAAAGAAGAAAATTTGTATGCCTTGGCAAGTGACGTTATTACATTGAAAAAGCCAGGAAAGGTAAAAGTAAAAGAAGAAGATTATCCCGCGCCAGAAGAAGAAGAAGAAGAACATGTTGCCGAAGAGTATGTACCCCCCAGTATTTCATACAGACAACTCGGTTATGAGAGGGAACAGTTTGAAAATCCCAAATTCATACCGTTGCCTTCATCGGACGAACCCAGCCAACCTGAAGAAAAAATACATACGGATTGTGCTTGGAAGCCGGGCCGTGTTACAAGAATACAGCAAATCACAAAATGTGGTCAAGTTTTCTGCTGATTGTATGGAACGTTTGTGTTTAGTTATTTTATTTATTAGTGTTTGTAATTATTTTTCTAGTTATTTAATTTAATTGTATATGAAGCGATTTTAGTTTTAAAATAAT